>CM060927.1:293438882-294676882 GCA_030737875.1 Allium sativum
CTGGAACCCTACAGGTGATAGTCTACTCAAGAGAAGAAAGATAGGAACAAACATAGCAACCATAACATCCATCAAACAAATCCTATATATCATCTGCTAAAGTCATAAACACATCGACACCTACATGATTGGTCTAACCAATCCCAATATGTCGATTCTAGTATGTCTGGTCCAACCAACATCAATAACTAATGGAAGCCCAGCCTCCATACATACACCGATGCCTACTTGACTGGTCCAACCAATCCCAGGCCAATGGAAGCCCCGCCTCCCTTCGGACTACCGTACGTCCAACGTACGTTTATCCTCCAAGGATAATTAAACTAATGGAAGCCCAGCCTCCAATCGGACTACCGTACATCCAACGTACGTTTATCCTCCAAGGATAATTAAACTAATGGAAGCCCAGCCTCCAATCGGACTACCGTACGTCCAACGTACGTTTATCCTCCAAGGATAATTAAACTAATGGAAGCCCAGCCTCCAATCGGACTACCGTACGTCCAATGTATGTTTATCCTCCAAGGATAACTAGATCACGTCCAACGGATCCAGGGTAACGGGCGTCCCCAGATACCCCTGCTTTTAGTCCTCCTAAAATACTTGAGTCCAACCCAAGTCTATCCATTTTCTTGCTGCCCTCTCGAGTCCAACTCGAGCTGAATCCAATTCCTTGCAGCCTTCTCGAGTCCAACTCGAGTCAATCTATAACTCAGACCCAGTCTTGAGTACCGACAAACTCTAGTCCAACGCGAGTCGTCTCCCTATTCGTTGCATCTCCAAGATCAACGAACACCTATTTTCTTTTACGAGTTCAAGTCCAACTTGAATCGCCCTAATCTTCGTTGTATCTTCCATGATCAACGAACACATCCTATTCCTTCAAAATTCTACTGTCCAATAGAGAACATCAACATAGGGTCCTAAACAATCCATTACTTTACATCTTTCTCGAGTCTCACTCGAGCAATCTCATAACCCTATCGAGTCCAATCCTGGGCAGTCTATACCATTGAACAGTCTTATCATGTTCCGTCTGCCCGTCACTCTTCGAGTGAACCAAGATATCATCCAATGAAAATCGCAACGTCTACTTATCCCTCACGCAAACCATCCTAGTCAAACTCGACATTCCCCAAGCACAAGCCCCAAAGGCCTAAACCAATATCAGACAAGCGCCCAAGGAACATCTTCTCCGAATTCGGATAACCCACGTGAGGTGATACTAGCAAAACAATCTAGCACTGGAGTACTCATTTGCCTCCCAGAGACAACTAGAACTTATTGCAACGATAACCTCTTAGCTTCCTTAACTCCAGTTACTATCGCCATCACTAGGTAGGTACCTAATACCACCCTATTCCTTTGGAGTAGATCGACTCCACAAATTAATGCTAAACCCAGTAAAGCACAAAACAAAGCAATCACAAGGAAACATACATCCATGACTCGATAAGACCAACCACAACAGATCATACTAAGATCAGTCGAACCACCTATCGGGTTCGTCACAATTAGAGGTCTATCGACTAACTCAGGTTTGTCAAACAAAACCCGATCAAAACATCTTAAATAGAAAGCATACCTCGAATAACGACAACTTTTTCCTTCTGCGTCGCAGTTGGGGCATTCGACGAAGAAGGAACAACGTTGATAGCATATGCTTTCACAATCTGCTTCTCCCTAGGAGGTTGTGGGCAATCGTCCTTGTGATGTCCCACCTGGCCGCAGTTAAAGCACTTCCTTTCCCCAGGCTTTTCCCGACAATCTCTAGCGTAATGGCCCTTCTTGCCACAACTAAAGCATTTGCCATCTTTCTTATTTTTCTTACTCTGACCATCCTTGGTCGGGTTCTGCTTCCTCTTGTTCTGAGAATTCTTCTTGCCTTCACCGCCTGCTTGCGGCTTTGGCTCCTCTGCAGATGCCGTAGCAACCTCAATCTTCGACTTAGGGAAAAGGCTCTCTGACCTTAATGCCTTTCCTACAATAGACTCGAACGTCTCATCGATTTGGTTTATAAGTCTTTCCCCCAAGTACCCATCCAAGCCAGTTATGAACTTCTCGTTCTTCTTTTCGACTGTATCAATAAGGGACCATCCATATTTCGATAAAGTGTCGAATTCAGCGATATAATCCGAGACTGCTCTACCGTTCTGCTTAAGCTCCAAGAACTTCCTGAACAGTTCTGATTTATGAGCAGCTGGAATAAACTTATCACAAAAGTGAGTCTTAAACTGATTCCAAGTAACTTGATCTTCTGGAGTAGCTGTTCTAATGGCATTCCACTAATTCATCGCTCGCCCTTGCAGTTGACGAGACGCTAGCCTTCTCTTCATCGCATCCTCAAGACCCAAGTCGTCGAAGATACGATCACAGCTATCCAACCAATCCTGAACATCTGTGGCCGACTCCGTTCCGTGGAATGGCTTCCCACCAAGGTTAGTGTAATCCATGCACAACTTGGCGAAATCAACCCTACGCGCCTGCACTACTGGACCACCACCATTTCCGGGATTGGGAACTGCTCCCTGAACATCTCTAAGCATGTCTCTCATGAAGTTAGTGAACATTGTCCTCATGTCAGGAGCATTCCCATGGTTGGTCCCTCTACCAGCAACTCTAGGATATCGGCTCATCGTTAATCTGTAAAAGGGGAAACGATTAACGATCCCATAGTGGTGCTAGTGCAGTACGGCTTCATTCTTATACTACCAATAGTATATATGTATATATATATATATATATATATAGCTTTTAAAAACCAAAGTAATCACAAATACGCACTCTCATATACGTACTATCTCTCCCTAGTGTCTTTCCCTAGGTTAACTACGCAACCTAGAGCTCTGATACCAAGTGTGACGGCCCGCCCCACACCAACCGACATTATCTCCAAAGGTGCGCTTTACACATGTCCAGTTAGCACGAAACGGATCGTCAGAAGGAGAAAGGAAGAAGGAAATGAACTAACAAGGAACCTGTACAATGTCTCACAGCGCATGGAATAAATATAATAATAACATAATCTTGACATAAAACAGGCGAGACCGTGCATAAGCTGAAAACTAAACCAACATAGCAGCGGAAATCCAAATACAGCTTATTACAACTTTCCAAATTACTGTCTCTGAAACAAAGAAAACTTAAGTAGAAGATGCACTACTAATACCCAAGCAGTGATCTTCAACAACAAAGGGAGAATATCTATATATCATACGTGGAAGCCTCCTGCTCGTCTCCGAATCAGCTACTCGCGCATCACCAGCTAACCATAACCTGTCTCTAGTCTGCTCGTGTGAGCACCCAGAGTAATAAGAGGAGACATAAAACCCTGGGTCAGACATAAAGCCTGGTATGAGCGATAAGCAACAAAACAGAACAATAACAGGTATAATCCAATCATACCTGAACCTGGACCTGCAACCAAAGAGTTAGCACTACATACCGTACAATGCTCTAAGGTGCCACTAACATACTATGTAAGAGATACGGGGGTGGGGGTGTGCATGTCATAGTGATGTCAAACAACCAAACATAGCAAGCATCCTCACATCTCTCACTCGGTGCGTAAAGCATACGATATCCACTACTTTGGTCACCTAAAACTTTGGGCCATGACGGAATCCAATCCCGTGTAACTATCACTACAAGCCCACTATCCATATCTCAGTGGTGGACCAAAGTTATGAATACCGACAACCCCTTTTCACACATCCCGCAGCAAAGCCCAACCATGAAGTGAACTCATTGGTTCCCATCTGGATCCTGAGCTCTAACTTCCATTTGGACTACCTTTGCATCTCGGGTTATTGATCAATACTGGGTCGGGTCGGGTTCCTCTTCAAGCCATCGGTCCGGGTCGGATCCACTACGTTACGTCAGTCCATGGTCCTCCTTTGGCACGGTTCGGTTCGGGTCCACTCCATCGCGTCGGTTCGGGTCCACTCCATCGCGTCGGTTCAGGTCGGGTGTCCCCCTTCGGGTCGGGTCGGGTGTCCCCCTTCGGGTCGGGTCGGGTTGTCATTCCCCATTCAGTTCGTGTTCCAGCTCCTGTGCCTCGTCTGGTCCCGTTCCCTATTCTAATCCGATCCGATTCCTTCACCATACTCTGATCCGAGCCCTTCGTCCTTAAGCCGATCTGATCCTGCTCCGTAGCTCCGATCAGCTCCCTCGTTCTTCACATGTTCCGATCCGATCTCTCCTCCATCCGATCCGATCCTAGTTCAATTAGCGTGGCCTTCCTTTTTCCCAGTTTTCTCAAGTGTCAAGTTCTGATCCGATCGAATCCCTTGCCCAGTTCAACTTATCCGATCCGAGCCCCCATATCCGATCCGATCCGAAACCTGCACTGTTTCATGAAGCTTTTCCAGCAAGTGTTTACGCCATTCGACGATGTTTTCGACCATTCTAACTATTGAAATCAATCACAAAGCATATCATACAGTCATAGTAACATGCCTAATCAACCACAAACACCAAAACATCAATATGATAGGTTAAAATGGATCAAACATACCCAAAACCCCATATTTTCCCCTTAAGCATGTTTAGGTGAAACTAATAATAGAAATAATAAAACTTAACCAAATTTACCAAATTCATATCAGAGGTCTAAAACAACATTTAGGAATTTATAAATATTTTTCCAGATTTTAATCTTGCATAAATTCGCTAATTATCACTAATCACCCCTTAATCCCCCAAAATCCGGGATTTGCAAAATTAGTCGAAATTAACCCAAATTCATATCAGAGGCATAAAATGATGTTTTAGAATTTTAGGAATTTTTCTAGATTTTTCTGAGCCATAATTTCGCTAATCTTCGCTAATTACCATAATTAGCCTTAATTAGTGAAAAACAATGCAAATCACTCACTTTAGCCACAAACGAACTTTAGATCTGAAATAATCTCTAATTTGGATCCAATCCCTATGTGTTCCAGCAGCTCTCTCTCTGATTTGGTGCTACGCTCTCTTGATTTGATGTAGTTTTGCTTAATCTTCGATTAGAAAGTGATTAGAGACGATTTGGGATGAAATTAGAAGGTGGAGGCCATTACTAGGGTTTCAAGGAGGAAGGTGGCGGCTCAAAACTGAAATGAAAATGATTCTCTAACTCATTTCAGCCTCCCCATAACCCTAATCCCGAAATGGGTTATGGGCCTATCCACTAATCACCCTATTTGGCCCGGTTAAGCAGTTTTTCACCTTCCAAACCTTATTTCAGCCATATCTCCCAAACGGTAAGTCCGTTTGGCTATTGTAACCACTCTACGGAAAGAGAAACCATCATTCGAATCCAATGGAAGTGGTCTTAGGTCAAAATTCCTTTCCAGTCAAAAGTTATGGCCAAAACAGTACCAACTAGGGGCAAAACGGTCATTTAAAAATCGACAAAAATCATGAACCTGGAAAATGACTCCAATAATCGTCTCCCAAAGTTACTTGACCATACGACTTCGTATATGAAAGATATAAATATTCCACGATCCTATGATGCGTAGAATACGGGTTGTTACAGAAACTTCAGGTTCTTATTTCAGTATTTGGAATTTTGAAACTTCGGGTTTCAAATAAATTCGTGCTGATAACGTGTTATAAAACAAACACAGAATAGAGAAAATAAGGAAAAAATAGCATTTCTATTCATTCAGATATATCTCTTTTCTATTACATTGGTTCCTATATATATAGTCTTTGGAGCTGGTGATTAACTTATCCCCATGATGTGGGACTAAACCGAAAATTGTAAAAGCATATTCACTCCTATATATATTACAACACACACACACACACACACACACACACACACACACACACACACATATATATATATATATATATATATATATTACAACACACTTTAAAGTAAAATGTTATTAAATGGCGTTATAAATGATACATTTTGTTGTAGTGATTTATATATGCAGTAAGAATTTAAATTAGAAATTATACCCACAACTAACATTCACGTGTGCGCATAGCGATCGATGTGCCTCTTGTCATACGTCAAGCCTTCTACTAAACCGGTGCCTATAAATGTAACCATAAGATAAGCGCATAAAATATATAACCTCCTACACGACATCATATGTACCCTTATCGTATACATATTTCTTAAAAAAATCCAGTTCTAATGCACAAAATTTGGCATTCGTAGTTAGTGGATATAGTAATTAAAGGCCGACGACAATGCTCGCTGCGGATGGTTCGTATGACAACAAGCGAAAAAATACAGGGAGTGTAACGCATTGCAAATTGGGGAATATAACCCTGTGAAAATAGGGAATAAGGAAACGAAAGAGGAAGAAAACCAATTGTAGGGAATTGATATGGAAAAGCAACATATTGTACTTTCATCAGCTGTTGCAATCCCAATGAAGATACAACCATGATCAATACAGTAAAAAGAGAAATCGAACATAAAGAAAAATGACAACAAATAGAAGAAACATGGTATGACAAACATAAAACTAACTTACAAATAAGAACCAGGGAACGTCTAATCCTTCAACCACGTAAAGCACGTAAATTGATTTGGGATCAAATCATGTGGTAAAGTGGATTAAAAAATTACAAACAAATTACCTTATGTCGACCAATATGTAGTGTAAGACGAAAGACTGAGTAGAGTCGGTTGTTTATAGGGTGGTAGGACCGATCGTGTTGAAAAGAAGGATTGCAGGGCCTAGGCGATTAGTATACAGTTGGAATATCAAAATCTTGTCCACAGGAATTCTATATATGAGGGAATTTTCCACATACTAAGTTTTTGCTTGTTCTGGATGCAAATATATTTACCAGAGAAGTCCATAGTAAGTACTGCTAAATTGAGAGTTTGCATGCATGAAATTATGTTTTACTAATTTTAGTAATTACATTCAATTACAGAATTAAAAAGCGAAAAAGATGGACTACCATGATCAGCAATCAGTATGTGTTAGATAAAATAAAGTATCCTTTATCATAAATTGAAACTTAAGTTAAATTACTTGAAAAAGAGAACGGAAATTATGTCTCAAAAAATAGCATGCTTCCATGTGACCATATAAAAGTAGATTAAAATGAGAAAATGGATAACGAAATAGTGAATGATGGGAAAATTCAAACCTCGAGTAACAAACCCTTAAAACTTGCTGCATTACTTAAGTTATATATCCGAATTTGAGAATGCAAACTCTGGTCAGCGGGTTTAGTATTATCATCCATGGAAATAATTGCGTTTTTTTTTGAAGATTTCTCAAAGATAAAGTGAGTGTACCCTGTTTTTATTTGGACTTCGATTGAATTGTGTTTACCCTTATTTTAATTTCTCTTGCTCACACTTATCTTTGAAATTGTTAAACCTTCAAAGTTGCATATTTCACTTTTTGTCATCTCCTGTTTTTCTTAGCATCTCATATTTATCGGAAAAAAATGCTATATGGTCTTTCAAATGTTCAAATGTTGGGAAATGGAGTTAATGAGTGGTTACAAGAAAAAGGAAATCAATTTTGATACTATAGAATATAAAAAGCATAAATTGTTGTTTTATAGTCTCATGTGAAAAGTGGGAATCACATAGTGAAAATTCTAAAACAGCTGAAGTTGTATTTTATGTTTTGCGAAGATCACAATGTATTAAAAATATATACTCTTGTTTCTAATCATATCATAGTTATTCCATAATTTCATTGCTATGAAAATATAAGAAGCAAAGAATAACCATAACTTGTAGCATTTTGAACCCATGCAAGCGAATCTCAGAAGACCGATCTGTCCTTATTATTAGGATTGCCTTGCATGTTCTTAAGGAGGAATGGTGGTTTGGATACAATAGTCCCTCATCACAGAATATATTAAAGAAATTGTGTACAAATATGAGCTGGGAGGCACGTAACATCAGAGATTCCTTTTTCCGACCGTCGTTACATAACACTTATAGGGTTTAGTGATGTGTTTGCTAAGATCTGAACATCTCCACGTTTCGTCTGCATAAAATATATCCTTATAATATCAATATAAGAAAATGCATCAATTTAAGGGAAAGAACAAATAATGGATAAAACTGTGTTCCGATCTACCCATTCAATTGTCAAAGGAGGAGCCACTAGTTTCATAAATGTCTCTGCCTCGGGATCTGTGCAAGACTTGAAACTTCACAACTAGTTCACTTTATTTTATTCGAGTATGCAACATACATCTTAAAGCATTTGAGCAAGGTAGCAATTTTTCCTAGCTTAACTAGACGATGCTTATCCGATTACAATTGGCCAATCAAATGAAAATCACTACTAAAATTAATGCTTGTACGTGTACTAAAAACACTACTAAAATTAGTCTATCATCATCTAACTTTATTTTCTCTTATTAGAAATATTTGTAAGGACCCGTAACTTCCCCGTGAAGGAAAGAGAGGATACTTTGAGAACAACACACAACAGAACGCAGACGGAAGAACATTTCATTGTATATTACAACAATTCCATCAGATACAAGAATATACAGAGTATAAATGAATAAATTACATTCGATAAATATCAGAGATTACAATAAATTACATAGCAGCGGAAAATAATACAAAGCACAACTGAAGGTGATATACGGATACAGAGCTTTCCGGATATCATTCCAGCTGTAAACCAGGATCCTGTGAATATAAATCTGCAAAACCAAAACTACTAGCTGCCCGTGTCGAAAATAGGGGCACCCAGAGTTTAGGTTAAAACAATAAACTCCAGGTCAGTCATGTGACTGGTGTGAGAACTAAAACAGTTATTAATATTGGTTTTAAAGTTAGGTAAATCAAGGGACCACGCCGTATAACACGGAACGGGTTTCCTCCCAAGAATACCAGTGCATAGAACAAACAGCGCAATGCTAAATAAAGAAAAATGAAGCTGTTATAAGACCCAGGTCCCATCACACAATGCAACGCAAGCCGGAGGATAGGGTTTTCCCTTATAACAGCCAAAGCATGCTTGATACGTTTAAAACACATTATATTATAGGTGTATAGTGTCAAAACAATTTCAATCATAAATATCAATCATAGGCGGCATAGCTACCATCTACTATGTCGCCATACTAGTTCTATAATTAAAACCGCAATATCACGTATTGGAAATTGGATTCCGTCATGAGTCGAGGCAAGGGGCAAGCTCCTCTCCGCTTCGAGACACTCTAGCAAATGCCTCGGGACTACACACTCTGGGTAACCCCTGGATGCCTCAGGGCCGGTCCTCACTTACGTTAGAGGATTATTTATGCCTGAACACACGTTTCCCGGTCCTTACAGACCTAAAATCGAGGCGCCTCATCCAACAACCACATAGGTGAAAAGTATATAAATGTCAGGGCTGGTAAGTCACTGACACCACCAAAGCTAGAAAGAAACGTCGTGCTCTCCCTGCAGTCCTTATCCCGTTTTTGACTCATACCGAGGTGTGAGGCTCGCGAATTCACGTTATACACAAAGCTACGCCACAAAGGCCGTGCTTTGATCGTTAACCACAAGACTCTGCTTTTCAACAAAAGCCTTGATCATTGCATCTCAGCATGCCACACATGCAATTCATGCCATGCGACTGGTGTCCATCGATATACAACCTCTGAGCTCGTACGTCTCAGAGAAGGGCGTTAAGCAAGAGAATAAATTCTCCGCCGCCAAACAGATGTATATTTAATAGAGATCAATCAACACAGAATAAAATCCAATGTCAGACACACAATCCATTTACAAGTTCGTTCTGGGTCTGAACGAAACCGGAGGCACTTTCCTCGCATATCCATCGATCTCCAGGTACGTCTGGACGACCACCAACTGACTCCCTCATCTTGGGTGTACAGCCCAATCAAGTTCATCAGTAATCACCCAAACGATGTGAAGACTTCCGGTCTTCAACCACCGTCTTCATCTTCGACATATCGTCGAATCGGTTATTCAGAATGGGTATAAACCCGGACTTTCCGAACAACCCGCGTATATTAAAAACAAATGTTACACAAACACGACATACGCCTCATTCCAATTCCACATTCTTAGGGAAAGGTTCCCATTAATTTTATCCAAGATAAATTCTTTAAAATTTATCCTTTAATCTTCCTTTGGATGTCGTTTCAAACCAAATTATGGTTTTCCAAACTAGTCGAGATTAGCGGACCACACCGAAGTAATTATTTATTTTATTTCCCAATCCCAACCTATTCATCCCATGAAGCAAAACTGGTAATACTCCATATCTAACACCACGGTGTTATCGGTAAAATTTATTACCATTTCACGTTCAAATCTGATTAAAGATTTAACTACCGCTTTGGAGCAAAACTGGTAATACTCCATTCTCGCTCACTTTCTATATTTGATAATTTAAATTATCAATTCACATTTCAATCTAATTGCAGATTCGTTAAAACTCCTTTTACTGGGTTAAAAAACTAATGTCATTTGAAACACAGTTCACGATAAACCCAAATCACATTCTATTTATTATCGGATTAAAGAACTAGTGTTATTTAAAACACAGTTCACGATAAACCCATGAATCAATTCTATTTAAACCCACTTCAAATCCAATTTATTTATTTAAAAATAAACGGGTTTAATTTTGGTTCAAAAGTAGTTCATTTCGATAAAAATCTATTTTTATCTTTTCAAATATGGAGTTTTTCATACCAATTTTTCCCAAATCATTTCTTATGATTTTACACAAATTGTTACTATTTTTAATAATTTTATCAAGGCCCGTACAGTCGATTTCCAACAACGACCAACGAACTGCACTTACAGCGACCTTTTTCAAATTTGATTTGGACGTATCTCCAAATCCAACCGTTAGATTTCAAATTTCTAATATTCGTTAGAAAGCTCTTTTCGATACGAACCCAACGGTTCCGGTTTTAGGAGAATCCGACGGTCGGATCTCCCGTAATGTCCGTTCGAAATCAATGGTCGAAATTCACGAACTGCCGCGGCGCGGCGCGTTCTATTCAGGCCATTATATAATATATATATATATATATAATATATATATTTCGTCGATTTCTATTTAAAACGAAGTTTATAAATAGTTTTAAATTCATTTCAAAAACATTTCAACTTCCATATCCAATTCAAATCAAAATTGAATTCTTCCTTATAAATTCGTTTTAAAATTCATTTCAATTCAATTCAAATTTACATTCAATTTGAATTCATTATATACTCAATTCAATTCAAATTCGTTTTATATTCAATTCAGTTCGAATTCGTTTCCTATTCAATTCAATTCGAATTCGTTTTCTATTCAATTCAAATTCTTTTCGTTATATATTCAATTCGATTTCAATTCTTTATATATTCAATTCGAATTCAATTCGTTATATATTCAATTCGAATTCAAATTGGTTTTCTATTCAATTCAAATCAAATTCGTTATATATTCAATTCAGTTCGAATTCGTTTCCTATTCAATTCAGTTCGAATTCGTTTCCTATTCAATTCAATTCGAATTCGTTTTCTATTCAATTCAAATTCTTTTCGTTATATATTCAATTCGATTTCAATTCGTTATATATTCAATTGAAATCAAATTCGTTTTCTAATTAATTTAGTTCAAATTTCATTTCAAAACATCTGATTTCGAAATCACTTTTCAATATTCATTTAAAAATGAATAAAATCGATATAAATATCGTTCACGTCAAAATGGCGTCAATCTAATCAACACGGCTTCATATATTTCTATTTTCAAATATTTCATTTCAAATATTTCCTATTCAAATATTTTCTTTTTCCAAATATTTCCTATTCAAATATTTCCTATTCAAATATTTCTATTTCAAATATTTCTTTTTTCAAATATTTCATTTCAAATATTTCTTTTTCAAATATTTCTATTTTAAATATTTCTATTTCAAATATTTCTATTTTAAATATTTCTATTTCAAATATTTTTTTTCCAAATATTTCCTATTCAAATATTTCCTATTCAAATATTTCTATTTCAAATATTTCTATTTTCAAATATTTCATTTCAAATATTTCTTTTTCAAATATTTCTATTTTAAATATTTCTATTTCAAATATTTCTTTTTCAAATATTTCATTTCAAATATTTTCTTTTTTAAATATTTCTATTTTCAAATATTTCATTTCAAATATTTCTCGTCGATATTATTTAAAATAATCTATTTTAAATGTTCAAAATTCGCTAAAATTGCCAAAATAAAAATTTTAAACTGGCCTAGATTTTCGGGTTGTTACAATCTCCCCCACTTAAAACTTTTCGTCCCCGAAAAGGAACAAAGTCGAAAGTGGTTTGATTAATCAACTCTACGTTCGATCTGGCTTCCATTCTCCAACTTTTCAGTTTCTGAGAATTTTCAAATTTTCAAAAATTTGGCTAACACCCTAAATTTTCAAAAAAATTCGCCATAACCTCCCTTGCACCGGGAGCCACGGGAAAATCCCGAAATTTCCATACAGGCCTTCTGATCTCAAAAAGAAAAAGAAAAAGTCAAGCGGCTAGCCAATAGGCTCATAAAATCATCATCACCCAAACAAAACAGTAAATTATATAGCAAACATGTACCTATTTGTCGGGCAAACAAATTTTATTCTTCGGCTCTAGCCTCCTTGCTATGACCTGTTCAACGATATACATGTATATGCATGCAAATGCGACCAATTTTCAATACAATTCAATATTTGATGCAATTAGGCATAATGGTTCAAAATTGTCAAACAAATAAATAAACAAAACAAACATCAATCAATTAGTGAATTAGAGTTTCAAATTCATAAATTTGATATATAGTCAAAAATCATGTTTTTGATGCCAATTCACAACAATGTGTTCTAGCTATATAAGTTTTGGTTCTCACACCAGTCTAATGAAAATATATAGATATCACACCTTCGAAACACGAACATAAATTTTGATGATGCCATAGTCATTATCAACATCATCTCCGGGCGACAAGAGTGTAATTCAATATCTATCCAGTATATTAAAACTTCGAATATACATTCATGTCACGTATATGCAAAATCTTTATATACTCGATTGTCCAAATTCAAAGTAAATAAATATTCAAATACGTATAAAACAATTTAAATTTCAAAACAAAATTGTTTTCATTGGAAAAATATACTCTTCACACTCGTTCTAGGATACTACTGATCCTATCTCTAACGAGTCATTCTAATTGGATATTACTAATCCAATATCTGATGAATTCTTTCGTATGGTTCTAATGTGTCTTGTTATCGAGCTCTGTAAACTAAAGCTCTGATACCAAATGTAAGGACCCGTAACTTCCCCGTGAAGGAAAGAGCGGATACTTTGAGAACAACACACAACAGAACGCAGACGTAAGAACATTTCATTGTATATTACAACAATTCCATCAGATACAAGAATATATAGAGTATAAATGAATAAATTACATTCGATAAATATCAGAGATTACAATAAATTACATAGCAGCGGAAAATAATACAAAGCACAACTGAAGGTGATATACGGATACAGAGCTTTCCAGATATCATTCCAGCTGTAAACCAGGATCCTGTGAATATAAATCTGCAAAACCAAAACTACTAGCTGCCCGTGTCGAAAATAGGGGCACCCAGTGTTTTGGTTAAAACAATAAACTCCAGGTCAGTCATGTGACTGGTGTGAGAACTAAAACAGTTATTAATATTGGTTTTAAAGTTAGGTAAATCAAGGGACCACGCCGTATAACACGGAACGGGTTTCCTCTCAAGAATACCAGTGCATAGAACAAACAGCGCAATGCTAAATAAAGAAAAATGAAGCTGTTATAAGAAACCAGGTCCCATCACACAATGCAACGCAAGCCGGAGGATAGGGTTTTCCCTTATAACAGCCAAAGCATGCTTGATATGTTTAAAACACATTATATTATCGGTGTATAGTGTCAAAACAATTTCAATCATAAATATCAATCATAGGCGGTATAGCTACAATCTACTATGTCGCCATACTAGTTCTACAATTAAAACCGCAATATCACGTATTGGAAATTGGATTCCGTCATGAGTCGAGGCAAGGGGCAAGCTCCTCTCCGCTTCGAGACACTCTAGCAAATGCCTCGGGACTACACACTCTGGGTAACCCCTGGATGCTTCAGGGCCGGTCCTCACTTACGTTAGAGGATTATTTATGCCTGAACACACGTTTCCCGGTCCTTACAGACCTAAAATCGAGGCGCCTCATCCAACAACCACATAGGTGAAAAGTATATAAATGTCAGGGCTGGTAAGTCACTGACACCACCAAAGCTTGAAAGAAACGTCGTGCTCTCCCTGCAGTCCTTATCCCATTTTTGACTCATACCGAGGTGTGAGGCTCGCGAATTCACGTTATACACAAAGCTACGCCACAAAGGCCGTGCTTTGATCGTTAACCACAAGACTCTGCTTTTCAACAAAAGCCTTGATCATTGCATCTCAGCGTGCCACACAGGCAATTCATGCCATGCGACTGGTGTCCATCGATATACAACCTCTGAGCTCGTACGTCTCAGAGAAGGGCGTTAAGCAAGAGAATAAATTCTCCGCCGCCAAACAGATGTATATTTAATAGAGATCAATCAACACAGAATAAAGTCCAATGTCAGACACACAATCCATTTACAAGTTCGTTCTGGGTCTGAACGAAACCGGAGGCACTTTCCTCGCATATCCATTGATCTCCAGGTACGTTTGGACGACCACCAACTGACTCCCTCATCTTGGGTGTACAGCCCAATCAAGATCATCAGTAATCACCCAAACGATGTGAAGACTTCCGGTCTTCAACCACCGTCTTCATCTTCGACATATCGTCGAATCGGTTATTCAGAATGGGTATAAACCCGGACTTTCCGAACAACCCGCGTATATTAAAAACAAATGTTACACAAACACGACATACGCCTCATTCCAATTCCACATTCTTAGGGAAAGGTTCCCATTAATTTTATCCAAGATAAATTCTTTAAAATTTATCCTTTAATCTTCCTTTGGATGTCGTTTCAAACCAAATTATGGTTTTCCAAACTAGTCGAGATTAGCGGACCACACCGAAGTAATTATTTATTTTATTTCCCAATCCCAACCTATTCATCCCATGAAGCAAAACTGGTAATACTCCATATCTAACACCACGGTGTTATCGGTAAAATTAATTACCATTTCACGTTCAAATCTGTTTAAAGATTTAACTATCGCTTTGGAGCAAAACTGGTAATACTCCATTCTCGCTCACTTTCTATATTCGATAATTTAAATTATCAATTCACATTTCAATCTAATTGCAGATTCGTTAAAACTCCTTTTACTAGGTTAAAGAACTAATGTCATTTGAAACACAGTTCACAATAAACCCAAATCACATTCTATTTATTATCGGATTAAAGAACTAGTGTTATTTAAAACACAGTTCACGATAAACCGATGAATCAATTCTATTTAAACCCACTTCAAATCCAATTTATTTATTTAAAAATAAACGAGTTTAATTTTGGTTCAAAACTAGTTCATTTCGATAAAAATCTATTTTTATCTTTTCAAATATGGAGTTTTTCATCCCAATTTTTCCCAAATCATTTCTTATGATTGTACATAAATTATTGCTATTTTTAATAATTTTATCAAGGCCCGTACAGTCGATTTCCAACAACGGCCACCGAACTGCACTTACAGCGACCTTTTTCAAATTTGATTTGGACATATCTCCAAATCCAACCGTTAGATTTCAAATTTCTAATATTCGTTAGAAAGCTCTTTTCGATACGAACCCAACGGTTCCGGTTTTAGGAGAATCCGACGGTCGGATCTCCCGTAATGTCCGTTCGAAATCAATGGTCGAAATTCACGAACTGCCGCGGCGCGGCGCGTTCTATTCAGGCCATTATATTATACATAATATATATTTCGTCGATTTCTATTTAAAACGAAGTTTATAAATAGTTTTAAATTCGTTTCAAAAACATTTCAACTTCCATATCCAATTCAAATCAAAATTGAGTTCTTCCTTATAAATTCGTTTTAAAATTCATTTCAATTCAATTCAAATTTACATTCAATTTGAATTCATTATATACTCAATTCAATTCAAATTCGTTTTATATTCAATTCAGTTCGAATTCGTTTCCTATTCAATTCAATTCGAATTTGTTTTCTATTCAATTCAAATTCTTTTCGTTATATATTCAATTCGATTTCAATTCGTTATATATTCAATTCGAATTCAATTCGTTATATATTCAATTCGAATTCAAATTGGTTTTCTATTCAATTCAAATCAAATTCGTTATATATTCAATTCAGTTCGAATTCGTTTCCTATTCAATTCAGTTCGAATTCGTTTCCTATTCAATTCAATTCGAATTCGTTTTCTATTCAATTCAAATTCTTTTCGTTAAATATTCAATTCGATTTCAATTCGTTATATATTCAATTGAAATCAAATTCGTTTTCTAATTAATTTAGTTCAAATTTCATTTCAAAACATCCGATTTCGAAATCACTTTTCAATATTCATTTAAAAATGAATAAAATCGATAAAAATTTCGTTCACGTCAAAATGGCGTCAATCTAATCAATACGGCTTCATATATTTCTATTTTCAAATATTTCATTTCAAATATTTCTTTTTCAAATATTTCCTATTCAAATATTATCTTTTTCCAAATATTTCCTATTCAAATATTTCTATTTCAAATATTTCTATTTTCAAATATTTCATTTCAAATATTTCTTTTTCAAATATTTCTATTTTAAATATTTCTATTTCAAATATTTCTATTTTAAATATTTCTATTTCAAATATTTCTATTTTAAATATTTCTATTTCAAGTATTTTTTTTCCAAATATTTCTTATTCAAATATTTCCTATAGAAATATTTCTATTTCAAATATTTCTATTTTCAAATATTTCATTTCAAATATTTCTTTTTCAAATATTTCTATTTTAAATATTTCTATTTCAAATATTTCTTTTTCAAATATTTCCTATTCAAATATTTTCTTTTTTAAATATTTCTATTTTCAAATATTTCATTTCAAATATTTCTCGTCGATATTATTTAAAATAATCTATTTTAAATGTTCAAAATTCGCTAAAATTGCCAAAATAAAAATTTTAAACTGGCCCAGATTTTCGGGTTGTTACAATATTCCACTCTACATATACAGAAATTTATCACAGTCCCCATAACCGTTATCTCAAACAATCATGTTCATTGTGTACTGACAGCTAGGAAGAGCCAAAGTACATGCAAGACATATCTAAGTGGTTTATTTTGAAAACAGAAATCCAAAAAATTGAAAAATCAAACTAGCCTGTAAATTAATAATTTAAAGACCCACTTGAGATTGTTTGTAGATTGAACATGGCTAAAACGAACAAAAAGTTAACATATTTAAGCTTGTAATCAAGTTCTTAACTGATAACAAAATTTGATCTTTATATTACGTCTAAAATTTTATAATAACAATTATAAAAATAACTATAATTGAAGAATAAATAATAAAAAAATTAACTTTCTAATAAATAACTCAATCCAATTAACACACGCAAATTTGAGTGAAGTATTGAAAAATACACATCTATTTTTTAATCTATCATTAAACTCTTATTTTAAGTACAGTATTAACTATTGATTACTTTATAATTATGAATATTTACTCATACAACACTACCAAAAAGTTTTAACTCGAATTTTGTGATTGCTACATGACCTGATAAACAATTCAATTATTCAAGCAGTAATTTAAACATCAATTGTTGAATTTGACATGCACCAACATAGTCAAAATCATTCACATGAAGCCAAAATGATTTTTTTTTTAAATATGAATAATAACAAACAAAATTAATCACTGAAGCCAAACATCAAAATCATTCACATGAAGCCAAACCTTACAAATCATTCGTCTGAAACCAAAATCGAAAGGCTGAAATCGTGTGTAAAGACCTAAAACTTCCCCGGTCTCCGAAGAGAAGAGGAAGAGCGGATTTCTTTGAGGACAAGATGAATTAGAACACAAATAGAAGAACATTTCATTACTTATTATAACAATTTCATCAGAATACAAGAATATACAGAGTATGAATAAATATTACACATTTATTAAATATAAGAGATTTACAAGTTACAATGCAGCGGAAAATAATACAAAACACAACTGAAAAGAATATATGGATACAGAGCTTTCCGAATATCATTCCAGCTGTAAACCAGAATACTGTGAATATAAATCTGCAAAACCAAAACTACAAGCTGCCCATGTGGAAAATAGAGGCACCTTGAGTTTAGGTTAAAACAATAAACTCCCACTCAGTCATGTGACTGGTGTGAGAACTAAAACAGTTATTAATCTGATTTTAAAGTTAGGTAAATCAAGGGACCACGCCGTATAACACATACGGGTTTCCTCCCAAGAATACCAGTGCATAAAACAAACAGCGCAATACTAAATAAAGAACAATGAAACTATTATAAGACTCAGGTCCCATCACACAATGCAACACAAGCCGGAGGATAGAGTTTCTAGCTTATAATAGCCAAAAATGCTTGGTTCGTGAATTCTCATATTTTACAATTACTATAAGTGTATAGTGTCAAAAAAAATTCAAATATAAATGTATCAACCGCAGACGGCATGAGTGCCCCATCCCACTATGTCGCCATACTAGGCTCTACAATCAAAACTGCAAAATGTCGTATTGAAAGTTGGATTCCCATTTGTGAACCAAGGCAAGGGATCGTCCTTACCACTTCGAGACAATCCAGCCCATGTCTCAGGAATAGCCGCAACTCCACCTTGGATCTTTAGGGCCGGTTCACTCGATGTGGATTAAAATGCTTGAACCATGCATTTCCCCGCCCTATGGGGCGTAAATCTATATAAAGACCATCCATCAGCTCCGCAGAGACCAAAATAACTGAGGCGCCTCGCTATCCATCATCCACATAAGTAAAACGTCAGGGATTGCAAAGCGCTGACACCACTCCTAGCTAGAAGGAAACGCATGTCCTCCCTGCAGTCCTCTCTCGTTTCTGGTTCACACCGGGATGTTAGGCTCACGAATTAACGCTACACAAAGCTATGCTATATTAAAGTCGTGCTTTGATCATCAACCACAAGACTCTGCTTTTCAACAGAAGCCTTGATCATTTGCATCTAAGCATGCCACACAGGCAATTCACGCTATGCAACTGATGTCTATCAATCACACAGAATGAAATCCGATGTCAGATACACATCCATTTACATGTTCGTTCTGGGTTTGAACGAAACCGGAGGCACCTTATTCCTCATCCCGTATGTCCAATACAGGAGGGAGGTCCTCGCATATCCGTTGATCTCCAAGTACATCCGGACGATCAGCACTTATTACCTCGTCTTGGGTGTACAGCCCAATCAAGACATCAGTAATCATCCAAACAATGTGAAGACCTCCGGTCTTCCACCACCGTCTTCATCCTCGACACATCGTCGAATCAGTTATTCAAAATAGGATAAACCCGGTCTTTCTGAATAACTCGCGTATATAATAAATAAGTGCTATAAAAACACAACATACGCCTCATTCCAATCCAGAATATTTCTTTATCCAAATATTCATATACTTTGGGAAAGGTTCCCATTAATTTTATCAAAGATAAATTCTTTAATCTTCCTTTGGATGTCAATTCAAACCAAATTATGGTTTATCCAAACTAGTCGGGATTAGCGAACCTTACCGAAGTAATCATTTGTTTAATTTCCCAATCCCAACCTATTCATCCCATGAAGTAAAACCGGTAATACTTCATATCTAACACCATGGTGTTATCGGTAAAATAAATTACCATTTCACATCCAAATCTATTTAATGATTTAACTATCGCCTAGAGTAAAACTGGTGGCACTCCATTTTTGATCATTTTCTTGAATTGATAATTTTAATTATCACATTCACTTTTCAATCTAATCAAAGATTCATTAAAACTCCATTTAGTTTTAATCTTCACAAAAATCAATATCAATGATTATTCAAACCTAAGAAATTAATCTTATCTTTAACTGAGTCAAAGAACCAATGTCATTTAAAACACGGTTCACGACTCCAACCGTAAATTAGTAAGAGAACAATTCCCTAAGTATTAATCCCGAAGGTCGAAACCAACATCAGCTCAATACCCAGAAAACCATTCAACTTAGCTGATCTCCAGTTAGTTTCTAATTTTCTTAACTCCATTGGGTTTAAGAACAGTATTATTAAAGATACAATTCACGACAAACCCAAAATCTCATTCCATTGTTAATCGGGTTAAAGAACAAGTGCTATTTAAAACACCGTTCACGATAAACCCAAAAATCCAATTCAATTCCATTCCAATTAAATATTAATTAATTGGTAACTTCATTAAATCTTAATAAAAAATTTAATCTTTTCTCAACTGGGTTTAAGCACAGTGTTGGTGAAGATACCGTTCACGACAAATCCAACATCCCATTTGACATTAAATACAAGACTCTGAATATAAATTATATCGGCTTATATTCAATATCAAATTCTGACATCAACGAATATCGTATTAGAATAACGATATATATATATATATATATATATATATATATCTTCCAAATTCCTCCACAATGTCTGTATAATCAGGGAATCCAATATTGAAATATTCCGAAGATAATTTTGATTCAAATCCATTCCAATTCATATATTGGAAATTCCGATTATTTTTAAATCCATTTCAAATCCAATTTATTTATTTTAAAAATATTGGATTATAATTCTAGTTCATAACTAGTTCATTTCGATAAAAAAATATTTTTATCCTTTCAAATATGGAACTTTTCATCCTAATTCTTTCCAAATCATTTCTTATGATTTTATACTAATTATTGATATTTTTAATATTTTAATCAAGGGCAGTACAGTCGATTTCCATAAACGGCCATCGAACTGCACTTACAACGACCTTTTCCAAATTTAATTTGGACATAATTCCAAATCCAACCGTTATATTTCTAATTTCTTGTATTCTTAGAAAGCTCTTTTCGATGCGAACCCAACGATTCAGGTTTTAGGAGAATCCGACGGTCGGATCTCCCGTAATGTCCATTCAAAGTCAATGGTCGAAATTCGCGAACTACCGCAGCGCAGCGCGTTCTATTCAGGCCATTGTATTATATAGATAATATATATAATATATATTTCGTTAATTTCCATTTGAAATTTATTTTTTAAATTCGTTTTCAAAACGATTTCAACTTCATATTCAATTTCAAATCAAAATTGAATATTCTGTACTCATTAATATATAAATGATAATATTTTCAAAACATTAGATTTTGAAATCAATTCCTTTTCGATATTCATTATAGAAATGAATAAAATTGATATAAATATCATTCACATCAAAATGGCGTTGCTCTAATCAACACGGCTTTATATATTTAAATATATTCGTGTTCATCCCAAATCGGACATAAAAATCAAATTTTGATCTTTTACTGAATATTATTTTAAAATATTCGTCATTTTAAAATATTCTTTTCTTCTGAATTGGAATTAGACATAGTCAATTACCATATAATTTGATTTATATGGATTTCACTCAACAAATGTGTATAACCACAATAATAAACAATCAACCATAATCCAGAGTGCATTCTACACTATATAAGCATTAAATATAAATATTCAACGGTTACACGGCTTGTTAACCAATCGATTGACGTACAACTAAATATTGGGATTAGTGTATGTCCGATATCATCCCAATACCCATGTGGGGTTTCAATCAACAAATAATGAATCTTTATTTGTGCAGTTGGGCAATGTGTAAAATTTATCGTCCTAATCCATATCAGTCAAATGGGTGTACATAAACAAATCGTCTGATTTGTAAATGAATATTTATTTTATTCATACGCACGTTAAAAATTATATTTTTAACAATAAAATATTTATTCAATTCATTTACACAATAAAAATATTATTTTTATTGTTCTAACTTATTTTAGAAAATTTTAGCGGCATAACAGCGCGATATCAAAATCGGGTAATGTCTAGCATTACCCCTCTCCTGATATTGGCTCGCGCCATACACACATAACAATTCTAATCAGTTCAGTTCACCCAAACAACTAAATTCCACCAAATAATCTAATCAACCAAACCAAACAATCAAACAAGTCGTCCATGGTCTGTGGACGACGGGGAACAGTTTATATATGCAGTTAAAAAATAAATAACTGTATAAGAAAATTATTGTGAGGAGTTCTCACCTTAGGGTTCCACTCCGCCATTCTTTATGGGACGGTTTGGATTCGTTTTGATTTCAGTCCATTCCATCGCAATCCGTTTCACGCGGCATATATATATTAAAAATCATATTTTTATACCGCAACTCATATAAAAATCACATTTTTATAATATCCCTTCTTGTATATAAAAATTATATTTTCATATCGCTCTTTACATAATAAAAGTGATATTTTTAGTCCGCTTTTATATGAATAAAAATCTCATTTTCCCTCCGCTTTTATAGGAATAAGAATCAAATCTTTATCGCTACTTCATATGAATAAAAATCCAATTTTTTTATTTCGCTTCTCATATAAAAATCATATTTTTATTTATATAAAAATCATAACTTTATTTATATAAAAATCATATTTTATTTATATAAAAATCATAACTATATTTATATAAAAATCATAATTTGATGTTAATAAAAATCTAAACTTTATTCATATAAAAAATCAAATCTTTTTTAATTAAAAATCTAAACTTTTTATATTTACAAATCTATACTTAAAGAAAAATTCGATTTTCATATTGATTTTACATAAGTAAATCACAATAAAGTAAAAAAAAACCACAGTCGGATGGGGTTTGCTGCCGTCGGATGAAGGGGGCTGCTCGCTGGTGGTCATCGCTGGAGGTGGGGGTGCTGCGCTCGCCGACGCGGTGGGTGGCGTGGTTGGCCTGACGGTCCTGATTTAGGGTGAGGGGTTTATGGGGGATTCGCGGTACTCGAGAGGAGGGGAATGGCTGGAGGGGGTCGCGGCTTCCTGCGATGGTGGGCGACGCACGATCATCGGAGGCGGCGGTGGCCTCCTGGAGCGGCTGCTGCTGATGCGCGCCTTCTTCTTCTCTTTTTTTTTGTTCGTTGACTTATGAAAGAGGAGAGAGAGGAGGGAAAGGTTATATAATTATATATATTTTTTATTATTTTTAATTTCAAAAAGTACCTTTTTATTTTGAACTCGAAATCAAACCCACCGACTATCGTCCCTAGCTAATTACCCCCATTACGAACACAATAGGATATGTCATGTAGGCTGATTCGACTGTTTCGATCAGTTTCCGTCAAAATCAAAATAAAAATCTATATATTGAATTTGAATGCACATTTCAATTTACTGGGGTTATATACGGACCCTAAAAATTCCTTAAAAAATATTTCTAGCTTCGTATTGATGATAAGGTCTTAACAAAAATAATTTCGTCGAATTTGGAGACCATTTGAAAAATGGCCATTTCCAGGTCTTTCCAAATTGACTAAAACTGTCAAAACACGTTTTCCTTCGCCACGCTCACATATTAACCCCAAAAATTATGAATTTTGGAATCTAGTAATAATTTGACTTTCCGGATCCAACAAAAGTGGTTTTGTCGAAAACGGAGGTCGTTTGCAAAATCGTTGTTTTTAAGGGCTATATTTCCATAACGACTATTCTGAATTTTCAACTGGGCATAACTTTTTATTCCCGCTATGAAATTTCAAATTTTTCAATTCGTTGGAAAGACATTTTCAATTGGATTCTAATATTTTTGGTTTCGCTAAAATCTGGTTTATTTGAATCCTGTACGTTCATTTGAAATTTAAAATTGAATTTTCAAACTACCACGCCATTTTCAATTCCTTTTATAATTAAAATAAATATTTATATTCTAACATCGATTCAAATATATATTTCTGTTCTAATTCTATTCAAAATAAATTTCCCGTGGTTATTATTTAAAATAGTTCATTTTAAACATTCAAAATTCATTAAAATTTCCAAAATAAAAATTTTAAATTGGTTCTGATTTTCCAGGTTGTTACAATCTCCCCCACTTAAAAATCTTTTCATCCTCGAAAAGGAACGGAGCTGAAAGCTGTTTAACTAGTTAACTCAACTTTCAGTTTGGCTTTCATTCTTCAACTTTTTAGTTCCTAGGAATTTTCAAATTTTTCAAAAATTTGGCTAACACCCTAAATTTTCAAAAAAATTCGCTATTACCTCCTTTGTACGGGGAGCACCGGGAAAATCTCCAAACCGCCACACAGGCCCTCTCATCTAAAAAAGAAAAAGCCTAGCGGCTAGCCAATCGGCTCATAAAATCATCCAAACCCAAGAAATTAGTAAACATGTACCTATTTGTTGGGCACACAATTTTATTCCTCTGCTCTAGCCTCCTTGCTATGACCTGTTCAATGTATAAACATGTATATGCATGCAATTTCAAACAATTTTCAATTCAGTTCAACATTTGATCAATTTGGCCCAAATTTACCACACATCTAAATGTTGGTTCAAATGAATAATCACACAACGAAATCAGCAATCAATTAGTTGATTAACGTTCCAAACACATAATTTTAATACGTTGTCAAAAATCATATTTTTGATGTCAAATCACAACAAATAATCCTATGTAAGTTTTGGTTCTCACACCAGTCAATTGGAAACATATAGGTATCCCACTTTCATCGCTAGGACATAAATTCTGATGATGATATATCAATCATCTGAAACATCCCCGTGCGACTAGAGAGTAATTCTATATCCATCCGTTATATTTGAGACTTCAAATACGCGTGGATCAGACGTATATGAAAATCTCTATATACTGGATTGTCCAAATTCAATATGAAATAAATATTCAAATACATATAATACATTTTAAATTTTCAAAACAAAAATTGTTTCCATCTTTATTTGAAAAACAACACTCTTCCGACTCATTCTAGGATACTACTGATCCCATCTCTAGCGAGTCATTCTCATTGGATATTACTAATTCAATCTCTGATGAATTCTTTCATTTGATTCTAAGGTGCCTTGTTCTCCAAGCTCTGTAAACCAAAGCTCTGATACCACCAGTAAGGACCCGAAACTTCCCCGGTCTCCGAAGAGAAGAGGAAGAACGGATTGCTTTGAGGACAAGACGAATTAGAACACAAAACAGAAGAACATTTCATTGCTTATTACAACAATTTCATCAAAATACAAGAATATACAGAGTATGAATAAATATTACACATTTATTAAATATCAGAGATTTACAAGTTACAATGCAGCAGAAAATAATACAAAACACAACTGAAAAGAATATACGGATAAAGAGCTTTCCGAATATCATTCCAGCTGTAAACCAGGATCCTGTGAATATAAATCTGCAACACCAAAACTACAAGCTGCCCATGTGGAAAATAGGGTCACCTAGAGTTAATGTTAAAACAATAAACTCCAGGTCAGTCATGTGACTGGTGTGAGAACTAAAACAGTTATTAATCTGATTTTAAAGTTAGGTAAATCAAGGGACCACGTCGTATAACACGGAACGGGTTTCCTCTCAAGAGTACTAGTGCATAAAACAAATAGCGCAATGCTAAATAAAGAACAATGAAGCTATTATAAGACTTATGTCCCATCACACAATGCAACGCAAGCCGGAGGATAGAGTTTTTACCTTATAATAGCCAAAAGTGCTTAGTACGTGAAATCTCGTATTTTACTATTACTATAAGTGTATAGTGTCAAAATAATTTCAAATATAAATGTATCAATCGTAGACGGCATGAGTGCCCCATCCCACTATGTCGCCATACTAGGCTCTACAATAAAAACCGCAAAATGTCGTATTGGAAGTTGGATTCCCATCTGTGAACCAAGGCAAGGGATCATCCTTACCGCTTCGAGACAATCCACCCCATGTCTCAGGAACAGCCATAACTCCACCTTGGATCTTCAGGGCCGGTCCACTCGATGTGGATTAAAATGCCTGAACCATGCGTTTCCCTGCCCTATGGGGCGTAAATCTATATAGAGACCATCCATCAGATCCACAAAGACCGAAATAACTGAGGCGCCTCGATATCCATCATCCACATAAGTAAAACGTCAGGGCTTGCAAAGCGCTGACACCACTCCTAGCTAGAAGGAAACGCATGTCCTCCCTGCAGTACTCTCCCGTTTCTGGATCACACTGGGGTGTGAGGCTCGCGAATTAACGCTACACAAAACTATGCTATATTAAAGCCGTGCTTTAATCATCAACCACAAGACTCTGCTTTTCAACAGAAGCCTTGATCATTTGCATCTCAGTATGCCACACAGGAAATTCATGTTATGCAACTGATGTCTATCAATCACACAGAATGAAATCCGATGTCAAACACATCTCCATTTACAAGTTCATTCTGGGTTTGAACGAAATCGGAGGCACCTTATTTCTCATCCCGTGTGTCCAATACAGGAGAGAGGTCCTCGCATATCCATTGATCTCCAAGTACGTCTGGACGATCACCACTTATTACCTCGTCTTGGGTGTACAGCCTAATCAAACATCAGTAATCATCCAAGCGATGTGAAGACCTCCGGTCTTCAACCACCGTCTTCATCCTCGACACATTGTCGAATCAGTTATTCAGAATGGGATAAACCCGGTCTTTTTGAATAACTCGCGTATATAATAAACATGTGCTATAAAAACACAACATATGCCTCATTCCAATCCAGAATATTTCTTTATCCAAATATTCATATACTTTGGGAAAGGTTCCCACTAATTTTATCAAAGATAAATTCTTTAAATTTATTCTTTAATCTTCTTTTGAATGTCAATTCAAACCAAATTATGGTTTATCCAAACAAGTCGGGATTAGCGAACCTTACCGAAGTAATCATTTGTTTAATTTCCCAATCCCAACCTATTCATCCCATGAAGTAAAACTGGTAATACTTCATATCTAACACCATGGTGTTATCGGTAAAATTATTTACCATTTCACATCCAAATCTATTTAATGATTTAACTATCGCCTAGAGTAAAACTGGTGGCACTCCATTTTTGATCATTTTCTTGAATTGATAATTTTAATTATCACATTCACTTTTCAATCTAATCAAAGATTCATTAAAACTCCATTTAGTTTTAATCTTCACAAAAATCAATATCAATGATTATTCAAACCTAAGAAATTAATCTTATCTTTAACTGGGTCAAAGAACCAACGTCAATAAACCCAAAATCACATTCCATCAGTCTCCAACCGTAAATTAGTAAGAGAACAATTCCCTAAGTATTAACCCCGAAGGCCGAAACCAACATCAGATCAATACCCAGAAAACCATTCAACTTAGCTGATCTCCAGTTAGTTTCTAATTTTCTTAACTCCATTGGGTTTAAGAACAATATTATTAAAGATACCATTCACGACAAGCCCAAAATCTCATTCCATTGTTAAATGGGTTAAAGAACAAGTATTATTTAAAACACCATTCACGATAAACCCAAAAATCCAATTAAATTCCATTCCAGTTAAATATTAATTAATTGGTAACTTCATTAAATCTTAATAAAAGATTTAATTTTTTCTCAACTGGGTTTAAGAAAAGTGTTGGCGAAGACACCGTTCATGACAAACCCAACATCCCATTTGATATTAAATACAAGACTCTGAATAGAAAATATATAGGCTTATATTTAATATCAAATTCTGACATCAACGAATATCGTATTGGAATAACGATATATATATATATATATATTCCAAATTCCTCCACAATGTCTTTATAATCACGGAGTCCAATATCGAAATATTCCGAAGATAATTTCGATTCAAATCCATTCCAGGTCATATATTGGAAATTCTGGTTATTTTTAAAACCATTTCAAATCCAGTTTATATAGTTTAAAAATATTGGATTATAATTCTAGTTCATAACTAGTTATTTCGATAAAAATATGTTTTTATCCTTTTAAATATGGAATTTTTCATCCCAATTCTTTCCAAATCATTTCTTATGAATTTACACTAATTATTGATATTTTTAATAATTTTATCAAGACCCGTACAGTCGATTTCCATAAACGGCCATCGAACTGCACTTATAGGGACCTTGCCAAATTTGATTTGGACATAATTCCAAATCCAACCGTTAGATTTCTAATTTCTTGTATTAGTTAGAAATCTCTTTTCGATGTGAACCAGTGGTTCCGGGTTTAGGAGAATCCGACGGTCGGATCCCCCGTAATGTCCATTCGAAGTTAGTGGTCGAAATTCGCGAAATGTCGCAGCGCGACGCGTTCTATTCAGGCCATTATATTATATATATAATATATATTTCATCGATTTCCATTTAAGACATATTTTATAAATCGTTTTAAATTCGTTTTCAAAATGATTTCAATTTCATATTCAATTTCAAATCAAAATTGAATATTCCATATCATTAATATATAAATGATAATAAATATTTTCATAACATTAGATTTTGAAATCAATTCCTTTTTGATATTCATTATAGAAATGAGTAAAATCGATATAAATATCATTCACGTCAAAATGGCGTTAATCTAATCAACACGACTTTATATATTTTAATATATTCGTGTCCATCCCAAATCGGACATCAAAATCAAATTTAGATCTTTTACTGAATATTATTTTAAAATATTCGTTATTTAAAAATATTCGTCATTTTAAAATATTCTTTTCTTCTGAATTGGAATCAGACACAGTCAAGTACCATATAATTTGATTTATATGGTCTTTTCTGAAGATCACACATTTTTGCTTCAAAAAAAAATTGATTTATATGGATTTTACTCAACAAATATGTATAACCATAATAATAAATAATCAACCATCATCCAGAGTGCATTCTACACTATTTAAGCATTAAATATAAATATTCAATGCTTACACGGCTTGTCAACCAATCAATTGACATACAACTAAATATTGGGATTAGTGTATGTTCGATATCATCCCAATACCCGTGTGGGGTTTCAATGAAAAAATAATGAATCTTTATTTATGCAGTTGGGCGATGTGTAAAATTTATCATCCCAATCCATATCAGTCAAATGGGTGTACATAAACAAATCGTCTGATCTATAAATAAATGTTTATTTTATTCATACACAAGTTAAAAATTATACTTTTAACAATAAAATATTTATTCAATTCATTTACGGAATAAAAATAATATTTTTATTGTTCTAACATATCTTAGAAGATTTTGGTGGCATAACGGCGCGATATCAAAATCGGGTAATGTCTAATATTACCCCTCTACTGATATTGGCTCGCCATACACACATAAAAATTCTAATCAGTTCATTTCACCCAAACAACCAAATTCCACCAAGTAATCTAATCAACCAAACCAAACAATCAAACAAGTAGTCCACGGTCTGTGAACTACGGGGAACAGTTCATATATACAGTTATAAAATAAATAACTGTATAAGAAAATTATAGTGAGAAGTTCTCACCTTGGGGTTCCACCCTGTCATTCTTTATCGGACGGTTTGGATTCCGTTTTGATTTCAGTCCATTCCATCGCAATCGGTTTCACGCGGCATATATATTAAAAACCATATTTTTATACCGCCACTCATATAAAAATCACATTTTTACAATATCTCTTCTTGTATATAAAATTATATTTTAATATCGCTCTTTACATAATAAAAATCATATTTTTACTTCGCTTTCGTATGAATAAAAATCTCATTTTCCCTCCGCTTTCATATGAATAAGAATCAAATCTTTATCGTTACTTCATATGAATAAAAATCCGATTTTTTTTATTTTGCTACTTATATAAAAATCATATTTTTATTTATATAAAAATCATAAATTTATTTATATAAAAATCATATTTTTATTTATATAAAAATCATAACTTTATTTGTATAAAAATTATATTTTGATGTTAATAAAAATCTAAAATTTATTCACATAAAAAATCAAATCTTTTCTAATTAAAAATCTAAACTTTTTATATTTACAAATCTATACTTAAAGAAAAATTCATTTTTCATATTGATTTTACATAAGTAAATCACAATACAGTAAAAAAAACTCACAGTCGAAGGGGGTTTGTTGCCATCGGATGAAGGGGGCTACTCACTGGTAGTAATCGCTGGAGGTGGGGGTACTGTGCTTGCCGGCGCGGTGAGTGGCGTGGTAGGCTTGACGGTCTCGATTTAGGGTAAGGGGTTTAGGGGGGATTCGCGGTGGTCGAGAGGAGGGGAAAGGCTGGAGGGGGCCGCGGCTTCCTGCGACGATGGGTGGCGCACGATCATCGGAGGTTGCGGTGGCTTCCTGGAGCAGCGGCTGCTGCTGCGCGCCTTCTTTTTTTTTTTTTATTCGTTGACTTGTGAAAGAGGAGAGAAAGGAGGGAAAGGTTATATAATTACATATATATTTTATTATTTTTAATTTACCTTTTTATTTTGAACTCAAAATCAAACCCATCGACTGTCATCCCCAGCTAATTACCCCCATTACGAACACAATGGGATATGTCATGTAGGCTGATTCGACTGTTTCGATCAGTTTCCGTCAAAATCATAATATAAATTTATATATTGAATTTGAACGCAAATTTCAATTTACTAGGGTCATATACGGACCCCAAAAATTCCAGAAAAATTATTTCTAGCTTCGTATTGACGATACGGTCCAAACAAAACTAATTTCATCGTTTGGAGACCGTTTGAAAAATGACCATTTTCTGGTCGTTCCAAATTGACTGAAACTATCAAAACACGTTTTCCTTCGCCACGCTCACATATTAACCCCAAAAATTATGAATTTTGGAATCTAGCAATAATTTGACATTTCGGATCCAACAAAAGTGATTTCGTCGAAAACGGAGGTCGTTTGCAAAATTGATATTTTTAAGGGCTATATTTCCATAGCGATATTCTGAATTTTCAACTGGGGATAACTTTTTATTCCCGCTATGGAATTTCAATTTTTCAGATTCGTTGGAAAGATAGTTTCAATTAGATTCTAATATTTTTGGGTTCGCTGAAATCCGGTTTATTATGAATCTTGCACATTCATTTGAAATTTGAAATCGAATTTTCAAACTACAGCGCCATAATCAATTCCTTTTATAATTGAATTAAATATTTATATTCTAACGTCGAGTCAAATAAATATTTCCGTTCTAATTCTATTCAAAATAAATTTCTCGTCGTTATTATTTAAAATAATTCATTTTAAACATTAAAAATTCATTAAAATTGCCAAACAAAAAAATTAAATTGGTTTTGATTTTACTGGTTGTTACATTGTGACTCCTTGAACTCAACATCGATTACCATGTTACCAGTCCATACGAATCTAAAGTCAAAAGTTGAGGAGCCGATTCTCTAAAGCAATACTCGATTTTGATTGCGAGATTCAACGCCAAGGATCTAAAGCCGAAGTCACCAAATTTGCGCAGCACAAATGGTAGAGTCTGAAGCCGCAAAGTTGACCAGAAATGGGTAAGAGAAGATTGAGAAAGGGATTGAGAAATAGGGTTAGAAATCGATCGTCATTCGCTTTTTTCTTTCACAAATAAGCGGCCAAGCAAGTAAAAAGCGTTTAAAAGGGAAACAAGAGAGAGATTAGGTTGAGGGCTGAAAACAATAGTTTGTTTACCTTTTTGCACTTAGGTATTATCTTAATTTCAGTTTGACCAACACATATAAGTGTTAGCAATAAAAAAAATATAGTTATGTATTTTTGGTGACACATATTTAATATAGCAACACGTATTAATGTCACTGGTCTACAACACAAATAAGTATTGGAAATTGAAAAAAAATGTTACTAAATGACCATTATGGTGTAGTGTACTCCCTTCATGTGGGAAATACGAATAAACACAAAATCTCACATAGAAAACTCTAATTTCCTTCTCCGGTTATCGGCATAGGATTTTTTCCGACTTTGAGCTTCCTTTATTCTATGGCAAAGGAGGTCAACCTTTTCAGTGGCATCACGAATAAAATTTGGACCTAGAACCTGTTTCTCTTCTTCTTTAAGCCAACACGAAGGAGATCAGCACGACCTTTAATAAAGTGCTTCGATATGGGACATGCAAGTACTTGATTGGAAACTATTATTGTATGAAAACTCGACAAAGGAAATATGATCATATGTACTTCCACCAAAGTCAAGCGTGCACGAAGAAGATCTTCGAGAATTTGATTCGCCCGCTCCGTCTATCCATCGGACTAAAGGTGCTAAAATTAAACTTCGTTCCTAAAATTTTTGAAGGCCTTTCCAAAATCCACTTGTAAACAATGAATCGCGATCACTAACTATTGAAGTGGGGACCCCATGTAATTTGACAATCTCTTTAACATAGAGTTCGACCAAGCTAGTCACAGTTCGGTTAGATCGAATGGGAACAAAGTGTGCAGGTTTAGTAAATCTATCCACGATCACCCATAAACTAACATGGCTAAAGCGAGAATGGGAGAGACCATCAATAAAATCCATGGACACATGATCCCACTTCCATACGGGAATGTTTAAAGGTTGCAATAACATGTCGGGCTTTTGATGTTTGGCCTTAATGAGTAGACATATAATGCAATGCTTGACAAAGCTAGCGATATCCAATTTCATTCCTTCCCAATAATAAAATCGCTTCATGTACGCATACATTTTGCTACTTCAAGGATGAATGAAGAACTTAGAACAAGGTGAGTCTTCTAAAATATTTCTTTCGGAGCACAAAGGTTTGGCACAATAAGTCATCCGAATTTTCGAACGGCTCCACGAGAATCAATATCAAAATCTTCTTACTCGTCGTCACTAGATTTATCCCTAACACTTTGGCTTAGGTAATCCAATTCGGGATCAAGCTTTTGAGCTTCACGAATACAGTCTAAAAGAGAGGGATGATCCTCAAGGTTACACAACATATGAGCGGGACTTGGATTGGTGCCACAACTTCGAATCTCACAAATGGATAAAGTTTCAAGATCTTACCACTCGGATATCATTATAAATACGATCACTTGTTGCCTTCGGCTAAGAGTGTTGGTAATACGATTTCCCTTACCATGAGTATATAAAATTTCAAGATCATAAGAAGTTAGGAACTCAAGCCAATGTTGTTGCCGTAAATTAAGTTCCTTTTGAGAAAATAATTATTTAAACGACTTATGATCGCTGTAGAGAACAAACTTCTTTATCAAAAGGTAATAACGCCAAATTCGAAGGGAAAAATTGATAGCCGCGAGCTCTAAATCATGTGTGGTATATCGAATCTCGGTCAGTTTTAGTTGCCTAGCAGCATAAGCAATTACACGATCTCTTTACATGGGAACAACACCCAAACCAATACAGCTAGCATCAGTATATACAATCAAGCCTTGGTTTCCTTCAGGAATCACAAGAATGGGAGCATCGGAAAGAAGTTCTTTTACCTTTTGAAAGGTGGTTTCACATTTGTCCAACCAAACATACTTGACTCCCTTCTTAGTCAGACTCGTAAGAAGCATGACTATTCTAGAAAAGTCTTTTATGAACTGATAGTAGTAGCCCGCCAATCTAAGAAAACTACGGATTTCCGTCACACTCTCTGGTCCCTTCGTACTTTGAATTGCATTTACCTTTGAAGAATCCTTTGAAACTACGAATTCAGAAATAATATGACCTAAGAATTTTACACGAGATTACCTATAATTCCACTTGAAAACTTTAGCCTTCAAATGATTGCTCCTAAGAGTTTCCAACACAATTTAAAGATGGTTTTCATGCTCCTCCTCGGTTTTAGAATACACAAGAATATCATCAATAAAGATGAGCACAAATCGATCAAGGAAGTCTTTGAAAACATGATTCATAAGATCGACGAAATAAGCCGAAGCATTCCTCAAACCAAATGGCATCACAAGCCACTCATAAGGTCCATACCAATTACGGAATAAAGTCAAAGGGATACTATCCTTCGCAATTCGAAGTTGATGAAATTCGGTAGCTAAGTCTAGTTGACTTTAGTGCCACTAAGTTGATCGAATAAATCATCGATCCGCTATAGAGGATATTTATTCTTGATGGTGAGATCATTAAGCTTGCGATAGTCGACACAAAGCCTAAGTGTACCATTTGACTTCTTCGCAAAGATTGCAGAAGCTCCCCCAGGCGAGGAACTATAGAGAATAAACTGCTTCTCCTTTAATTTGGATAATTGCTTTCGCATTTCTTTATTCTCCTTATTGGACATACAATAAGAAGGACGAGTTATAGGTAGAGCTCCGGGGACTAAATTAATTCGGAAATCAATTGATCGCTTAGATGGTAATCCTAAGACGGGCTCAAGTATGTAGGAAAATTCTCGAACAACATGTATTCGAGAAATGACATATTCCTCATCATCATTATCATCATTTCTTGGATTTAGAGAATATAAGTAGGCCTCCGAATCCAATATAGAATCCTTAAGCACAATAAGGATCTGATCAATAGATTGAGGATGTCAAAGATAGATCGTCTTCTCAGGACATCGTATATGGGCTATATAATGGTGAAACCAATCCATCCCCCAATATAGTTCCAAAGCCTGACTAGCGCATCACATACAAATCGAATTAGAAAGAATAACCACACAAAATAATCTCGACATCTTCACACAATAAACTAAGTGTTTCAGATCCACCGATCAGATTTGCGGTCCTTAGTGAAGTCATCAAACACAAGGCATCCAAAGAATAATCATTAGCAAGCTTTTGTGATATAAAAGAATGGGATGCACCGGTATCAAACTCAGTAATTCCATCTAAGATAGAATGAAAATTACCTTGACCGGAAGAAGTGTTGTTAGAGGCTTGTACAACATTTAGCTTTCCCTCCTTCCCACGTGGACGTTTGGGGCATGAAGATGCTCTATGACCCGGAGCCTTGCAGTGGTGAAAAACACAGGGCTTAGGGCATTTATTAGAATAATTGCCATTTCATCCGCAATTGAAACATTCCCCACGACCAAAGTTAGAAGTCTGAGCTCCAGAAGCCACTTGCTTTCTTTCTTATTAGGGTAAGATTTGGGTTTGTTGTCGGGATTCCTCTTCTTGTTGAAGTTCTTTTTAGAGTCCTCAACCTCAACATTACTATCCTTATCGACTTCCTCAAGACGAAGTGTGATATCCACGAGTACATCAAATGGTTCGATTAACTTAAAAAGTAAGTCCTTCTTGAGATTTTCATTGAGGCCATACACAAATCTCTCACTCTTCTCCTTGGCGGTATTAATATACTCAATCCCATACTTAGAGAGAGTCGAAAGATGCGATGTACTCTGCCATAGAAGATTTACTTTGAACAAGGTCTTTAAAGCTTCGGTCTGACACTATTTTCTCGCTCTCACGTATAAACTTTGATTCGAACCATTCTTGGAATTGCTTCCAAATTAAGTCTTTCTCTTGAATTTCAGAGATTATGAGACTCATACCAATCAAGCGCCCTATCTTGGAGCATACTGGAAGCCACCTGAACTCGATGCAAGTCCACAAGATTATGTGAGAAAATATGTGGTCGTATGATTTAATCCAAGCTTGGACTTCCATGATGCTTTCGGAACCATTGAAAGACTTTCCACACTAAGCTTAGTAGAATCGCTACACAAACTGGCAAACCTAGATTTGGAATGCGTAAAAGGCACTGGAGGGGATCCAGCTGCTTGGGCATTGATCACTAAATCAAGAAGTTGTTGTGCTGTCAAAAACGCTCCTCCCACAGGAGCAGAACATAATGGAACGGCATTTATGCGGGTACGCCTAAACATTTCTCTTCTATAAACAGAAACAAAAATGTAATTCACGAAACAAGTTCGAATAAAGTCGATTCAACAAACAAGGAATCACAACTCAAGATAGGGTGGAATGGCACTCAAGACTCAATCTAGATCCTATGGAACGAATCCTAAGTAGAATTAGGACATGATCTGTAACAGCCCGCACCTCCGCTCACGCAAGATATTGTCCCCAACTTAGCCACCGTATAGGTGTGGGGTTTTGTTCCTCAAAAGGCCTAGGCATTAGTAAGAGATGGGTTCTACTATATAAGTACCCACTTCACACATGCTTCCATGATGTGGGACTTAGGGGTGTTACATTCTCCCCTCCTACAGAGCCCAACGTCCCCGTTGGCTCACAAACACCTCACCCAGGCCTGTGGTCCATACAAGAGCCACAATTACGACTGGGTGTTGGCTCTGATACCACTGTAACTACCCGAATTTCGCCATGTGTTAGTAGGGAGGTTGGCTCAGCTTGTGTGGCAACACCATGTGTTAGCGGATCTCGAAACTTAACCGAGGCCTAGTGATGAAAAACCCTACACCTGAGAAGTGGCAAAGTAGGTGGCCCCGACATATTTAAATGTACGGTCAATATTTAATTAATTAATTTTTTATGGGATTTTAAATAAAAATTTCTATAGATTTCGGAATTGGACCCCGAGACACATCCCATTGCGTTCAGAAGGCCTCAAAACATTAAGATCGACAGTAAGCAAGCCCAATTCGGAGACAGCCCGCATTTTCACCTTTATAACACGTTTTTCAATGTTTTAATAATAAAATAATTAAAAAATTTAAACCCTAACCCTAGAAAACACATAGCCGCCGCCTACCCCTTAAAGCAATGGCCAGAAATCTCCCATTTTCAAACATCAATTTCTTCCAATCCACTCTATGAAAATTGACAAATAATATACCAAATCGAAGAGGATGGAGAGCTCTACAAATCCATACAGTTAAGATCAGTTTTCAGTGTACAGATTTCGCGAATTCTAGCGAGGAAGTGGTGGCGTTCGGGCACGAATACCAGGCGGAGGATGGGTGCGAGTTGCACCTCGTTGGGTGGCGCCGAAGGGGTGTTGAACGGCGAACATCGGGGGCATTTCAGATCGGAGGACGGTGGACTGGTCTTGCGTGTGGTTGGAAGGTTGTAAGGTCGCGATGGGTTCTGCTTTCCTTCAGAAGAAGACACGATTAATAGGAATTAGCGGCAAGAAAGTAATTAAGGAAAATTTAATTAAGTATTTAATCTAATTAAGTATTTAATTTCCAAAGGTTTAAATCACCATAACTTTGTGATACGAGGTCGGAATCGAACGAAACTGAAAGCGTTGGAATCAGAACAACGAGATCTTCGCGATGGCGCAGACCAGAGCTGAATCCGAGACAGTCGAATTTTCAGCAAAAATCAATGTGAGAATTCTGAATTTTATTATTTAATTAATTATAAATTATTTTTCTTGCGTTAAAAATAATTGTATAATGACGTTAAATCAAATCTGAAATGTTCTGTGATTGATGAATTGTTGATGATTGCTTGTGGTATGTTTGTTGGTCATGTTATGCTTGATCCGCATTGAAATCTCACATGTAGTTGAATTTTATTTGCGATTAGAAAGTAAATCTAAATTTAGATTTAAATCATATTTTATTCAGATCTAGTTATTCTAACTTATTTTAAAAATATTATTTTTATTATTCTGAGATGAACCATAGAATTTGATCTACAAATAAAAACTTATTTTATTTGGTTATATTACATTAGAAGTTGATCGATAAATTAAAAACTTTATTTTTGTTTATTTGTTTACTTTACAACAGAAAATGAACAACAAATAAAACCTTACTTTTATTTGTTTACTTTGCAATAAGATTTGAACGACAAATAGAATATTCTTTTTATTTGTTTATTTACAGTAGAATATGAACAACAAATAGATTTTTTTTTTATTTGTTCACATTACGACAGAATTTGGCTAACTAATAAAAATCCTATTTTTGTTTGTTTACATTTAGAACACAGTTTATGAATTACAATAAAAACATAAAACGTTCATTTGTTTGAATTGAAACCATGTTAACGATATAATTTACATTTTTACCGTATATATAGAATAGATTAAAATGTTCATCTATTTGAAATGGAAACATGAAACATTAAAAATCTTATTTTTAATGAAAAGAATTATTCATATGAAAATTGTTCATGTTGAAATAAAAGTGTTGAAAACATAAAAAAAATCACATTTTTTTTAATGTAAAGAATGATTCATATGAAAATTGTTTATGTTAGAATTGTCGAAAGAAAAACAAAGTTATCCTTTTTATTTGCTTTTGTTGAAATGTTAGAAATTAATCAAAAAGATTACATTTTTAATGTAATTAGAAATAAATTAAAAAGATTACATTTTTCAATGTAATTAAAATTGAAATAAAAAGATTACATTTTTCAATTTAATTAAAATTGAAATAAAAAGATTGCATTTTTCAATGTAATTAAAATTGAAATAAATTGATTACATTTTTCAATGTAATTAAAATTGAAGTAGAATGATTACATTTTCAATATAATTAATACTGAAATAAAAATAACATTTTGGTTAAAGCATAAGTATTGAAATAAGAGATCACATTTTTTGCCCAACTTTATTAGTGAACATTTTTGGCAAAAACTTTATTTGTGAAATGAAAATATCACTTTTGTCAAAACTTGATTATTGAATTGAAATTTTCATTTTTGTCAAAATCTGATTATTGAATTGAAAATATCATTTTTGTCAAAACTTGATTACTGAAATAAAAGTAACAATTTTGTTTACATTTTTTTTATGTAAATAAGAAATTATTTTCAGAAGTTACATAGAAATTGGGTAGATATTTTATTCATATTTTTCAACGCAAATAAACATAGAATTTAAAAGGTTGCTTTTCATTTGCACTTTTCAATGCAAATATAGCATGAAATAAAATTCATTTTTCTCATTTGCATTTCACAATGCAAACATAACTTGAAAATAAGAAGTACATTTTTATTTGTGTTCGACAACACCAATAAAACTAGAAAATAAAACATGTATTGGAAATAAAGTTTATTTCTTTGTTTGCATTTATCAATACATATATGCATTGAAATTAAAGTTTATTCTTTTATTTGCATTTATCAATGCAAATATTCAATGAAACTATAGTCTATTTTCTTTATCTACAATCACCAATACAAATGTACACGCTTTTATACATTTAATAGAATTTGTTTAAAATATACTTTGAAAATAAATTTTGTTCTCTTATTACCTTCACTAATGTAAATATAATTTGTAAACAAAACTATTCTTTGTTTGTATTCATAAATGCAATTACTCATTTAAATAAAAATTTATTTCTTTTATTTACATTAAATAATGTAAATACACTTTAGAAATGAGGTTCTTTTTTTTCATTCACTCAAATATACTTTTAAATAAAAGTTACATTTGTTATTTGCATTCCTTGTTGCAAATAAAACCTTAAAATAAAGTTCATCTTTGTTTGTATTCATTAATGCTAACAAACCATCAAATTGAAAATTATATTCTTGATTTATAATTTTGATATGAATAAAGATTTTTTGAAATAAAGGATAGAATTTAAAAGTTACATTTTAATAACTAAACATTCACATTTTTATCATTAAAGTAAAATAGACCAAAAACACTCATTTTGTCTAAATTAAAAGAATGAAACAAAATATAGCATTGGTATATTTTATCAGAATTGAAACACAAATTATTCATTTTTGTAAATTTACATTAGTTAAAACCAATTATTCATTTTTGTTAATTTACCTTAGTTGAAAATAATCATTCATTTTAGTCAATTTATACTAGTTAAACCAAATTATACATTTTGTTAGGAATATTCATTTTTGTCAAAATGAATTAGTTGAAGCAATTTATATATATATATATATATATATATATATATATTGGCAAGATATATACTTGTCAAGATACACTACACCATATTGGCCATTTGGCAACTCTTATTTTTTTCAACTACCAACACTTATATGTGTTTTAGACTAGTGACACTAATATGTGTTGCGGTAGCAAAAATGTGTCACCAAAAATGTGCCAACACTTCTATGTGTTGTTATACCCGGTCAACCCTTATGTTCTGAGGGCAAAACGGTAAGTTGTCAACCATAACCTAATCGTTGCCTCAAATTTTTTCCTCCAACGCTTATTTCTCTGAAGGCCGCGTCTTTAGAAAATAAAAGGAAAAATGGAGTTCGAAGAATTGATATCAGCTCTCACTAATCAATATCAGCATCAGCGATACCAACAATTTTGTTATTCTCAAATCGGGGCTTCTAGGAATTGGGGCTTCTAGGAATCACGGCTTCTAGGAATTGGGGCTTCTCAACTCGTTTCTCAATCCTCGACTTCGAATTGGGGCTTCTAGGAATCACGATAATAGGTGAAAAAATCGATTTCACTTTCGTTGTGTTTGTTGTATATTTTTAGGTTTTCCTCTCCTTGCTTCGTCACTAACGTACTGTTTTGATTTTGCGTTCCTCACTTCTCACCTTAGATTGCAGGCGGTTATATCCCATTGAAGACTTACCTTTTGTGGCGTTTTGGATCTTCTTTTTATCTTTCTCATTATTAATTTTGTTTTTTTCCTAAAATATAAATGGTAGGTTTGTGCTTGAAAGTTAAAACAGAAGGATGGCTTCAGCATTTGGACGCATCCTGTGTCCAAATAATAAGAGTTTGATGAATGTAATTTTGATTTTAGATAACTAATTTGTTATGAATTTGATTTTTTAGCAGTGCAGTAAGAAAGAAAAGGAGTGATATGGCACTGCTAGAGATATCTATTATTCTGCCTCCATATACAGAAATGGTTTAGCATGTCCTTCGATTTCTTTGCGTTGCTAATTTGGTCGGCTAAAAAGGTCCATGATAAGTGTCAGGTAGATATATATGGATTATTATGTAGAATGTTCCCATATTGTGCATCTACAACATGATGCTTCATTAGTTTTCAGATCACTGCATTTTCATGTTGACATTGTGTTTTAATGATATTTATCCCATATTGTTGTATGCACTTTTCCAGTTTGTTACTGTATTCAAGTATATAACTAATATAAATGTTTAGTTGTTGTTCTCCCTTTCATTTAGGGCTAGATAGCAACACTCCGTTTCGAAACATGTATTACCATAGTTCATGCTTAAAATAAATCATTTTGTGCTTTTATCCAGTATATAGATGAAATACTGTATCCAAATCGGCGAACATGTTATTCAAAACAAGATTTACGCTTAGTATAACTTGCAAATCTGTAAAACTCAAAATATATAAGTGTTTATACTTTTTTAATGCAGAAACATCATTCCAGACTCAATGGAAGTGGTTTTGAGTCGAAATTCCTTCATATGTGAAAAGTAGCCTTTCGGGCCATATATATTATATATATAAAATTCTACAGCGACCTTTCTAAAAATTGAATTGGCCATAACTTTTGATTTCCGCTATGAAATTTCAATTTTTCAGATTCGTTAGAAATATGTGGTTAAACAGATTTAAATATTTCTGGTTTCACTCAATTCTGATTTATTTTGAATCCTGTACATTCAGTTAAAGTTTAAAATCAAATTTTCAAACTACCGCGCCATTTCTAACTCAATTTATATTTAAATTAAATTTATTCGTTTTAACTTCAATTAAAATAAATTCTAGCCATTATTATTTAAAATAAATCACTTTATATTTTCAAAATTCGTTAAAATTTTCTAAAATAAAAATTTTAAATTGGTTCAGAATTTGCGGGTTGTTACATGATCCTTGCCATAATATTCTACTTTGTTCTGAAGATGGGCTCTGATGCCAAGCTGTGACGCACCATCTCTATACTCGTGTTAACTAAGTACATTACGAAGTACTATTATCAACTAACCTAGAGAATAAGGCTGTTGAGGAGCGACCATTATATAGTAGCCTAAGAAAGCTTCTACACAGTGGCTAAAAATCTCTTCGGAAACAAATACAAAATATATAACATAAATCATATACACAACATAAAGGTGGAATTAGATATCAGCATATTATATAAGTGTATACACAAAGATAGTGGTCATACTGGATCTACTATACCACAAAAGATTAGGTACAAGTGCTAGCCAAAAGAGTATGTATACAAAAGGAGTCCCTATATCATATAATAAAAGACCAAAAACTACAACGACTAATGTAATTAGCCCAAAACATCACTACATAGTCCCCGCTAAAAGTCACGTGGAAGCACCTACAAGACCTTGGTATGACCCGAGTATTATTTATATGAAATAAACAAAAAACGAAACAGTTTAGTTATACTTATCACGATAAACTGAGATAGAATAAGAGATAAAAAGATAATGACATATATGCAATAACACAATTTTCACATAAAAATATGAAGCCTAAAAAAGTGTCCATACAATATCATAAAGAAATCTAAGTGCTATAAAGGAATATCACATTCTAATTTATATAGTTATTCACTAGAAATGATATCACTTATCAAATCAACACAAAATTGATAAAAATTTATCAAAACATAAAGTGATATCACATATCAAAACACACATATGATCCTAGACCAAAATAGTCCAAAGATTTAACAAACCGACATTTTCCCAATCACGATTATCGATACAAATACCATGTCGACTAAGCAAATGCCAGAAATTACTGGATCATTAATAGAAAGAAGTTAGAGGATGAGAAATAGAAAAAAAGAAAATTAGAATAGAAGAAAATAGATAGGAGACAGAACTGAACAACAATACATAATCTCACATCGCAGCAGAATAAAATATAATATATTCTAGATATTATGCACAATATATTCTAGATATTATGCTAAGAGAATAAATTCTCCGTCACCAGAGGCATATTTGTACAGACCAACATATTTGATCATTAGAAATACTCTATCAGACATTCATCCATACATGTTCGTTCTGGGACTGAACGAATCTGAAAGCACAATTTCCTAATCCATCTTAGGCAATTTCTACCTAGGATTAACAGAAAAAACCCTTGCACTTTACTTACGTCTTCAATTATCATCACATAATCTCATTCACAACGCTACGCCAATACAGGTGGTTCTCGGATAATAATCCAACCGGTCTCTCCGTATTAACAACGATATTGGCAAATACGTCGATAGTCGGTTATTTAACTAATAAAGGAAAACAAACATCCATTCAAAACATCAAACAATCACTGGGCCCCTTAATTAATATTTTATTAATTTAAATCTATCATGCCCCAATATCTCTTTAATATCTTTACCCAGATATTTCTCCAAACTCGTTTAGCCTCTTGCGTTTCTTGAAAAAACATTTCCATCTATCATAACTTTTTTTTATATATATTCCAGAAAATAACACTTTTTAACATCGGAAAACATTTCTATTTCTTAATTATATATCACCATTCTTCCTCATTTATTAGTCCCTAACTGTAAACTAGTAAGTGAACAATTTCCTAAGTAACAACCTCGAAGGCCGAAACCAACACCAGATGGACACTCAGGAAGCCGTTCAACTTAACAGGTCTCCAGTCAGTTTCTAATTTCCTCAACTCCATTTCTTAACTTCTTATCAACACAATCATTTAAATCTACAAACCGTTGTGTTTTAAATCATCATCCACTTTAAAACGTATATACGTTTCTCCTTCCAATCTCCCAGGATTTAATTTATAAATTCCCTTTCTTCATATAAAATCTTATTATACATTTATTCGTTTAATAAATTTCATATATAATTGATAAGTCAATTTCTAGTTATCTAACTTTTGTTAAATTTTTCTATCTCCTTAAATTTTTGGAAAAGTTCGCTAGCACCTCCTTTGTACCGGTCAATAGCACAAACCTCAACTTGCCTCTCTAGGCCCTTTCCATTCAAAAAGAAAATCAAAAAGCCAAGCGGCATGCCGATTCGGCGCATAAAAACTCATATGGAATTTAAACATGTACCTATTTGTTGGGCACTCGAATTGTAATCTTCATTCTCTTCATTCCATATCCATTTAACATATATCCGACCATTCCAAATTTATTCCAAACTCAATCCAAATAATTTTAGCTCAATTCGCTAATTTATTCTTTAATTATCTCTTTTGGCTAATCCACTTTTTAATTTGAACATACAATGTTCATATATATTTTAACTTGTTTATAAATCTATTGAATTCCATTTTTCAATTCAAGTTTCATATTCGATTTCGAATATGAATTCAGTAGTTCAATTTACTTAACCAAAACCCAATTTCATATCAAAACTCAATTAATTAATTATTCTTTAAATTAGTTAATTCTATTTAATAATATAAAAAAATGATTTTTGTTTCAAAAATCGGTTCACTTACTCCACTTGAGTTCATATTTCTTTTATATCTCAAGTCTAGATTTTTCTAATGGAATTTCGGATTTTATTTACTTAAAACCCTTTTATTTATTTAAATAAACTGTTATGGTTTTTAAACGATTATGGCGCTGTTTTTCTAAGAATTTGATTTTGACACAACTCAAAATCTATAAGGCAAAATCCAATTTTCTCTTTCATTAGAAAACTATTATCAAATCGGTCCTGACAATTCTTGTTTCAAAGAATTCTGACTTAAATTTTGTTCTATATACTCAATTTAAGTTCGAAACGCCAAATTACGAACTACCACGCTGCGGCGAGTTCGTTTTTAATTATATTTAAATATGACTGTTTTAAACTTTATTCTTAAATAAATTTCACCTCCATTCTTGTATATTTTAAATGTGTATTAGATCGGCTTCCTAAATTTAACTTAACATTTCGATTTTTCTAAATTATCTATTTTTCCATAATTCAGTTATAATTATTTGCAACTCAGACTTATATATAATATTGCAACTCCTTTAGAGAAAAATTATTTTATAAAATTAGTTAAAATCGAATTCTAATTATAAATCCTTTGGATTTATTTCAATTCCGTTTATAATTCGAGTTCTAGAATAAATTCCGTCGTTCCAATTTCGAAAAGATTTCAAATTCTATTTTCAAATTCATACTTGAATTTAAACCTCTAAATTATCTAATGATAATTTAATTTACTAGATTTATAAATATCGTTTACAAATCCAACTTCCTTGTTTTATATAATAAAATAAGTTTGAAAACCAAAATCTTACTTTGGAAGATTCTATTTATTATAACTTTTATTTATAACACAGAATTTATTTCACATTTAATTTTAGTTCTATCTAATATGATTCCAATATATTTTCTGAAAAATATTTTATTTAAATAAATTCAATCTGATCGAATTCAAATCATAAATCCATACAGATTTATATTTAATTCAATTTACATTCTGAATATCAGAATAGATTTTATTGTTTCTATTTTTATGAAATAAATTCCAATTTCCCTTTTTAAATTCGCATCTGAATCTAGACTTCCTAAATTATCCAAAATGATAAATTTTCCATTTCAATTATAAACACCGTTTATATATTCACTTAAATTCGCGTGTTATTCAATTTATAAATATCGTTTACAAATTCACTTCAATTTCCCCTATTATTTAATTTATAAACATCATTTATAAATTCATTACTTGTTTTTCTTATTCAAAACAAGTTAATATTTCTAGTCCATACGAAATTCAAATTCTATTTTAGAAAAATAGATTTCCCTCTTAAATTTCCAAATTTCCTTTTCACGATATTTTTATAATCAACATTTTAGGCCCAGTGATATTTTAAACATCCAAAAACACCCAATTATCAATCACAGTTTCCTAACACATCATATATGATAATATATATGAAAACAAACAAATAATATTTTTGAGGAATCCAGTTGGATCCCTCTAACCTGTTTTCCTGCATCCACAGACGTTAGCCAACATAAATAATACTCATCCTATTTCGAGGCAGGAAATCACGGTATCGAAGGTCATCCACTATCATATTGTGGGGTGCATAGGGTCATCCGCTAATGATACGGCGGGCATCCGCTAATGGTACTGCGGGAAATATCCAATCACCAATATATATATATATATATATATATATATCCACAAACACCAATCCTATATAACTAATAAATATATAGAATAATCTCACAAAAATAGTTAAACACATCCAATCAACCAACAAACAATTATTTTTTACTAATAAAAATAATTATAAATAAAAATCTGAGTGAGATTTACTCACCGTGGTTTTATTTATGAACCATTTCGAATCCAAATCAAGGTTACTGCGACACTTCTCCCAATTCGAAGCCAATATAATCGGTTTCACTCGTATCTAATAATGTATGTAATGGATATAGTTGTTACCAATTATAATCAAATTAAATTAAGTTTAAATTAGCTAATGGTAGTTAGTTAAAGTTAATTACCTTTAATCCCGTTTAATTTCTTTGTATCCAGTTCCAAGTCCCTGTAGTTGCTTTTATACTGTCACCATGCCTGAACATCCCTTCATTAACCATTCGAAAATTCATAATTGAAACAACTGTAGTTTGTTTGATCTCCTCGTCTCCTTCTCTACCAAATGACCAGTACTCTTCCTAAATCGACTTCCTCCAATAAAACACGAGTCTGAACTTAGCTGCTACAGTGGCCTGCGATTTTTATTGGCACCACTCCTCGCAAAAACTCCACCGTTGTGCTCATCATCTTCTTTTCTGGTTGAATAAATCACACTCCCCGAAATTATTTCCAACTCAAAAACAATTATTGTTGAACTCAGCATCACTATTTTCTTTTTCTTACAACTTCAAAAACCCTATTTCGATTTTCTCTTATAACTCACGATCTGCTCAGGCACCCAGATAATGGGGAGACATCAACACAGAAATCAACTAACTCATTGTCGACCTCATATAGACAATCACCAGCGATAACTAGACGATCGAAACTTCACCTGAGAGGACCGTCATGAAGCCAATCGCCAGCTCGACCAACTTTATGAGCGCCGTTAGATCTAGTTTCGCCTAAGCCACAAAATCCCCCACTAAGCCGAGCCCGAAAGGAGCCCTTTCCCAGCCTCTACGTTGCGTCGTAAGGGTTGTGCCTCCAGCCAGAGATAGTATTTGTCAAGGGCTTCCATTTTTCTCTTCAGAAGGTCTCGTTCGATTTGTAAACAAATGGAAGAGGGATGCCGTTTTTAGTTCTGCGGAAATGAAAAATGAACGTAACAAATTAAAGGAGTTGTGATTTGTTTATAAGACAACGAAGGGATAGGAGTACGAAGACATTAATTTCTTGTTTTACTTAGCAATGAAGCTGGGGAACATTTCGTACGCGAAGTGAAAGAAGAGGGAGTAGCTTAGGGTAGGTTTGTAGTACATACTTCGGTGGGAAGGAAAATATTTATATTAATATTTTTATGTATATTGATTTGTACCTGATGTGAATTTACTCAATTTAAATTATCACTTAATTTTGAACCCCTATTTAAACGTAGCAACCAACAATTTTAGGGTTACACCGCTATTCGGAACACACCAGAACAGGCTCCGAAGTCTAATTTGATTGTATAAAGAAGATATTAATTTAAGTCGATATAATAAAAATTAAATTCAAAAACAATTAATCCCTTGACAATAAATTATTATTATTATCATTTGTACTCAAATAAAATTTATTGATCATCTGAATTATTCCAACTCAGTTTTAATTCAGAATTAAATTATTAGTCGTTTTCGTATTATGCTAATTCAATATATTTGAGATTAAATCGTAATCGATTTTTAAATCGTAATCGATATTTAAATCGTTAAACTCCATATAAATCCATTTATATTATCAACTCAACATTTAAAACAATATTAAGTGTTTAAAATAAATTGACCAAAAATCTAGGTCGTTACAAAAGACCAATACACAAGATGAACCGAAGTTCCTAAAATGGTTCGAAGATCCGCTAGAATCAAAGTTCCTAAATGATCCGAATATCCTCCATAACCAAAGTTCCTAAAACGATCCGAAGATCCTACAGAATCGAAGCACCTAAAATGATCACAATTGATCAAGGAAAGTGTAAATTACTCCAAACTTATAAGAGTTAAGCTACATGTCCCAGAACCACTTGCTCTACTCGATTATTTACGAACAAGTTGTATATTCCACTAAAACCACGAAAGGATTATTACCATAGTTTTCAACCAAACAAGTCCAAGGATTAACCATCGAAGCAAATGCAAGCTTTTCATACCACTCATTTTGTGAAGGCGTTTAATTGGATTTCTCATACGAATGAGGAAAAAGGTTAATAATATATGTACTAGTAGATTGGAAAACAGTTTGTAAAATGATTTTGTATGATGGAAGTAGTGTTAGAAGTCATTTTGAGTAAAAGATTTGGTATCTACTAATAGTATAAACCCTTATATATTTTTGAGGTGGTAGAAAACATAAAAACGATTGTAAGAACTATCGACCCAAGAATTCACGTATTAGTAACATAAATTAAATCTGTAATGACTCGCATTATATGCATCAGAGGATCGTAGAATATTAATTTCATTCACATACGAAGTCGTATGGTCGTGTGGCTTTGGGAAACGACTATTGGGGTCATTTCCCATGTTCATGATTTCTGCCGAATTTCAAATGATCGTTTTTCCCCTGGCAAATCTTGTTTCTTCTATAACTTTTGATTGGTAAGGAGTTTTGACCTGAAACCACTTCCACTGGATTCAGATGATAGTTTACCTTTCTATAGAGTGGTTACATTAATCAAACAAACTTACTATTTGGGAGATATGGCTGAAATAAGGTTTGAAGGTGGAAAAACAGCTTAATTGGGCTTAACGGGGTGAATAGCAGCTAAGCCCATAACCCATTTCGGGATTAGGGTTATAGGAGGGCTGAAAGGGTTTGGAGAAACATTCCCTTTCATTTCTCCAGCCACCACTAACCTTCCTTGGACCCTAGCAGTGGCTTCCATCTTCCAAATCTCATTCTAATCTCTTCCAAATCGCTTTTTAACCACTAATTGACCAAAACTACATCAAATCAAGAGAAGTTAGCATCAAATCAGAGAAAGAGCTACTGCTATACATTGGAATTCATGCCATATCAGCCGTAGTTTCAGATATAAGATTCATTTGTGGCTAAGGTAGTGATTTGCATTTTTATTCACTAATTACGGCTAATTATGGATGATTAGTGATAATTAGCAAAATTATGCATCAGAAAAGTATGAAAAAACATGTAGAAATTCTGAAATATTATTTTATGTTAGTGATATAAATTTGGGTTAATTTTGATTAAGTTTACTAATCCTATAGTTAAACATGGTTAAGGAGATTACAGGGGAAATCATGCTCTTTGGGTATGTTTGATCTAAAATAACTCATGTGATTGATGTTGTAATGTTTTTGATTGATCCTATATGTTATTACTACTGTTTGGAATGTTTCATAATTGTATAAAAAAGTTAGAATGGTCGAAAACGCCGTCATGTGGCGTAAATAGCTTGTTGGAACACTACAGGGAAGTGCGGTTCGTGACTAGGGGATCATGAAGCATGTATCACGAACCGACCCGATGTCACGCACGAACTGACCTGGTGCATTGCTCATGAGCCGGTCTCTAGACGAGGACCACGAACTAGAGCACCACTCGAACCTCTCCACAAGAATCAAATCGCCACGAGCAGGAGACCACAAAGCACCAAAGGCGAACCACGATCTGATACCGAGGGTGAGCCCAAGCCACGAGTCGATGCAGGGAGGAGCAACGAGATGATGCCAGCGGGCGAGCCGCGAGCCGATGCCAAGGGGAGGCCACGAGCCGACCTTCGTGCCTGGACAATGAACAAACCGACGACGACGATAGTGAACTCTTCTGAAGATTAACTTCGATTCGACCAAAACCCGAGATGCAAAGGTAGTCCAAACGAGGAGTTATTACTCAGGATCCAGATGAGAACTAACGAGTTAACTTCTAGAGTTGGGATTCACTGCGGGACGTTTGCAATGGGGTCAACGATATTTATTACTTTGGTTCACCATTGAAGAGAGGGGGCATGTAGACGAACCAGAGCCAGGGAAGTGTGGACTGGTTGGCCCTTAACCTAGAGCCGGGGATGTGTGGACTGGGTAGAGTTATTGACTATACACCAGGGAAGTATAGTTGTACGGAGTTGCCGTCATGGGCCCAATGGATTTGGTGATCAAAGCGGTAGATATCGTATGCTTTACGCACTGAGTGAGTGATGTGAGGATGATTGCTATGTTTGATGTTTGCAAGCACCATGACATGCACACTCCCATTTTACACTTTATGATAGTGTTACCTTAGAGTACTGTACATCTAGTTGTGTTAACTCTTTGGCTGCAGGTCCAGGTTCAGGTATAATTATTTATACCTGTTATTGTTTTATTTTGTTGCTATCGCTCATACCAGACTTTTGTCTGACCCAGAGTTTTATATCTCTTCTTATTACTCTAGGTGCTCCTAAACGAGCAGACTAGAGACATGTTAGGTGGTTATGCATGAGTAGCTGTCCGAAGACGAGCAGGAGGCTTCCACGTACTATTTAAATATATTCTCCCTGCGTTGTTGCCCGTCACTGTTTTGGGAATTAGTAGTGTACCTTTTCTATTTTTCTTTAGAGACATTATTTTGAAGTTGTAATAATGATGGTTTGGATCATAAGCTGTATTTTGGATTCCGCTGCTATGACGGTTTAGCTTTCATCTTATGCACTATCTCGCCTGTTTTATGTCAAGTTATGTTATTATTATATTTTATTCCATGCGCTATGAGATATACTATAGGTTCTTTGGTGATTCATCATTCAAATCCCTTTTCATTTGACGACCGTCCTGTGATAGTTGGGCATTGGCACAACGCATTCCGAGGGAAATGTCAGCTGGTACGGGGCGGGCCGTCACACTTGGTATCAGAGCCAAGGTTGCGTAGTTGAACCTAGGGGAGGACATCAGGGAGAGATAGTATACGAAGATGAGAGCGCGTATTTGTGATATTTTGGTTTTCAAAATGTATATATATAATATTAGTATATATAAGGATGAAGTCGCACTGCACGGGAACCACTGAGGAGACGGTTAATCGTTTTCTCTTTACAGATTGGACAATGAGCCAAAATATGAGAAGTATGGGTTCAGGGGCCAATAATAGGAATGCCCCTGATATGAGGACAATGTTTACTACCTTCATGAGAGAGATGCTTAGGGATGTTCAGGGAGCAGTTCCTAATGCTGCTAGCAGTGGTGGTGCAGTAATGCAGGCGCCTAGGGCCGATTTTGCCAAGCTTTGCATGGATTATACTAGTCTTGATGGGAAGCCGTTCCATGGAATGGAATCGGCAACGGAGGTTCAAGATTGTCTTAATAGTTGTGAGCGCATCTTCGAGGATTTGGGGATCGAGGATGCGATGAAGAGAAAGCTAGCGTCGCGTCAGCTTCAAGGACGGGCTATGAATTGGTGGAATGCTATTAAAGCAGCTACTCCTGAGGATCAAGTTACTTGGAATCGGTTTAGGACTCGCTTCAGTGATAAGTTTATCCCAACTGCTCAGAAATCAGAATTGTTTAGGAAATTCTTTGAAATTAAGCAGAATGGTAGGACAGTCTCGGAATATACTGCAGAATTCGATACCTTATCGAAGTATAGATTATCTCTTATCGATATTGCTGAGAAGAAGAACGAGAAGTTCATAACTGGCTTAGATGAGTACTTAGGGGAAAGGCTGATAAACCATATCGATGATACTTTCGGATCTATTATGGGAAAAGCATTAAGATCTGAGATCCTTTACCCTAAGTCAAAGACCGAGGTTGCCATTACATCTACGGAAGAGCCAAAGCCATAGGCAAGCGGTGGAGGCAAGAATAATTCCCAGAATAAGAGGAAGCAGAACCAGACCAAGGATGGTCAGAAAAAGAAGAATAAGAAAGATATCGAGTGCTATAGATGTGGATAGAAGGGTCAATATGCCAAAGAGTGTCGAGCAAAGCCAGGGGAAAAGAAGTGCTTCAACTGTGGTTAAGTGGGACATTTTAAGAATGAATGTCCACAACCTCCTAAAGAGAAGCAGATTGTGAAAGCATATGCTGTCAACATTATTCCTTCTTCGTCGAATGCCCCAATTGCAGCGGAGAAAAGAAAGAATGTGATTATTCAAGGTATGCTTTCTATTTATGATGTTCATTTTCGAGTATCGTTTGATATCGGGGTTTCTCATTCCTTCGTACCAAGTAAACTGGTAGATAGGTTGGAATTGGAACCCGAGATTGTCGATAGACCTTTAGTTGTAATGAACCTGATCGGTGGTTCAACTAGCCTATGCATGATTTGTCGTAATTTGGTCTTATCGAGTCATGGATGTATGTTTGCTTGTGATTGCTTTATTTTGGGCTTTACTGGGTTTGGCATTATTTTGGGAGTCGATTAGCTCCAAAGATATGGGGTGGTGGTAGACTGTGAGGGGTCTTCGGTGACCATTAGAGTGGATGATGGGCGGAGGGTGGTATTGGGTTACCTACCTGATGATGAGGTGATGGCTAGTTTTCTACATTCCATCGACATCCCACATGATGAGTTATCAGATGTGCCTATTGCTGGAGAGTATTCGGACATCTTCGAGGAAGTGACCGGACTTCCACCACATCGAGAGATCGAGTTTCGGATTGATTCAGTGAAAGATGCCAGACCTATAGTAATGCCTCTTCGTTGTATGGCACCAAGGGAGCAGCGAGAGCTCGAAGTACAAGTAAACGGTCTTTTGAAGAAGCGATTTATCCAAAGAAGTGTTTCCGAGTGGGGGGCACCAGTTGTATTTGCCACTAAGGCCGATGGTTTCCTTCGCTTATGTATAGACTACTGCAAGTTGAACAAGGTGACTAGGAAGAATAAGTATCCTCTTCCATGGATAAACGATTTGTTATGTCGGTTGAATGGAGCGAGAGTATTCTCCCAATTAGATTTCACGACAGATTTTCATCAGCTCCAAGTAGCAGTTGAGAGTATACCTAAAACGACATTTCGGACGCCGTTGGTATTCTATGAGTGGTTGGTCATGCCATCCAGGTTGACGAATACACCTGCATATTTTGTGGATCTTATGAATAGGGTTTTCAGGGATCAATTAAATAAGCTTATTCTTGTGTTCGTGGATGATATCTTGGTTTACTCAAGGACAGAGGAAGAACACAGGAACATTTGAGGACAGTGATGGGGGTGTTGAGGAAACACCAATTGAAAGCGAAATTTTCTAAGTGTCACTTCTGGAGGAGGGAAGTGAGATTCTTGGAACATGTTGTTTCATAGAATGGTATAGCCGTGGACCCTGCGAAGGTGGCTACGATGCAAGATTGGTCTACGCCCAAGAATGCAACGGACGTAAGAAGTTTCTAAGGTTGGCTGGATATTATCGTAAGTTTATCCAAGACTTATCCAAGATAGCGGTACCGTTAACTCAGTTGACCAAGAAGAATCAAACTTTTGTTTGGGACGAAATTGTGAGAATGCATTCAAGAGTCTAAAGGAAAAGTTGATGTATGCGCCAGTGTTGGTTATTCCTAAAGGGAACGAAGAGATGATGGTATACACAGATGCTTGTGGTATCGGACTAGGTGCAGTATTGATGCAAGGAGGTGGGTTTGTGGCTTATGCTAGTCGGCAACTGAAACCACATGAGAAAAGATATCCTACCCATGATTTGGAATTGGCAGCGATCGTATTCGCGTTGAAGATGTGGAGAATTATCTCTTGGGAGAAAGATTCGAGTTGTTTATCGATTATAAGTCATTAAAGTATCTTTTCTCTCAAAAGGATTTAAATCTTCGTCAACCGAGATGGTTAGATTTCTTGGCTTCGTATGATTTCAATATCGCATACATGCCTGGGAAGAGCAATGTGGTAGCTGATGCATTTAGTAGAAGACATGCTAGTTTGGGGGCTATGTTGCTTGAATGGAGGCAACTGGAATATATCGCAGGATATTTCAGACCTAAGTGTGAATTGGACCCAGAGATGTTAGCAAGTTTGAAGATCAGACCCACTTTGATTGAACGGATCGGTTCCAGTTAGAGGGACGATCCTAACCTATTGGAAATCATCACCAAGATAGAGATAGGTATCGACGGTGAGGAGATGAACAAGTATGGACTTGATAGAGAAGGATGGCTTCGAAAGAATGGGAGACTAGTTGTACCCAACGTTAATGGATTGAGAGATGAAGTGCTTAGAGAATGTCATCACTCGAAACTGATTATACATCCCGGTGGAAACAAGATGTATCGAGACATGAAGCAGACCTACTACTGGGAAGGGATGAAGAGAGACGTTGGGAAGTTTATATCCAACTGCATGAACTGCCAGTTAGTTAAAGCCGAGCAAAAGAAGCCAAGTGGTTTGTTACGACCGTTGGAAATTCCCAAATGGAAATGGGAACAAGTCTCAATGGATTTCATTAATGGTTTATCAAGGACTAGATCAGGTCATGATAGTATTTGGGTGATTATGGATCTATTGACCAAGAGTGCAAGGTTTATACCAGTCAAGTCGTATAGGATGACAGCTAAGTTAGTAGAATTGTATATGAAGTGGGCAGTGAGATTTCATGGAGTACCCAAAGTTATCATGAGTGACCGAGATCCATTATTTACTAGTGGGTTTTGGAAGAGCTTGCAAAAGGCTTTAGGTCGGAATTACATCTCAGTACCGCATACCATTGTCAAACCGACGGTCAAACAGAGAGGGTGAATCATGTATTAGAGGATCTCTTGAGAGCTTGTATATTGGATTTTGGAGGGTCATGGGATAACTATTTGCATTTAGTTGAGTTCACATATAATAATAGTTATCAATCCAGTATTGGTATGGCTCCATTTGAAGCTTTGTATGGAAGATCGTGCAACTCACCATCATGTTGGTTGGAAACTGGTGAGAAGTTTGTGCTTGGGTCAGATGTAATAAGAGAAATTTCAGATAAGATCAAGGTTTTTCAAAAGCAAATGAAGGTTGCCCAAGATAGGCAGAAGAGTTGTGCTGATAGAAGGCGAAGAGATTTGAAATTCTCCGTTGGTGACTTGGTATTCGTCAAAATTTCTCTGTTAAAGAGTGTGGTTTGATTTGGTAGGAGAGGTAAGTTGGCACCAAGGTATGTTGGTCCGTTTCCAGTTCTTGAACAAGTTGGGAATTTAGCATATAAAGTTTGATTACCAGACAAGATGGTGGGAGTGCACAACGTATTTCATGCTTCCCAGTTAAGGAAGTTCGTGCATGATTCTGATATGACCACCAGATCAGTTGGATGATATTGAAGTGGAATCTGAGGCAGATGGAAGTCCCAGAACGATTCGTATTGTCGGACATGATACGAAGCAACTTCAAAGGAAGACGACGAAATTGGTAAAGGTTGTGGGGCGATAATGAGAATGACTGTACTTGGGAAACCGAGGAAAGCATAAACAAGTCATATCCAGAACTCTTTGCCTGGTAAGGTTTTAATCGATATAGTTATTCCCTTGTTAGTAAACCGCATGCTAGGATAGGCTTGTTGTGTTGTTATGTATGTTTGATTGTTTGTAAATGGTTGATAGGCGTGCGGGCCAACATTGTATGTTTTAGTTAAGGAATTTCGGGGGTGAAATTTCTTGGGGGGAGAGTGTAACGACCCATATTCTTTGCATCGGAGGATCGTAGAATATTTATTTCATTCACATACGAAGTCGTATCGTCGTGTGTCTTTGGGAAATGACTATTGGGGTCATTTCCCATGTTCACGATTTTTGCCGAATTTTAAATGACCGTTTTGCCCCTGGTGTATCTTGTTTCGATTATAATTTTTGATTGGTAAGGAGTTTTGACTTGAAACCACTTCCATTGGATTCGGATGATGGTTTACCTTTCCGCAGAGTGGTCACATTAATCAAACGGATTTACCATTTGGGAGATATGGCTAAAATAAAGTTTGAAGATGGAAAAACAACTTAATTGGGCTTAACGGGGTGATTAGCAACTAAGCCCATAACCCATTTCAAGATCGAGGTTATGGTAGGGCTGAAAGGGGTTGGAGAAACATTCCCTTTCATTTTTCCAGCCGCTACTAACCTTCCTTAAACCCTAACAATTGCTTCCATCTTCCAAATCTCATTATAATCTCTTCCTAATCGCTTTTTAACCACTAATTGGCCAAAACTACATCAAATCAAGAGAAATTAGCATCAAATCAAGGATAGGACTGCTGCTATACATTGGTATTCGTGCCATATCAGTCATAGTTCCAGATCTAAGATTCATTTGTGGCTAGGGTGAGTGATTTGCACTTTTATTCACTAATTAAGGCTAATTAGGGGTGATTAGTGATAATTAGCGAAATTATGCATCAGAAAAATGTGAAAAAATATTTGGAAATTCTGAAATATTATTTTATGTCAGTGATATAAATTTGGGTCAATTTGGACTAAGTTTACCAATCCTATAGTTAAACATGGTTAAGGGGATTAAAGGGAAAATCATGCTTTTTAGGTATGTTTGATCTAAAATAACTCATGTGATTGGTGTTGTAATGTTTTTGATTGATCCTATATGTTGTTACTACTATTTGGGGGTGTTACATGATTATATAGAAAAGTTAGAATGGTCGAAAACGCTGTTGTGTAGTGTAAATAGCTTGCTGGAATACTGCAGGGAAGTGGGGTTCGTGACTAGGGGATCGTGAAGCATGTATCACGAACCGACGCGGTGTCACCCACAATCCGACCTGGTGCATTGCTCACGAACCAGTCTCTATACGAGGACCACGAACCGGAGTACCACTCGAACTGCTCCTCACCAACGAACCGCCACGAGCAGGAGACCACGAAGCGCCACAGGCGAACAATGATTTGATGCCGGGGGAGCCACGAGCTAATGTATAGGGTGAGCCGCAAGCCTATGCCAAAGGGGGGCCTTGAGCCGACCTTCGAGCCTAGACATCGAACGAACCGACGACGACCGTGAACTCTTTTGAAGATCAACTTCGATTCGACCAAATCCCAATAAGCAAAGGAAGTCCAAATGAGGTGTTATTACTCAGGATCCAAATGGGAACCAACGAGTTAAATTCTAGAGTTGGGACTTGCTGCGGGACATGTGCAAAGGAGTTAACGATATCTATAACTTTGGTTCACCATTGAAGAGAGGGGGCATGTAGAGGAACCAGAGCCAGAGAAGTGTAGTTTACCACCCCGTATTTTCTGTAAATGTTAATGTAACAAATCAAAGTATACTTAATTTCAAATGTGAAAATTAAGGGAAATGGGTTACGCCATTACGTTCATCTCGGAATTCTGGTTGAGATAGAGTCTGAGTTTGCGTAAAACGGATACCGTATGAAGGAGAAATGGACGAATGAAGTTAGGCAGAAAAATCGGAAACAAGGCAGAATGAAACGACGCGAATTTCCGTACCCTTTGAGTCGACTAATAACACCACACGTCCAAACCAAATTACACAGAAACACGAATCATTATTAGAAAGAAGTTAGAGGATGAGAAGTAGAAAGAAAGAAATATTAAAATAGAAGAAAACGAAGATCACAAACTCACAGCGAAACAAATAAAATATATTAGATAACATAAACTTTGAAATACAAATCAGTGACTGTATATAAGCATACCATTATCAGAGCACGACGGTTATCCCTGGAACAGTTATAAACACCAGTTTCCAGATATAACATAGTACACAACGGTAAATATGATAGTCTATAGCTAAGTGGTGAAGCCTCCTGCTTCAATCTCCTCCAGGTGAATCTATAAAATCCCGACCACTTGACTGCCCATACAAATTTGGGCACCCAAGAGTTTAGGGAAACCAAACAAAATAAACTCTGGGTCAGTCATGGGACTGGTGTGAGTACACTCCAACCATTTGTTTAACTTTTAAAAATCCTTTCGAAAGAAATGATAATCGTAAGACCTATCCACACATAAACACGGATGGTTTTTACCTTACGATAACCCAAAACATACTTGATATCAAATCCAGTGATATTATAATAATGTCTACATCAAATAAATAGAATCTAGCGGAACGCTTTCATTTCACGCTCCAAATATAATATTAAATCAAAAACCGCAGAGCGCTTATTGGAGATTGAATTTCCAACATGACAAGGTATGGGACCACCTTCCGATAGTGTATCTCTAGAGACGAATACACTGGGTTCAACAAGAACTTCTTGAAACTCGGCCCTCACATGACCGACCACTCATTTCGCTTGAGTGTATCGAATGTACATCACCAACGGTTGGGATCAGCAACCGTTTCCCGAAAGGAACAACATCGACAAATTTAAAGAACAAATGGAATTTCTCTAGATAGGTGATTATACATCCTAATGGGTGCAACCCACATAGCCATGCTGCCTGCCCGATTTTTGTCAATTCCGGGTTGTGAGGCTTGAGGTCATTACGTATCTTTTAGAATACCTGTCCATCATTCACTTTGAATGCCACATCGTCATACCCGCCAAATCACAAATTGATTTCCCCAAAAGTACCACGGGTATAAAGCTGAGAGGAACTAATTCCTCCGCCACCAACGTAAGTACGTTTGAAGAGATCAACTTACGTGATCCGTTAGATATACTCTGTCAGACATTCGTCCATTCACGTTGTCCTAGGACTGGACAAACCGAAGGCACTATCCCGTAAACAGGATAGCCTTTGCATAACTCCGTCTTCAATTTTCTTCATCATATTCGATCGCAACGCTAACGTCTATACAGAGTGGTTTTCAGATATAGGATCTGATCCCGGTCTCTCCGTATTGACGACGGAAAAATGGTCGAAAACTTCGATAGTCGGTGATTTAACTATCAATGAAAAATAAGTGTACAACCAACGATCTTATTTCCAGGTAGGAATTCGATCGATCAGTCATCAATCAACATTGGCCCCTTTAAATCAATTTCTTATTATATTATCATTTACAATTCTCATTTTCCATCTTCGTATTCTTTTGAAACTCGATTTCCCCTCTCGATTCTTTGAAAAACATTTTCAGTATTATAATTCCTTCATTCGAGAAATATTTCTTATTCCAGTTAGGAAAAAAACATTTCTAAATATTCACGAATCCTTATTTTCTATATGCAGAAAATATACTCTATTAATATCCGAAAATACTTCTAATTCTATTTCTAAATTCCTGGTTGATCGATTCATTTCATTTTCTACACGTAGAAAATATTTCTTATTTTATTGGAAAACATTTCAAATTAACGCGATGTTATAAACATCGTTATTATAACTCAACCCACTAATCAGTTATTAGCTAACCATATTGCTTAACCAAGTTTCACCATCGAACCTTAACCATTCCTCCATCGATCATGAAGTCAATCAAGTTAGGGTATAATTACCTCTCAAACCTTAATTGAACCACATTCTCAACTTTGAAATAGTCAAAGCTCACACTTTTAAACAGAACATCGCTTACGCGACTCTCGGATTCGATCTAAGAACCCACTTCCTTTGCAGAAAAATATTGATTATAACGGTAGCGTTACAATCGCTGTTTCCAAATATTTAATTTATAAAACATTGCTTTTAACAACAACGTTACAATCGCTGTCTAGAATTATATAACATTTATCATAACAATAGCGTTAAGATCGCTGTTTAGATTTACAAAACATTTATTATAATAGTAGCGTTGAAAATCGCTATTTAGAATTTACAAAACATATGTTCTAACAACAGCGCTAAAATCGCCGTTTACAATTTACAAAACATTTATTATAATATAGCGTTATAATTGTTGTTTCGATTTCCAATACATTAACCAATTCCTTTATAACCATTTCAGTCTATGAAACACTTTCACACTTTATTTTTATATCCCAAATTTTGGAATAAAAACTCATCGTTTCCATTCTAAACAATTTTCCATTTCTCTTTCCCATTCAAGATCCAATGTGGATTCATATTTCAGATCTAAATTCATTTATAGATATTTCACTTGCAAAATATTCCTTTTAAACCATTCACTTAAATCGTGAATATATTTCCTTCATATACCATTTGATTCATATTTAAAAATACTATCTTAAACCAAATTTTTAGTTATAACTTCTATTCAAATTTTCTCACATAAGTCTCATTTCTTTTTATTTTAATCTTTTAAAAGCTCATTTAACATTTCCTTGATAATAGCTAAGTTTTAAATCTCATTTCAAATATTGGTTTCAAAACCCATTTCCATATCGCTATGCAAAATCATTGTATCCAATGATAAATAACAAATTCTTGATTCATTCATTCGAACAGGTTTTCTATTTTCAATTCTATTCAAATTTTAAATTTCTATTTTTGAAAATAGAATTCCTTTTTAACACTCAAATTTCCTTTTCTATATTTGAGAATATTTTATGGTATCTAAATACCAAAATTCTAGATCAGGGTAGCTCAACCACAACAAAGTCAATAGCCGACTATATATATTACACCACACATCAAAATCATAGAAAAACAGTAATATAAAAACTGAGGAATCTAGTTGGGTCCCTCCAACCTGTTTCCCTGCATCCACAGATGTTAATCAACATTAATTAATAACAGAAATAATTATCGATCAACTATATAACCATATCAACCATTCAACCAATTTTATCAACCATTCATTCAAACAATCATCACACAGTATAAAAATAAATTAAAACTCGTTTATATAAAAATATAAACGAGTCAGAGTTAGTGAGTTTACTCACCTTGATTTGCAGTTGACGGTGCTGCTTTTGTTCCATTTAAAATGAACAGACTTTTAATTTCTCTGTGAAATTCCTGTAACTCTACTCTCTGCCATATCAGTGTCAGTGTAGATCTCACTGTCAAGATTTCAGTGTGATTGATTTCGTTCGATTCTGTTCAGAAACGAACAAGTTACGGTGGTTATAAGTTAAATTAAATTAAACTTCCTTAATTATTATTAATTCAAAATAAATTAACTAAAAGATTATACCCTTAATTACATTATAAGCGAATTCAAACCACTCAATTCTCTGGTAGTCTTGACTTCCCTTTCTATATCTGGTTCGAACTTCAAATTTCCACCTCACCTCAAACTTCTCACCAATTAACTTTCGATCCTTTCTCCAGTATGCAATTTACGACCGAAAACTTCCAGCTTGTTGTCCAAGTCGCAACTTTGAATTTCCATGCAACAGGACCTCGATCTCTTCAGAGATCAGATCAAAGTTGGTCACTATGTACTCATTTACCTTTCAATCTCAATTATACAACCTATCCTGCCCAACTGTCCTTCACCATTCTCGAGTACCCAGCAATCACAAAATGAACCCAACCTTCCTCAAACCCATTTCCTCCCTGTTTAAAAATAACCGAACCAATGAAAACAATCTGAGCTCCTCCTTGTAATCACGTCCACCCAGTAATATATATATACACTTCTCATTTCATGTGTATGCCCTCTTAAACACGGTTGTCTGCAAATTCTTCTCTGATCAAAACAATTCCCAACCGTATTGAATCCATTTTAATTTATAATAACTAATGATCAGTATAAGGCTAATTACCGTGATTATATTAACTTAATTCCCCTTAGATCACACGTCTTTTTTAATCTTCTTTACTATTTATATTTTTCTTCTTTCTTTTTCAGATCAAAGAAAACCTTACTTTCATCTCCGGTTGAAACCGCAAATAGTACTTCTTCTTTCCCCTATAATTCTACTTCCCGGATTTCCTTTCAACTCCACACAAGATTTGGACCTCCTCACAATCAACGCTTCTTCTTGGCAATCACCATACCCATTTTCCATACCTTTGTTCCACTAATACTGCTTAACACAAACCAAAATCACCGCTTAATTCTCGTTGCTCCCTGTAACTACACCAACACCGTTAGAACTTCATTCCCGAACCTACCTCCTCCTCAAAGTAAAGCACGAGTTTGAATACCGTATACTTTGACTTCCTCTCTCCTCCACAACTGGCGCCTCCACCCACCTGGAGCACCCACGACACCTCCTATCGTTACCACAGAAATGATAGCAGCTCGCGGGAACCCCATCCAACCTCATCAACGCTCCTTCGACCCTATATCAAAGCCCTAGCTTCATGGTGGAAATACTGGGCACAGTGACAGTCGAGCGCACCCATAATCACTTATGTCATCATGAAGCACAATGGATCCAAGATTTTCGAATTCCATGATGTGTTGGATTTTTAATTGCTTTTCAAAGCACACGATTTGTTTTTATTTGCAGAAACAGGGAATGAAAACAAACGGGAATAGAAAATTTGGGGCATAGGGATTTTTAGGATAGTGAACAAATGGGGTCAGCTGGGTTAATTTATAATGTAAAATGTCGTGACAAGCACGGTTTGTATAAGCTTGGGGAACACGTATCTGAAAACGTGGAGAGCACGATGTCTGAAACTTTCACGGCAAGGTGTATTATTTATTTTATAATAAGAAATGTGCAATAGTTGTTAAACAAACAAATGTTTTATTTGCGCACTCGGTATTGTTAGTTATGTGTGTACATAAGGTTTTCATTTATGTCTGAACTACTGCGGATAGAAATAAGAGTACGGTCGCGTCCAACGAGGTACCACGATCCAAAAAATATAATAATATCGGTAGTTTAACTTATATTATGAAACCCCAAAATATTGATATAAGGTGCAAAATACTCCAAATAAAAAATTGCGTATTGAATTAATTAAAAATTACCGTAAAATTCTAAAAATTAGATTATAACTACGCCTCAAAAGAACCTTGCCCAAATTCATAACCAATCTCTAGTTATATTGAATAGACCGTTATGGCTTATATATGATTCTACAGTGACTATTTCTAAATTTGATTTGGACGTAACTTTTTATTCCGGTTATGAAATCTGAATTTTTCACATTCGTTGGAAAGATATTTTCAAACAGATTCAAATATTTCTTGTTTCGCTAAAATCTGATTTATTTTGAATCATGTACAGTCATTTGAAATTTGAAATCGAATTTTCAAACTACCGCGCCATTTTGGACTCGTTTTAAATTATATTATAAATTATACGTTAAAAATTCCTTTTATTAAATAAATTCCTTATAAATTACTATATATAATTCAAATAAAATATTTAAACAATTTAAATATTCAGAATTCAACAGCTAAAAATCCGGATCGTTACATTCCTTCCCCCTTAAAACAATTTCGTCCTCGAAATTGCTAAGGTAGGAAAAGATGCTACATACCCTACTAACTAGGGCCAAAAATCCTTTTTGTTCACTTCTTAACTTCAGTTTAACTGGACCAATTTATTTCAATTAAAATATTAATTTATTCTTATTAACAAAATTTTCAAAAATTCTGAAAAATTTCGGCAGCATCTCCTCAGCACGGCTCAATCGGTACAACCAGAACTCGCCTTTCTACGCCTTCTTCAATCCAAAGAAAATCAATAAGCCAAGCGGCTTGCCCCATAGGGTCATAAAATCATCAAACCCAAGTAAAATTGTAAACATGTACCTTTTGTCGGGCATAATTCTATCTTTTGCATTCGCTTCCATTCAATATCTGCTCAGCACACATATATCCATTTCTAGTTGGTTTCAAATCAATCCAACTTCCAGTTTTGAAATCTCTAATCAACTTCTGATTAGTTCACTTCCATTCACTAATCCAAACTGAGTTTTGTTTAAGTCAATCCACTTATCATACTTAAATCCAAATGATTTAACCTCAATTAACAACACCCAATATATTTTCAACCTGCTCATTCATAAGTCGAATTCATATTGATAATTCGAATCGCAACATTCCTCATTATTTAATTCCCTTTGGAATTATTTTAATTCAATCTAATTTTATATAAATATTAACCAAAGTCAAATTTCAATTTATTTGATATATTTTACCATTCCAATCTATTCAATTATACAAGTTAAACTTTTAATTTCAGAATTTAAATTCCTGGGTTTTTATTTCAAATTAGTTTGAAATCATATATATGTACATATATTTATAATCATATGCAAATTCAAAACATTTGAATTTCTAAAGCAATCTGTCCTTTACAAACAAATTTTTCAATCCCAAATTGCTATGGTAGCAATCCGTCACTCAGAAACTTGAAAATGAATACCGATAATGTCGCAATCCATTATCAGTACTATTTTCTCGCCACTGAAGTGATTTCAGTGCTTAATCACTTTCAAAATCCATTTAAACCATTCTTATTCAAAAATTCTTCAAAGTAATATTACATTACTTTTAAAAATACTTTAGAAAACATGTTCTAAATATCCGAGATTTAAATCCACACTTTTTGGTTTGAATCCAATTCCAATTTAGCTTATTTGTATATATTATCCATATACAGGGTATATTTGGTTATATATAACCAAATCAATATTTTACACTTTCATTTGATTGTAATAACAATCAACACATTTAATAATTTCAGAAAATTATCACTTTTATATTAAAAATATTCTTTGGGCAAAATTATATTATTTACCCATCTTTAAAACAATACTATGTCGAATTGTTTTGGTCGAGAGTTTAGGAACAACTATCGATACAGTTGTACTTCCTGTATCGACCAGAATTCATAAACCACTCAGCAAACCAGTCAACACAATATAAAACAATTTTATATCGAATCTACAAATACACGCTCATACATACACACTCAAATTCAATCTAGGGTATTACTAACCCCATCTCTATTGAATTTTGCCACAGAGCCAAGGTTACTACTCAACCTTCAGCTCTGAAACCAAATGAAATGACCCGAATTTCCGTACCCTTTGAGTCGACTAATAACACCACACGTCCAACCCAAATTGCACAGAAACACGAATCATTATTAGAAAGAAGTTAGAGGATGAGAAGTAGAAATAAAGAAATATTAGAATAGAAGAAAACGAAGATCATAAACTCGCAGCGGAACGAATAAAATATATTAGATAACATAAACTTTGAAACACAAATCAGTGACTGTATATAAGCATACCATTATCAGAGCACGACGGTTATCCCTGGAACAATTATAAACACATGTTTCCAGATACAACATAGTACACAACGGAAAATATGATAGTCCATAGCTAAGTGGTGAAGCCTCCTGCTTCAATCTCCTCTAGGTGAATCTGTAAAATCCCGACTACTTGACTGCCCGTACAAATTTGGGCACCCAAGAGTTTAGGGAAAACAAACAAAATAAACTCTGGGTCAGTCATGGGAAAGGTGTGAGTAAACTCCAACCATTTGTTTAACTTTTAAAAATCCTTTCGAAAGAAATGATAATCCTAAGACCGATCCACACATAAACACGGATGGTTTTTACCTTACGATAACCCAAAACATTCTTGATATCAAATCCAGTGATATTATAATAATGTCTACATCAAATAAATAGAATCTAGCGGAACGCTTACATCTCACGCTCCATATACAATATTAAATCAAAAACCGCAGGGCGCTTATTGGAGATTAGATTTCCAACATGACAAGGTATGGGACCACCTTCCAATAGTGTATCTCTAGAGACGAATACACTGGGTTCAACAAGAACTTCTTGCAACCCGTCCTCACATGACCGACCACTCATTTTGCTTGAGTGTATAGAATGTATATCACCAACGGTTGGGATCAGCAACCGTTTCCCGAAAGGAACAGCATCGACAGATTTAAAGAACAAATGGAATTTCTCTAGATAGGTGATTATACATCCTAATGGGTGCGACCCACATAGCCATGCTGCCTGCCCGATTTTTGTCAATTCCGGGTTGTAAGGCTTGAGTTCATTACGTATCTTTTAGAACACCTGACCACCATTCACTTTGAATGCCACATCGTCATACCCGCCAAATCACAAATTGATTTCCCCAAAAGTACCATGGGTATAAATCTAAGAGGAACTAATTCCTCCGCCACCAACGTAAGTACGTTTGAAGAGATAAACCTACGTGATCCGTTAGATATACTCTGTCAGACATTCGCCCATTCACGTTGTCCTAGGACTGGATAAACCGAAGGCACTATCCCGTAAACAGGATAGCCCTTGCATAACTCCGTCTTCAATTTTCTTCATCATATTCGATCGCAACGTTAACGTCTATACAGAGTGGTTTTCAGATATTGGATCTGATCCCGGTCACTCTGTATTGATGACGTAAAAATGGTCAAAAACTTCGATAGTCGCCGATTTAACTATCAAAGAAAAATAAGTGTACAACCAACGATTTTATTTCTAGGTAGGATTTCGATCGATTAATCATCAATCAACAAAGGCCCCTTTAAATCAATTTCTTATTATATTATCATTTACAATTCTCATTTTCCATCTTCGTATTCTTTTGAAACTCGATTTTCCCTCTCGATTCTTTGAAAAACATTTTCAGTATTATAATTCCTTCATTCGAGAAAATATTTCTTATTCCAGTTAGGAAAAAAACATTTCTAAATATTCACGAATCCTTATTTTCTATATGCAGAAAATATACTCTATTAATATCCGAAAATACTTCCAATTCTATTTCTAAATTCTTGGTTGACCGATTCATTTCATTTTCTACACGTAGAAAATATTTCTTATTTTATTGGAAAACATTTCAAATTAACGCGATGTTATAAACATCGTTATTATAACTCAACCCACTAATCAGTTATTAGCTAACCATATTGCTTAACCAAGTTTCACCATCGAACCTTAACCATTCCTCCATCGATCATGAAGTCAATCAAGTTGGGGGTATAATTACCTCTCAGACCTTAATTGAACCACATTCTCAACTTTGAAATAGTCAAAGCTCACACTTTTAAACAGAACATCGCTTACGCGACTCTCGGATTCGATCTAAGAACCTAGTTCCCATGCAGAAAAATATTGATTATAACGGTAGCATTACAATCGTTGTTTCCAAATATTTGATTTATAAAACATTGCTTTTAACAACAGCGTTACGATCGCTGTCTAGAATTATAGAACATTTATTATAGCAATTGCGTTAAGATCGCTGTTTAGATTTACAAAACATTTATTATAACAGCAGCGTTCAAAATCGCTATTTAGAATTTACAAAACATATGTTCTAACAACAGCGCTAAAACGCTGTTTACAATTTACAAAACATTTATTATAATGTAGCGTTATAATCGCTATTTCGATTTCCAAAACATTAACCAATTCCTTTATAACCATTTCAGTCTACGAAACACTTTCACACTTTATTTTTATATCCCAAATTTTGGAATAAAAACTCATCGTTTCCATTCTAAACAATTTTCCATTTCTCTTTCCCATTCAAGATCCAATGTGGATTCATATTTCAGATCTAAATTCATTTATAGATATTTCACTTGCAAAATATTCCTTTTAAACCATTCACTTAAATCGTGAATATATTTCCTTCATATACCATTTGATTCATATTTAAAAATACTATCTTAAACCAAATTTTTAGTTATAACTTCTATTCGAAATTTCTCACATAAGTCTCATTTCTTTTTATTTTAATCTTTTAAAATCTCGTTTAACATTTCCTTGATAATAGCTAAATTTTAAATCTCATTTCAAATATTGGTTTCAAAACCCATTTCCATATCGCTATGCAAAATCAATGTATCCAACGATAAATAACAAATTCTTGATTCATTCATTCGAACGGGTTTTCTATTTTCAATTCTATTCAAAATTTAAATTTCTATTTTTGAAAATATAATTCCTTTTTAACACTCAAATTTGCTTTTCTATATTTGAAAATATTTTATGGTATCTAAATACCAAAATTCTAGATCAGGGTAGCTCAACCACAACAAAGTCAATAACCGACTATATATATCACACCACACATCAAAATCAAAGAAAAACAGTAATATAAATATTGAGGAATCTAGTTGGGTCCCTCCAACCTGTTTCCCTGCATCCACAGATGTTAATCAACATTAATTAATAACAGAAATAATTATCGATCAACTATATAACCATATCAACCATTCAACCAATTGTATCAACCATTCATTCAAAAAATCATCACATAGTATAAAAATAAATTAAAACTCGTTTATATAAAAATATAAACGAGTCAGAGTTAGTGAGTTTACTCTCCTTGATTTGCAGTTGACGGTGTTGCTTTTGTTCCATTTAAAATGAACAGACTTTTAATTTCTCTGTGAAATTCCTGTAACTCTACTCTCTACCATATCAGTGTCAGTGTAGATCTCACTGTCAAGATTTCAGTGTGATTGATTTCGTTCGATTCTGTTCAGAAACGAACAAGTTACGGTGGTTATAAGTTAAATTAAATTAAACTTCCTTAATTATTATTAATTCAAAATAAATTAACTAAAAGATTATACCCTTAATTACGTTATAAGCGAATTCAAACCACTCAATTCTCTGGTAGTCTTGACTTCCCTTTCTATATCTGGTTCGAACTGCAAATTTCCACCTCAAATCAAACTTCTCACCAATTAACTTTCGATCCTTTCTCCAGTATGCAATTTACGACCGAAAACTTCCAGTTTGTTGTCCAAGTCGCGACTTTGAATTTCCATGCAACAGGACCTCGATCTCTTCAGAAATCAAATCAAAGTTGGTCACTATGTACTCATTTACCTTTCAATCTCAATTATACAACCTATCTTACCTAACCGTCCTTCACCATTCTCGAGTTCCCAGCAATCACAAAATGAACCCAACCTTCCTCAAACCTATTTCCTCCCTGTTTAAAAATAACCGAACCAATGAAAACAATTTGAGCTCCTCCTTGTAATCACGTCCACCCAGTAATATATATATGCACTTCTCGTTTCATGTGTATGCCCCCTTAAACATGGTTGTCTGCAAATTCTTCTCTGATCAAAACAATTCCCAACCGTATTGAATCCATTTTAATTTATATTAACTAATGATCAGTATAAGGCTAATTACCGTGATTATATTAACTTAATTCCCCCTAGATCACACGTCTTTTTTTTCTTCTTTACTATTTATATTTTTCTTCTTTCTTTTTCGGATCAAAGAAAACCTTACTTTCATCTCCGGTTGAAACCGTTAATAGTACTTCTTCTTTCCCTTATAATTCTTCTTCCTGGATTTTCTTTCAACTCCACACAAGATCTGGACCTCCTCACAATCAACGCTTCTTCTTGGCAATCACCATACCCATTTTCCATACCTTTGTTCCACTAATACTGCTTAACACAAACCAAAATCACCACTTAATTCTCGCTGCTCCCTGTAACCACACCAACACCGTTAGAACTTCATTCCCGAACCTACCTCCTCCTCAAAGCAAAGCACGAGTTTGAATACCATATACTTTGAATTCCTCTCTCCTCCACAACCGGTGCCTCCACCCACCTGGAGCACCCACGACACCCCCTATCGATACCACGGAAATGATAGCAGCTCGCGGGAACCCCATCCAACCTCATCAATGCTCCTTTGACCCCATATGAAAGCCCTAGCTTCATGGTGGAAATACTGGGCACAGTGACAGTCGAGCGCACCCATAATCACTTATGTCATCATGAAGCACAATGGATCCAAGATTTTCAAATTCCATGATTTGTTGGATTTTTAGTTGCTTTTCAAAGCACACGATTTGTTCTTATTTGCACAAACAGGGATTGAAAACGAACGAGAATAGAAAATTTAGGGCATAGGGATTTTTAGGATAGTGAACAAATGGGGTCAGCTGGGTTAATTTATAATGTAAAATGCCGTGACAAGCACAGTTTGTATAAGCTTGGGGAACACGGATCTGAAAACGTGGAGAGCACGATGTCTGAAACTTTCACGGCAAGGTGTATTATTTATTTTATAATAAGAAATGTGCAATAGATGTTAAACAAACAAATGTTTTATTTGCGCACTCGGTATTTTTAGTTATGTGTGTACATAAGGTTTTGTTTATGTCTGAACTACTATGGACAGAAATAAGAGTACAGTCGCGTCCAGCGAGGTACCACAATCCAAAAAATATAATAATATCGATAGTTTAACTTATATTATGAAACCCCAAAACATTGATATAAGGTGCAAAATACTCCAAATAAAAAGTTGTGTATTTAATTTATTAAAAATTACCGTAAAATTCTAAAAATTAAATTATAACTACGCCTCAAAAGAACCTTGCCCAAATTCATAACCAATCTCTAGTTATATTGAATAGACCGTTATGGCTTATATACGATTCTACAACGACTATTTCTAAATTTGATTTGGACATAACTTTTTATTCCCGTTATGAAATCTGAATTTTTCACATTCATTGGAAAGATATTTTCAAACAGATTCAAATATTACTTGTTTCGCTAAAATCCGATTTATTTTGAATCCTGTACATTCATTTGAAAATTAAAATCGAATTTTCAAACTACCGCACCATTTTGAACTTGTTTTAAATTATATTATAAATTATACATTGAAACGTCCTTTTATTAAATAAATTCCTTATAAATTCCTATATATAATTCAAATAAAATATTTAAACAATTTAAATATTCAGAATTCAATAGCTAAAAATCCGGGTCGTTACATAGAATGCACTGGCGCACTTGTGAAGTGCGCCAGTACAAAAATGCATCGGCGCACCTGCAAAGTGCGCCCATGTCGGGCTAAAAACCTGCACAAGTTTCTGATCCGAACAGTAAGTCATTGCTGAGTCACAAGGGCTTAGGTGGTTGCTCTATCTTGACTGAATGGTTCTGGTCATTCCTAGGTTAATCCGACAGCTCTTATTTAATTAAAATTCTATATAAGCAACCTAACACTCAACCCTAAAATCACAGATATTCATACTAAGAGCCATCATGCCGTCAATGGGGAACCTAGAGTAGCCGTCATCTCTTTCAACTCAAAGACAAGACAAAAACAAGAATCAAATCAAATCAAATTTAGAATATTCAACGATCTACATTAAAGGTGAGCAATTCAGTTTCAGAATACAGATTCCAGAAAACAAGACTTGCCTTTGTTTTGTAAGTTCATGATTACTTTCAGATTTAGACAACCAATTATAGTATAGACATGGAATAAAATGAATTTGGACCTATGCTTGATTTTCTATTTGGATCTATTCTTATCCTTTGTGAATCTATGACTTTGGGTTGCTTCTTATCGATCCAATCGAACCTATACAAGTTGTCGAACCTAATTTACTATTCAAGCCTTTCATGTCCATAATATTGTTCATAATCAGATCTATATGACTGCAATGATGCTAAATCAGTTTATTCAGTTATGCTGCAATTCTATTAGATCTGAAATTCTTGTGTTTTAGGACTATCATCTTGTGCCAGTTCTTATGCCTCTCATTGTCATATTATTCCTATTTGTTTCTTTTTATTTGTGAATCTAGATTGTCCTATAATCTAGGTTGAATCGTGATATACGTACGATGGGAATACAGGAAAGGTTTGGGTTATTGGGGCATAAACATGAAATTGACAATATTGGCATAACATAATTGGGCAAAGTAACTGAACATAAAATATTTGGTGAAATGGTTGGGCAAAACTTGTAATTGACATTGGGGCATTGTTATCATTATAACTGCAAGTTTGGGTTAGTTGGCTTGTAAACCAAGTTTTGGCCATACACTGTAAACTAGAATATTAAAACTAGATTGGGCTTAACTATTGATTTCGAACGCCAAATATATGAAATAGTGATTTTGTGAATGACAAATATTGCAAGTTTGGGAAGACGGGGTAGAGCCTATTTTGATTAATAACTTGAAATTGGAATTGGTTGGGCATAACTTGAGAAATGGGATCATGACTAGTTTTGGTGGATTTGGGTAATTAGCATGAAAACGGTATAATTGGTATGCCATTAATTATGAACATAATTAATGTTATAATTTAATTGAGAATAATTTACATATACACCATGAATATGTAAATATGCTAAAAGATGAGAATGCCTAACCCGAGGTTGGATTGAGTTGTGGTGTAAAACTGCCCGGAACCGCCCGGCACATCCAGTAACCACAACAATACCTATATAATGTGAGAGGTTAGTGCATCATGCCCAAGAAAAACCCGAGGTTAGATTGAGTTGTGGTGTAAAACTGCCGGAACCGCCCGGCATATCCAGTAACTACAACAACACATATCTAATGTGAGAGGTTGGTGCATTAATAAATAAATTAATGCTAATGACACATGCTAAGTATGGGAGGGTTAGGTTAATGATACTTAACCAATATGACATATGGGTGGGTCAAGTTAACTAAGTGAACACTTAACCATTATAACATGTTAATTAAACAGATGGTAGGGTTAAGTTAACTAAGGTAACACTTAACCAAAATGTATAACGACTTGTGGTACGGTTAAGTAAGACAAGAGGACACACTTAACCAATATATAATGACATATGGTGGGGTTAAGTAATACAAGAGGATAACACTTAACCAATATATAACACGATGTATGGGAAGGGTTAAGTTAACACGAGAGGGCATCACTTAACCAATATAACATGATTTGAGGTAGGGTCAAGTCAACACCAGGAGGAAACACTTAACCAACATGACGTGACGAGTGGGTGGGTTAAGTTAACTTGAACTGATTAATGTCACTTGACCAATATAACTTGATGAATGAAGGGGGTCAAGTAAAATGGGAAACACTTAACCAATATAACCGGATGAATGAACAGAGTTAAGTTAATAAATCACACTTAACCAATCCAACATGATAAGCGAGAAAGGTTAAGTAAATAAGAACCACTTAACCAACATGACTTGACGAGTGGGAAGGTTAAGTACACGTCGGGTTGGTGGGTAATATTAGTAAATATAGGCCCACAAAACTTAACCATTAAATAAATATGCTTGAATCCGTGGGAAGGTTAAGCGCACGTCGGGTTGGTGGGTAATATTAGTAAATATAGGCCCACAAAACTTAACCATTAAATAAACATGCTTGAATCCGTGGGAAGGTTAAGTACACGTCGGGTTGGTGGGTAATATTAGTAAATATAGGCCCACAAAACTTAACCATTAAATAAACATGCTTGAATCCGTGGGAAGGTTAAGTACATGTCGGGTTGGTGGGCAATATTAGTAAATATAGGCCCACAAAACTCAACCATTAAATAAACATGCTTGAATCTGTGGGAAGGTTAAGTACACGTCGGGTTGGTGGGTAATATTAGTAAATATTGGCCCACAAAACTTAACCATTATATAAACATGCTTGGATCAGTGGGAGGGTTAAGTACATATCGGGTTGGTGGGTAATATTAGTAAATTTAGACCCACAAACTTAACCAGTAGGAAACCCTAGTAACGGGGACCCATTTCAGCAGTAACCCACATAGATGTATCGCGGTACCTTGAGCTAGGTAGGGTGGGGCACGATTACTGGGCTGATTATAAGCGGTCAAAATAGCGGCAGGGGGTACGTCAGTGTAGGTTCCGACGGATTACCGGCGTGCACGTACTCTGGAGTGGGAAAAAGCACGCACTGGGTACCAGTAGTTATACACTGTGCATCTTGAATTGTGGCGAGTCGCTATCATAAGGATTGATACACCTTATCTTGGGTCCAGCACAGGGTGTCTACACGCAATAGAGGGCCGATTGACACAGACACATGGAACATTATTGCAAGTAAGGAGCCAATCGATAGGGTAGTAAGGGTACATCTAGCATGTTCATGGAAATTAGGCTGATTGAGGTGGAATCCTCACGATAGATGTACACCTGAAGGCTACCACAATTACGGGGATTGGGATCACGTTATCATTTATACAGATTACTAGTTGGGACACTAGTTAGGTGGTGCAGAGATAGATATAGAAATCAGAATAACAGGGTAGTAGCGAAGCAGAGAATAGTGAACATGCGATGTTATACTTAGTTTGTCTTGCCTATTGCTTATCCTATGTATCCTATGTTCCTTATCATCATGCTTATGTCTTTATTCAGTTTGATTCATGTCATGTTGTTCTTGCTTGTTCATATGCTGAAAGTACTGGACTTACCAGACTTATGTCTGACCTAGTTTTGTTTTGCCTCTTTTCTTCCGTTCCCCCCAGGTTCTTAGGGAGGAAACACTTCTGCTTAGCTTGGATTACTTGTTGCTTCAAGATCATCATGTATTGCTTTGGATTCAGTCTCATTTCAGCTATGGCTTGCTTTACTCTATTGGGGAATAAATCGTTGTTATTTTTATGCTTCTTTTATACTTGGAAGTTTTTGAATCAAGACAGAAGTACTATGTATTGTTTCTAAGACAACTATTGTAAAAGCTTGACCGAGCCACATTGTTCAAAAAATGACTTTATTTTCCGCTGCTTTATTTGTCTATCTCGTAATTTATCCACAACTTTTACCTACAATGCTCCATCGAAATTAAGGCATTCCCTTTGTGAGTGACCTTAACAGAGGTGGGGTGTTTCACTTGGTATCAGAGCTGATGGTTACCGGATCAGATAAAATATTTGAAAAAATATTTTCAACGGTTTTAAAAGAAGCTTTTTCAAAAGAAAAGTTTTGTTTTAAAGGCATATTCCCCAAAGCCATATGCACTATCTTTTGATCCTCTATTTGAATCCTTGTTTCCTTCTTTCCTGAGTCTCCGGGGCTCCTGGCTTTCTGGGAGGTACCCTCATCGCGGCGTGGTTCTGTAGGCTTAATAAGACCACGATATCTGTCAAAGGGTGAAGAAGTGCCCAACTTCCATCTATAGCCGCAGTAGTTTCACCCGTGGCTAATTTTCTTTCAAGCTTTGTAGGATTTTCCGTGCGATGGAGGCAACTTTCGAGAGACTTGTCAAAGTGTTACACAAGGATAGTAAAGATGAGACTGAGGGAGTTTTTCCAAGGAGCACAACCCAAGGATGAGGAACTCATGGATATAGACTTGGTTCACAAAGGAGGTAAAAAGGAAAGATTAGTAAAACCTAAAACAAGAGGAAGTTTCTTTATTATGGTATAACGGGTCATATAATTAAGGACAAGGGCAAGAACAAATGACAGGATTTTCAAGAGGGCAAATGCATGCTCTCACCGCCAGTGTACCTGAGAGAGAAGTAGTAAGGTTTCTGTTGAAAGAGTTTAGTTTTTCCTTTTTGATCATCCTGTTATACTCTTTTGATTTTAGCACTTCACATTTGTTTATATCTGCTTCCATAGTTGAGTCTCTGCACCCTAGAGCTTGTATAGTAGAAGATCCCATTATTGTCTCAAATCCAATTTGTGGTTTGACTCATTTATCTTTGGTTTGTAAGGATTTGAGATACTTATGTTTTTAGTTTCATGGGCTATGGGTTGACTCTAGGCATGGATTGGTTAGCTAGTAATTGTGAAAAGAGGGTAGTTAGACTTTCGACTTGCCTTGGGAATACCCTCGAAATTTCGTGTGATCCTAAGGGATCAGTTTGTCTTAGCTACCTAGAATCACTTTATGTATTTATCGACGATTTTCGATCCGTTGGAGTAGTTCATGAGTACGCAGATGTTTTTGATTAAGGTTAGGGGTTTGTCCCTTAAAACGTGAGGTAGACTCCCACATATATCTAGATGACAATGCAAAGCCAGTTATGCGATCAATGATAGTTTTGGAGCAAGATTGGCGAGGATAGCCAGAGTCGGTTAAGTGCTCAATTGTTTTGGTTGTTTTGCTAGTATCATCTCACATAAATCGTCCAAATTCGGAGGAGGTATTCCTTGGGTGCTTGTCTGATATTGGTTTAGGCCTTGTACCTGACGGATGTCAAGTTCGACTAGGATGGTTTGCGTGAGAGATATCGACCCTCAGATTTGTGACATGATGGATAAGCTAAGTAGAAAAGAGACCTCTAATCATCTTAGTATATACACTTGTTATCATGGTTAACATCTGTTTATCTTGGAAAGATAGTTCGACTACATTGGATACCCTCTAGCATAGTAAGTGATCGAGGTCCTATCTTTATTAGTGGGTTTTGTAAATGGAGGTCAACAAGCTTCGCAATCGTGAAGTTAAATTAGTTAAGGTACGGTGGAGTGAAGCTCAAGAAGATGCAACTTAGAAGACTGAAGACTAAATACGCGCATCATACCCTTTTTTGAGGGTATATCCTTGATTCCTCTTTTTCTGTAAAGTTTATTTGCATGCTAGTCTTTATCTTTTAAGTATATCCTTTCGGTCCTATCCTTGATCCTTAGGTAGAAGTCAATGGATGTAAACATGTGTTTGAGACATGTTATGTTTGGTGGATGCAAGTGGTTGCAAGTGTTTGCTAGTGGTTTCTCGTGAATGCATATACACACATTAGGCACTAGATCAGCCCAGTCACTTTCATATTGCATATGCATATGAATGTATTTGTATATGGATTGAAACTTGATGTGTTATCATATGGATGTTGCATATGGATGAATGAATATGCACACAAATAGTATTTACATGACTAGGGATAATTGCATACATGATGGACTCATGGCAATGACATAATTCGCATTAAGGAGGTCAACTGAATCAGTATACCGGCTGATTTTGTATTAGATAAGGACATGTACACACACTATGCATAGAATCATGAAAGCATTAGAAATCCTTTTAAGTACAATGGATGCCTGTGATTGAATGGTGGAGTAAATGGATGTTGGATGTTAGGATACATTCTTCTTAACTTGAAGATTTCGGGACGAAATCCTTTAAGGAGAGGGAATGTAACACCCCGTATTTTCTGAAAACGTTAATGTAACAAATCAAAGTATACTTAATTTCAAATGTGAAAATTAAGGGAAACGGGTTACACCATTACGTTTGTCTCAGAATTCTGCTTGAGATACAGTCCGAGTTCGCGTAAAACGGATACCGTATGAAGGAGATATGGACGAACAAAGTTAGGCAGAAAAACCGAAAACAGGGCAGAATGCACTGGCGCACTTGTGAAGTGCGCCAGTACAAAAATGCACTGGCGCACCTGCCAAGTGCGTCCATGTCAGGCTAAAAACCTACACAGGTTTCTGATCCGAACAGTGAGTCATTGCTGATTCACAAGGGCTTAGGTGGCTGCTCTATCTTGACTGAATGGTTCTGGTCATTCCTAGGTTAATCCGACAGCTCTTATTTAATTAAAATTCTATATAAGCAACCTAACACTCAACCTTAAAATCACAAATATTCATACTAAGATCCGTCATGCCGTCAATGGGGAACCTAGAGTAGCCATCATCTCTTTCAACTCAAAGACAAGATAAAAGCAAGAATCAAATTAAATCAAATCTAATTTAGAGTATTCAACGATCTACATCAAAGGCGAGCAATTCAGTTTCAGAATACAGATTCCAGAAAACAAGACTTGCCATTATTTTGTAAGTTCACGATTACTTTCAGATTTAGACAAGCAATTATAGTATGGACATGGAATAAAATGAATTTGGACCTATGCTTGATTTACTATTTGGATCTATTCTTAGCCTTTGTGAATCTATGACTTTGGGTTGCTTCTTATCGATCCAATTGAACCTATACAAGTTGTCGAACCTAGTTTATTATTCAAGCCTTTCATGTCCATAATATTGTTCATAATCAGATCTATATGACTGCAATGATTCTAAATCAGTTTATTCAGTTATGCTGTAATTCTATTAGATCTGTAATTCTTGTGTTTTGGGACTATCATCTTGTGCCAGTTCTTATGCCTATCATTGTCATATTATTCCTATTTGTTCCTTTTTATTTGTGAATCTAGATTGACTTATAATCTAGGTTGAATCGCGATATACGTACAATGGGAATACAGGAAAGGTTTGGGTTACTGGGGCATAAACATGAAATTGACAATATTGGCATAACATAATTGGGGAAAGTAACTGAACATAACATATTTGGTGAAATGGTTGGGCAAAACTTGTAATTGACATGGGGGCATTGTTATCATTATAACTGCAAGTTTGGGTTAATTGGCTTGTAAACCAAGTTTTGGCCATACATTGTAAACTAGAATATTAAAACTAGATTGGGCTTAACTATTGATTTCGAACGCCAAATATATGACATAGTGATTTCGGGAATGACTATTATAGCAAGTTTGGGAAGACGGGGTATAACCTATTTTGATTAATAACTTGAAATTGGAATTGGTTGGGCATAACTTGAGAAACGGGATCATGACTAGTTTTGGTGGATTTGGGTAATTAGCATGAAAACGGTATAATTGGTATGCCATTAATTATGAACATAATTAATGTCATAATTTAATTGTGAATAATTTACATATACACCATAAATATGTAAATATGCTAAAAGATGAGAATGCCTAACCCGAGGTTAGATTGAGTTGCGGTGTAAAACTGCCCGGAACCGCCCGGCACATCCAGTAACCACAACAACACCTATCTAATGTGAGAGGTTAGTGCATCATGCTCAAGAAAACCCTGAGATTAGATTGAGTTGTGGTGTAAAACTACCCGGAACCGCCCGGCATATCCAGTAACCGCAACAACACATATCTAATGTGAGAGGTTGGTGCATTAATAAATAAATTAATGCTAATGACACATGCTAAGTATAAGAGGGTTAGGTTAATGATACTTAACCAATATGACATATGGGTGGGTTAAAATTAAATAAGGGAACACTTAACCATTATAACATGTTAATTAAACAGATGGTAGGGTTAAGTTAACAGTAACACTTAACCAAAACGGATAATGACTTGTGGTAGGGTTAAGTAACACAAAAGGATACACTTAAACAATATATAATGACATGTGGTGGGGTTAAGTAATACAAGAGGATAACACTTAACCAATATATAACATGATGTATGGGAAGGGTTAAATTAACATGAGAGGGCAGCACTAAACCAATATAACATGATTTGAGGTAGGGTCAAGTCAACACCAGGAGGAAACACTTAACCAACATGACGTGACGAGTGGGTGGGTTAAGTTAACTTGAATTGATTAATGACACTTGACCAATATAACTTGATGAACGAATGAGGTTAAGTTAAATGGGAAATACTTAACCAATATAACCTGATGAATGAACAGGGTTAAGTTAATAAATCACACTTAACCAATCCAACATGATAAGCGAGAAAGGTTAAGTTAATAAGAACCACTTAACCAACACGACTTGACGAGTGGGAAGGTTAAGCACATGTCTGGTTGGTGGGTAATATTAGTAAATATAGGCCGACAAAACTTAACCATTAAATAAACATGCTTGAATCCGTGGGAAGGTTAAGTACACATCGGGTTGGTGGGTAATATTAGTAAATATAGGCCCATAAAACTTAACCATTAAATAAACATGCTTGAATCCGTGGGAAGATTAAGTACACGTCAGGTTGGTGGCTAATATTAGTAAATATAGGCCCACAAAACTTAACCATTAAGTAAACATGCTTGAATCTGTGGGAAGGTTAAGTACACGTCGGGTTGGTGGGCAATATTAGTAAATATAGGCCCACAAAACTTAACCATTATATAAACATGCTTGGATCGGTGGGAGGGTTAAGTACATATCGGGTTGGTGGGTAATATTAGTAAATATAGGCCCACAAACTTAACCAGTAGGAAACCCTAGTAACGGGGACCCATTTCAGTAGTAACCCACATAGATGTATCACGGTACCCTGAGCTAGGCAGGGTGGGGCATGATTACTGGGCTGGTTATAAGCGGTCAAAATAGCGGTGGGGGTACGTCAGTGTAGGTTCTGACGGATTACGGGCGTGCACGTACTCTGGAGTAGGAAAAAGCAGGCATTGGGTACCAGTAGTTATACACTGTGCATCTTGAATCGTGTCGGGTCGCTATCGTAAGGATTGATACACCTTATGGTGGGACCAGCACAGGGTATCTACACGCAAGAGAGGGCCATTGACTCAGACACATAGAACATTAATGCAAGTAAGGAGCCGATCGATAGGGTAGTAAGGGTACATCTAGCATGTTCATGGCAATTAGGCTGATTGATGTGGAATCCTCGCGATAGATGTACACCTGAAGGATACCACAATTATGGGGATTGGGATCACGTTATCATTTATACAGATTACTAGTTGGGACGCTAGTTAGGTGGTGCAGAGATAGATATAGAAATCAGAATAACAGGGTAGTAGCGAAGCAGAGAATAGTTAACATGCGATGTTATACTTAGTTTATCTTGCCTATTGCTTATCCTGTGTATCCTATGTTCCTTATCATCATGCTTATGTCTTTATTCAGTTTAATTCATGTCATGTTGTTCTTGCTTGTTCATATGCTGAAAGTAGCAGGACTTACCAGACTTATGTCTAACCTAGTTTTGTTTCGCCTCTTTTTTTCCGTTCCCCCCCCCCCCTCCCCCAGGTTCTCAGGGAGGAAACACTTCTTCTTAGCTTGGATTACTTGTTGCTTCAAGATCATCATGTATTGCTTTAGATTCAGTCTCATTTCAGCTATGGCTTGCTTTACTCTATTGGGGAATAAATCGTTGTTATTTTTATGCTTCTTTTATACTTGGAAGTTTTTGAATCAAGACAGAAGTACTATGTATTGTTTTTAAGACAACTGCTGTAAAAGCTTGGCCGAGCCACATTATTTATAAAATGACTTTATTTTCCGCTGCTTTATTTGTCTATCTTGTAATTTATCTGCATCTTTTACCTATAATGCTCCATCGAAATCAAGGCATTCCCTTTGTGAGTGACCTTAACAGAGGTGGGGTGTTTCATGTAGACTGGTGGCCCTTAACCTAGAGCCAGGAATGTGTGGACTAGGTATGGTTAGACCAGGGAAGTACGGTCACATCAATAGTTGTACGGAGTTTCCGTCTTGTCCCCGATGGATTTGGTGATCAAAGCGGCAGATATCGTATGCTTTACGCACTGAGTGAGTGATGTGAGGATGATTGCTATGTTTGATGTTTGCTATCACCATGACATGCACGCTCCCACTTTACATTTTATGTTAGTGTTACCTTAGAGTACTGTACATCTAGTTGTGCTAACTCTTTGGTTGCAGGTCCATGTTCAGGTATGATTATTTATACCCGTTATTGTTTTATTTTGTTGTTATCGCTCATACCAGACTTTTGTCTGACCCATAGTTCTAAGTCTCTTCTTATTACTCTGGGTGCTCCTAAACGAGCAGACTAGAGACAACTTAGGCGGTTATGCACGAGTAACTGTCCGGAGACGAGCAGGAGGCTTCCACGTACTATTTACATATATTCCCCTGTGTTGTTGCTGGTCACTGCTTCGGGCATTAATATTGTACCTTTTCTATTTTGCTTTAGAGATAGTATTTTGAAGTTGTAATAATGATGGTTTGAATCATGAGCTATATTTTAGATTCCGCTGTTGTGATGGTTTAGTTTTCAGCTTATGCACTATCTCGCCTGTTTTATGTCAATTTATGTGATTATTATATTTTATTCCATGCGCTGTGAGATATACTGCAGGTTCTTTTGGTGATTCATCATTCAAATCACTTTTCATTTAACGACAGCCCGATGCTAGTTGGGCATTGGCACAGCGCATTCCGAGGGAAATGTCGGCTGGTGCGGGGCGGGCCATCACAAAATCTTATATATATATATATATATATATATATATATATATATATATATCAATTACAAGTTCGTTCACAATGAATAAATCGAAAATCCATAAACTCGAGCTATTGAAATACACGAATGAGTGCAACTGAGAAAATATAGGAAAAGAGCAAACGAGTCGAAACTCAATTGGGAAGAAGCCCGAAACAACCTAAACTGTTGATCGTGGTCTCCACTGATCAGTAGCAGGAAATAGGGTTATAGACGTCTGAGCCCTAGGGTCAGGCATCTGTAGAAAGTTCTGTTTTTTAATATTCTAATTTAACACAGACGTGTGAGGAACAAGCTCAGACGCCTAAGCTAATGCAAGAGCAATGTTTTGCCTTGGATATGACCTCCTAATCGATTTCGGACAAGCCCGAGCCTCTTTTAACTACTCTAAATGTTTAAAGAGGTCACATACACACTCTCATGCACAAAAAAACATGCATAAACATTCATCTAAGGGACTGCAAAGGATTTGCTATCAAAACACCAAAATGAGCTAATTCACGAAACCAAACCAATTCATACAATGCATACACACATGAAAGTGCCAAGGGCACACTAGCCAAGCATATAAGCTTGAGTTATAGATGTGAGTTCGCAAGAACTCACCTTTGGTTACTAGAAGCAAAGAGAAGATGCACAATAAAGCTAAACCACTCTCTTCCAATCTAACTCACTAATCTTCAATCTACACACAAATACACTAAATTTCCTAAGAGTTAGGCTTAGGAAAATCTCAAAATTGAAGAGAAAACAAGTTGGAGAAGATAGAGATGAGCTTACCCAAGCTTCCACTTGAGTTTGCAAAACAAGTCACTCAATTTCCTTAAGATTGGAGCTTAGGAATATTAATTTCCCTTTCCTCCTAAGGATAGAGTTGTTGGAAAAATAAATGAAGAGTAAAATGAAATGAGGAGGTGGGTGTAGCGTTATGTAGGAGGTGCATACTTTGGATTAGTGGGCTAGTTTTACAAAACAAAGCCCTATTCGTAGTCCCATATTTCACAACTCCAACCATATCGATGTTTATAGTTTTAAATATCGTTAATATCATTTTGAACTCAATGGAAGTAGTACCGAGTCATTGTTCGACCGTATGCAAAAAGTGATATTTTGGACCTATAGTAGCTTAACGACGTTATATTCAAGTAAAAATATTTAAATACATTATCGTCAAATATGCGGGTAGTTACACTAAGTCTTCCCTGCTTCTAGCTGGAGTCTCCTCCCAACATGCCAACCATATTTCACTTTTTTTTGGGTTGCCCCTGACAAACGATACTTCCTTCTATCTTGCTATTCCTTTAGTCACTTTTGGAATTAAAACTTCTTATTGCATGGGCTTGTTCAATAAAATTACTAGTGTTATGTCTTATTGGTCAAACAGAACCTTATCCTAGGCTGGTCGGAACTTTAATCAAGTCAGCCTTTTTATCTTACACTTCCTGTTGGTGTAGAACTTTTATTTTTTTCCAACAAATTAATCCTGATGATAAGAAGGCCTCTATCGAAATTTCCTATGGACTGGGAATATATACTCTGGCAAGTTGAAACCTATTGGTTTTCACAAGATTGAACACAACAAGAAAGGAAGGAAGATCGGGATCCTCAACATCCAGAAGTGGAACAAATCTGCTTTCAACACTCATTTTCATAATTTGATCTCGGTAAAGAACAATGTTTGGGTTAAATGGACAATAAAAAACAACCTGAAGCACAGAATATTCTGTACAATGGAGGTCTCCTTGGGCTGTAGTTGGACATGGAGATATATTATAAATCTTAGGAATTGAATTACTACCACATGTTAAATTCATTGCTTCAGAAGTAGGGAGTGCAAGCTTCTAGTTTAATCCTTGGGCAAGACAAGGTATGATTCTTAACAGTCTTCTATACTTTAACCAGCAAGCTCAGACGGGCATACACAAAGAAGCCAAGGCCAAGCAATTTATATGTAATAGCAGAGTATTCTTGCCATACACCTCTAACCAGGTTATCAGGCAACTTTGGTCTGAAATCACGGCATAATACTACCCTTTTTCACATTTTGATATGGTAGTGTGGACCTGTGGTCCCCTGCTTTCAAAGACACTCGGTTGCGCTGGTTTATAAATGCATTAATCCTGAAAGGGAAACCAATTTGCATGGAACAAATTCAGTAGGGAGAATGAGAATTTTCTTCTCTGGAAGGTCATCAGGAATGCATTGAGTACATAGAATAAGTTGCATCACTTAGGTATGCCTGTTGACCTTGCCTGCGTCTTTTGTACTTATGATTGTGAAACAAACTAACACCTTTTCTTTAACTGCGCGTTCACATATGATCTTTTGGCATATGCTGATGTTAAGAATAGGGAGAATTGACTCGAATAGTATCAGCAACATTAAATGGTGCAATATCTACAAAGCTACAAGGTGGAAAAATTACCTTGCTGTTGTGTTGTTGATCACCCTTAATAAGTTTGCTACTATTATTTAGAGAAATCGAAATGAAAGAATAATCAGGAACTAGGTAAATTCAAAAGTGGAATTGTGGAATGAGCTTATTCATGCTACTATGTAAGGAATTGAAAGCAGCGCTTTCCCCTTTGAAGACATTTCAGCTACTCTTGCTTCACTAAGTTGTTAACTGTTTTTTTCCTTCTTTTTTGATTTTTCCTCTCTACTTCTCTCCTTGTAACATAGTTTTCTTATGTTGCATTCTTGGTTATTGTGTTATGTAATAAACTGGTAGGGGCCTAGTTAACCCGTTTAGGTTTGCTAAAAAAAATGAACTACACAAATTATATTCTTACACTCAAATCCTATAATTCTGGAATAACAACTTCACAAATCTAACAATATTTAGGGAGTGATTTCCAGATTTAGGATGTATACAACAACCAGAAGACACATAAAAGAATTATAGGCAAGATATGAATACTATTACTAAAAAGCCTACAAGCCTATATCAAATTTTTATATTTAAAATTTCAGATTTAATACAAACTAAATAAATCTAATTCCTTTAGCCATACAGATTCAGATTTGACACAAATGAAACAAATATGTTATTTTCAACAATGAATATATTTCTCATTCACCTAAAAGTTATTCCAAATCCAAATCTGAACACAACTTTTACGCTTAAAATTCCAAATCTTACAGATTTACAGTATGTATAAGAAGGGGATACATATATATACATTAAACTTTGTAGATCTGAGAAAAGAAATGGAAAAGGAGAAGAAAAACTAGCTAATAATAAAGATTATCTACATGCAGAACCAACCCTTTTGCACAAATCTAGATTCAAAGTCTCTAATCTGTGCTTTATTGATTTGAATATATTTATATTTTAGAATTCTAAAAGAAATTGGAGAAATGGAAACAACAAAGCTTCGCTGCTGCCTTAAGAAAATGTGAGCAAAAGAGTGGGGGTCTAAGCCTTTTTTATACGCATAGAAATGACCCTGAACTGTTAAATTTATTTTCAAAAAAAATTTGTCCTTTAATACAAAAGTTTTTATATATAAATCCTTAGCCACCACAGGAGGGGTGCGGCCTATAGGTTGCAGGGGCAATCGATCGCCGATCGACCTTTCGGTCAACCTGCCTCCTGTGGGAGGCAGACTAATACATGGCAACATTAGTTGCCATAATAAAATATATTCTATTTAATTGTTTTCCGTCCGCACTACGCCACAGATGGCCTACGGCAACCCCGGAGAAGTGACGCGATATGTGCAAAAAAGTGTTGCTATTGACAAAAAATGATCTGTGGCAACACTTTTTCGGGGTTGCCTTAGAGTCAAAGGCAACACCTTTGCGATCCTATAGCAATATCGGTATAGTTGTTGCCAAAGGTACCAATACAACAACAAAATATCCTTTCACAATTGCAAAAAACAGTTGTAATATGTCTAGTACAACTGGCATGCGCCACTATTTATACTCCAATCGTAAGAAAGTCAACCTTCTTTACAACTGTTTCTGGCAGTTGTTAAAATTTATTTTGCAACTGTTAAAAGTAATAATATCTCAACTGCTATTAATCAAAATTTTCATAATATTATAATAAATATTGTTATAACACAGTATTCAATAGTAGTTTATTCAAATAAATATTTTATTTCAGTATTTCAAATGGTACAAATTTTTTGACTCCACTACTGTACATTCACTCGTATATTACACAATCATTCATATTTACATACATTCCTCGCTATCTTCAAAAGAGTAACATATATATAGCTATCTTCAAAAGAGAATTACAAATTTGTACTCCTTGCCTACACACTCCTTCAGATTGATACAAGGAAAAGTGGTGAGAACTCCTGTGTAGCCCTGTTATCACATATGATGTTACTAAATAAGTTTATGAGAGGGTTAAAGCTAATAAGGGACTTAATAAATGAGTAGTAAGAATAAAAAATAGGTGTGATGATATTGCGGTAAATTAGCAGGAACATGGAAAACGTTTAATATGCGACTCTCATTGTTTATATATGCACAGTTATGCAAGATACAAAATAAGAATCAACATTCGGAGAAACAAAAGAACTAATAGCATGGTTTACCTAGCGGAATGGACTGCAAGATTTCCTTGATTTCACCCCCAAGCACAGTAGTCATATCAGATGCAATGAATCCAGAAACAACTGCATTTACCTGATCATCACCACTCAGCTTCAAAGTTTAGCATCTAATAAATTTCTTGAACTGTACACTTATTAAACAATTGACTGATTAAATTCCAGTATGGACGGACTCACAGTAATGTTTATGCTTGCACATCCCATTGCAACATTTTTCATTAAACCTATCACTCCTGCTTTTGCAGCACTTAGTTAGCCTGAACACCATTTCCAACTGAATCCACTACTGATGCTATATTGATTATTCTGCCCTGCATATACATTCAAATTAACAAATAAGATTTAGTCATATATAATAATATGTCAAATGCAATAGTGTTTCTATAATAATATGTCAAATGCATATACCACCAATTTGCTGCCGGAGCCGATATCCAAAATACTAAAAGAGTTTCTATTTCTACGCTCCAGTTCGCCAAGTTAGCAATCCATTGCAAGAGCACACTTTCGGTTACCAAGCCGATATCTATGCTATACTGCCATAATGCATTTAGACTACAACCTTCGACAAACAATACAAACTCGACATGCCAAACCAACAACATCACAATCGAATTCATACTGCTCTAAAAACTATCAAATTTATCTCAAACCAAACCCATTAGTAGAAGCTTCTTCCTGTCGCCTAAACCCAATAGTAGATACTTCTCCAAACATTATAAAATATCAAACATGCTATGCCATCTCAATAGTTTTAGACAACTAGCACAGCCAACAGTGATGACAAGATACAAGGTGACGACTCTTAGCTCTCAAAACAAATAGCTACGTCTGTTCTTCTACACAAGCAACACTCAACATCAATGCACCGTTTTAGATTCGAGCACACAAATAGGCCATTGACAAACACAAATATGCCAGGTATTTTTCTAGTATCTACTTCTGTTTGAGTCTAAAGACCAAAGCTCACATGTATTGAGCTAGCCTTTGGTTGGTGGTTATTGTTGCAGTTAAAAACCTACATCAACAAAGTTCAACATTTTTTCTTTTTACTTTTTTAGAATTGATTATATACCTCGTTTGGCTTATACTATCCATCCAACTTTTTGTTTCCTATTCATTTGGATGGTAAGCTCCCAGTGGAGAATACAAGGTGATCTCTGCAGTCGAGTTTATCGAGAAGAAATGTTGGAATTTGATATAGAGAGGAGTAAAGAGATAAAACGTAGAATAACTGAATGACTACATTGTTATTGATTCACTTTTTTTTCATACAACAAGTGAGATAGTACATCCCTTTTATAATATAGCCAGCTTCTAGACTTTTCTTTTCTAGATTTTTCTTGCATTCCCTAATTTTCAATATTTCCCTTTACAAAACATTCTCTAGAATTTTCTAATTTGAAGGCTTAGAATTTGTTACTACTTAATTTTGACTTTCCTAAATACAAATATTAAATTTGTTGCATAATTAGTATTTCCTTACAAAACCAAGTTTATTTCCAACATTCCCCCTTAAACTTGGTTTTATTACTCCAAGTAGATTCCTTGCACTTCTCTTTGATTTGTGATGCACTTCTCATCATCTTCAATGATTGAACACCTCTTCAACTCTCTTTTTTTTTTTTCGTTTTTTTATTTGTGATGCACTTCTCATCACCTTCAATTGTTGAAGCACGTCTCTTCAACTCTCTCTTTGAATATTAGAGCACTTCTCTCCATGGTGCACTTCTCACCCATAACTCTAAAATAAACTTTCTTCCACAACCACTTGTGCCATGTTCTCTTGCTCTTCATTGGTGCTTCAGCATCAACATCTTCTACAATATCATCTTCGATCTTCTTCTCAGTCTTCTTCTTCCTCTTAAACTTCCTTCTGATTTTTTTTCTCTTTAGAGATCTCTCTATCCTCTCTTATCAATCTAGCTCTGATATAATGTTGGAATTTGATATAGAGAGGAGTAAAGAGATAAAACGTAGAATAATTGAATGAGTAGTACATTGTTCTTGCTTCACTTTTTTTTTTCATACAACAAATGAGATAGTACATCCCTTTTATAACATAACCAGCTTCTAGACTTTTCTTTTCTAGTTTTTTCTTGCATTCCCTAATTTTCAATATTTCCCTTTACAAAACATTCTCTAGAATTTTCTAATTTGAAGGCCTAGAATTTGTTACTACTTAATTTTGACTTTCCTAAATACAAACATTAAATTTGTTGCATAATTAATATTTCCTTACAAAACCAAGTTTATTTCCAACGGAAAGAGGCCTTAACTGCCCAATTTGCTGCCGGAACTTGCTAAAATTTTGCATTTTGCTCATAAAAAGGTGATGATCGTAGAAAGCTTACACAACCAGAACTCTGAATTGAAGAGGAGAACAGAGATATGTCAGGTGTAAACACAAATTAATTTCTTTACTAAGTTAAAAGAAATTAGTGATGAAATGTACCATAAAGAATCACTTACCTCCAATAAGACAATATCGGATTACTTCTCTGATGAATGCAGAAATAAGGTAGAATATTATGAATATAAGCCTCGAGAATCAAACCACCGTAAATCTGAAATCATTCCGCCTGGAGACTACCTCGGTAGTCATCACGAATCTGTGCTTCTCAAAAATTGAAGTCGTTACCCTTTTGTTGGACTTAACCTAATTTCCTAAATCGAAATCATTGAAGAAAATTTCATCTTCTCATATTTGTGCAGTCGAACTACTCATCCTCCTCACCTGCTAGTTGATTATCCCGTGGATCGCCAGTCAACCCCACGTGAGCTCCGACCAACTCTTCTCCAGATCTAGGCCACGCCTGTAATTTTTCATGTTCTTAATCAAAACGATTGCCTAAATCTAACAGGAAGAAAATAAGTTACTACAAAAGGAAAATAGGCAAAAAGTAATAGAGGTAGAGAAATTATCTCAAACAACTAGAGAACTTGAGGAATCTATTCTAGCTGGTGGGACAGTGGCCAATGTCGTTCGCGACTATCAGAGACATATATCCGGACTGGAAGAAGCGAAGGAAAGGGGATAACAATTCTACTTCCACTTCACCTTGCAATCACTACATGCATCAATCATCGAGAAAATAGCGGGTGAGTGATCTGAATTTTTGAAAATTTTGAAAATTAAGGATCTGAAATTTTGAAAATTTGGTGGAGAGGAAGACAAAAGGAAAGCGGATGAATGAAAATAAAAGCGGGAATAGAAATATGGGAGGTATGGATTGATGGCGTGGATGAACAACTGAGATTTTGTTTTAACTTATGGCGTAGATTGCTGAGGTGTAATTTTCTTTTTATTTAGAATATATCTAGAGCTACTGCAACATCTGCTAATGTCTATGCTAACGCATTGAAGCATGCGTTGCAATAGACAAAAAACTGCATAACAATGATAACATTGTAGCTAGCAACACCATGAATTTTCGTTGTGATAGGCCATCAATGGTGTAGTGCCGTTTTCGTATTTTATCCGTAACTTTTCATACAGACTCCATTCGTGAAATTTCAAACATGAAAGTTGATCAGAATTCTGTCACGAACGCAAAAGTGCAAGTTTCATGCTCAAATTCCATGGTTTGCTTAAATTTCATTTTTGAAATCTAACTAAATAACTAATTTAACCAATACCAAATTTAGTGGTGTTACAAATTTAGAAGAAGAAGGTAACTGGAGAAGATATTTTAAGGAAGATATTCAAAGGAAATATTTTAAAGAGATATTTTCAAAGATATTTTAAGGAGATATTTTCCACTTTAAAATATTATATATTAAGTTAAAAAAAAATACTTTAAATTAAAGAACGAGTTAATTTACATAGACTTAAGGTGCTTTTGAAAATTTTGAAATCAAGTAATCGAGTTTAAACAAAGAAGTTTTGGATTATTGAAGTTTCGACCATTTGCAATATGCTACTAAACCTTTTACCATTCAATAAATTCAAGATGGTAAGCATGTATATGTATAAGATAAATATGTGAAAAAATCCTAAGGATTTTTCTACAAAATTACATAGAAAACTACCAAATATGTGAAAAAATCTGTTTGCTTTTATAGCGACAACCGCTACAAGTACACTTTCAACATCAAGTCCGATTTAAGTAAATCCCCCATTAAACCTTATATATTTCGTTTAAAGACCGTGTTATTGTCATACAAGTTCATTTAAGTCCATTACAAGTTCATTCAAGTTCACTCAAATTCATAAACATGGATCATATATGTCACTTACTTTGAAAGTAAGAATCAAGTTAATATTTTAACATAAGTTAACAACTATATCAAATACATTATGTGTTATGTTTTCTATTCAATGTGACATATTAACTCACCTTTAACCACATAAGTAAACTAGATCCAAGAACCAAAACTCATATTCATGTTAGCAACTTCCTTTCCTCCCTCCTTTCCTTGCTTTGTTTTGATTTTCCTCCCTCTTTTTTCTAATATTGCTCTCAACCTTTCTATGTTCCTCCTTTGCTCCATCATTCTTCAATTTCTCAGATGCTAAATCAAGTTCTAATGATGTTTGAAGACCTTTGGAAAATCCGACTGAATTTGATATCAATTTAAATACAGTTCGAGGAAGTTGGAAAGTAGGAAAAAGAAGAAAAACTATTATCAATGTTTTTCCAAAGAAAGTATTTTTATAAACATTTTTTCCAAAATTAGTTTCTTATCGTTTTTAATTAACTAATAAAGGGTTAAAAAAACATATTAAATCATTTTAATAATATTTAATATAGAATTCAAATATTTAAATACAAAGTGATCGAAATTCCAAATCATAACCATGCTATCCTTCTCTTTGTAATCCGTCGGTCTCCTGTACCGGTAGGCGCTTTATCCTCAACAATCAAACTGTGTTAACCGAGCATTGAGCGTCTTCCAACAGATTTGGCCGTATCTATATGGCGCCTACTCCGATACTTGATGGCTCCCTCTCCGGCGTGGCGTTGAAAGCTTCACCTGTTATGCTTCAGTTCAGATGTAGATGCTTCCCCAGGCTCCTCTGCTGACTTATGTACAAATCCTAGGCCTAATGAGATAACTACTGTTCCGATAGTTGATTTGGGTATTTATATCGTGACCATCGAACCTGACATTTATGAAATTTGGGGATATTTCTGCAAAACATGTGAAGGTAGGTTCCCCATGATATCAAAAAAAAAAAAAAAAACCATACGAAGGTAACAACTGATGCTGTTGCATAACCTATTTCTTCTTTGTACTGTTGCCCATATTAACCTTTTAAGGATGTGTCGAACCACCACCCACTATCATCAATCCAAAACAACGGAAATTTAAAGTCTTTAAATTCAAATTCAAATTCAAATGCTACCTGGAAATCTTGTTCCTCTAATTTACAACACCCCTTGTAATAATTCATTACGTTAAAGTCTGAATTCTTAATCCTTCTCCACGTGGAAGAGTGGAGAATAGAATAGAGACAAAGTTAGAGTGCACCAGTAACACAAATTACTACAAAAAATAAAATTGTAAGATGTTGCAGTTTTCACTTCAACCGCAACAATTTAACAAAAATCTAAACTTAACAATTGAAGTGCAATCAAACAATGTTTTTGTAATAACCACCACCATTTCCTAATAGATCAAAGGCAGTTAAATAACAATATAATTTTCACAGAAAAAGAAACAGTAAAACCAAACGAGTAAATGAGTCCAAATCAAACAGCTAGGAAGTGTGAAAACAAGAGAGGAGAAAACAGATTGCATATTAATCAAACGTGGAGATTTATTTATCTTTATTTAAAATAAAATAAAAATCCACTTCAGCAAATCAGGGTTTCTCCAACAATTAAAAGAGTTTCAGTTAAAATTAAGTAAATTATATCTGTCATGTTTCCAGTTTCATAAATCAGATTTATTCAGATAACCACCTAATCATGTACAGCTAACGAATGCATATAACTGTAATATTCACATCACCATAACCTATCATGCACCATTCAATGCATATGAGGATGGTAGTAATAGTGCAATGGACGGTGCGCAGGAGCGAGCACCATATTTTTAGGATTTGGGATTATTTCCTTATTTGCATTCGGAACTACTGCAGATGGAGAAGGTTCTAGAAGAGAAGATGTAACGAACAAGCGGAGCCCATGGAACATTAGGTAGATGACAAGGCGGGCAGTGTTAAGGGCATCATCGAGACCGCAGTGGGGACGACCTTCCCATTTAAGGCCGGCAAGGCTCATGGCTTCATGCAGCTTGCAGTGGTCGAGGTTGAAATGCGCTTTGAATGGAATTTGTAGGTTGATCCAACTGAACAAGAGAAAAAAAAGTAATAATTAGTTATCAGAAATTCTATCTGGAAACATGCACGTGACACAAACTCGAACACAAGCGATGTCAACCATTAGATTTTCCTTTGATTTCCACCTTTTTCATGTGAAAACAAGAAATTTGGGTCATTGCGCCAAATTTGTGTTCTATTGTCTTTAACAACTGCTCCCGTTAATTATGCTTTCGGCATGGTTGTAACTTGTAAGAGCATTTCCAATGACCGATTGCAATTGTAATATTGGATTACGTCAAAAGGTGAGTATACAGATCATAAGCTAGGTTTGCGTTTAACATGAACCAACATACAAATTAATAGGGCTGTTATGGTAACGGTAAATTTACCATTATCATACCATTACCAGTCGATCGGTAACCATTTTTGGTTGAAATCGGTATACCAGTTAAAACGGTATGGTAATGGTAAATTTACCATTTTTAACGGTAAATTATCGGTAACGTTTCTTCAATACCAGCGGTAACGGTAATTTTACCAGTTAATTCAGAACATAAGTATACTCATCTGATATGCTTTATTACATGCACATAGAACCAAATAAATGATTATATTTAGTTTAATAATCAGGTGAAATAATTCCAGATACACTTATTTTCTTTTTCATTTATGTTTTTTATAAACTAACACCACATATAATATAATAAAAAATGCACGGTGTACAAAAAAGTATGTTAAGATATAAATTTTGATCGAAAAACGGTAGTTTACCATTACCAGTGTAACGGTTACCAGATTATCGGTATACCAGTCAGCGGTATACCAATCGATCGGTAACGGTAACGGTAAGCAATTCTAGTTTACCAGTAAAAACGGTACGGTAACAGTATTTGCCAAACGGTAACGGTAACCATTACCATAACAGCCCTACAAATTAAGGGGGATGCCTATGCAAAAGGCACCTAAATGTTGGGAATTTAAATTTTCAGCATAAAAGCATGTGTGGTGCAAGTATCTAAACAAACTAACAAAGAGCAATGAAGGAGTCAATTCAATAGGCCCCGCGTGAAATTAGATTTGTACTATCTTGATCCAGATCAGTATTAAATCTAAGAATCAACTATTGGAAGCAATATTGGAGTTTAAATCACAGATTTGCAATTTGTTTACTCGCCGTTAGAAACGGTCTGGGGTCCTTTGAAAACCTTATACCTTCTGAAAAGTGAAAATCAGTGACACTTAATAGTTCCTTTTTAATTTAAGTTAGAAGCACTTTTTTTTTGACAGAAAAGAATGTTAATTTGGGTGAGATAGTTTTCTTCTTATTTTATTTTAATAAAAACTTTCGTAGAAATACCTCATCAAACTGAATTTTTTTTTTTAAAAAAAAACCTTTATCAGACGTCTTTTTATCTGTTTGGTTATTTTAAACCCTTATATATATTATTATCAGTATTATTTCTTTTTTTATTTTTTTTTTATTTTGGGTTCCATATTTAGTCAACCCCAACTTGTTTGGGATATATGGCTTTGTTATTGTTGTTTATAAGCAGAAGACTTTTCAGCCAAACAGCCACTGCTAAGGTTAGTCTTCCGTAATTTTAAAAATTTCGATCTAATTCATATATTTCAAAAAATCAGTTTAGCTTTGGTTTTGGAATTTTACACGCATATTCGTTTAACTTATTGAAAAAAAATGTATAATCTATCTTTAAGTGAAAAATAAGACATAAACAAAGAATATTCATTCATTACTTTGTTTGTTTGAGTTTCAAATGTATGTATGTATGTATGTATATATGTGTATATATATATATATATATATATATATATATAGAGAGAGAGAGAGAGAGAGAGAGAGAGGAGGGTTCCATGGCACCCCAAATTTGTAACACCCCTAAAGCCCCTTAATGAGAGTCACTCATTTATTATTAAATAAGATAGTGGGGGGGGGGGGGGGAGGGAGAAAGAGTTAGTGGGAGGAGAAAGAATGGAGATTGTGTGGTGGAAATTAGGGGGGCTAAAGAGGTGATACACTATTTGGGGAGCTCATGATCCTATTATATATATATATATATATATATATATATATATATATATATATATATATATATCCATGCATACTATTACCTGGGCTACAGCCTGGGTGATGTTTTCTAGATAAAAGAATATATTTGGTATTTTTTAATCCAACATAATCATAAACCATTCAGTCCAATGAGACAATAACCTAGATCAAATTGTACCTTTTTTAGTTCTCTTTTCACGAGATAGTATAAAAACACAACTTAAACTGCTTCATTCAAAAATCAAAATAGAGATAAATTTAACATTTTTTGTGTGTTTTAATTCAATTTTAACAATTATATTGCATCATTTTATGTTCTAAATAGTTGCGATTTCCGTAAGATTGCACTAATACATAATTAAAAACACTTTTTGCATTTTTAGATATCATATATTTAATTTAATTTTTTTCTCTTTTCTTGACCCGGCTCAGCATAAAATCATGGCTCCGTCCCTGTATGTGTGTCCATATATATATATATATATATATATATATATATATATATATATATATATATGTGTGTGTGTGTGTGTGTGTGTGTGTGTGTGTGTGTGTGTGGGGCGGCTATTTGAACACAAAATTGGACACAAAGAGAGAGACACAAAGTCTCAACCGTTGGATCTTTTTGTCTTTATATGGAGAGGTGTAATTCATGGGGTGATCCAATGGTGCAAATCAATTGTGTCACCAATTGTGTCAAAACTTTGTGTTCCTATAGACTTTCCCATATATATATATATATATATATATATATATATATATATATATATATATATATATATATATATATGAGGAGCGTTCAATAGCACCCCAAATAGTGAGCACCCCTTTAGCATACCACTTTTCCACCACACATTTCTTCCCTCTCTCCTTCCACTAACTCTCTCACCTTCCACTCACATTAAAATAATATAAATAAGTGGTGGAAAATAAGGAGGCTAATAGGGGGTGCAGAATAAGGGGTGCCATTGAACGCTCGCCTATATGTATATATATATATATATATATATATATATATATTCCGGTACACCTCTTAGGCTACACCTTTATCTCCCCTTGAATTTCAAGCACGCATTCTGATTTTAATATTAATTCTTTCACTCTCCGATTGGATTAAATAAAGAGAGAGAATGACTGAATATTAAAATCGGAATGAGTGTTTGAAATTCATGGGGAGATAAAGATGTAGCCTAAGAGGTGTAACGGGCGGGCACACACGCATATATGAGAAAGTCTATTTAGACATAATTAGTGACACGATCGATCTCAACCGTTGTATCGCCTCTTCATATGAGGACAAAAGGATCCAACGATCAATTTGTGTCTAATTTTATGTCCAAATAGTTGTCTCTCATCCGGGGCACCCCTGTTTTACAGCACCCTTACTCTACCGTGAGCTATACTAATCCAAATTCAACAAAATTTTGTAGATGTTCAATCAACATATATATTATCATCTATCCAAAATTTGAGCTTGTTCCAACATTCGTAACATTTTCAAAATCTTAGCTCAATTATTCACCGTTCAGACAATTCAAACCGTTAAATTTAAACATCAAATATATTATTCTACTAATGTCGGAACGAGCATAAATTTTGGATATATGATAATATATATGTGGATTGAATATTTACAAATTCTTGTTGAATTTGGATTGGTGTAGCTCACGGTAGGGTAGAGGTGCTACAAAATATGGGTGCCTCAAAACGTTCTTTATATATATGTGGGTGTGTGTGAGAGAGAGAAAGAGAGTGAGAGAGAGGAGGGTTCTGGAGCACCCCTGTTTTATAGTACGTCTTTAGCACCTCTACTCGTTCGTGAGCTACACCAATCCAAATCCAATAAGATTTTGTAGATGTTCAATCAACATATATATAATTATCTATCCAAAATTTGAGCTCGTTCTGACATTCGTAAATAATACATTTGATGTTTAAATTTAACAATTCAGAGAAATGTCTGAATGGTGAATAATTGTGTTAAGATTTTGAAAATGTTACGAATATCGGAACGAGCTCAAATTTTGAATAGATGATAATAAATATGTGGATTGAACATCTACTAAATCTTGCTAAATTTGAATTAGTGTAACTCACGGTAGGGTATGAGTGCTAAAGGGGTGATGCAAAACAGGGATGCCCCGAAATGCTCCTCAATATATATATATATATATATATATATATATATATATATATATATTATGTACATGTATGTAGACACCCACACATATGTATATATGTATGTGTGTGTATATACACACGCAGACATACATATATTAACACACACACACGCGTATATTCGAAACTCAAATCAATTCCTTTTTTATTTTCTTCCATAAAATTTGAAGCTCAGTAGTTTTTTCATTCAAATAGAATTTTGATTTCGTTTAGTTTCAAACCCCAGTAAAACCAAAGCGGAAATACCAAATATCGGTATTTCAGTGGAAGCCTCAAACCTTGAGCCTTACTTAGAACTGACGAATTTGGAGTATTTACACAAAATGAAGCAAGGAGCAAGAAAAGGAAAAATTCCCAGTTCAGCCCATTTTTTCAACGATATAGTAGCTTTACTCAATTTCTAAAAGTACTCAACAATTCAGGTTAATTTTGACCACTTGGGGCTTAGTTGATTGCAAATTTGTATGTATGTATATAAAACTACATTTTACGCTATTTAAAATTGAGCCAGTATACAAAAAGTTGCATTTACGCGATATAAAATCACATCAGTACAAACTCCTTGACTTAGAGTCGGCTTCCCACCGTTTGTTTAAAATGCTGATTGCTGAAGTCCGAATTCTAAATTTTGAATGTTGTGTAATCGTTAGTTTGCTTGCATTTTAAACTTCTAAATTGTATTAAGAAATATGTTTCTTCAGACAAAAGTACCCTCTTTATTTATTAATTGATCCTCTAAATAATGATTATTCGAAGGGGAAACTTGAAAAGCTAAAATTTAAAAATTTTAGCTTTCTTTTGAGAATAAGAGAAATAAATTTTAAAAAATACAACGGTTTGAATAAAGAGAAATTTGAGTACTATAAAAGTTAAAAATTACTTCTTTTTGAAGATTAAATGTTCAAAATTGTCGACTAAGGAATTTCTATATTTCAAAAAGTAATGCATCCTGAATTTAAAACTGTGAAACCCAGTGCACGAGGCTTCCCATACAAGAACGGGCTCTGGGGAGGTCGATAGCATGCAGCCTTTCCCTCGCACTGCAAAGAGGCTGTTTCTGGATTCGAACCTACGCGCCCAGGCCACTAGCCAGGTGACCTTAACGTTGCATCAAGGTTTCACCTCTAATGCATACTGAATTTAATTTTTTATTTTAAAACTTCTAGTTTAATGACTAGTTTCAACATTTTGTAACTTTGGATCTTAAGAGAGAACTAATTTCCAAATTGTTAGATTCTAGATGCTAAAACTCAAAACACTTTAACTCCCAAATTTGAAATTTCCAGAAGTTCGGATTTTTAAACATTGAAGTTATCGATTGATTATTTTAAATAATAAAAAATTGAAATCATGAAAGTTAATTTTAAAATCTGAATTTATTACAAACTTTGAATGTTGATAAGGTTGTAAACGCAATAAACTGTTATTCAGATTTCAGAACTACATCCAGCAGTAAGAAAGTGCTGAACCTTGTTTCTGAATATGCAGTTCAAATCTGAAGAGCTTGCAAAAAATGAAAATTGAAAAATGAAAGCTGATTAATATTTCAGAAATTCCATTAACAACTTTTTAAAATAAAACAAACCCGGTCTATTGTAAACTAGAATAAATATACTGTATTTATGAAAAAGTGAACTGAACAGTAAAATTCTATATATGACATCCAAGGCCGATAACGCAGTATATAACGGAATAAAGGATAGGTTTGAAATCTTATTATCACCTGTTGAAGTAGGAAGGCTTTTTGATTTTTTTGAAATTGCATTCGGATTCTAACATCACACGACAATCCCAGTCAGACCAAGTGACCACTGCAAATTTTGTTTCCTTTACTCCCTTCTCCTGTAGCCATTTATCATGCATGGACAGAGCATCATGCAGCGATACACCCCTATCCACCTAAAAGACATAAAAATTGTGCATGCATAAGAAAATTAACGAAAATATTAAAGCAAAAGTCAGTTAAAGAAAAAAGAAGAAGAAAAGAAACAGAAATTTGAAACTTATGTGGAGAACCGAACAAGCAAAAATGAAAACATGACTTTATAAACCTTCAGTATTGCATCTATTAAATTACTCCAAAATAAATGGGATGGGTTCAACATCTCCACGGTGTATACCTCGTCAAAATCAGCCTTTCATTTATTTATTTATTTATTTTGAATTCATATCCATTGAAATAAAATGAAATTTTGCAGATAAAATCCATTTGTAATACGAAATTTCAAATATGCTTATTTTACCTTCGACTAAAAAATGTAATTTGGATGAAGTTGAGAATTTTGAAACAGTCCAGATTATTAAGTAGATGACATTGAAAGGAAATAGATTATAACTAAAAGATTATGTTCATTTTGAAAAGACTGTAATAAAAAAGGGGGTCAAGACATGAAAAGGTTCGGTGTTCCAAGGCAATAACTCCCTAATTCTTTTGTCAGTTATTCAGATGGATCTTTTCAAACATTCCAATGTTCTTTCAAGTATTTTTTTGTAAATCTGAAGTGCACAAATAATTGATTTCATAACATCACATTCAGCTAACATTGAGCAAAAGAGAATAATCATCCAATAACTGAGCAAGTATTTAAAATTGTTACAGAAAGCATTGAACAACCAAGCTAGCATTCAAATAATTTAGGCCAAGTATTCAAATGATTCAGGCTTAACAAGCATTTCAATCATTCAAATCAATAGTATTCAAATTCAAGCAATTCAATTAATTTAAAACACTTCATCTTCAATCACACTGTTCAAATCAGCAAGCATTTCCTTTTAATTCAAGTATAACAATTCAAAGCAATTTCATAAATAATAATTTCAATTTAATTCAATAACGCATTTGATTCAGTGTAGCAATCCATTTCAACTCAAACAATTAACAATTTAGAATCTCAATTCAAGGATTTTGAGTAGGATTTCATTCAGTTAATTCAATTTTACTTTCAGTTTAAGCAAGATTTCTACATTACGAATTTGGAATCTGAATGTTGACATGGGGAATTGTCGCTCAATTCAGCACACGCCAACCCCAATGGGTAATAGAAACACAGTAAAGTAAGTAAATGCGAGAGACACGGCTTTTATAGTGGTTCGGCACTAACGCCTATGTCCACTTTATACTTATCATTCATCATATGATATCCGATTACAACGTTGTACAAGTTTAGACGATATTCGAGTACAAAATATTATAATAGGACAACAATATCCTCCTTCTTCCTCCTTTAGATGAGTTGAGTTGGTCAACTATGTCCAAGTTTATCCTTAATGTCCAAAAAGTCCAAAAGAGCCCATGTAAACGTCTAAGTGTTGATGGAAAATGGGTGTGGCACATTTTAATTATTCTTGCCATCTCCAATGGCCAAGAAGAAGAAGGTGGCTGCCATTAACGAGTACTTACATGAAGGAGGTTAGGTGGGAGTAGGTAGGAAATGGGGCCCACAACCCATATTTTCGGATCCCAGAAGTGCCAAACAGTACAAATTTCGTATCCCTTAGGGGATACGAAATTCATATCTCAAAAGGGATACGAAATTCCATATCCCCATGAAGGATACGAAAGAGGGATACGAAAAAGGGAGAAGGGCCGGGATCCAAAGATGCTGGGAGGCGAGACTCTGGAGGGATCCAAGACGCTGGATGGATACGAAAATCTCTGCCCCTGTTCAGGAAAATCGAATGAATCAGACGGTGCTCACTTGTTTGACCTAACCGGCTAGGTCGATCGCCGTCGGGACTGTAGGGCCCCGGACCCCACCGGCGCTGCACCCGGACCCGCTGACAGCTCGCCTTCGGCTCGGCTGACGGTTTGCCTATGAGTCATAGTGCAAAGCCTTGGAACGGATGTTATTGGTCTCAAGAGAGATCATCTGATAAGTTTTGGGCCTCCTTATGTTTACGACGCGACTTCGACCAAATCGCTTTGTGTTTCCCAATGCCGCTCTTCGTGCTTGAGCGCATTGCTAACCAAATATTTAATGTATGACAGCTTCGACTAAAAAGCGTGTCAACACCGAATTTCAAAAAACTGAACAAAAAATGAATTTACGCCAAGTGAACGAATTTCTGATTTTGAATTCATCATATTCAAATTGAAGAAAAGTGAGCTTGGGTAACTCCAGTGACCATGGTGACGAGCTTTGCAGCAATGGTATGGTTAGGGTTTGTTTTCTTAAAGAAGTAAACGACTTTCCTTATCTATATAAAAGAACTCTAGCATGGTCAACTTACCACTCCTGGTAAGCATTAAGCAATGACTTTACACTAGTTGGGTTTCAAGCTGTGCCACTGTAATTTGTTATTAAGAATTTACATTAGCATAACACCAAATTAAGCCAGTGTAATGATCATTTTGTCAAATTTACATCGGGAATGATTACAAATTGAGGGAAAGCAAAATGACGGTTCAGCGTCACACCGAGAGATAAAAAAAGATATAAGTTTCTAAAAAAAAAAAAATCTCAAAATGGTTTATTCCAGGTTTTTTTTTTATATACTTTGTATTATAACCCGCTAAATCATGGACAGCATAAAAAAGGATGCACGTTATTACAAAATTGGAAAAAAAATGAAATCAAATGCTAAAAAAGGACGCACGTTAATAGAAAAAGAAAGAAATTTAAAGTAAATAAAATCAAATGTTAAAAAAAAAAAAAAAAAAAAAACTGCATTTTAGTTAGAAGAAATTGAATTAGAAGTTAAAAGAAGAACAAAAATAGTAAGAAATAAATGATAATACATTTTATGCCCACATATAGCATCCATTTAATTTCTCATCGGCCCATATCAACTGTATTAGAAAGAAAATTTCTCCTTCAATATTTATGACAGTGTGTGATCAACAAATTCTAATGCGATTATTTTATGAAACAAATTAATGGAAAACTAAAAAACATCATGTTAAAAACAAAAAATGAAGCATATTTTCAGTTTTTCCAGCGTTATGATGATTTATTCGACATATCGCAACATATGTATGTTCAGTTTACTTTGTGGATATTGCAAGCTAGTATTAGAAGAAAGGGGGAGGGGGGATCCCAATGTGCAAGACATCATGCATTGACAATATCATAATGACAATGTCAAACATTAGCTACATAAACACAAATGATTTTAGAATTATGATTGTTTTAAAAGTTGTAGACGGTTTACGTTCTTAAATCATACCACGGGTTATACTTATTGCCAGTGTATAATTTTCATACCTTCCTTTTTGCGTGAAATACACATATTTGGTTAACATCAACATTTTTTCCATCTCAATCAAAGTTTGTGTGCATTCTCAAGTCTCAAAATTTTACAGGTTAATTTATTTCATAAATAAACACAAACACAAAAGTTTATATACATTTTACTTCACTACTGGTATGTTGTACTGCAACCTTATTGAAGGGGTCCATAAATTGTTTGAAATAGCAGACACAAATATTTTCACTTCGAAATATATGATGAGCGTGTTATTAAATGCTGGAAATGCTAATTTTACGAAATGAATGAGGGAATCATTGACAAAATGTTACAAAACTAGCTTGAGCTACTGCTAGTGGTCAACGGTTCAAACCCCTAGGCATACGTAAAAGCAGGTGTTCAATGAGGTAATATAACTTAGAACAAAGGATTTAAAATTTCATTTGGGATCCATCTTTCCACACATGGATCAATCTAATATTCATCTCTAAACGCTATCAGCAACCATTAAAATATGAGAATACCAAGTTTCAATATATAACTAGCCACTACACTTGCAATCTTTTGCTTCTAAGCTCATACTAACTGTAACACATAAAACAGAAAGAGGAAAAAATGATGTAAATTCACCATTACCTGACATTGTTGTATACCAGTGAGTTCCTTGCAAAAATCACTAAGCTTGCAGTGATGTGATGGTCGAACATATGTTTGAAAGCAAGCCATTATCATTCCATTAGCACAGTTAACCAAAACAGATGGAAATTCAATAATTTCTTGAGGAACAGGAGATTTATCTTTATCACAAGTTGCTTCAAAATCAATAACAACAAAACAGTCAAAATCTTGAAGCCGAAGTTCATTTGGGTAACTGGAATCATAGAGGAAGTCATGGTATTCAATTGGATAGCATATGTTCCCACGGTTAGCCAGCTGTTTCCAATACTCATTGTATTTATTCCAAAAGCTATATCCATTAGGATGAGGACTTTTCGGTATAAGATTGGCTCGATCTTCTACATGAAATCGCCTTTTCATTGTCCTGGAGGCAAAAATAATAATAAAGAAATTGATCGATTCCAGAAAGGAATATTAATTCAATAATGTGGAAAATGAAAATGGCTAAGGAGCATATGTGCAAATTAAACCCCTGAGAACTACAATATTTGAAGGTAATCATCAAAATCCAATACAATTCGACGGTTTCTTAGTGTAAATAGCGAGCGTAGATAGCGAAAGGACTTGACGGAAATTAACAGTATATTATTTCGAAAATTTACTAATGGTTATCTTATTCTAAGGATCGCTGGTAACTTACATCTTCGTCAATAAGTTTGCTCTTGATGATTCAAAACCCTTGGAACAAGCATCCGCTCTATCCTACCCGTTTGAGAAAAATACCTAAATTTCACTGTGTTATTAATTAGTTACTAGGCATTCGGGGTTAATTAGCTGCTAGGTTGATGCTTGCAGGGTTTAGAGATTTATAAGTCGAAGTAAGCCTTATTTGCATGGGCCTTTCCTTTTTTATACAAATTTTCATCTTGGCTTAGAGCATCTCCAAAGGTGAACTAATTCATATTACGAATCATAATATTCGTGGTTTTTGCACCCTAACAGATATCCCAAAGCTTAATATTCAGCAAAATATTACAGAGTCAATTCCGAATTCGGAATTGATCCCACGAGCTGATTTTTTCGGCTCACGACGTCGTGAGCCTATTTTATTGGCTCGCGACATTAGAAAATGACAAAAAAAAAAATCTTTTTTCGCGAGCCGATTTAATAGGCTCGCGACGTCGCGAGCCGATAAAATAAGCTCGCGACGTCACGAGTCAATAAAATAGGCTCGTGACGGGAAAAAAATTAACCATTGGGAAGAACACGTAATATTCAGCTGAATATTACGTATTATAATATTCCGGGTCTGAATGTTGTTGGACTTGCTCTTAGTAGCATTATCGATCATACCGAATTGGGAACGTTTTGTTGAAATTAATGATTCAAATATTAGTGGAGAAGGAAAAAAATTGATTGATTGTCAATCAATTAATTGGCTTGTATATGGAAAGATATAAGAGGAAGTTTGTGGAAGAAAAATAAAAGGTCAGTCAATCAATTAATGAAGAATCAATTTACTTAGGAAAAGAGATTGGGACCATAATTGCACCATCTATTTATGCTCCAATCAAATCAAGGAAAATATCATTTATTTTCCCTTCATGTCCAAGCAATCTAGAAACTTCTCTTCTTTATCCCCAAGAAATCCCTCTATATAAACAGGGGTCATGTTATTATATGAAGTATGAAATCCACCATTAGTCTTCTCTCTTTTGTAATCTTTTGTACTAATTTCTTCATTGAGAAATAAAAGTTGTTGGGTCTCCGTGGACGTAGGCAAAGCCGAACCACGTTAAAAATTGGTGTGCTCTTCCTTTATTTCTATCTTTGTATTCTCTATAATTTGTGCCACTTGTTTTTATTTTTGGCGTTGTTGAAATTGTTGGCAGACTAGATCATTGGGTTTATTCGTATTCCGCTGCCCAGATCTCTGATTTTGCACGACAGATTGGTATCAGAGCTTGTTGTCATGTTCAAAGACTTTTTCAACCATGTCAAATTCCGCAAAGAATAACGGTGGTAGAAGCGCTACAAATTATGGAGTCGCTACATTTGATGGAAAGGGGGATTTTGGCACATGAAAGATGAAGATGGAAGCGGTGTTGAAGAAGGAGATGACATTTAAAGTTATCTCGGATCCAGAGAAATTGAAGAAATTAGCACCTGAAGAGTTAGAAGAATTGGAAGAGGATGCTCTTACTACCATCCAGCTTAGCCTTTCTGATGAATTACTTAGAGAGTTTTCTCACGTGAAAACTGCTAAGGAATTGTGGGATGCTCTTCAGAGAAAGTTCTACGACAAGTCTCTCACCAACTGCATCATCTTACAGCAACAACTTTATTCTTTCAAAATGAGGTCCGGAACAGATGTATTTGCTCATATAGATGCCCTCAACACACTTGTCATGAATCTTCGAGCAGCTGATGTAAAGATTGAGGATGAGACGCAAGCTGTTATTCTTTTATGTTCTTTACCTACAGAGTATAACACTTTTGTTAACTCTATGATCTATGGACGTTCGTCTATTTGCTTGGAGGATGTAAAGACAAATTTGCATAACGAGATGTTGAGAGGAAAGTTAGCAAGCATGAGCACGGAGAATGATTCTGAAAGCCTTGTTGCACAGAGAGGAAGAAGTCAAAGTAGACCCAAATATGGTGGAGACAGAGCTAAGTCCAGATCTCAGTCAAGAGGAGTCCGGAAGGGAGTTTGTCATTATTGCAGAAAGCCTAGACATTATATTGCAAGTTGCCCCAAGTTGGAGAATAAAAACAAAGTTGTTCCCCAGAAGGCTTCAGCATCTACAGCGGAGACATCAGATTCAAATAATGATCCTGGCATTTTTACAGTTTTCGCCTCTCCTATGAAGAGTACTTTGTGGATTATTGACTCGGGAGCATCCTATCACATGACACCTGATAGGCACTCATTTTCGACTTATCGTCAACTTGATGGTGGAGAGGTTCTCATGGGAAATAATGCTTCTTGTCGCATGATTGGTATTGGAACAGTAAAGATCAAGATGTTTGATGGTGTTGTTCGTAGTTTATGTGATGTCAGGCATGTGCCTAATTTAAGGCGTAGTTTGATCTCAATTGGAGCATTGTGCAATTTTGGCTTAAAGTGTGCAATAGAAAAGGATTCATTAAAAATTACAAATGGCTCATTGATAGTAATGAAAGGGGTAAAAGCTGAAAATCTATATTTGCTGAAGGGTACAACTGTTGTTGCGGAGTTTGCTTCAGTTATTGATTCAGTTGATTCTGATTCTACCAGGTTGTGGCATTTTCGTATGGGCCACATTGGAGAGCGCAGTTTAGAAGTATTGAGAAAGCGAGGCTTGATTGACGGCGTTCATCATTCAAAACTTGACTTTTGTACTTGGAAAGCAGACGAAGGTTTCTTTTGGCATTGCAGAGCATAAGTCTAAAGATGTTTTAGAGTATGTTCATACTGATGTTTGGGGCCCCATACCATGCCTATCTTATGGAGGAGCCAGGTATTTCGTTTCATTTGTTGATGATTTTTCTACAAAAGTATGGGTTTACTTTATGAAGTCCAAAGATAAAACTTTTGATAGGTTTTAAAGTTGGAAATCTCTTGTTGAGAAGAAGTCTGGAAAGAAAATGAAGGTTCTTCGTTCAGATAATGGTGGTGAATTCACTTCTCAAAAATTCATCAAATTTTGTGAGTCCGAGGGAATCAAAAGACATTACACCACACCAGGAGACCCTCAGTCAAATGGGGTTGCAGAGAGAATGAATCGGACTTTGTTGGAAAGAACTCGTTGCTTACGGCTGACTGCGGGATTAAATAAGAGATTTTGAGCAGAAGCATTATCTACGGCAGCTTTTCTTATCAACCGCACACCTTCTACCGCCATAGATATGAAGATTCCTGAAGAAGTATGGAAGGGAGGGCCTGTATCATATTCCTTTCTCCAAGTGTTTGGTTGTCCATCTTATGTGCATGAGAGCAAAGGGAAGTTGGATCCAAGATCGCGCAAGTGTATTTTTCTTGGATATAAGAAAGGAATTAAGGGGTATAGGATGTGGTGTCATACTACCCAGAAGATCGTTACTAGCAGGCATGTTACATTTGATGAGAAGGCTATGTTGAAAGTAGAGCCTTCTTCTTCAGTTAATGATGATGTTGAGAGGACAAATTCAGAATACCAAACACAAGGCAGATCATCAGACTTCCATACGAGTAAAAATGGTGATTCCGATGACACCGTGGTTGATAGGGAAGAGACAGAAGATCAACCTTAAGGTGGAGCTCAAATTCAAACTCGACCAACAAGAGAAAAGAAAAGACCTACATGGCTTGATGATTTTGTGGGATTAAGCATTGAAGATATTGACTTTGATGACATGGCAGCTTATGCATTAAGCATATTTCATGATGAGCCAAGAGACTACAGAGATGCCATTAATTCAGTTGATAGCTACAGTTGGCTAGTAGCAATGGAGGAGGAGATCGAGTCTTTGCACAAAAATTACACTTGGGATTTAGTGTCACTTCCTTCCGACAAGAGAGCAATTGGATGTAAATGGATCTATAAGGTGAAAGATGGCGGCAATGGTGACTTGAGGTACAAAGCAAGATTAGTAGCGAAGGGTTATGTTCAGAAGAAAGATGTGGAGTTTCATGATATTTTTTCTCCAGTTGTTAAACATACTTCTATTCGCATTCTTTTGGCACTGGTTGCTCACTTCGACATGGAGTTGGAACAACTAGATGTCAAGACAACATTCTTGCATGGTGATCTTGAGGAGGACATTTACCTACAGCAGCCAGAGGGGTTCAATGATAGCAGCAGGCCAGGTCATGTTTTTAAACTTAACAAATCTCTTTATGGCTTAAAACAGTCCCCTAGACAATGGTATAAGAAATTTGATAAGTTTATGATCTCACATGGTTACTTTAGAAGCTTTAAGGATCAATGTGTCTATCTTAAAAAATGTAATGATGACATCATCTATTTGTTACTTTATGTTGACGATATGTTGATAGCTTCTAAGAGCATGTCTAAAATTTCGGAGTTGAAGATGGAGCTCAGTAAGAAATTCGAGATAAAAGATTTGGGAAACGCACAGAGAATTTTGGGGATGGATATTCAGAGGGATAAAAAGCAAAAAGTTTTGAGGCTCACTCGAACTCAATACATCGAGAAAGTCTTATCTCGATTCGGTATGGAGAATGCTAAACCGGTGGCTACTCCATTAGGCTCTCAATTCAAGCTATCCGAAGATATGTGTCCCACATCGGATGAAGACAAAAGGGATATGCGTAATATACCTTATTCTAGTATTGTTGGTAGTCTCATGTATGCAATGGTGTGCATGAGACCAGATTTGGCCCATGTAGTTGGTGTTGGCAGTCGATATATGTCTAACCCAGGTAAAGAGCATTGGCAAGCAGTGAAGTGGATACTCAGATATCTTCGTGCCACTTCTTCAGTTGGCTTGTTGCATGGTGGAGTAGATGGAGACATCTCTCTTAGAGGATACTGTGATTCAAATTATGCTGGGGATAGAGATGGATGGAAGTCGGTGTTGGGCTATGTTTTTACACTTGGCATAGGCTCGATTTCGTGGAGATCAAAGTTGCAATCTATCGTAGCTTTGTCGACTACCGAAGCAGAGTTGATATCGATTGTGGAAACAACAAAGGAAGGATTGTACTTACTTCAATTGTTGGATGATCTTTCAATGGCGCAGCAGATAGTGGAGCTATTTTCAGACAGTCAGAGTGCGATTCATCTTGTTGAGAACCAGGCTTATAGTTCACGGACGAAGCACAATGATGTTAGAGGCTTCTTTCTTATGCTTGAGGAAGAAGAAGCAAGATCAAATTGTTGAAAGTAGGTACTTCAGATAATCCTTCAGATATGATGACCAAGTCACTTCCAAAGGACAAGTTTGAGCATTGCTCAAACTTGATCAGTTTGCTTCCTATTACTTAAGCGCCATGGGGCTCTGGGCCCAACAACTTCTTTGTTGATTGTTGAAGATGAGATAATGAAGAAAGATTGCCATATTTGAATCAAGGTGGAGTGTTGAAATAAATGATTCAAATATTAGTGGAGAAGGAAAGAAATTGATTGATTGTCAATCAATTAATTGACTTGTATATGGAAAGATATAAGAGGAAGTTTGTGGAAGAAAAATAAAAGGCCAGTCAATCAATTGATGAAGAATCAATTTACTTAGGGAAAGAGATTGGGACCATAATTGCACCATCCATTTATGCTCCAATCAAATCAAGGAAAATATTATTTATTTTCCCTTCATGTCCAAGCAATCTAGAAACTTCTCTTCTTTATCCCCAAGAAATCCCCCTATATAAACAGGGGTCATGTTATTGTATGAAGTATGAAATCCACCATTAGTCTTCTCTCTTTTGTACTCATTTCTTCATTGAGAAATAAAAGTTGTTGGGTCTCCGTGGACGTAGGCAAAGCCGAACCACGTTAAAAATTGGTGTAATCTTCCTTTATTTTCTATCTTTGTTCTCTCTATAATTTGTGCCACTTGTTTTTATTTTTGGCATTATTGAAATTGTTGACAGACTAGATCATTGGGTTTATTTGCATTCCGCTGCCCAAATCTCTGATTTTGCACTACACGTTTAGGACATCCAACAGAAAATAATTCACATATATATATAACACAAAAAATGTGTGGTCTTCTAAAAAGAAAAGAGCGCGCGCACACACACACACACACACAGATATATATATATATATATATATATATATATATATATATATATATAAAGAAACAAGAAGTCTACAAAAGCTGCTAACATGCCTAGCAGGTAACCTATAATGTGTGTCGGAATAACCAACTATATAGGAAAGGTAGATAGATGAGTTTCGGCAAGACCATCATCTGATATTGAAGTTATCTACTCCTATACAAAACAACAGTCCCACCAAGAACAAAATACTACTGAAATATATAAAAGAACAGAATAAAACAATGAAATAACGGGATCTCCAAGTCTAATAACAATAAGCTCTCCACCATACAATAATTACCTGTATCCTGAAACAAACTAAAAAAAGTAAGCAAACATCACATATAGATGAATATATATATATATATATGAGGTAGGTTCAAGAGCACTCTAAACAGTGCAGAACCCCAAATGCCTCTTAATCTCCACCAAGTATTTCCCCTTCTCTCTCCTTCCACTCACTCTCTCATTTCCCGCTCACATTCTTTAATATAAATGGGTGGTGGAAATCAGAGAGAGAGAGAGAGAGAGAGAGAGAGGAGGGTTCCATGAAATCCCTATTTGGGAGCACCTCAAATGCACCACATTTACAAACATACATTTATATTAAAAAATTTAGTGGGGAGAGAGAGAGTTAGTGGAAGGAGAGAGAAACGGAAATATGCGGTGGAAATCAGGGGGCTAAAGGGGTGCTGCACTATTTGGGGTGCTCCTGATCCTATCTCGTATATATATATATATATATATATATATATATATATATTTGTGTGTGTGTGTGTGTTGGGGGGGGGGGAACTATAAGATAACAAGAACGCAACTATTATAATCATATAAAATACAAATTCTAATGGAATTAAAATACTTATTAATCCTACTAAACAAACTCATATTATTTCTAATTTTAACTAAAAATCTATCGCACAAAGGTTCCCTAATTATCTTAAACTGGGGGTTAGACATCCATTCAAATCTAAAAGTTACTATCTTAATAATAAATTTATCTACAGAATCAGGGTTAGAATGAAACATTTTATGATTTCTATCAAACCAAATAAACCAACTAGTAATAGTTACTAAAGTATCTAACACATGTCTGACTTTAAAATTAAAATCAAATCTAAAACTATTCCAATAATAATAATCACAATCCCTAAAAATATTGGAACAATTAAAACAAAAAATTGTTAAAACCATTTTTAATATAAAGGAAGTTTTAGTACAAGAGGAAAATAAATAAGCAATATTTTCATCAAATAAATTATAGAAACAATATTTAGAATCAAAAATGATACTTTTCATTGTTAAATGTTCTATCGTATTTAATTTCTTATGAATAATAAGACACATATGTAATTTGGCTGAGCGTTAGTCTTCCAAGTAGACTTGAATTTTAGAGATGAAATACTATACAAGTTAAGAAACTTGTACATAGATTTAGAAGTGTACTTTAATCTTTTATCATGGCCCCAATATATGATATCCCCATTATTATCAAAATGATACATAGAAAGCTTAGCTCGTAATAAAGCAAATTGCCTAAATACCGAACCTTCTAAAATATTCTCAAATGTGAACTCTCACCGGGGTTCTAAGCTACTTCTAAAAACATCCTTAATCAGAGCATTCTTAAAGCAGCAATTCTCAAAGATCTTTAAATTCAATTTTCAAAGGCAAACAAGTAATCCAAGAGTCATGCCAAAAAAAGTAATATCCCCTGAATGAATAATCAACTTACACCCTAGATTAAAAAAAATCAAAACATTTCAATATGGAATTCCAAAATGATGATAATCTATTATTCCAACTATAAATAGTATCAAAAATAATACTGTCTCTATGATAATAATATTTAGAAACAATTTGCTTCCAAGATGGCGATACTTTAGGGTTTCTAAACTTCCACAACCATTTTACTAATAATGAGGAGTTAAATTTATAAAGATTGATATCCCCAAGATCCCCATCTTTCTTGGATTTACAACAAATCTCTCAGTTAACTAAACATTTATACCCTCTACAAATGTTTTCTCAACTCCAAAGAAATTTGTGTCAATTTTTTCTAACACCCATAGTGGAAAATGATGGACGCCATCCAATATGTTGGAATAGCAGATAACACAGAGTTGATAAGGACTAATATACCTACTCTTGATAAAAATTTGTTATTCCAACTAGATAGCCTATTATTGATTTTATCAATAATAATCACCCAATCTTCACGTTCGAGTTTTTTGGCCTAATCTTAAAACCTAAATAATCAAAAGGGAATTTCGTTGTTGAACAGTTTAAAGTATTAGTAACTTGATTCTCTACATTGTCAAAATCATTTAAAACCATAATTAATCGAAATTTTACCAAAATTAATTCCGAGACTAGAAAGCATCTCATAACAATAAAGAATAAATTTCAAAGCAATAATATGTTTGGGAAGGTGAGAGGAAAATAATAGCATATCATCCGCAAATTGAAGTATTGATATATCATTATTAAAAAACCCATTACCTACATACCCTAGATCTCCTTTCCTCTCAGCTCCCTTTATAATTTTGGTGAAAACATCAACATCGAGATTAAAAAAAAAGCGACGATAAAGGGTCGCCTTGTCTGGGTTCCCTTTTAGACTGGAGTTTCTTACCTACTATCCCATTAACTATAATATTAGAACAACCCAATTTGAGTAAAAGTATTATCCAATTAACCCACCTTATACTAAAATCCCTAGCTAGTAATAATTCACATATAAAATCCCAATCAACTGAATCGAAAGACTTTTCAAAATCTATTTTCAAAATAGTGCAAGAAAAATTACTTTTACAGCATAAGTTAATATATTCTTGCTCAGCGGACCATCAACAATGATTTTACCTTTTATAATTGCATTTTGGGAACAATCAATTAGATCATTCATCTTAAGACTAAGCCTATTTGGTAAAATCTTACTAATGATCTTAACTGAACAGTTGACTAAGGAAATAGGTCTAAATTTTTTTAATTTATTAGCGTCTGATTTCTTATGAATAAGTATAACATTAGCAAAGTTAAATCTACCTATCTGCAAATTCCCATTGTAGAAATCATTAATTAAATTGATAATATCAAATTTCAAAACATCCCAAAATTGTTTATATAAAAGAATAGAAAAACCATCCGGACTAGGAGCTTTTATTAAGATATAGTATACTTAATTATAATTTTTATTGAGAACTATCAACTCATATTCCTCTCTTCGTGTGTGTGTCTATATATATATATATATATATATATATGTATGTATGTATGTATGTATGTATGTATGTATTTATGTGTGTGTGTGTGTATTTTTGAAAGTGAGTTTAAATTTTATTAATAGGCAAAAATGCCTAAGCGAAACTTTCGATCCAGGACCGAAAGGAAATACGGAGAATACTCTAAAAAACCTACCATCTCCTTTACCGACATAACTTAACCAAAAAAAAACACTTTTCTACTCAGATCTCGTCAGCCCTAATTCATGGCGGCTGAAACTGGAAGAAGGACCCGGAGCTGCTAGTACTTGGGAGCTCAGTCGATACCAACCACAGATCCTCGCCTGGAGTATCGCCTTCTCCAGGTTCCCTTCGTCTGGTAAGCTTTCTACTTCGTCTCATGGCGATAGCCATGTCTTTAGTGCCGAACTTACTAATCAATTCAACTGACTTTTCTTTTCCTTGGTAAATTCAGGTGTTGCATTCCTTCCAAATTGTCTAAACAGTAACTACCAAAGCGACGTACTTCATTTCGGCTTCCAAAGTTATGCTCTTTACGATCACTTCCAGGTCAGTAATAATTTGTTGTAAGTTGGTTCCTGGTAGCTCAAAGTCAATAGCTTTCCTGCAATTATTCCATATTGTTTTCGTATAAGAGCATTCAAAGAAGAGATGAGTGTGTGAATCTTCCTATAAGTTACAAAGAACGCATCAGTTAACATCGATAACACCCCCATCGTAGTAACCGGTCTCTAGCAGGCAATCTATTTAGAACAGCTTTGTATGCACAACACGCCATTTTGGGGACGTTAGATCAGTTCCATATCAATTTGTGCCACCTGACTTGATTATATTTAGGTCGTATGTCTTCCTAGACCTGTTTTAGTTTGAAATTTTGATGAGTTCAGGTCCAAATATCATAGCTTATGTTCTATATATAGGCATATCCTCAATGCTCTTCCTCTGCTCGTGATTGCAAGGCAAAGTAACAAGCCATTGATTATTTTGAACAATCGAGTCAATCGTGACATTAGAGAAACTATAGGTAGAGTAAGTATCCAATCCTTGAGAGTCGGTAAGGGATTTACCTTCAATCCCATGGTTTCTCCACAGATTTGTTTCCTTGCCATTGGCCATTTTTTCCCTGCACTTGTCTGCTAAAATATTCCTGATACTCAAAATAGCTTTCCAAGCAGCTAACGCATTGTGGTCAGTCCCCATAGTCCAGAAGTTATCCAATAAGTACCTTTGGTTCATCCATCTGGCCCAAAGTCCATAATTGTTGATAATTTTATAGGTTTGTTTCATAGTGAAATCTTATCTCATGACTTTAATACTTCTTAGACCGACTCCTCCTTCCTCCTTAGGTCTACAAAGGTCAGAAAACTTAATTTTATTAAGCCCCTCTTTCCAAATGAACTCAGCGCAGATTTTTTTTCAATCTTGTCTAGCAAAGCATCAGGAAGTTAGAAATTCTTGAGCCAAAAATTGACTTTCACATGAATAACAGTGTAGACTATTTCAATTCTGCTAACAAAGGATAGTAGCCTGGAACTCCATCCGTAAAGTTTATCTCTAATGTTAGAAATCAAACTCGCACATTCACGATTTGTAATTTTGTAAGAGGAAAGGGGTACTCCCAAGTATTTAACAGGGAGTTCTCCTTCTTGGACATTAAGGATCTCTAAGACATTGTTCTTGTCTTTACAGAATTTATTGAAGTAGCATTTCATCTCCACCCATAATAGTAGGTTAATGATGCAATGCTAATTGCCTTATTCGACAGAAGTCTGAATTTTACAACAGTCGGATATATGTAAAACTGATGTGAGATATCATTAACCATAGGAACCTGTGACGATAGTTATTTGTGTAGAGAGAGTTATTTATTGAGGTATAAAGTGGTCGTAGAGCCCGCATCCCGTCCAAAAGAAGAAACCATCAAGGGGAATATTCGTAAGCGTAGCCTACTTCAGAATTAGAGGTATTAAATAGGTAGGTTCACTCTTAAATGGGTATTAAGTGATCGCGTAGCTCGCCTCCCCATAAATAAGAAGTATTAAATGACTATTGGATATGAGTTTGGTAATTTTTGCATAGGTCCGCTTCCTCTAGGTAGCAAAGTACTGAGGTGAGAGTCTGCCATGGGATTAGGTATTGAATGACCACTGCGGAAGTACCATAGGTCTGCTTATCCTGCAGGAAGTAGTAAGTGGCTAGGGGGATTATCTAATAAGGCCAGCTAGATAGTAACACGGGGGTCCACCGGGGGAAGGTCATAAATGACGAGATGTTGTCTACGTATTTTGTAGGTAATAAGTGATTGGTCAGTATCTCTCGTCTTATGCTGGGTTTTGGGTATAAGCGTGAATGATAGAAGCCTTATATTAGTAGGACTTAGTAGCTAGTGTCCTCTAATTTATACTAGTGTAGAGTAAACCACCAAGTAAGGCATTAAATGATCGATAGGTCTGCCTTGGGTCTTAAGTGATCGAAAGGATCTACCCTTATCTTATATTGATAGTGAGGTCTTGAGTGGCTACATAGAATTAATTAACCTCTTTATAATAGAGCGAATAGTTGGGATGACGCCTCTTAGTCTTTGGTAATTTGTTTAATGGTGGTTTAAAGGCTTCATATTTATGCGGAAACGTTCTATCTCGGAATTGAGATGTCGTTATCTTTGGGGATGCTACCTCGAGCATGGTAGTTTATCGTCGTGTGTAAATCTTTTCAAGATTAGATTAGAATTACTAGCTTTGTTAGGCATATGTTTTGGTTTCAACCAAACGGGATATTTTGTGTATTATAGACATTGTTATACATTTTCTACTCATCTTGACTTGTTGTTCTGACCCTTCTCCTCATAATAACTCCAAGGTTTAGCTTGGGAAAGGAAGGTCTTAGTAGGTGTTCAGTTTGGTTATCGGTTCTCATTCTCTCATGCTCAATATCAATGTGGCGATATGCTTTAAGGTAGTCGGCTTAGTCGGTATTAGTTATTCCATTTTGTTTCCTGTAACAACCCTGAATTTTGGAACCAAATTAAAATTTATTTTTAATTAATTTTGATGAAAATTAAATATTTTGAATGATTTGTTTTGGGAAATAATGACGTAAAATATATTTAAAACAATTTTTGAACATATAAATTTACATTAATTATAAAATGAACTCGTAACGTCGTGGTAGTTTGAAATATTCGATTTTGAAATTTAAATGGATATACAGATTTCGATATAAGTCGGATTTCAGTAAAACAAGAAACATTAGAATCTGTTAAATAATATCTTTCTAACGAATATAAAAAAATAGATTTCAAGTTATAAATTGCAAGTTATGTCCTGATTAAAATTTAAAACAATCGCTATGGATTTTATTAACATTTTAATATGATATAAACCCTTAAAAATAACCATTTTGCAAACGACCTCCGTTTTTGACGAAACCAATTTTGTTGGATCCGGAACGTCAAATTATTGTTAGGCTTAAATTTTCAAGTCGATTGGAATTAATATGTAAGCGTAGTAAATTAGAACGCATATTCGATTTTAGTTGTAAATTCAATAAGCTAGTTAAAAGGCCATTTTTTGAATGGTCTCCAAATTTGATGAAACTAGGTTCATTAGAATGGTATTTGCAAAACATAGTAAGACTTCAAGTTTCGTAATTTTTGGAGTCAATATGGGGTTGTGGAAAATTAAAATGCAAAATCAATTTTGAACGTTACATTGATTTATATTTTAATTTTGATAAAAACTGACTGAAACAATCGAAACAGCTTATGAAACATATTCCATTGTGCCCAGAATGAGGGTATTTGCTTGGAAGAGAAAGTAGTTGGGGTTCGTTTGGAGTTCGAAGCTGTAACGAAGTAATATAAGGATTAAATATAATATTATATATTTTAACGTTTTGCAAAACCCTAGCTTCATTTCAGAAACGTGCCGCCTTTTAGAAAATCAATGGTCATTTTCTTCTGAACTACTCCTCCGAATTCTCTCCAAATCGTCACGAATCAGACCAAACTTCCAAAATAAAACTTTGAAAGCTCAAGGAGATCTACCTATCTAACGGTCAAGATCGAAATTGGTAATATGTGGCGATCGGAATTCATGCACAAAGGCACACCATTCATGTTGGGTTTTTACCCTAGGGGGCGGGAGAGTGGGCTGCCACTCATGGCGGCTGGGGATGGCCAAGGCGGTCAAAGTAGTGCAGGGAGATGGTGGTCCGCCACTTCAGGCGACGCGCGATTTGGAGCTTTAAGGGCCAAGCTTTTTTCATGAATGGGTTTCGGTGATAACTGAAGGAAGACAATGGATTTAATTAATTTAGGGTTAGGTAAAATGATTAATTAATTATTATAGTTAATTACTTATTTAAGCGTAAAATGTTTAAAATGTCGTATCTTTTTCAAAGGACATCGAAATTCAGTGAAATTGGGTGCATTGGAATCGTGAAGGCGAGCACTACGCCATGGGATAGATCGCGACAAATTTGGAGCTAGCAGGAATTTTTAATAAAATTAAATGCTTGTTTAAATTTGTTAAGAACAATCGCTTTAAACGATTTCAAAAACCTATCAAATGAGAAATCTTGAACTCAAATATTTTAAACAGTTATTTATTTTTATAATTGAATATATATATATATATATTGATTGCCTATGATTGCAATGTTGTTGGTGGTTAATGGTTGTTTACTGTTTTAATGTTATTTTAATCAAACTGTGAATATATGTGATGTTAAAATAAACACTTAAATTATAAATTATTTTGGGATGACAATTTACCCACCCGTCTCCCAAATATGTAGATATGTTCACATGGTTTGTGACATAAACCCCACACGGGTACTGGAACGATAATTTTACTCATCGCCCAAGTGTACAAATATTAATCATTGTTGATGGATATAAACCCTGCACGGGTCTTGGGATGATAACTAATTTACATGTCTCCCTTGTATTTAATTGTATGACAACTGATTGATTGACAGACCGTTGTAGGCATTATTAAATTATTTAATGCTTATACAGCTATAAATTGCACTCTGTATGTTATTTGGATGTTTAATAATTGTTTATAACTATTGTTGAATACATGTAGTGTATGAAATCTATATAATTAAAATTATATGGTAACTGGTTGAGTCGCATTCCGATTCAGAACATAAACGAATATTTTAGCATAATATTCAGTGAAAAAAATCAAATATGATTTTGATGTCCGATTTTGGATGGACGCGAAAATATTGAAATATATGAAGCCGAATTAAGTAGACATACGTCGTTTTAACTCGAATGGACTTTTCTATCGATTTCATTCATTTTTATAATGAATACCGAGAAGATATGATTTCAAAATATGATATTTTGAAAATGTTATTATTTTTATATTATAATAATATGGATTGTTCAATTTTGATTTATAAATTGAAATGAAGTTGAAATCGTTTTAAAATGAATTTATAAATGTTTTATAAAATACGTTTTGAATGAAAATCGATGAAATATATTATATATATAAATGGTTTGAATAGAACGTGTCGCGCAGCAACCATTCGCGAATTTCGACCATTTACTTCGAATTGACGTAACGGGAGATCCGACCATCGGATTCTTCTGAAACTAGAACCGTTCGGTTCATATCAATATGATCTTTCAAATGATAATAAGAGATTTGAAATCTAACGATTAGATTTTCTGAAATATTTAATTCAAATTTGAATAAAAACAGCGCTAGTATAGCTAAATGACCTGAAACGTCATTTAACTAAAACGACCTATTTTTAAATGATTAAAAATAGGGAAAACTTATGTTAAATCATAATAAATGATTTGAAAATATTTTTGGATGAAATATTCTAGTTTTGTAAAGATAAATGATATTTTTATATGAATTACTAGTTAACAACTAGTATAAGAATCTAGTATTTTAATTAACATATTGGATTGTGAATGGTTTTGATATAACAAGAATTTTCCAACATATATAAATTGGAATGGAATTGAATGGAAAGAATCTTCGAATATTTCGATATTGGATTCCGTGATTATACGAATATCGTTGAGGACTTTGGAAGATATAGATATCGTTATTCCAAAATGATATTTATTGGTTTCAGAATTTGATATTGAATATAAGTCGATATGATTTCTATTCAGAGCCTTGTATTTAATATCAAATTGGATATTGCCCCGAGAAAGAAATAAATCTTTTACTTACGATAAATAAAGGTTTCCAATTTATAAATATAATTAGAATTAAATGAAAGTTGATTTTGGGTTCATTGTTAACGATGTCTTAAATAATATTAGTTCTTTAACCTAGTTAACAATGAAGTTATAATTTGGAATTTATAAATCTTTTAATTAAGATTTAATGGAATTTTCCAAAGTAAAGTTTTCTAATTTAATACATTAAATTGGAGTTGATTGGAATTTGATTTATTAATAATCGAGATGAGCTTCTCTGAAGGAAGACCATTACTACTTATGGAATTTAAAAGGCTTTGCCGTTATTCCGTTTATAGTATTAGTTCGATATAGAAATTTATATTGATTATATATTGATCATATTTCCATGAAGATTCCATTTTGATTGAAGATTATTTTGGGTTTATCATAAGCAATGTTTTAAATGACATTGGTTCTTTAACCCAGTTAAAGACATGATTGATTTCCTAAAAGTTGAATAATCATTAAGTAATGATTTTTGGGATTAAAACTAAATGGAGTTTTAATGAATCTTTAATTAGATAGAAATTTGAATGAGTTAATTAAATTTACTAAATTCAAGAAATGATTCGAGATGGAGTACCCCTAGTTTTACTCCATGCGATAGTTAAATCTTTAATTAGATTTGATTGTTAAATGGTAATTAAATTTACCGATAACATAATGGGTGTTAGATATGGAGTACTACCAGTTTTGTTTCATAGGATGACTAGGTTAGGATTGGAATAAATAAATGAATGATTACTTCGGTAAGGCTTGTTAATCCCGACTAGTCGATAAACCTTGATTTGGTTTAGGTTGTGGAAGGATAATACAAAATCTTTTGAAATGGGTTCCAAAGAAAATATTTAAACATGAAGTTTAAAGTGAAATAAATCTTCGATAAGCTTTAAGGGAATAATTCCCAGTATAAAGAATATTTGATTAAAAGAATATTCAGAATTGGAATGAGGCATATTATGTGTTTATATTTCACATGATTATAAGATATGTGAGTTATTCAGAAAGACTGGGTTTAACCCATTGTGAATAACTGATACATCGATTAAAAGTCGAAGATATGAAGACGGTGGTTGAAGACCGGAGATCTTCACATCGTTTGGATGATTACTAATGTCTTGTTTGGGATGTACCCCCAGGACGCAGTAATAAGTGGTAGTCATCCAGACGTACTTGGAGATCGACCGGATATGCGATGACCTCTCTCCAGTATTGGACATATCGGATGAGGAATAAGGTGCCTCCAGTTTCATTCATACCCAGAATGAACTTGTAAATGGATTGTATGTTTGACATTGTACTTTGTGTTGTATCCGTTGATCTCTGTTAAATATATATCTGTTTGGTGGCGGAGAATTTATTATCTTGCCTAACACCTTTCTCTGAGACGTACGAGCTTAGAGGTTATATATTGGTGGAAATCAATGGTATAGTATGGATTGACAGTGTGGCTTGCTGAGATGCAATGATCAAGGCTTTTGTTGAAAAGCAGGGCCTTGTGGATGATAATCAAAGCACGACTTTAATTAGCACCGCTTTGTGTATAGCATTTATTCCCGAGCTTCACACCCCGGTGTGAGCCAAAAACGGGATGAGGACCGCAAGGAGCAAATTTGTTTCTTTCTAGCTGAGAGTGGTGTCACGGTATGGAGCCTAGATATTTTTACTTATATGGATGATGGATTGCGAGGCACCTCGGATACAGAGTTGTAAAAGGCTCATATATGTACGATCTAAATTAACCTTAGAGGGGGGTGAATAGGGTTTATTGTAATTTAAACAAATTTAAAACTAAATTAAATTAAAACAGAATAATAGAATAGCTTGTAGAAATAAAATCACACACAGAAGATACCCAGCTTCTGCAAAATTCTTCCGACTGCTGCATTCAAGGTTTCTACTAGGAGTTATAAACAATCTCTATGTTTATAGACCCTTGTAAACTCGCAACTCTTGCTCCTGACTGCTTAAACCCTACGCTCAAGATCTTGACACAACTTGTTCTCTTAAGCTGTGATTTTTCTAACTACAAACACTAGTAGTTATTGAATCTCCTTTAAAAACTTGAAATTAAATGAATAAACAAAGAAAACAAAGCTAAAACCCTAGGAATTAAAAATAAGGGTTATCCCCTTTTCAATTAAAAATGGCCAGTCTCTTTGCAATTCGGTTCAACCCGTTCTCTTTTCCTCTAAGAATTGAAAATGGTGGCGGCTTTTCAATCTAGGGTTTTCATATGAAATCCCAAATCGATTGTGATTGCTTGAGCTGTTGGATCGATGTAATCTCGGATAAACTTCAAGTGATGTTGTTCTCTGATGCTGCGATTTTTGGGATTCCTCTCTCCAGCTCTCGATCGAAAAACTAAAGTGAGTAAATTTATTTGAAAAGAATTTTGGTCTTAGATTTGTGTTCCGGATTTTCGATGATCTTGCTAATGATGAAGACATGTGTATTTATAGGGTTTAGAAACCCCAGATTTTCTGATTCTAGATAGCTCGTCCCCCTTGAATTGCTTTTGCGATTTTTATTGCCAATTTGAATTGTTGAACTTTGCCGTATATTCTGAAATAAATATCTATTTCCATCAACTTCTGGAACTTTGAATCAGTCTTGAATTTTTGGAAAAAAAAATTACTTGCGTGTGAATGGTGGCTTGACTTTGAAATTGTCTAGTTTCCGCCCTTAAAAATATTAATTAAAAAAAGGGTATTTATCCTTGGTGATTTCTGGAACTGTTATTACACTTGAAGTCTTGAACTTGATCATTTTTTAACTATAATTTCTGGTGCTTAAAAATATGTTGTTCTGTTGCTCCACTTGATGTCACGACTTTTGTATTTCTTTTGAGTATGAACGTAACTTGATATGCTTCTTTAATTTGCCAAACTTTAAAACACTGGTTCTGTGTTTGTCACCTTGGATTGACCACTGTCCATGTATGCTTGTAATTCAAATCTGTTGCATCATTTATATAAAACTATGTAGCTGCTATTTATGTTGCTAAGTTGATGCTCCACCATGCTGAACATTTGTCTTTGCGCATCCATGTTTGTGTTATTGTGCAGTCTTGTCCACTATTGTGCATTTCATTGTTGGCACGACTTATACCATGTTGTTTGTACACATGCTGATCTGGTGTTTATTTCTGTTTACTTGTTCACCATGTTGCTGCACTTTGTTGTATCATAAGTGCCATTTCTTGTTTGCACTTTGGTTCGACCATGCTTGTACTTGTGTTAACGCTGACCAGCTGCACCCATATACTTATGTATGTGCTAATCCATTTTGATTTGCGTCGACAACATATGCTTTTCCACTTTTCATATTGTCTTGATTTGTACTATATTGCACTTGACTTCTTGTTTGAACATATTGCTTGAAAAAACTATCCATTGCAACTGAAATGCACACTATTTTCACCATACATTAACAAAAGCTTCATGTGCTACTCCATATTTTACCAGTTTACTGTCTTGACCAGTTGTGTTTGGACTTGATCACCATTCATGAATGTAACCATGTTGAATTTGCCACATCACCTTGTGACCATTACAGTTCGTGTTTGCTCACCCATATATAGTTGCACCATTGTTTTGCTGAAAACATTTTGGCTCCACTTTGTCTTGGTCATGGCTAGATGTTGTCACCTTAAATAAAACTGCTTTGTTGACTCGAGATTGTGCATTTCTGATTTGGGCTTTTACCTGCATATTCTCATGTGTATATGCAAACAATTATTTGTGTATACATGTGTCTTGTATGTGTAACTTTATATTTGTGGGCTATTCGGATGACAGATGAATATTTTTGTAATCAGCAGCCTTACTACACTGTGTTGGGGCTGTTCAGAATAAGCTAATGCTGGTTCTGATCAGCAAACCAGTGTGGTTGTGCGGGGCTGGTATTTGGGCACTAGGAATCAGTCTGTCTTGTTGTATTTACAGTGTATCACTGTGAATATCATAAGCATTCTGTATTAGAGAATTCATACTAGATCTAGAAAATGATGAGAAATACACCAAAATTCTGAGGTAAATAAAATTTAAAATAAATTTATATTTGCATGTGTTCAGTTTTATTTCTATTTCAGTATACTGTGTGTTTTTCTATTTGTGATAGGTACGGATGACTGGACTGATAGCTGGACAAGATCTGGAGCACTTGAAGACAAATATATGCGGTAGTGTCTGTGTATGAGTGACCGAGTGAAGTGTAGTGAGACAAAGACTGTACTGAGTGATATAAGTTGCAGTGAGAAACAAACAGAATGAGGAAATTGTACTGATATTTGTAATAAACAATTTTGATTGAAATAAAATATTATTTTATTGTGTTCAAAACAAAATTGTTTATCGTATTCAATTTATTTATGGCTACAATATTATAAATGTGTATATACAATAGTGGAGTTAGAATGTTGTACTATTTCAGATTTTGAAATAAAATATTGAATAAAATATACTGAATTGGGCATAATAGTATATTATTCAATAAATATTTATTTCTATGAGATGAAATATAAAATAGTACAATTACAAATACATTTAAATAATATTATATGTTTGTTATCATCAAACAAAAATCATACAACACATTTTTATACCCAACAATCTCCCCCTTTTGATGATGACAAACATATACAAGATTTTGAATGTGTTTGAACATGAAATATATTACTCTCCTTATTTGTATGCTCCACTTACAACCGAACTCTCCTTATATTGATGCATAAATTTGAAAATTAGAATTTTATCAGTCATAACACCAAAATTTTAAAAAATAAATTCTATAAATGTTTACTCATCCATCAAAATCTTGACCATTCTCCCCCTTTTGTTATCATCAAAAGAATAACAGAAATTGAAACAGTAATGAATACAAACTAGAAATATAAATTCAAATCAAGAGGGAAAATATATCGTAAATCTCATTTAATCAAACAAAAATCATAATATTCTTCAAATTAGAAGCAAATTTCACTTTTTAGAATGATGGATTTACGATCGATTTTATAAAAATGAGGAGAGTTCAATAAAACTGAATATTTGAATACGATTTTTAAAAGATTTTAATCAAAATGTGTTAAGCACTTGCTAACCATGCATAGCCCAAAGGTCTTTTAAATGGGGTTAGTAGTAACTTAACTTTATCCTCTCAATGAGTTTTATCCATGCACATCCCAAAGTTCTTTTAAGTGAGAATAGAAGCACAAAGAGATTAAGGTAATTCATCCACGCATAACCGCGAGGACTTTTAAATGGGAGTGAATACCAAGGATAAATTATTATTATTACTATATTATATATTTATATTTTAAGATTTTATATATTCTCAAACATTAAACTCTCCACATTATATAAAATCACGATGAATGTCAGAAGGATGGTAGTAGAAAATGATCATGAAATATGCACCAATTTTAAAGATATTATAAAATTTGTTCAATCGTTATGAGAATTTAATAATATTTCCTCATGTTACGGAAAAAAATATTATAGTTAATACTCATCACAATTTCAAAATCTAACATAAATTTGATGAGTACCGAAATAGTTTAAATGGTCAATCATTTAACTTTTGAATAACCATTCAAGAGTATTTTAAAAAATGGATAATGATCAATCAGTTTTTATGATTCCCAAATCTAAGCATAATCGTGAAAATCTATCTTCGGGAAGAGGTTGTGTAAAAATATCAGCAAGTTGACAATCTGTTGAAATAAACTCAATATAGATACCTTCTCATGAAATGTGATCTCTAATAAAATGGTGTCTCGCATCTATGTGTTTAGTGCGTGAATATTGAACAGGATTATTAGACAAATCTATAGAACTTTTACTTTCACATTTTAGTGGTACTTTTTTATAAATTAGACCAAAATCTAAAAGAGTTTGCATCATCCATAGTATTTGTGCACAACAACTTCCTAAAGCAATGTAATCAGCCTCAGTTGTGGATAAAGCAACACAATTTTGTTTTCGACTTGGCCATGAAACTAACGAGTGTCCAAGAACAAAACAAGTTCCACTAGTGCTTTTTCTATCCACAAGGGATCCAACATAATCAGCATCAGAATATCCAATTAATTCAAAATTATTGCACGCGGAATACCATAAACCAAATTGTGTGTATGCAAAAGATAACTTAATATTCTTTTTGCGGCTTTTAAGTGAGGTTCTTTTGAATTAGACTGAAAACGTGCACATAAACAAACAGCAAACATAATATCAGGCTTAGATGCAGTGAGATAAAGAAGTGAACTAATTATTCCATGATATTTTTTCTGATCAACTGCAACTCCTTTCTCGTCTTTATCAAGTTTGGATGAAGAACTCATTGGCGTTCTGAGTGGCTTTGCGTCTTCTAGTCCAAATCATTTTAGCAATTCAACGATGTATTTTGTTTGTGATATGAAGATACCCTTGGTGCTTTGTTTGATTTGAAATCCAAGGAAGTACTTTAATTCACCTACTAAGCTCATTTTGAATTTATCCTGCATGACTTTTTCAAATTTCTCACATAGACGATCATTAGTAGCACCATATTAAATATCATCAACATAAATTTGGACTATCAAGAAATTGTCACCTTCATGTGATAGAAACAATGTCGTGTCAGCACTACCCTTTTTAAAACAATTTCCAAAAGAAATGCACTTAAATAGTAATTTCGTGTGAAATCCACTTCAATTAAATGAAATTCAAACAAAATAAAATAGGATCTATTGAATGATTTGTAAATCGAGAACAATACCTGTCATTGTTTCAGGATTTCATGGTTTCTAACCGGATCTGGATGCATCGACTCCAGCGCTTTAAACAAGGCGCCTCTAGCTTACGTATCCATTGCTCCATATACATTATTATGTATGAGACCCAATGCTTATCACTCATGTATAAGGATACATACACTAAATAGACTAGCCAGGTGATAACATTAAATCAACCATAATGATTCTCATATAAATAAATAAATAATAGTTCAATGATTTTTCAAGCTCTAGGAGCTTGTTTAAGACCATATAATGCTTTTTCAAGTTTATATACATGATTTGGAAATTCATGATTTTCAAAACCAGGTGGTTGTTCTATAATAACTTCTTCTTTTAATTCTCTGTTTAAAAATGCACTTTTTACATCCATTTGTTTGAGTTTGAAACCTCTATAACATGCAAAACTGAGCAAAATTCTAATGGCTTCTAACCTATCTACTGGTGCAAATGTCTCATCAAAATCAATGCCCTCAATTTGATTATATCCTTTTGCAACCAGCTTAGCTTTGTTTCTAATTACATTTCTGGATTCATCAACTTTATTTTTGAACACCATTTAGATCCTACTACTGGATAGTCATTTTGTCTAGGACCTAATTTCCAAACGTTATTTCTTTCAAATTGATTAAGATCTTCTTGCATCGATAAAATCCAACTTTCATCACTAAGTGCAATTTCAATATTTTTACGTTCAGTTTCAGAAATAAAACAACTGTGAATACAGAAAGCACAGATATCATTATTCGTATACCTACCGTTGGATTTCCTATTACCAATTCTGGAGGATGATTGGCTTTGAATTTCAAGTTCTCGACTTCAAATGTTGATTTTGTTGGATCATCACTGCAAGTATTCTCTTATTATTTTCTTTTTCACCCTCATATGCAATTCTCTCATCGTTTTTATCTCCATCCACTGTATCCAAGTCTAACTCATCAAATTTCACATTTGTGGTTTCAACAATAGTTTTTGTTCGTTTGTTGAAGATTCGATATGCCTTGCTTCTTGAAGAGTAACCCATGAAAATTCCCTCGTCGGCCTTTGATTCAAACTTACCAAGTTGATCACCTGTATTAAGAAGATAGCAAGGGTATCCAAAAACTCCAAAATATGAAATGTTAGGCTTTCTGTCAAACCACAGTTCATAGGAAGTTTTGTTAAGTATTGTTCTAATCATTACTCTGTTCATTACATGGCAGGATGTATTAACTGCCTCTGCCCAAAAAGTCAAAGGCAATTTATATTCACTTAACATAGATCTAGCCAATTCTTGTAATGTACGATTTTTCCTTTCGACTACCCCATTTTGTTGGGGTGTTCGAGTGGCAGAAAATTCGTGTTTAAAACCATTTTCTTCACAAAAATTTTCAAAATTCACCACCATGATCACTTCTTAAAGTTTTTATTGAAACAACTTTTTCATTTTGAACAAGTTTTACAAACTTTGAAAAGTAATCAAAAGTTTCGGACTTTTTGGCTAGAAATAAACCTATGTAAATCTAGAATAATCATCAACCAACACAACAATAACGTTTTCCATTCAAGCTAGCAATTTCATTTGGTCCAAACAAATCCATGTGAATTAATTCAAGTACCCTATTAGTACTAACAACATTTTTGGGGCGAAATGATGATCAACTGAATTTTCCCATAGTACATGATTTGCACACTTTATTACTTCTATATTTCTGATGTGGTAATCCCCTTATCAATTCTTTTGGTTCAAGTTTTTCTAAGGGACTCATACTAGCGTGACCCAATCTCCTATGCCATAAGAAAACTTCTTCATCTGTAGCTATCAAACATCGTGAGAGAGTCAAATCATCAAATGAAAGCGTATAAACATTTCCTTTTCTTTTTTCATGTGAACATTATATTGTTAGTGGATTTTTCAATAATTTTGCAAGTTTCACCATCAAATACCACACTCATACATTTGTCACATAGTTGGCTTGTATAGATGAGATTGTGATGCAAGTTTTCAACATATAAAATATCAGTTTAGGAGAAAGTACTATTACCTACTTTACCTTTACCGATAATTTTACATTTACTGTTATCTCCCATTATCACACTTCCAACTTTATGTTTTTCAAGGCTAAGGAACTTTGATTTATCTCCTGTCATATGTTTGGAACAACCTGAATCCAAGTACCATTCTTTTTGCTCCTTAGCCCGCCAACATATCTATGCACGAGAAAAAGAGAATGACCTAGAGAAACTCATAGGTCTAAAAATATTAGTAACTGAAAATTTTTGATTTTGAACAACAGATCCTTTTGGAACCCAAATTTGTTTATTCTTACCAAGTCCAAATCTATAACAATTACTTATCGACCCTCTTGGAACCCAAATTTGTATGAATTTTTTGTTTTTGTTCCTACTTTCACACGTTTCATAGCTATGTCTGATTTTTTCACATTATATGCATTTAGGAAAAACACTTCCACCTTTGGCATTATCAGTTATATTAATGTGTGTTTTCCCAAATCCTAATCCTTTTCCAGTATTAGCATATAACTGATTTCCAAGCAGCATCTTAAAGGATTTTTCTCCTCTTGAAAACTTAATCAATGTTATTTCAAGATTTTTTTACTTTGGTTTTAAATGCTGCATTTTCATTCACAAGTGAGGTACATCTGTTAATGAAGTTCTTTCTTTTTGTGTCATCACTTTCCTTTAAAGCCAAATGTTCTTGTTTCAGTTTTTCAAATTTTGCTTTAAATTCTGTTTGCTCTAGTTGTAAAAGCTTGCAATTTTCACAATCAAGGTTTTGAATATTTGAAACATTTTCAAGCTCAGTTTCTTACCTATTGTTTTCGTGAACTAATTTTAGCCTATCAGATTTTAATTTCTTAACTTTTAATTCAAGAGAATCAACGATTTTGGTAAGATCATGACACATTAAAATTAATTCTTTGTAAGTGTAGTTTGGTACCTCACTAGAGTCTTCTTCGCTACTTTCTGAGTCTGACTTTGCCATAAGACACAAATCGGCTTCCTCTTTATAACTGTCAGAGTCTTCTTCTTCTCCTTCTTCATCGTCCCATGTAGCTGCAAAATCTTTCTTTTTCTTCTTCTTCTTCTTTCTTTCTGAAGTAGTGGACAATTTGGTTTGATATGGCCTGATTTATTGCAGTTGTAGCATATGACTTCATCGTTTGAGTTGTCTGAATTCTTGGATTTGTTGGATCTTGAATTCTTCTTTCGTGACTTGTATTTCTTGTTAGACCACCTTTTGTGAACCATGGCCACTTCTTCAATAGGATTCTCGTATTCATCGTTACTTTCAACAGTGTTGTTTAGAGAAATTGTCTTTTTCTTTGATTCTGAATCATCGCATCCTTCTTTGGCTTTTAAATCCATTTCATAAGCGATCAAGTTTCCAATCAACTCTTCTATTCTCAACTTACTTAGGTCTTTCAATTCTTGAATAGCTGTTACTTTGGCTTCAAAGTTCATTAGTAGCACTCTCAGTATTTTGCATATTAATTCCACTTCAGTGTAGACTTTACCAAGAGCCCTTTTATATCTTCGTCTTTACGCATTGAGAAATTTTCATATTCGTTGCAGAGTAGTGCGAGACGAGATTCCTTTACTTGAGATGTCCCTTCATGTGTAACTTCCAAAGTATGCCAAATTTCCTGTGCAGTTGAACAATGAGATATACGGTTAAACTCAGTTTTATCAAGAGCACAAATTAAAGCGTTCATTGCTTTTGGCATCAGTTGAGAATAATTTTTTATCATTAGCATCCAACTTATCTTTTGGATTAGGAAAATATCATCAATAATCGTAACGGGAGGTTTGTAGCTTGTTTCAACAATATCCCATACATCATAATCGACTGAACTCAAATAAATTTTCATCCTACCTTTCCAACAGGCATAATTAGTTTTATTAAACATTGGTGGCCTAACTATGGACTGACCCTTAGAAAAAGTGTTGTTAGACAAATTCATGACTCTAGAGTTAAAAATACCTGCACCGATACCACTTGTAGGATCTAAATTAACCCTAGAGGGGGGTGAATAGGGTTTATTGTAAATTAAATAAATTTAAAACTAAATAAAATTAAAACCGAATAATAGAATAGCTTGTAGAAATAAAATCACACAGAGAAGATACCCAACTTCGGCAAAATTCTGCCTACTGCTGCATTGTAGGTTTCTACTAGGAGTTATAAACAATCTATGCGCTTACAGACCCTTGTAAACTCACAACTCTTGCTCTTGACTGCTTAAACCCAACGCTCAAGACCTTGACACAACTTGTTCTCTTAAGCTGTGATTTTTCTAACTACAAACACTAGTAGTTATTGATTCTCCTTAAAAAACTTGAAATTAAATGAATAAAAAGAAAACAAAGCTAATACCCTAGGAGTTAAAAATAAGGGTTATCCCATTTTTAATCAAAAGATGGCCGGTCTCTTTGCAATTCGATTTAACCCGTTCTCTTTTCCTCTGAGAATTGAAAATGGCGGCGGCTTTTCAATCTAGAGTTTTCATATGAATTCCCAAATCGATTGTGATTTCTTGAGTTGTTGGAACAATGTAATCTTGGATGATCTTCAAGTGATGTTGTTCTCTGATGCTTCAATTTTTGGGATTCCTCTCTCCGGCTCTCGATCGAAAAACATAAGCGAGTAAACTTATTTGAAAAGATTTCTGCTCTTAGATTTATGTTCTGGATTTTCGGTGATCTTGCCAATGATGAAGATGTGTGTGTTTATAGGGTTTAGAAACCCTAAATTTTCTGATTGTAGATAGCTCCTCCCCCTTGAATTGCTCTTGCGATTTTGATTGCCAATTTGAATTGTTGAACTTTGCCATATATTCTAATATATATATATATATATATATCGATTTCCATTGACTTCTAGAACTTTGAATCGGTCTTGAATTTTTGGAAAAAAATTATTTGCGTGTGAATGGTGGCTTGACTTTGAATTTGTCTGGTTTCCTCCCTTAAAAATATCGATTAAAAAAATGGTATTTATGCTTGGTGATTTCTGGAACTGTTATTACACTTGAAGTCTTGAACTTGATATTTTTGAACTATAATTTATGGTAGTTAAAAAAATGTTGTTATGTTGCTCCACTTGATGTCACGACTTATGTATTTCTTTTGAGTATGAACTTGATACGCTTCTTTAATTTGCCAAACTTTAAAACACTTGTTCTGTATATGTCACCTTGGATTGACCACTGTCCATGTATGCTTGTAATTCAAATCTGTTGCATCATTTATATAAAACTATGTAGCTGCTATTTATGTTGCTAAGTTGATGCTCCACCATGTTGAATATTTGTTTTTGCGCATCCATGTTTGTGTTATTGTGCAGTCTTGTCCGCTTTTGTGCATTTCATAGTTGGCATGACTTATACCATGTTGTTTGTACACATGCTAATCTGGTGTTTATTTCTGTTTATTTGTTTACCATGCCGCTGCACTTTGCTATATCACAAGTGCCATTTCTTGTTTGCACTTTGGTTCGACCATGCTTGTACTTGTGCTAATGTTGATCAGCTGCACCCATATACTTATGTACGTACTGATCCATTTTGATTTGCATCGACAACATATGCTTGTCCACTTTTCATACTGTCTTGATTTGTACTATATTGCACTTGACTTTTGGTTTGAACATATTGCTTGAAAAAACTGTCCATTGTAACTGAAATGCACACTGTTTTCACTATACATTAATAAAAGCTTGCATGTGCTACTCCATATTTTGCCAGTTTACTGTCTTGACCAGTTGTGTTTGGACTTGGTCACCATTCATGAATGTAACCATTTTGAATTTTCCACATCACCTTGTGACCATTACAGTTCATGTTTTCTCATCCATATATAGTTGCACCATTGTTTTATTGAAAACATTTTGACTTGACTTTGTCTTGATCATGGCTAGATGTTGCCACCTTAAATGAACTGCTTTGTTGACTCGAGATTGTGCATTTCTGATTTGGGCTTTTACCAGCATATTCTCATGTGTATATGCAAACAGTTGTTAGTGTATACATGTGTCTTGTATGTGTAACTTTATATTTGTGGGCTATTCGAATGACAGATGAATATTTTTGTAATCAGCAGTCTTACTACGTTGTGTTGTGGCTGTTCAGAATCAGCTAATGCTGGTTCTGATCAGCAAACCAGTGTGATTGTGCGGGGCTGATATGTGGACACTAGGAATAAGTCTGTCTTGTGGTATTTACAGTGTATCATTATGAATATCATAAGCAGTTGTATTAGAGAATTCGTACTAGATCTAGAAAATGATGAGAATTTAAAATAAATTTATATTTGCATGTATTCAGTTTTATTTCTATTGCAGTGTACTGTGTGTTTTTCTATTTGTGACATGTATGGATGACTGGACTGATAACCAGACAAGATCAGGAGCACTTGAAGACAAATATGTGTGGCAGTGTCTGTGTATGAGTGACCGAGTGAAGTGTAGTGGGACAAAGACTGTACTGAGTGATGTGAGTTGTAGTGAGAAACAAACAGAATGAGGAAATTATACTGATATTTGTAATAAACAATTTTAATTGAAATAAAATATTATTTTATTGTGTTCAAATATGGTATGCACTTTAGCAACATTCTTGAACAGTCCCCAGAGTAATAAGAACTGCCTTCATAACATTGTTATAGATACCAAACACATTGCGTTGGAGTCGAAAATAATATTAGCTGTTAGGCTAGTATTATATAGCTTCCAGTCGCACTATATGATGTACTTTCCGTTGTTAAACTCAAGTAAATTAATTTTATCGATGAAATTTTTGTCTCACAACACATCAGGTGATTTCAAAAATAATTGAAGCCTTAAATACATTCGTATTTAAGAATCAATAAATTTAAATGATATCGCATGGGACATTGTGATATTGGTTTGTACATTTAACGTCTATCGCTGGTCTTGCTTAGTTAGCTTCAGATTGATCGAGTTCTATTTGCCTAAAATGCATGGGCCATTGTGATCTTGGTTATACATTTAACATCTATCGTTGGTCTTGCTTAGTTAGCTTCAGATTGATCGAGTTATATCTGCCTGTAATGTATGAGTATCCAAAGTTGAGAAAAACTGAGGCATCAACATGCCTCCTGAGACTACAATCTATGTAAAACTAGACAGATACATTTAGCAATTAAGTTCAGTCTTTTTTTCTAGTGAAAATTGCTGTGTGCGTGAAATGTTCAAGTTCTTACCAATTCATTCACGAACGGATAAGTTCGGTCTAATGACGTCTTTGGAATTGATGAGAAAAACACCGCCAATGCAGAGAATGATTGGTTGGAACGTAAACGCAAAATAACCCCTCTTCACCAGAATAACTCAATGAATATACAACAAAATATGCATGAAAATTAGAAGTTTGTGAAAGTGGAGTCGCTCAGTTGCACGCATAGCATTCAAATATAAATATCGCAAAACACAAAGTGGCTTTAGTATCAACTAACAAATGTATGAAGACTTTTAGTCCCACCCAAACCTTCACTGTATGGACAAAATACTTAAGCCATTACGCAGACTGCTGAAATGCAAATTATGTAAAAAGGAATCGTGATAGGGTAAAAGTGATATATTATTCGTTACTGTGTGAGCACTAGAAGTTTGTCTCGAAAACTGACGTTGAATTGTGTCAAGGTCTTTGGACTTGCAATAATTGTATCGTGTGAAAGACGTTTAACAACTATAACACACACACGATCGTGACTCGGAATAAATATTCGTAAGCACGCATTTATTAGTCGTTAGGTTGCTTGAATGGTTTGTTGACAGATGAGCAATTTAAACACAGTAGCCATTTGCTAGTTGATCGGATATCTATCTAGCAATAATAACACGATAAGCAACCCAGGTCCTAAGTCCTAACACTACCTATAACAACTGTTTTAATAATATTGGAGTATTCTGATTGTCTGCAAATTAAATGCAAAGGAGAAGCAAGCACAACTTTAAATTTCTCGAGGGAAGGAACATTTCACTATGTTATAATCACGATTAGTAGGGCATGACCTTGATACTGGAATAGGGTTAAGCTTGACCGACACTTGCTAGACCTTGCCCTATTAAGTTCCCCCTTATCAAGCTTTTCCTTCATGCTCATCTCATTGGTGTTTGCGATAACATTGGTTATTCTTACCTCTTTGTTTTCTGGTTAGACTTGAACATCATGAGCCATTTCCTGCATGAGAGCTTTATTTTGTTGCTCGCCTACACTGGGAGTATTTATAGAAGGGTTTGGATTATCTGAGAGAAAGGCACACGTTGAAAGTTTAGTAACCATTTGTTTCTTCCAAGTTACCTGAAAGTCCATGAGAATCAAATTTTATGTGGCACCAGAAGTAGTCTAATATGTAGTAAAAGCATCAACAGAACTCTATAATTTGCAGACGCAACTTAATAGAGTGTGAAGTCACATTGATGTATTCGTGAATGTACCGCAACGTTCTTTGATGTATTCGTCAATCACCTGAACTTGAACTTAAGAGGAAGCACAAAGTCGTTTTTATCGGTTGTGGTCATGGATTCAACTAATATTATTTCTAATTGTTTTAATTTTCGTCTACTTTTATTTGAAATTGCCGAGTACTGACATGTGAATTTCTTTCAGAAATCTTGATGAAATCCAAGAAGTTTCTTTGGAGATGCGGCCAAATGTTAACATGCTTCAATTAAGAGTTCTGAATGCTGTGTATTCTAGTAATGCTGTGTTCTAAATCATCATCAAAAGAGCACTAAGAATGATGTATTCTAGGAGGATTGATGTAGGAGCATAACTATTTTTGGTATGTAATTCCAACATGCAATTCCAACCTCAGTTTAATGTGTACAGAGATTTATGATTTGTTCTTTGTGTTTATTTATGCTTTATGGAATTTTTTTGCTGTTTTGCTATATTTTGGGTTGGCTGCTATTTGTTAGAGCCTGGAGGCGGTTGTATGTCAGGGATCCACATGCGTAATGAATGGAAAATCAGCAGTTTTTTTTTTGCTGGTAATACTTTGAAATGTTACAGCTTTGATGGCAAAAAGCATCAGTTTTTTTGACTTTTATTGTTTATTGAGGGCGGTAGTGAATGTTTCTATAACATATTCATGCTTAGGTGTTCTGTTAATTTTAAGGGCATCTGTACATTGAAATTTGTCTCTAATAACTATTAAGGACGCCTTCTTCTGGGGCAAACTTTAAATTGTCTCCCTTAACTTTAGGGACAGTTTAATATAATATTTAGTCTCTATTTCTATTTCTATTAGTAGATACCAATGCATGTGCCTCTAGTTCTTTCATATTTAGTAGTGGTTTTGAAGACTGGGAAAGGAGAAAAAGGAAGTTAGGTTCTCAAGAACAAGGGAACGTATGGGGAAGTATCTGTAAATCATGGATGGGGTGTTTGAACTACCTATATATGAACAAGTGGGAAGTTGTGTGAACAGTAGTAGGAAGAAACTGCCGCATGGATTAAAACATGAACAAGTAAGAAGTGGGGTTTTAAGTCAGGAAGGAGGGGCTTGCCGGAACATTAGTGGAGCAGCATGGTGGATTGTCGGACGTTGGTGGTGATCTGCATTGTAAGCAGCATGATGCGATGGGAACAAGGTGCGGTAGCACCGTAGCAGTTTCAAATATGTGCATGGTAGGTGGAAGACTGACAAGAGGACATGAGGGTAATTGCTTGCAACGCATGTTGCAGGTGAATTCAACAACAACTGAGATGCGGCTGATTGCTGGAAGAACGTGATGCAAGCAGGTGATGCATATTTATCATGGACCGATTTAATTATATAGTAACGTTAATTAAAAGTTTTAGTTAATAAAATATTGGTAAGTTATTAAGGATATTTTTATAGATAGCATATAACATTCCTTGAGACTTAGGTCATCTCCAGTGGCTTAAGGATGTAATAATTAATATTCAGTGTTATGAATATTACGTCCTTAAGTGCTGGGTTTTCCCCAGTGGTTCTGGCGCCTACTTATTAAGCTCCAGAATCTGGCGCCTAATAAGTAGGCGCCAAAATATTTTCACCAAAAAAAAAAAACAATAATGACCGGAGAAGGAAGAATAATTGATCGGAGGAGGAAGGGAAAACAGAGAATAGTGTGTTCTGATGCCTAATAAGTAGGCGTCAGAATTCTGGCGCCTAATAAGTAGGCGCCGGAATTCTAGCGCCTACTTATTAGACGCCAGAACACCCCGTAGTATTCAGGATCCAATTCAGAATCCTTAATTGGATCCTGAATATTACCCTTAATATTAAGGGTGAATTTCACCACTGGTGACGATTTGCTTAATATTGGTCCCTTAATTGGCACCACTGGAGTTGCCCTTAGAATGTGCCTAACCCCATTTGAGCGTACCTGATCTGCGTATGGCGGTTTAGTTCAATTTTTGCCTAATGAAGTTTGATTAAAGTAAATAGAAAATTAGATTTAATAAAATATTTTTAAGTTTAATAATATTAAATTATAAAGTGAATACAGTATTAATCTTGGTGCTACGGTAACAGATTGAAACAAACTAAAAGATGTTGGTACCAGATTGACGGACGCAATACTATAGAACTGGTTTGGATAGAGCTGAACGCAGCTGGATTTGACGGCGAATGGAAAAACAAGGTGAATTCAACTCACTCAGTTTATACCGCTTATATTTTTATAAGCCGGGTTTTTAATTTGTATGCATTGTTTGCTAGTGGTTGATGATTGGTTGACTGTTTGAATGGATGATGAATATTTTTAATATTCATTGCTTAAGTTAAACATTTGTTTAATTTAATCGGATTAAATCATTATTTTAAACTATTATATCTCGATGAGGTAACTTACCTTGTTGGTTACATAAACGTATAATTAGATGATTGAATGGACGATATAAATCGATTGTTGATGGTTATTATTTAAATTGTTTATTTCTGTTTAACATATATTGTCGTATTGAATTTGAAGTAATCCATTGTGATGCAGAGAAGGACCGGTTAGAGGGATCCAACCGGATTCCTCAAATATGTTGTTTATATTCATGTGATATTATACGAATTATTAAATTAGTATGATGGAATGATTGATTATCGTTGAATTAAAATTCAACATTTGTTTATTTTTAACCAATGGATGATATTGGTTGAGTAATTGGCAGTGGTTGGCCTAAAAATGAATTGTTTTATGAACAGTGATTTACAGTCAGATAAATCGATAAAAATAAGGTTATAAGACTATATTTTATAACCAAAGCAAATTTTGAAATCTATTTTATATAGATTATTTAATAAAGGTTATTAAAGAAAATAAAAGATTACTTTTATCTAGTAAATATAAACCGTGTATATAAATCGAATTCTTATGTTAATGTGTTTTATAAGCGATGATCAAAAATTAACCAAATGGTTAAGGATTGAATTAATTGTTTTAAATAACAATTATTGCGATTAATTAATTTAATTTAATTATATTAATAATTAAATTAAAGGGAATTAATTGAAGTGATTTAAAGAAAGGACTAATGAAATTAGTTAAAGGATTAACCTTGTTTTTGAGTTATTAAGTCAACTGTTTTAAACCAGGATAGATTATTTAATAAATTTTTAAATCATTAATTACTTTTAAGATCGATTATTATTTTAATTAACTGAAAAGGGAGATTAACTATAAATGTTGGGATAAACAAATCGATTTCTAAAATGTTGGAATTTGATTATAATCAAAGTGCTAAAACTTGAATTGGGTACCTTAAATGGAAGTGTGTGAAGTTACATAGAGCCCTATGTGGAGTTATGTGAAATGGTAAGCGAAATTATATTTAATATAAACTCCTAGTAAGAAATCTATTGGCTGGATTTTTATAAAATCCAAATTGGGCAATCATAAAGTCAAGTTATAAATGGATTAAGGACTTTAAAAATCGAAAAAAGTTCAAAATGGGATTTGTAATCTGAAGGAAGTTAAAGGAAGTTTAAAAGCCTAAAGACGAGGTAATAAAAATGTTTTAAATTGACAAAGCATGATTTTGGAATTTGAGATAAGTTTTTCAAAAGAGAATATATGGAGTTAAAAACTTGTTTAAAACCGTAGGGTAAATTAGAAGTGTTTGGATATTCATTGGAATGAGATTCGTTGATAAACTCGTATTCATCCTGAGGATAAGAATGTTGTCGTCTCAAGGTCTGAGAGGTACATAAAGTCCCCCAACCTGTAACGACCTCGTAATCATCCAAGAATGATATTAGTTTAGTAACAAGGGTAGTTGAGGGAGTTAAGTTAATATTTCAGTAAAGGATATTATAATCTATAAATTGAAGAATTTTAAGCTGAACAGATTGAATTGGAAATAAGAATTGGGAGAGCGGTATTCCAAATATTGGAAGATTTAGAAATTTAACTAATAATGTTTAACTAAAGAGGCCAAGTGATGTTGTATACTGAACCAATAAATCCACTTAATTTATTTTCCTATGGGTGATGGTTGTTTATTTTGATAGTTAAATCACCGACTATCAAAGTCTGGCCAAGTCGAATGTTGGTGCGGAAAGACCGGGATCGAATTTATATTTGAAAACCATTCTGACCAACAAATACGTAAATGTTGAAGATGTTCAGAAACTGATCGAGATGTAGCAATTGAAGACCGTGGATCTTCATAAAAGGAAGGATTACTTGTCGAATATTCTATGGGATTACAACCAGGGGTATTCTGACGTGATTCAGTCGTGGTTGGGATTTTATGGATTGCAAGGACTTATCGGTACTGATCCTTTTGGATGCGGTAGGAGGGTGCCTTCGGTTCATCCTGTTCTTGGATGATGTGTATGGACGATGTGAATGGTAGCCAGATGTTTCAAAAGTCGATTATAACCTCAAGCCTCATCAACCGGGAAATGACAAAAATCGGGCAAGCAGCATGGCTATGTGGGTCGCACCCGTTAGGGTGTATAATCACCTATCTAGAGAAATTTCCTTTGCTTCTTAAATCTATCGATGCTGTCCCTTTTCGAGAAACGGTGGGTAGCTCCCAATCGTTGGTGATATACATTCGACACACTCAAGCGAAATGAGTGGTCGGTCATGTATGACCGGGTTGCAAGACGTTCTTGTTGAACCCAGTGTATTCGCCTCTAGAGATACACCATCGGCAGGTGGTTCCATATCTTATCATAGTCGGAATCCAATCTTTTGATTGTATACTATATATGTGGAGCGTGAGATGCAGGCGTTCTGCTAGATTCTATTTATTTGTATTTAGGCACTATTATAATATCAGACAATATATGATTTCAAAATTTGTTTTGGGTTATATTAAGGTAAAAACCGTCTGTATTTATGTGTGGGCTGGTCTTACTATTATCCTTTTCTTTCAAAAGGATTTTTGAACTTTAAAATCAAGATGGATGATATATAAACTTAGTGGGTTTCTCACTCTGGTTCACCAGACTGACCCGTCGTTGGTAATGCTCGGGTTGGCTCGGTTTACAGGTTCAGGTTATCAAATGCTGTGAAGTCCAGAGGCGAGCTAGAGGAGTTCAGACATATAATATTATCTAGTATTCAGCTACGTGGTGTATATGAGGACAGGCTGTTGTAACTGTCCAGATTTGTCAGTTGTACTCTGATGTAAGTATATTTATTCAAGTTCCTTATAAAGATTTATTTTTATATTATAATTTATTTCGCTTCGATGTGAGACTCTGTGTGGTGTTGTTTCTTCTTCTTATTCTTCTATTCTAATATTTCTTTCTTTCTTATCTTACCCGCTAATTTCTTTCTATAAACATTCCAGTGTTTTCGATGTTTGGAAGGTCGGCATGAGATACGGTAAATGTATTTATGTCGATTTCCCGGCCGAAAATCCTTGGTTCGTTGCAGAATGGGTTTTGGTGACAACTGGAGGAAGACGATGAATTTAATTAATTTAGAGCTAGATAAATAAATAAATAAATTATTATAGTTAATTACTTATTTAAGCGTAAAATGTTTAAAATGTCATATCTTTTTCATATGACATCGGAATTCAGTGAAATTGGGTGCGTTGGAATTGTGAAGGCGAGCACTATGCCATGGGACATAACAGAACAAATTTGGAGCTAGCAGAATTTTTTTATAAAATTAAATGCTTGTTTAATTTTGTTAAGAAGAATCGTTTTAAACGATTTCAAAAACCGATAAAAGTGAGAACTCTCTCACTCAAATATTTTGTACAGTTATTTATCTTTATAACTGAATATATATATTGATTGCCTGTGATTGCAATGTTATTTGGTGGTTGATGGTTATTTACAGTTTTAATGTTATTATCGTAAAACTGTGAATATAAATGATGTTAAAAATAAACACTTATATTATAAATTATTTTGGGAAGACAAGTTACCTACCCGTCTCCCAGATATGTAAATATGTTTACATGGATTGTGATATAAACCCCATACGGGTATTGGGACCATAATTTTACACATCGCCCAAGTGTACAAATATTAATCATTGTTGATGGATGTAAACCACACACGGGTCTTGGGATGAAAATTAATTTACACATCTCCTTTGTATTTAATTGTATGTCAACCGATTGATTGACAGATCGTTGTAAGCATTAATAAATTATTTAGTGCTTATACAGTTGTAGATTGCACTCTAAATGTTATTTGGATGTGTAATAGTTGTTTATTACTATTGTTGAATACATGTAATGTATGAAATCCATATAATTAAAATTTTATGGTAACTGATTGAGTCGCATTCCGATTCAGAATATAAACGAATATTTTAGTATAATATTCATTGAAAAAAATCAAATACGATTTTGATGTCCGATTTTGGATGAACACAAAAATATTGAAATATATGAAGCCGAGTTAAGTAGGTATACACCATTTTAACTCGAACGGACTTTTCCATCGATTTCATTCACTTTTATAATGAATATCGAGAAGAAGTGATTTCATAATATGATATTTTGAAAATGTTATTATTTTGACATTATAATAATATGGATTGTTCAATTTTGATTTATAAATTGAAATGAAGTTGAAATCACTTTTAAACAAATTTATAAAAGTTTTATAAAATACGTTTTGAATGAAAATCGATGAAACATATTATATATATATTTAAATGGTTTGAATAGAATGTGTCACGCAGCTACCGTTCCCGAATTTTGACCATTAACTTCGAATTGATTTACCCAGAGATCCGACCGTCGGATTCTTCTGAAACCAGAGCCATTGGGTTTGTACCGAAAAGACCTTTCAAATGAAAATAAGATATTTGAAATATAACGGTTAGATTTTGTGAAATGTTTAATTCAAATTTGAATAAAAACAGTGCTAGCACAGCTAAATGGCCTGAAACAACCTATTTTGAAATGATTAAAAATAGGGAAAACTTATGTTAAATCGTAATAAATGATTTGAAAAGATTTTTGGATGAAATATTCCAGTTTTGTAAAGATAAATGATATTTTTATATGTATTGGCTAGTTAACAACTAGTATAAGAATCCAATGTTTTAATTAACAATTTGGATTGTGAATGGTTTTGATATAACCAGAATTTTCCAATATATATAAATTGGAATGGATTTGAATGGAAATAATCTTCGGATATTTAGATATTGGATTCTGTTATTATGCAGACATCATTAAGGATTTTCGAAGATATAGATATCGTTATGCCAAAACGATATATGTTGGTTTCAGAATTTGATATTGAATAAAGTCAACATGATTTCTATTCAGAGCCTTGCATTTAATATCAAATAGGATTTTGGGTTTATCGTTAATGGTATCTTTAATAGTATTGTTCTGTTCTAAAACCCTGCTGAGAAAGAAATAAATCTTTTAATTAAAATTAATAAAGTTTTCCAATTTATAAATATAATTAGAATTAAATGTAAGTTGATTTTGGGTTCATTGTGAACGATGTTTTAAATAACATTAGTTCTTTAACCCAGTTAATAGTGAAGTTATGATTTGGAATTTATAAATCTTTTAATGAAGATTAAATGGAATTTTCCAAAGTAAAGTTTTCCAATTTAATACATTAAATTGGAATTGAGTGGGATTCGATTTATTAATAATCGAGATGAGCTTCTGTGAAGGAAGACCATTACTATTTATGGAATTTAAAAGGCTTTGTCGTTATTCCGTTTATAGTATTAGTCTGATATAGAAATTCATATTGATTATGTACTGATCAGATTTCCATGAAGATTCCATTTTGATGGAAGATGATTTTGGGTTTATCGTGAATAATGTTTTAAATGACGTTGGTTCTTTAACCCAGTTAAAGACAGGATTGATTTCCTAAAAGTTGAATAATCGTTAAGTAATGATTTTTAAGATTAAAACTAAATGGAGTTTTAACGAATCTTTAATTAGATTGAAATGTGAATGAGGTAGTTAAATTTACCAAATTCAAGCAATGATTTGATATCGAGTGCTACTAGTTTTACTCCATGCGATAGTTAAATCTTTAATTATATTTGAACGTTAAACGGTAATTAAATTTACCAATAACAAATGGGTGTTAGATATGGAGTACTACCAGTTTTGCTCCATTGGATGACTAGGTTGGGATTGGAATAAATGAATGATTATTTCAGTAAGGCTCGTTAATCCCGACTAGTTGATAGACCTTAATTTGGTTTAGGTTGTGAAAAGATAATACAAAAACTTTTGAAATTGTTTCGAAAAAAAATTAATACATGAAGTTTAAATAAAATAAATCTCTGATAATATTTAAGGGAATAATTCCCAGTATAAAGAATATTTGATTAAAAGTATATTCTGGATTGAAATGAGGCATATGATGTGTTTATTTTTCACATGATTATAACATACACGTGTTATTTAGAAAGACCGGGTTTAATCCATTCTGAATAACTGATACGACGATTAAAAGTCGAAGGCATGAAGATGTTGGTTGAAGGTTGGAGATCTTCACAATGTTTGCATGATTACTAATGTCTTTATTGCAATGTACACCCAAGACGAGGTGATAAGTGGTGGTCATCCAGACGTACTTGGAGATCGACTGATATGCGAGGACCTCTCTCCTGTATTGGACATATGAGATTAGGAATAAGGTGCCTCCGATTTCGTTCAGACCCAAAACGAACTTGTAAATGGATTGTATGTTTGACATTGTACTTCGCGCTATATCCGTTGATCTCTGATAAATATGTATCTGTTTGGTGGTAGAGAAATTGTTCTCTTGCTTAACACCCTTCTCTGAGACGTATGATCTTAGAGGTTATATATTGGTGGAAATCAATGGTATAGTATGGATTGACAATGTAGCATGCTGAGATGCATTGATTAAGGCTTTTGTTGAAAAGCAGGGTCTTGTGGATGATGATCAAAGCACGACTTTAATTAGCACCGCTTTGTGTATATCGTTAATTCGCGAGCTTCACACCCCGGTGTGAGCCAAAAACGGGATGAGGACCGCCGAGACCAAATGCGTTTCTTTCTAGCTGAGAGTGGTGTCATGGTATGGAGCCTAGATATTTTTACTTATGTGGATGATGGATTGCGAGGCGCCTCAGATATAGGGCTATAAAAGGATCATATGGTTGACGTACTGACCAGGTTGTAGGTTCGATAGGACCGCGAAGCATATTATTCAGGAATAAATAATCCACAAATGGTAGGTATGGACCGGCCCTACCGCTAACCAAGGGTTGCCCATAGGTGTGATCCTGGACATCTTGCTAGAGCTAATTCGAAACCAGTGAGGAAGATCCCTTGCCTCGACTCATAGATGGAGTCCAATTTCTAATACGCGACTTGTCGATTTTAGTTGTAAACCTATATGGACATAGTAGGATGGGGTACTATGCCGACTATGATTCATACATTTTTATTCAAGGTTGTTTTCTACACTATGCACTTATAATAATATCAAAAGATTTGTTTTAGAACGTACCAAGCATGTTTGGCTGTTATAAGGTAAAACTCTATCCTACGGCTTGCGTTGCACTGTGTGATGGGACCTGAGTCTTATAATAGCTTCATTTTTTCAAAAAGCATTGCGTTGTTTATTAATTGTTTTATTTCAAGGTATTCACGGAAGTAAGCTCGTTCCATGATATACCGCGTAGTCTCTTGATTTATCTTATTTTAAAGTGAAGTTTTAATAATTGTTTTAGCTCTCACACCAGTCCCATGACCGACTCAGAGTTTATTGTTACCCACCTAAACTTTGGGTGCCTATATTTTCCACATGGGCAGCTAGTAGTTTTGGTTTTCGCAGATATTTCTTTTCACAGGATCCTGGATTATAGCTAGAGCTATATTCGGAAAGCTTTGTATCCGTGTATTTCTTTCAGTTGCGGTAGTTGATGTTTTCCGCTGCACATTATATTTATATATTTAAAATTCCACTGTATTGTAATTTAATCTCTGATATCTTGTACCCTGATGTAAATTGTTTTAATAGCAATGAAAAGTTATGTTGTTTGTGTTCTGATGCATCGTGTTGTCAAAGCAATCCGTCTTCTTGTTCGGTTTAGGTCGACCGGGGAACACGGGTCTTGGCGTTTCAGCTGTGAGTTAGTTTTATCTTATTATGTATATGCTCATGCTCGTTATTTGCAGGTACCAGATTTCTAATCTCCGTGCTTTGATGGGTTTAAGTTTTGATTGTTGTCGAAATTCGATCTCAGGAAAGCGTGGGGTGTTACACTTGAAGGTACAGTTTCTCACTTTTATTGGTTACTACTGTTCCTGTAATTGACTATAGTTCCGCTACGATCGTACTGAAGCTACTCGAACTCGCTCCTACTTTCTTCCTTAGCTCGTTTGTCCCCCTTTATTCCTTCTTCCTCACGGGATAAATTGTTTGGTGTGGATTTTGGGTCTTTAAGCTTTATCGAGTGGTGGTGGCTTTTGAATGAAGATGAAAGAAGATTCGACGATAATTTCGATACCTTTTGATACTTGTTTGACTGGTGAGTTATTTCCTACTTCTTTTCTTGTGTTTATGCTAGAGTTTAGAAGCCATTAAAGAATTTAGGAAAAGGAAGAAGAGAAGAGATTTGGTGTAAAGAATGAATGAACGTGGATGGGTATTTATAGAAAACACTTTGAAATAATAAGTAATGGAAAGTTGTTGAAAGCACCTTGCGCTCTCAGCCTTCATTTTGGTCGAACCCCCTCCTTCCCTTTCTTATCATATCATCGTGTAAGAGTAATGAGTGTGTAAGAGGAATGCGTGTATAGGATATGGTATTAGAAAGTAAACTCTTTTTATCGTTATTTACTTAGTTTTTCTAACCTCTTTCTTTGCTTAATTGTTCTCTTCGTTGACATATTATGGATATGTTATCATATACATATATGTGTGCACATACATATTACACCTTTGTACAACTTTCATCGCCAATCCGTTGAGAAATCGGAACCCATTCATCTATCATATTTTCAGTTTTCTTTGAACTATTTACCTGAGTAAACTAAATTCAGGAATAATTTTATTAATATCTTTAGATAATTAAAACATGATTATTTATTCATTAAAACCATATTAAATAATATTTATTTATTATTTACGAACTTTGGGATTTTACCAATAAAGCGATGATGATTTTTTTAACATGTTCAGGTTAAGTATATTCCTTTATATAACTTGTTCAACATTGATATGTTATCACTATATAACATATTCAAAATGATTTCTTATCATTTAGCCCCTTATTTGAATTATTATCATAATTATTAAATTACTAAATTTTCCTTTAAAATCCATATTGAATATAATGTCCTTATTGATGATGTCATTAATATGTTTATTTTTTTAAAAATAAAATAAAATATCTTATTTATATTCTTCTTTAATGATGAAAATAAGTGTATGTATCTTGAACCATCTACGATCCTTATGGATAGAAATCAATTTTATTAATAAAACAATTTTTGTCATTTTGTAACTATTTCCCTAAAGAAATATTTTCCAGACTAATTCCCCAAAATAAGTTCAATATCATTGTTCCTTACCGTAAACTTCATTATTAAATGAAATCAGTCCACATTTCAATATTTAAAATAATTTAAATATCCCTAACTAAGGCAATCTAATTTCGTATAGTTTCATTCTTCTCCTTAAAAGGATTTCGCCCTTGAAATCACACCAAACTAACCAAAGTGGTTTTCCCTAAAAATTATTTTACTTAATGTATGTAGATCATTCATATGCAATATCCAAATCAATTCCTTTATTTGAATTCACAACTTCTCCTTCCGAACTAGTATTCATCCTCTGATCCATTAGTGCATACTCTAATCAGGCTCTTTGATTCTTTGCTTTCCTTGCATGGTTCTCAATCGTGATAGAAAGCGTAAGTGTTTGATCATCAACCCCAATCAATATTCATCGTCAAACGTCGAATGATAAATTTTCTTTCAGACGGAGGTAAAGACCTCAAGTTTTGTACTCGAATCTAGATAAAGATGCAAATATAATGATCTACGTACCCTTACATGTTCATACTATTAATTTCTCGACTATTACATTCAAATATTGTGTCGTTTCTTCAACTTTACATACATTTTATGTTTATTCTTGCAAAATGCTCCATTACATCCTGCGAGCATATATAAGCATTAAGTTCATTTTCCTAACAAGTAGTTTCAACGAAGTTTTAACTTGTTATCTTCTTAAACCCAGTTCATGTAAACTCTACTTTATATCCTCACTAACGTTTCGATGTTAAGTTCTAAATCAATTTAGAGGCTTTCAACTGTCCAAAATAGTCAAAAATCTCAGTTCATTCAACCATTAAAATTTTACCAGGTTGCTTGTTATTCTCTTATTTACTTATGAAAAGATAAACACTTTGCTTATTCAACTTGCCATCTATTTTAAAAATCCAATACCAAACATTCTTTATTTTGGAATTCAGTATTTAAGTAAATATTTTGCTATGAAATCCGTCTTTTAAAATTATTCATTTAAAAGTTTAATATTAAATGTAACATTCATAGGCTTGTACCAATGAAACTAAATGAAACCACGTGAAATCCCCTTGATACCAAATGAAAATTGCTGATACAAAGTAGATTTTGCTGAAACAAAGTAGAACTTGCTCAAACATTCGTATGCTTTCAACCATTAGATATTGGTCAAGGACTTAATTGATTCAAATGATGCATTACAACCTCTTTGATTTTACTTGTCCAAAAATATATTTCAAAGCTTATCTTAACCTTGGTGAAAGTTATCTCTCGATGTCTTATTTTTATTTTAGGGGGAGTTGTGAAAAGTATATAACTATAAAGAATTTTTCATTAACACAAACTTACTACTAAATCATTTATAATTAATCATTACTAATACAATGATTCATAGCTCCTATTAAAACAAAGATTCACAACTAGTGCCTACTAATAAAAGGATTGAAGAGGAAATCGAAATCCTATTCGTCGGATTCAGAGGATGTCTTTTCATACCAAAAGTCTATCTTATAGGATGTGTCTAGATCCTCATCATCTTCCTCCTTTTCATCATCAGACTCATTCTCATCCCTTTCTTTTTGAGATGGGTTTTCCATGTCTAGTATTCATGCGTTTATGGCCATCATGTTTCCTCCTTCTTCTATCTCCTCCGGTCTTAGGACTGGTTCATCAAGGATTTCTTAATATGCCTCCTTTGCTTCACCACCCTCCATCGCATCCTGCCACTCGTCCTCATCACTGTGTACTGACTAGATGATGTAGATTCCTTAACAGCTCTTTATGTCATCGCCAGAGATGTCATCCATGCATTAGTCATAATATGCAGAATTTTAGGTGTTGAGCTCAGCCTCGGCTTCACCCCTCTTCTTCTTCCACGTGTTCTTATATGGGTTCTCCTTCTTCTATTTCCATGGGTATTGACTCCTTGATATCAATGATTCATGCCGGCTCCTCATCACAAGATAATATGATGAGTTGAGGATCTTCTCGAGGAACGACCACATGGTTGGGGAAATGTTTTTCTAGAAGGAGGGGGATAATGGATGGCTAAGATGTCTGGTATTATCACTTAAGATCTCGATAGCTTCATTTTCCTTTAGCTTGGAGGTCTCCATTGTAGATCTTTCTTCCATCTTATTTCTACAAAGATAGACGATAACTACCGATAATAAGATTTATTTCTTATTCTAATAGCAAAGAAGGGTGGAATTCACGATATCTATTATTGTTAGCAGTTATTTGTTTCGAAAGATATTCCTGATTTTGGAGGGAAATCTAAGGCAAAGTTCATTTTTTAAAGGAAGATCATCTATGTTAAGAATACGCACTCGAATCACTCTTAGTTTGAAATGGAACCAGAAATCAAAAATCAAATGTTTTTTGTGGAATTGAGTTAGAAAACATTGAGCATTTGTTTTCAAACCACGTAATTTTTTTTTTGAAATAAACACTTTGTATACTGGAAATAAAAAGGGTACAATTTTAAAGCACATAGAGAATGAATGTTAGTAGGAGTATTATACATAAATCTCACTCAGAAACTGTCATATGTTCTCTAAATGCTTATGATCAACAAAAATAGAGAATAAAAGGTACAAAAGCATAAAATCATCAGTCATGATGAACTGAACCAAATCATTGGTTATGGCACTTGTCTCATTCTAGCATGTAGATTTACTACTACTTCCCCTCTAAAGCCAGAATTGTTACTTTTGAGAGATTACTTATAATTGTCTTAGTTCGTTTCATTTTCTTACTTTTTTTCCTTAATTGTACTACTGCATTTCTCTACATAGGCTTAATCACATCATCAGTTATTGTAGTAAACTCGAATGTGATTTCTTCTTTATGTTGCTTCATACTTTGTTTAAATCTGGAATTATGTCCCTCAATGAGTATCATGGAGATTTCAGATTGTGGATATTTTCCATGGGTATTTGTTATAGTATGATCATCATTTTGATGTAATTCAACTTTTGAATTGTCTAGATCTAATATTCTTAAAACATATTTGGTTCATAATAAGTTGAATTCACTACAAGAAATTTTCCCTTTCATAGTGTTGCAGAAATGCTATGAAAACCTTTAACAGTGTTTTGATGAACGTTGTCTACCAACAAGTTGTAATAGGTCCTAGAAGTATCACAATACATAAATGCTATAGAAAATTGACATACTGTAGCGTTTCAAAAAGTGTTGTTCTTATGTTTGACAACGTTTTATGTGATTGTGTTTTTATAGTGTATCATAGCGATTCCTTCTCCCATCAAATATTTAACAGCGTTTTATATCGTTTAGAAATGTTGTCATCTTCCCTTTTCTACAACGTTTTTCCATATATCACAGCATTTCTGGATGTTTGCATGCTCTGTATTCTACAACGTTTGGTTTGATGTGCAGATTTTTTTTACAGCATTTTTGGTTTCCTGTAGAGTTTTTGAGGTACATCTTTCACAGCATTTTTCATTTTCTACAGCATTTTCACACAATGCATATATGTTTAAAATAATCTCTAAATTCAAGCAACATAAAATAATTATAATCTTATAACTCTATCACATAAGTTACAACAATTCCATATGCCAAATAGACGATAGTCATAAATAACATTTTGTAATCAGTGTTTCCATCAAAGATGTTACTAACATGTTTATACAAAAGGTGCTTACTAAGAAAAATAAAATTTGAATCGCTGAATGTGCAAGCTCGTGTGCTCCAAAGTTAAATTTCCTACACGGGAATAAAATGAAATTAGAACCTGAAAATCATAATCATGTTTTGAGAAAAACCCTCCAAACCATGCTATGATGGATGCAAATAGACCAAAAGCCAAAGCATGCCACTGAACAGGTGATATAGAAACTTCTTTCCATGGAAACTACAAAAACACAAAAGCAGGTTAAACTAACATATATGAAGAAGTTGGCATGTTTACACTCCTGAAATGAAGGTGAACATGTTATGTTTAAAACCTATTTAACTAAGCCTATAATTATGAAAAACACAAGTGTGTGGTTGGTTATAAATCTTAATCAACTTCTGATAAAAAGGAAACAAAGACCAAGAAAAGTAAACCAACAAATAATGCACTTGCAATTCATATGTTTTTCTTCAAAGGCTTTAGAAATATCCAAGTATTTATGAAGCGTGCATCTTTCATGGGCACCAGCAAAAAAACACCAGATGCACCACAAAGTGGTCCTGCTGCACCACTTAGTGGTGTAGTGCACCGATATGGTGCATTTGCACACAATAATGCAGCAGATGCACCACATAGTGGTGCTGCTACACCACTGCAGCAGATGCACCATAGAGTGGTGCTACTGCACCACTCTGTGGTGCAACTGCTGTAGTGGTGCAACAACACCACTATGTAGTGCATTTGCACCACTACTGTGTGCAAATGTACAATACTGTTGCATTGCACCACTACAGCGGTGCAGATGCACCACTACAGTGGTGCAGATGCACCATGTAGATTCACCACTCTGTGGTGTACTGTACCAATGTGGTACTTGCATTAGAAATAATACATTATCGAGGAAGGAACATACATGTTAACGGTTGTGCTCTATGTTGATTTAGATAATACAATGGGTACAACCGGATATCAAGAAAATAGTTTTCTAGAAGGTGAGTGTGGAATTTAAAATCAAAGTTAATGAGCTGGTTTAATTTTGTCTAGCTTACAAATAAATATAATATGTTTATACAAGTGCAAAATCATCTTTATTAAGTGTCTGTATATAATATTTAGTCTGAGCTTTGCGTGTGCATGTAAGAATATCAAAGTCAAGATTAACAAATGAGGCATTGACTTTCAAATATATGTTTCATTAAATTTTTTCATGTGCATGGATGCACCTAGTTTATTGCATTTCTTGCATTCTGCCTTCACTATTTAATGCTTCCATCCGAAATGATGCACTCCTCCCTGCAATGTTCATGCCTTGTTCCAGTAGATAAAGATGTTAGAAAATAAGCTAGAATTATATTGATATCTTACTTGGCCTTTTGTGAACAAACATCCCATAACCACTCAAGATCGATGCTTCCATGGTCTCTGACAAAACAGTTTAAAAAATCCCTAGAAATAAACAATAGTAATTATTATAAACTGCGCATTTCAAGTGTTAGTTTTGTTTTGGAACAACCTAAACTATCGATTGTAGTCTCCACCGGTTGATAGAAGGAAGACTAGAAACAGCAGCAAATTTCAAATGTCTGAACCTATTTTCAGATGTCTGGCCCGGTTCAGACGTCTGAAAATAGGTTTCAGACGTCTAAAATGGATATCGGCCAACACCTGCATATGCGCTCTAGAGTTACACATGCACACTCAGACTAGCACGCACGAATAGACTCAACTTACACATGCATAGTTTTGATTCACACTACACAAATCTACATATGGATATACCTAGTTTTGCATACACTAGGAACACAAACGCACATATGAAAAAGAGAAATTCACCATCTTACACTATTGTACTTATGCACCTTACACCTGCATTTTTTTAAAGTATGGCAATGAATAATTTCTCCAACTAACTCCATGTGCATAGAAGATACAAGGCAACAATAACCTAAAGATGTAGTAGAAACTGCTCTACTTCATTATAATTGATCCTATATACTAAAAAATTGATTTAAGTAGCACAAGTTAGACACATGCACACTAGAACCCATCACTTTACAACACGCATAACGCAGTCATGTAATATAAATATTCTAAACTTTTTCCCCAACTTCGGTCCTACAACTATTTAAAAAGGACACATAAACTCGCATATTATCAACACATACAGTGCGTCACACATCTCACAAATGCACTCACTTTTCTCATATAAACACAGCAAGCACAAAGATACGCACTGGCTTGCACATACAGAAGAAGTAGACTCACACACGCAAGCAACACACATAGATTTACACTCACACCCATGCATAGAGTCACTCTGTTACATACACACATACAATATCACATATATGCTCTTACACTGTTAACACATTCACATACCAACTTGCTCCAAATAGCATCTTTCTCATTCATATGAAAGCATATGTATAGACTTCACAAAAACATGTCATTACATGCAACTTTACACTATATGCACACTATAACAATATATAAAATATTAGATTTTCTTACCAGATGCTTTTTCCATCTCTATGAACTGGTTATTTCGTCATCCTCGGTTTTTTATGACCAGCTTTCCGGTGGCTATTTCCAGCATTTAGATCCTTGTTGACCTTTAAGCAACAAAAAACATACAATCAAATATATTACTTTTACTGGTGCTTTAATTGAAGAAGACCAATTCAATCAACTTCAAAAAATACATGTGTAGATTTTAATAGAAGCGCCTAAATTTAAGTTAAGAGGTCATATACCTTATTCCAATTAGAAGAGTAAATATGTATAAACATTGCAGTTGGAGAGATGAAACAGGAGGTCGGCAACAAAGATATACCTTATTCCAGTTAGAAGAGTGCATACCAGCCTAATGTTTCTTGTCAGCGAGTGGATATCAACCCCTGGATACTTATTTGCAAGCCAATATTCAAATCAAAACAAAAATAAAATGAAAGGATGCTAAGCTCAACACTAAAAATATCCAGGTATGCACTTTGTGTTAGCTTGGAATATAAGCCCTATACCAATAGATAGGAAACCCAAGTTACATGACACTATCAAAAATTATATCTTTTTGCAGCGTACTTTAGTACAAATGTAATGTAGCATTTTCCCTAACTAAATTATATCTATTCATTTTATGTTTATTACAATATTTTTAAAAAAAAGACAATTATAAATAAGTGGGTTTCATTAACATGAACACAAAGGGACAGAATCAAAATGACATCAGAGTGTCTCATGCCAGCAAATATGACATAAAAAAACAAAGTAACAAAACAATTGATCAATCATTTTTTACATTGTTTCAACGACCGTTAATAAGACTACAAGCCACGAAGTTTCCTGAAATGTGCTAAGTTGAAACTCTGTTTTTCAAATGGAATAAAGATCATATCCCTTCAACGTGATGTACCAATATGAGGAAACAAACAAACTTGATACCTTGCATCTAAGGAAGCAAAATCTGAACGTATCCATCAAACTTCTGCAGTTGGGTAACTTGTTTGCCATCACGAGGCTAAAGTCAAGTCATTAATCCAAAAACACTATTTTTGCACTATTGATAACATAGACTTGAACTATTCAACTATCAATGAACTCTGAAATTTTTGATACCTCAATCACATTGTGCTATGAAGATCATGGAAAATGAAGATAGATATCAATATAAAAAAAAGGAATGAAACAGGTATTTAAAATAAATTGATACCGTGGATGATGATTCAAGAACTAGAACAACATGATGATCTTTGCATTTAGAAAGGTAGTAAGAGAAATTTGATTGAATTTCCACTAGAAATTTGATTGCATTTCCAATACAGTGTCAAAGCAATGTTCATTGCATTCAATCTTGCATGAAGAATGAGCTGCCACTGAATGTCTAAGAAATTTGGATCAATAGAGGTATATTTAACACCGCACCAGTGTAAATCAAACGACTATTTAACCAATTTACCTCAAAAATAAGTATATTGCTAATTTTATCCATGTAGAAACATATCCTCATAAAGACTAATATGATCCAAATAACTTCCAAAATGGCTTCAAAACACCGTTAAAATATAATGTAAAACATATATTTATTCCCTATTTACTGGATAGTTCAGTTATTCCCAATGCATAATGTATAGATAACTAATATGTTCATGTTTATCACTACAACAAATATACCATATTACAACCGTGCAGAAACATTGTAAAAAGTTTTTACAACGGTGGAGCCACCGTCGTGTATTAAGAAGTTGTAATATACTTGTATCTTTTACAACATTTATGCACCGTTGCAACACCGTTGTGAAATAGGATATTTAACAACTTTTACTCACCGTTGTAATAAATTTTATTACAACTTTTATTCTCCATTGTTGTAGACATTTAAATATCGTAAGATCATAGGTATGACAACTGGTGATTACCGTTGTGACTTCCAGAATATTACAACTCTTCCACACCGTTGTAAAATGATTTATTACAACTTTTTTTTTTTGCTACTGTAACTTATATACACCTTACTATTATAAAGAATTCATATATATTAATAATAATATGATTCATGTTTCAATTCAACAAATATAACTATAAGGAATCATTCATATATATTAATTAACATAATATTCGATCAACATACACATAGTACATCACCAACTAAACCCAACACAAAAAACATAACCGCTTCAAAATACATACATCGATCTAACACAAAAGATACATAAGACAGAAAGAAGTTTTGTCCACAAAAGATATATAAGCATACCCTACGAAAGCACTCTAGCTGAAGGCAATGTAGTTTTTATTCCAACAGCTTCTCCAATGGTAGTCATTTCGAAATTGGGTTTCCACAAGAAAGCTTCTGGATCCATCGCCACAACAATCCAAACTTTCCAACCTTGTGGTCCACGGTGAGACTGCAAAAAACAAAAAACAAAGTAATTTTAATAAGTTTAGTAGAACAAGAAACTGATGCTTGGACTAAAAATTTAACCTTTGTAGCATGCTAAACTGAAAGTTGACTTTTTTGCATGTATTTTACAGTTAAGAATTCATTTAACCCTTAGGCTCGAGGGTTAACATTCAGAATTATCATAGTGTAGCCACTACTTGTACAGATCTGAAGTGTGTATGTGTTCACATAGTGAAAATATGACATATAGGCTTTGGTAATCAGACACGAGGAACCACATTCTTTACAGAAATGCTACTGACAAGTATTTGCTATTTGCAAGTATGATTTACGCACAAGAATGCTCAAATTATTTGCTATTTGTCTCTTCTAATTAAATCTTAACGACAAGTTTATAGGTAAGAGTAACAAAATCCTTTAACTTATGTAGAACACTAATGAATTCTCAAATCATTTAGCAGCTCATATTTAAATAAAACTCCATCATTATTTATTATATATTGTCGGTTTGTAATTCAGGAGACAATCTATTGTACTTACCATGATTCCTGATGGACTATTCACTTTAAACAAGTGTAAGGCAGTTTGAACACCTGACACTGCTTTTTATAAGATGTCTATGCTAAGCTTATTCACGTTTAAAATGAAATTAACATGATTTTACTGGTTTTCTTTCTCACTATTAGTTTCATTTTTATCTTCGATTCAGAATAACAAGGGGAGAAAAAAAATCAGATTATAGGAGTAGTATTATACACCCTTTTTATGACATTTTTATAAAAAGCTGTAATAAGATGCACAATAAAGTATAGGATGGATGAAAGTAATGCATAACTAGATCAAAATAAAGTAAAAATTGATAAGAGACCTAAATGATATTCAATACACCTGAATAAGATAAACTTTGGGTTAGTAATGATGAAACAGTTCTGGATCTCTCAGCCATGTAATTTTAGAAAATAAACGACCTGCATTTCTTGCACATACCAAAATGTTCCATGTATCGTATTGCTCCCTACACACATATGTATAGAAAATAAATAAATCACATTTATGTTACACTATTGGAAAACGCTGGATACCATATACACAACAATAGGAGCACATGAATGCTTGTTATCAAACATATATCATTGGCACCAAAGTAATACATTAACTGGACAAAAGATGTCATGGAGAAATGATGTCAGTTATTTATGGAAAATCAATTACAGGCATTGTACCAATAACCAATCCAATAGTAACATCTCTCGTTGCATTTATTGTAGAAGGGGGCTATATTTATTAATATAAGATGAGAAAAACATGAATGCCTCAGTAATGCATGTATTTATTAAATGCAAGCATTTTATTATTCCAAACTTTTTACCTAAAAATGCAACACCCAGTCCTTATACCGCTAAAGATTAGCATGCCTATCAATTAAGTCTTGTTATAGTGTTTTTTGTTAACAAGATTTCTGAGAGAAGTAATGTGTTCATTCAAAAAAATATTGACCAAAACTTGAATACAAATGTGCAAATTACACTTATATGACATGTATTGGGTATCCAACTGACTAGTAGCAACAGTCCAGTAATCATACTTTGAGGTTTGTCAACCGGTTGAGGTTGAAGTTTGCAGTGGCTGTAATTGGTCAATATTGCATGAACTTCGTTTGGCCTAAACCACCTAGATCGAGCCTCAATTGATAACCTCTTGAGATCCGAATATGGTATCCATCATCAAAAGATAATATGAGTAAAACATCATTTATAGTGAAGTTAGTAAGAAATCATACCACAACACAATGAGACATTTGCAATGGCATTAGCCTATAATATACTTAAATTATAAAAAATAAAATCTAAACTGATTTTATTTACTACATGTTCTCTATCAATCTAAAGAAAATATTTCTCATAAAATAGTTTAACTAACATTAGATCTCTTTGGCATTCCTCTTCTATCAACCTTATTTTAACTTGCTGAACCATCAATCCATTCAATCTTTCCAGATCAGCCAGAGTGAATTAGTTTATAGTTTCTTGAACTAGCAATATGATTCCTGGACATTGACAACTTGACTCAGGATTGGACCATGCTTTTCTATCTATTTGTAAATATAAGAAAGTGACCATAATCTGGATTCCAGCAAATCAGGGGTCACAGAGTCGTAAAGGTCAAATACAGCTTTAGAAGCATCTGCCGCAAGTTCAAATCAAAATGGTTAACCTTAAATATCTAATAATGTTGAAATGTAACTCAAACATGATGTTGTAGGAGTGATTAGACAGATACGGCAATAGCCCTGACTAAACAAAAGTATAAAATAAAAAATGGTCGCTAAAACAAAATAATACACATGAAAAGTAATAGAAATACTATATCAGCTCCAATCTATAAATAATAATACTGATTATAATAAAGAAAGAACAAAAGAAGCACTTACCGATTCTTCTTGGTTCTGCCTCGTTCCAGTTGAAGGAAGTTAGGGGTCCAGAGAACTCTGAGTTTTTGTTGTCGTTAAGGATGTACTTCTGATTAGTGCCGGAATCGGTGGTATTCCAGACCCGCAGGAAGTCGGCAGTGGAGGCCAGGAGATCAGGGCGAGAGGGATCGTTGTCGGGGAGGAACATGAGCTTTGTGGGAGGGTGGGGATGCTCAAAGACGAGGGAGGAGTCAGCCGGATTTCGCTGGTGACATCGTCGAGTTGGACGATCGCGACGCGATTCTGATAAGGAAGTATTTGGAGAATGGGGGTCTCAAATTCGATGAGGTAACCCTAGATTAATTTAGGGGAGACAGAATGAGTAACATTTGGAGAAAGGGGGTCTCGAATTTGATGAGGAAGCTTTTAATTGTAGGCACCGCACAATAAATTACATTGGTGAGCCCATCCAAAAATTTAGCCGTCGTCGCTTCTTTTTCAAACTGTAAATGTTGCAACTTCCATTTGATTAAAACTTAACGCGTACAGATGGAGTTCAAAGCTATATTTCATTGTTTTTGTACTATACATAACACTGTTTCTTCCAATATTTAGTTAAATACTATCGGATCGATTCTAGTTGGTTAAGTCATTCAAATACTCGCTTCGTCTTTGAAATCCATTTAACGTAATAAATTAAGAGAAAATATAATTTTAAGTTTTTAGAAAAGATGTGTTACTTCGTACTTACTAATAGCAATTATTAATTACTAATAAATGTTAAAAAATAATTATTAAATAGTAAACATTAACTATTGGTCATAATTATTTATTATTACTTCTTACTTACTAATAGCAATTATTAATTACTAATAATCAATAATAACTATTAACATTGGGAAGATTAATTGAACTGATAGAAATTGTTAAGTGTCAGGGGTCAGAAATCAGTTTGGAGCTGAGTTATGTTCCAGTATTCTCAAAAACCGTTTTCAACATTATGCTTTGAATTGTGCCACATTTCAAATTAATAATTATTATTTAGCCTTAGTTATTAATTATTATATATTTATATTTAATTTTTATTGTTTATTAAAATATTATTTATTAATTATTATAAATGTTATTTATTATTAATATTTTTATGAATTATATAATTTAATTGCCAAATATTAAATATTACTTCGTAATTAAAATTGTCAAAAGCTGGTAGATTAAAAGCAATGCCAGGGACTACTTACAACATTAAGTTTACACACAAATAAAAAAAATCTAAGAAAAGCACAAACAAGTGCGGTTGTTAACTACTGAACAAACAAGTTCACCAAAATTTTATTTATTAAAACTGCTGAAATAGTTACTACCAAATCAAATATTACTTATTAACAATAGTTATTAATTAACTTTTACTTATTTCTACTTAGTTATAATTGAGAGTAATACTTATTAAATGCTTGTGTTACTATTATTATTTTTATTTTTTGCAAGGCTAACCAGTTTTTTAGGTGACCACCTTTATTATAGATAAAGGTTCTGGTACTCTGCACATGCACAGAGTAACAACCTGGTTTGAAGAGTCCAGTCACTATCATTACTAAATTTTACAGACATAAACATTAAGACAAAGTGCAAACATATTGCTACAAGAAACTAAATAACTGTACCGTCAGCATTGACGTCATAGAAGGACCCTATGAAGGGAGTCATGATACGTTTATGGGTCCAAAAGCGAAGAGCTAGATCATCAAAGTTAAAGGTAGCTAAAAGACGATTTCTATCCCATGAGGGATCATTCAGCAGAATTTCATTGTTCTCACCAACTTCTCCATCAGTTCGGATGTTCAGTCCGCCATCCTATGGCTCATAGAAAAGACGACTTCTATCTTCGACTGCTTCGTCTATAAATATGAAAAATGTATCACCACAGTTAGAGTGCATCCCAGAGGGTGCATGCACCCAAGCTGACTCCGTCTCGTTCCAAGTGATATCTGGACCTGGAGGGACATCTGTGAATATAGGAGGTTCCACAACTAGAGGAAACTTCCTACCAGTTGGAACCCAAAATCGTGAAGGAGTCTTAGGTAGTGGAATCTTGACCGGAGGTGGGTCATTAACTTCTAGTGTACAGGCTTCAGGGCGATGGCCAAAATTTACAAATTGTGCAGATATCTGGTTTCCATCTATACTTAACGTCCACACAGTGTACTCGGTTATCTAAATTAACTTTGATCTGAGTAGGCAATGGTTTATCTGGGGTAATTTCAATTAGGGCCCTGGCATAAACTAAGTTTCTTCTTGCGACGATGTTAGCATCAAAACATTTGAGTTTACCAATATGACAAGCAAGCCAATTTAGACCTAGAAGTGGCTGTAGTACAGAAGGGATATGGGTGAACTGAGCCCAGACAGGAATAGAAAGGACCTGTTCACGAACTTGATCTATCGAAGCTTTCCACGATGTCACAATAAACGGTCTTCCTTCAATAATAACAGGTGCTGCTTCCAGAACACGAATTCTCTCTTCAGCAGAAGAGAACTTAAAATTGTAAAGGCCATCAACATACATCATTTTCAATAAGGCGCGAATTTTCCATAAAGATCGACAAGTAGTACGCATATCAACCGTAGGTGGCTTAGAATCCAAGAAAAATCCTACAAGGTGTTCGTCCCAGAAGTTTGCAGCTTCTACATGTATTTCCAGTGGAAGGACAGAACCAAACTAAGTTTGAAGAATATCAAAATCCACTGGTTCGTAATCCCCATCTACTTTCGGAAGAGACTCAAATAAAGTCGACCATCTCTTCGGAGCGTTTGGGGAAGACTTCGCTGCTTCAGGGATTACTGGAGTAGCAAAGGTTGAGGTTTGCTGGGTTGGGGAGTTCGGGGAGAAAAGATGGGATAGTAAATTGGATGCTGTAAAATGGTTCAAGATGTTTAGGGAAATCAATCGATCAGGTGGTGTGCATGTATGGACTCGGTTTGTATAAGTGTATTCAGTCCGAATACCATTCAGTCCATCACATACAGTCTTCACATGAACAACACGTTCCACATTGGAACCCAAATCAGTATTCCCTAAGTCTGTAGACTGTTCATTCAAATCGTTTAATTCGGCGCTTGCTTTCTTACCCTTGTTATCACACAAATTAACATACATACCTCATCCAAACAAGCATGAAAACTCATTCGCTCCAATCGGAGACTTTCCAAGAGTCGCAGCTCCTAGCTTAGTCTTGTTCAGGCTCGAAGGGCTGGCAGCATTGATATCAGCTATAAGTTTATTCAGGGGATGATTTTATGGCAGGGTATAAACTGATCTCTGTGGTGGAGTTGCTGCATCATCTTGGTCACCGTCGTTGTCAGAGAGAGAGAGAGAGAGAGTGCGGAGTTTGCTCGACTTCCAGATCTGGTGGTTATCGAAGAAGGCAGATGCGTCTTGGGTTTACCTTTCTTGGCCATGAGATGAGAGGAAGAAAGGCGGAAGGCAGATTGGGTTTAGGAGATGGATGCGCGAGAAAAAGATCGGAAAAGGAAGTCCGCCATTTGGGGATTTGTTTTTATTGATGTGTTACTATTAATTAATAAGTAGTTAACATACATTAACTATTAAAAATAAATTACCACTTATTAACTATTAATTATTTAATAATAATTGATAAATATTACTAATTCCCAAGTTTATTATTAATTATTATCATTAAATATTAATATTATTAGTTATTAAATATAGATATTATAAACATGAAGTTTGTAATTAATAGGCATCTATTACAACTAATAAAATGAAAAGTTGTGATATATATGTTTATTACAACTTTAGAGAGCTGACAGTTGTAAAAAAATCATTTATTACAACTGTGCTTTTCGCACAGTTGCAAAAAAGCGTTTATTACAACTGTGCTTTTCACACAGTTGTAAAATTAAAGTTGTAATATGGTGTTTTTGTTGTAGTGTATGTAACTGAATTTTTTCAGTGTACTATTTTACACAGTTTAATGGTTGCTTCTCCACAATAAAACAAAATGAGATTGGTGTTGTATATTGAATCTGAGACTGCAACAGGAGAATGCAAGTGTCTCTAAACTAACAACAAAACAAACTACTTGACTGTAATACAATTAAACAAGAAGTATGCACACTCTCTGGATCTGTTGTTCTTCTATTCTCTTATTGTCCTACTAACAATTATTTAAATGTTTATTTTTGCAATACCTAACAAATGGACCCTAGAATATTATCCCATCTACAAACATATCCGACACACACTAATATATACATAACCACAAACACACTACACTAGTTCTTTACACATACACAAGTACACATAGACTTATATATCAGCCCATTAAATCACCACATGCAATGATCCTTGTGGTGACTTACACATAAGGATTTGGCTTCATTTTGCAACTGAAACTAGCATTTTACTACAAAGAACCATTAAACTTCAAAATATACTACCACAAAACATATATATCTCTACGGTTAACACGTAAGTTTATGAACTACGCATTAAATTGGCCTAGCCTTAAAGTTTGTTTAACTTTAACATATAGTTGAGTTATGTTGCCACACCTTAATTTAGATCTACACTGCTACCGCTTCCATTAATACCATTTTATATCACCTTAACAATATGAAGCTTTTAATCAAGTAATTATCTAGTATAATCCTTCATCTATATGTAATACACACAATGAGAAACAATAAACACAAAGGTTTCCATCATTTTAATCTATGATATGCATCCTACCATGCGTACTTGTGTATTTCTTCCCACTAATGCTTGTAAAAGGGTAGTGATCACTTGAAATAATAATTAGACGATCTTATAAGAAAACTTTTTGATGAAATCTTTAGGAAAACGGGTAGTAATCTATCCCGCAATGGATGTTTTAATACTAGTAAAACAAAAGTAATTATAAAATAAGAAAATTACCCCTGCATTTGTATAAATCATGGATATTATCTCAATAAATTCAGGTATGTTATGCGCACCATTCAAGAAGAAGAAAGTCACCACAACATCCCATGAAGTTGTCGCATGCATACTGAACAGAAATTTACGAAAGTAAAATAATACTATGATGAACATTCAACAAATCATGGACAATGTCAAACACATTCAAGATACTAATTATTTGCTGAGTTTCTTTAAAAAAGGGAGCACAAATTGATTCAGAGTTGAACAGTTACCAAAATACCAATGTAGCTATATGTTGAATCGCATAAATTAAGTTGTGCAATCACTTGATTCCGTCAGTATACTTATTTAATGTGAAAACTCAGCAGCTTAAGTTTTTGATCACATCAAGCGTGTAACGAAAATACTGGTTTAAATGTAGTAATTTGAACAAATGATCTTTTATTAAATGGTGTGAATTGTGGTTTTTGTGTTTCAGACTTGTAGGTGAGGAATTGGAACAACAAAATATAGTAATTCAACAAATGATCATTTATTACATTGTACATACACAAGCATATAAAAAAAATACAATCCACGGTGCTAAAAAAAGCGCGGGAATTATGTAATACACAATATCAGAATTACCTTTGTGCTCCTTCTATGATTGTTTGGTAGACTTTACAGGGATGGGGTCAGGTCTAACAGCAGCATGGATCTTGAGAAACTATTCCATTTCTGGTGCACCAATACCCCTATTTATGTACTTACTCAAATGCGACTGGTGATTTCCAGCCTCCTCATCTGCAAGGCTCTGAAATAGATAAAATGAAAAAAATCAGAAAATATACGCAGATGTATCACGTCATTCCACATCCAGTGCAAGCAGGTATCACATGAATATCCACCATCGATGAAAACAGTAAACCAACGAAATGTATTAGGTGGTTGATCATTAATTTGTACCTTAATTTGAAAGGTCAACGGGAAGATTGAGAAAATCAATAAGCGTTCATCATTTACAATAAAAAAACTATGATAAATGACCAACATCTCGTTATCGTCAAATCTAGTAGATGAAGTCACAGAATAAGGCAAAAACGATGGCATTGAAGGGTGATGAACTGCAAAGGCGGTATACAATCTTGCCAAAAGGCTATTTGATTTGGGGTCCATTTGTTTTGCGGTCGATTTCGAGAGGAAATAGAGCGACAAAATCAGTAGTTGTACACGATTTCGGGGTTGCGGCGGTAATTTGATTTTGGGTTAAATTTGGGTATTACTAGGAAGATGGTGAAATATGAGGAGGAAATAGGCAAAATGCGAGAGGAAATAGCTATATGCGGCTAAATGGAGGGAAATAAAAATTTAGCGGACAATGGGACTTTAGACAGCGATTTCACAAATTTTTCTGTATTAATTCAAGTTTTATATTAAAAATAGACAACACATTGTTCAAAACGCTATAATTATATGTTATCAAATATCAGTTTTCTTGTAATGATTTCAACCAGAAAGTCTCGGTTCAAAATATCATTTAAAAGAATTTCAAAGCTAAATCAAAGGATATCGAAAAAGCCTCAGCTTATCTAATTGATATTATTTATCATATATAAGAGAAAGAAATTATCGACTTCATCAAAGCAAACAAAAAAATCAACTTTGAAAAATCATTGTTGCAAAATGCCAGATTATCATCAAAAACGCTGCTAAGCAGTAGATCACTAATGATTCGATGCATACGAATCTAGAAAAAAACAACTATAAGAAAGGGTAGAAAATTTATTACATTGTAGGAGATACAATTTTGATATTTCTTAAAGAAGAATATCTAATTTCAACTTTCGCAGTTTCTCGCATGGACCTAAGAGGGTTTGACATAAATTCTGATGTCCCTTCCACAGGCAATCTCTCTGGTGATGGGAATACCAATGCAACTAACATGATCAATTCCTATAAACCACGTAAACTAACTTGGCGTTACCAATTATAAATCAAATTATATTATCGGTGAAGGATTATCTAATGGGTTTGTTAATGGGACTCCAATTTTGATTAGCGGGAGGGACCGAAATATAAGTGGATTCCTTATTTATTTTTTGTTAATGGGAGGTTGGATATAAAATAAAGACGATGAAGAGAAAGCAATCAGATCCAAAAATCGATGGATAAATATCGTGCTATTTTAAAAATCAAACTAAATCGCCTAGGTAACGCTAGTTCCTCAATCATGATTCGAACAAGACAATGAAGAGAAAGCAATCAGATCCGAATTTTGCATAAATGACTATTATGTACCGTGTAATCGTTTGATCATCGATATTATCTGCCAAATTCGACTATACTTTCCCGATCAAATTCACGATTCATAATCAAACCAGCGTGCAAGGTATCATCTAGAAGAGCTTCTCGGATGGGGCGACCGTAAATGGTGACAAAGATTTCAAATTCTTCAATTCTCCATCCTTTTTCTCTTCGCTTCAAATCCATTTTCTCCCCTCAAGCACTCCTCCTCTACCCTACATCCTTGCTTTCGTCAAGCGTGGTAGCCATACTGAGAATCTCGTTGTCTATGTCGGATCCAAGCTCTCGCTCCAATTAACCCTATTTTCTTCAATCATTTCCTTTACAGCCAACTTCTACCCGAACTCACTTAAGTCTTCTCTACCATCACTGCACGGTGGCCGTTTCAGGAAACTGCTTTCTTTATGTTCACTCTATATCGTCTGATCTACTGAAAACTCGCTCATGCCATTCAATAATGTGCTACGTGTGGAATCCAGGCGATTTCGTGCCCCATTTCCTAATGAACAATGACCCACGATAGTTTGACTGATTCAGATGGTTGGTGGCGACCTGGATGTTTGCTAAATTTACGGTTTGAGTAATAGTAGGCTCATTCTTCAACTAATGGCATCGACTTGCAGTGGTATGGAAGAATGTTGCTAAGTGGATTGTTTTTGATGCACAATAACGTCTATCTTCACGAGTAGACTCGCATCTCGTCATTCATGGATTGGTATGTTAAGTTTAATTTTTCACTGAGTAGAGTGTATCTCTCCCCTAGCTCGATCGGTGGGAAGCTGCATGTAGACTTGGCATGTTCAATTTTTGGTTTTCCTTGTGATGGCTATCTGTGATTTTGGCTATTCGATGGGCTCAGAGATTTCGTCTTGTTAGTTGCATCTTGTTGCTTGTTTTGTGTTTAGTTGTGATTTCTGGTTATCTTGGATTGTTTTCTCTGGTGGATTGGAACTTGTTATATTGTGTTGTTACGGTGGTTTGTAATTATTGTGGCTCAAGTTGGGTTTGACGTGAGTTTTGGCATGCTGGTTCACCTCTGTTTCATCAGATTTGTCAGTAATACAGGTGAAGCGTTTAGCTCTCGAATTTTTTGATATCTTCGATGAACCTCGTTGCCTCCCGCACTCATGTTTCTCGCTTAATTTGGCCATAAGATGTGACTGCTCTGGCACCTTGCGTGGCAGCCTCTCAAGAAAAGTTTCAGTTGTTCTTTGATGCAATTGTGAGATGCTATACGTTGTTTGGTGTGGAGCTCGAGAAAGGTACTGCAATCTGTTGTATGGTATATTCTTGTGATGCTACACTATAGCGAGAGTGAGTTTGTTGACACTTTTTTAACGTGTGTCACCATGACATACTAACGGTGTTAGTGATTGTGTGGCTGAGATCAAAAAGGTGGAATTCAGGGGGTAATCATAGCCTTACACCACTAACACCGTTAGTTGTGTCATGGTGACCCACGTTAAAAAAGTGTCAACAAACTCGTATTGCACTGTAGCTACTTCTGTACATCGTCCTTGCTCTGCCCCGGATGTTGTCTACACCCGTCTTGCCATGGAATTTTATCGAATACCCCTTCCATATTGTTACACTGTTTGGCTGCCTTGTATTTATTTGTAAAGTTTTTGTATAGTGTAGTGTTGTGATTCGATATGTATTGCAGTTCTTTTGAAGTATATATTGTAATATGTTATATTCTCCCTGTGCGGAGAGGGTCATTTTAGTAGTCTAGATAAAATGTATAGCTCATGTAATGTAACCTTGTTATGATGGCGGTGGGCGGCCCACCTTAAAAATCGAACGGTTGGATGACCACCTTAAAAACCGTGTGTAATAAATTGGCAATTGGCCAATCTCCTTGGACATTGTAATTATTAGTTGTTAGAATAATAAGCGTTTGCGGTCACTTTAAAAACCGATTGGCTTTGCCCAATAAAAAGTATTTCCTGCAAATTCGATTGAACATACTCATGTACTATTTGATCAAATATTGCGTCTAGTAATATATCTTCCATTTATACCATCCAATATGCTATTGCATTTAAATACCTAATTCGATACCTTTTGATCATCCACACAACTTTTATGTGTCACCATTACGTTATTAAATTTCATTTTTAATTTATGTCAAGTATTAAATTAAATTAGTTTTCTCCATTAATAAAATAGAGTTTAAGGTTTAAATTAAAGAAGGTTAGAACGTTTATATTAAAAATTTTATTTATAGATTTAAGAAGGGGATTTTCCCCCCATAACAACCTTAAAATAAATTAAAATTGTAACCCCTTAATCAAAATTGGAGTTCCATTACCAATTCCTATCTAATAATCTTTTATTAGACGTGCAGAGAAATAACCGCATTACCAACAGTGTTCCGAAGAAGTTTAAATTTTGAAAAATGAAGATTTCGTTAAGTCACATTTCAGCAATTAAAAAGTTGGGAATGACTTTAATAGAAGCAAGCTAAATAATAAAATACATCACATATCTGTTTGGAGCAGTGGCAAAAACAAAAATGGCATGCTTCTGAAAAGCATCTATAGAAATACTTCGATCGAAGTAATAAATTCGACTGCAAAACCCTAGATCCAAAAGAAATTTGTAATCTTTAAAAGCATCGGAAGACTTTCGAGCTCCCTTACGAAAAATTAAGTAATAAAGATGTCAAAGCCTCAAAAGAGTTAAAAATCATGTTCATAAGCTTTGATTAAGTTCATCAGGAGGAAGACGGGATTTAGAACCCGCCTTAATTTAATTCTCCATTTCTGATTTGGGAGAAAGTGTATTCTTCATTTTTGATTAGGGTTGCGATGCAGTTTGATGTCAACGGGGCTAGAGTTCCTTAGTTATATTATTTTTGGGGTTGTTATTGACACTCCAAGTATTGTTAAGGAGGATTCAAATTTTTCTAAAATAAGAATTTGTTACGGGAAGTACCAATGCAGAGGACACCTTCTTAACAAAAAAAAGTTTATTTTACCAAATTAGCTCTTTTTACAATAATCACTTTTTTAGTTGTTAATCAAAAAAAAATGTACGGTATATTAGTCGAACTACATCAAATTTTTATACCAAATTATAAGTAATCTCATTTGTTGATATGCATCAGATCAGATTAAAATATATCATTCATAGAAAACTTGTAACACCCCATGTCCGTTAATGTCATTCACAAAGGGAATGCATTAACTTACATGAAGAATGATAAGTAAACAGAACAGAATATTACAAGACAGATACATAAAGTAGTACTTGAAAAATTTATAACTTTATTACAACAGCAATAGAAATAAGTTTGGTTACAACCTTCAAAATCACAATACCAAAACCCAAGTACACAAGTAACGGTCTTATACAAAAATCCTTCAGAACGCATAAATTTAAAACCATAATCCCCAACATAAACTGCCACAAGAAGGTAGAGTCAAAACCAGGCAATACTTCAAGCCCATCGAGCAAAGAGAATATGAATCAAGCTCCTATGTTTTCACCCTGAGCACCTGGTGGGGGGGGTGGACGGAAAGAAAAAGGGACGAAAACAAACGAGATCAGACATAAAGTCTGGCGAGTCCAGTAACTTTCAGCATATAAACAGATAGTAGTATCATGACATGTAAATAAAACTGGATGAGAGATTACAGCAATAGGAGTAGCAGGTATGCTTAAGTTAAACAGAAGAAACAGAATGATATAGACCAAGATATCTTACTTCTCTGCACTAATACTTAGTATAACAGGATTAGGGGTTACCCTGATGTCTAAACTGAAACGGAAACAGAATAATCTTTACAGAAATAGTATGCTAGTAATGGGCCTTTACCACCCCAATAGAGACAGAAGGTACAGAAACAGAATGCTAATAATGGCCCTTTCACCCCAACTAATGGGCCTTCACAACCCCAACTAAGACAAACAGTACAGAAATAGAATGCTAATAATGGGCCTTTACCACCCCAACTAATGGGCCTTTACCACCCCAACAGAAACAAGCGGTACACCAACAGAAACAAACAGAACTATGTGTACCCAAAATTCTACCCCAAGCGATCGGCTCCCTAATACATAAATACCCTGTGTCGGCCCCACAAAAGGGTGTATCATTCCCTACAGTGGCAACCTGTAGACACAAACCTATTTACAGATTTCACAGTGTCTTACATCCTCAGAGCAGATTGGATCCATGCACGCACATGACCCGGTTGGAATGCGCCATCGACACCCCTCGTCATTATCAGAGTGAACCTCTTACAACTAGTTCAGTAAGCGTTCCCCGGACCTCTCCTAGTGTTGGGTCATAGTTTTGATACCAGAAAAGGATTACTGACTAATATGGGTCCCACAACACAGATGACACAAGTAATTTCCCCTCCTAACCTTGTGTCCCCAGACTAACAGATTTCAGATTTACTTGCTTACAGATTTCAGATGTACAAAGTTCAGATTAACTAGTCCTCAGATCAGACATACAGGTTAACAAGTTTTCAGACTAACGGATCAGATATACAGATTAACAGACTTACAGATTGTTTCACCTAATCTTGTATTGGGCCTACAGATTTACGAAACGGGTTTATTAGATTCATCCGTCCAGTTGATTTAACCTTATCCACCCAACACGTTTTAGGCATCATATTTATCCTAGATTTGCATTAATTAATCATTAATGCACATACCTCTCACATTAAGTCGGTAGCTTGTGGCCGCTGGATTTACCGGGCGGTTCCGGGCAGACTTCTGCCATAAGCCAGACCTAACCTCGTGTCTAAGCATCATTTAGTTATGCCTACGACCTCTCACATTAGACTGACAGTTTGCGGTTGCTGGTTAAGCCTGTTGGGTTCGGGCAAGCTTCTTCCGCAAACAGAGTCTAACCTCGTGTCTCAGCATTCTTATTTTTAGCTAAAATATTCATTCACAGATTATGCCAATATCAGACTAATTATGCCAATTCAACAAATTAAACTTCTTCACAAGTTACAGTAGATTATTTAAAGTTCAATTAACTTGTTTTGCTCAATTTTTAGATCAAGCCTACAAATTTTCATACCTCAAATTCACCGTATTCAATTTCAACCGATTTAGCAGATTAGGCAATTTAACAGATTTAATCATAAAATTAATCCTGATTTCACATGCCCAAATTATGGTCATAATTCACAATATAACATATACCCTAAATTTTAGTTAAGTTTACACAGTACAGAATATTTTCTAAAAACCCCAAATCATGATATACAATACGAATTATGCCAAATTATAGCCTTTGATTTTCAGCGTATGCCTAATATCCAAAATCCCATTTTAAGTGTATTCACATTTAATAGCTATCCTATTATAATATAGATCTTTGCGCCCAAGTCCACAATAATTCTTCTTCTTCCAAATCACAGACTATCATATATAGTATGCCCAGATCTAGTTCTTAAATTACAACATATGTTCTTTTCTCAAATCAGTCACAAATCGGTCATGTCTGATTATGCATCATTCACTATTTTTCCCAAATTTAGCGTTCGTGCGTCAATCTCTTATGAGATTTGGCTCAGGCTCGTGGCAGCCTGGCTATAGAACAGAAGGAAGAGATACATAATAGTTACTATAACATAAATAAGATAGATCTACATAGAAAAACATATCTGATAAACAAGAATATGCATAATCTCAAATTCTGATTTATAACCATGTCAAGATCATAATTAAATTTCATATCTTAAACTAACTATACTTACCTTGGTTGGATTCTAAAAGAAAAAGGGTCGTAGTTGTTCTCTTTTAATCCTATTCAGATTGGAAGAAGAAGAAGCACTAGTTCTAGCTTAGGTTTTAGCAGAGTAGAGACGCCATTAATTGATTTATTTTAATTAGTACAGAGGAAGCATAGTGTTACAATGGTTTGGTGTAGAGAGAAAGTGGGGTTTGGGGGTGTTTGAATAGCATAGGGATCAACGAATCTGGTCAGAACGGGCGTCCAAATGCAGAAAAACGAACCAGTCCCCGGATCTGGAAATAGGGGGGAGGTCGACCCCCTGGTCGACCTATGTGACCCAGGTCGACCCCCTGGTCGACATGGGTCCTGGGCAGGAAATTTCCTGCCCAGCCCGGGTGTGTGGTTTGAATTTCAAACTTAAATCTGAGCTGTTTTAATTTATTTAAATTCCTGAAACTTTTGAGGGCCATAACTTCTTCATACGGGGTCCGATTTACGCAAACTCGGACTCTATCTCAAGCAGAATTCTGAGATGAATGTAATGGAGTAACCCGTTTCCCTTAATTCTTCTTTTAAAAATTAAAAATACTTTGTTTTGTTACTTTTATGTTCATAGAAAATACGGGGTGTTACATTCTCTCCTCTTCAAAGGACTTCGTCCCCGAAATCTTCAAGTTAAGGGGAATGTGTCCTACCATCCAATCACCCATCTACTCAACTATCATCCTTAAGCATCCATTGTCCATAGAAAACTTCTAATGTTGTATGAACATATGCAAAAGTGTGTGTATATGTCTCTTATCTAATGCAAAGATCAGGCGGTCTACTGATTCAGTTGACCTCCTCAATGCGAATTATGTTAGTGCCATGAGTCCAATTATGTATGCAAGAAATCCTATTTGATACACATCATTTCTGTATGAGTGCATAACCATTCATCCAAATGCAACATCTATGTGATGAGTCAATCATTTTACATCCACAAAAATTGAAAAAAATGCACACACATCCATATGTAGTATGAGAGTGCTTTTGAGCCGATCTAGTGCCTAGTGTGTGTATATGCATCCACGAGAAACCACTAGCAAGCACTTGCATCCACTTGCAACCATCAAACATAACATGTCTCAAACACATGTTTACATCCCTTAGTTTCTACCTAAAGGTTGAAGACTCGATTGATAGGATACAACCGAGTGATAGAAGCAAGTACAATTAAAACAAAAGTTCTGTTCCCATTAGACATCGGTTAAGAGAATAAATCTCTAAGTATCAACCCCGAAGACCGAAATCAACATCAGATTGAAACTCAGAGAATTACTCCCATTAAATAATGCCAAAACTGGAAATCCACTTCACGCTTCAAGTAAAAAAACCTATCCTTTCCAGAAATATTCAGATACTTGCAGACTACTAGTACATATCATATTATCAAATGATTCTTAGGAAACTAAGCATGATAAAACCCCACCATATCCCACAAAACCCAGAATGTATGCGTCATAGTCAACTTAACGCCCAACATAGATACTCTCAAACCCCAACCTACCACAAACAGATGAGTCGTAACCCTTATGGGGTTTGAGACTATAGCGGGATCAGAAACAAGACCAGTATTAAAGTGCAGAGTCTCAATTACAGAATCAAAATGCTAGAATGAAAACGAGTTTTAACTCAATAACCAGATAAGGAAATTAAAACCTTCTACAGAAACATGACCCTTATGTTCTCTGCCGTTGCCCTCGTTTCTTCGGGCAGTCCCTAGTGAAGTGTCCCATCTCGCCATAATTGAAGTAAGTGCCCTTCCTCTTTCTACAATCCTTGTTCAGATGAGTTAACCTTCCACAAGTAAAGCACTTTTTCTCCTTCTTATCTTCAGACTTTTCATCCTTCTTTTGTGTTTCCTTTTTGGGCCACACTTTCTTGTTCTGTGGTCCTTCAAGCTTTTCCTCTTTTTTCTCACTTTTGGCTTCCTCTTCATGCATCAATGCCATGCCAACCAATTTCTCGAAGGTAGCCCCTATAGGAATGTGGGTCATAGCCAACCCGTGTAGCGGCTCATTCAAACCTTTAACGAATCTCAGGGCCTTCTTTTCAGGTGTGTTCACCACGTCTAAGCCAAATCTCGCCAACTGATTAAACTTGTTAACGTACTCCTTTACTAATAAATTCCCCTGCTTAAATGCCAAGAACCTCTCCATGTATAAATTCTCTTCTGCTCGTGAGAGAAATTTCATCTCAAACCTATGCTTGAAGACCATCCATGTCTCTACCGGACGTTCTCCATTCATGACCTCCCACCAAAACGAGGCTTCGTCCTTCATTAACCAAGCAGCTAATTGGACCTTCCTTCCATCTTCTATCTCGAAGATACCAAACAAATCTTCCACCTCCTTAAGCCAATTTCGAGCTTCAACAAACGTCTCTGACCCGTGAAAAGGTTTCCCACCCATTTCCCGAAAAGTCTTTGCATATCTTCGAAAAAGTATCAACGCGGGGAGGGGGAGGAGGAGCGGCTGTAGCTGGAGGAGGAGGAACGTCTGCCAGGCCTGCGGTGGTGGCCTTAGCCTCCAGATACCTTCTGAACCAGGTTGGTATCAGTATGCCCTCGGGTATCTCGGGTACCCCAGACATGCTGAAAAGAAAAAGGAAGAGATTCAAAACGAAGAATCGAAAGATAGATATATGGCTTTTGGGGATTATGTTTTTCAAAAATAAATTTTACTTTTGAAATACTTCCTTTTTAAAATCTTTTTGAAAATAGTTTTCAAAAACTTTTTTTTTTTAAATCTGTTAACCTTCAGCTCTGATACCAAGTATAACACCCCATGTCCGTTAATGTCATTCGCAAAGGGAATGCATTAACTTCCGTGAAGCATTATAAGTAAACAGAACAGAATATTACAAGACAGATTTGTAAAGTAGAACTTGAAAAATTTATAACTTTATTATAGTAGAAACAGAAATAAGTTTTGTTACATCCTTCAAAATCACAATACCAAAACCCAAGTATCTTATACCAAAATCCTTCAGAATGCATAATTTTAAAACCATAATACCCTACATAAATTGCCATAAGAAGGTAGAGTCAAAGCCAGGCAATACTTCAAGCCCTTCAAGCAGAGAGAACATGAATCAAGCTCTTATGTTTCAACCCTGAGCACCTGGGGGGCGGGGAACGGAATGAAAAAGAGGTGAAAACAAACGAGGTCAGACATAAAGTCTGGCGAGTCCAGTAACTTTCAGCATATAAACAGATAGTAGTATCATGACATGTAAATAAAACTGGATGAGAGATTACAGCAAAAGGAGTACAGTATGCTTAAGTTAAACAGAAGATACAGAATGATATAGACCAATATATCTTACTTCTCTGCACTAATACTTAGTATAACAGGATTAGGTGTTACCCTAATGTCTAAACTGAAACTGAAACGGAAACAGAATAATCTCTACAGAAACAGAATGCTAGTAATGGGCCTTTACCACCCCAACAGAGACAGAAGGTACAGAAACAGAATGCTAATAATGAGCCTTTACCACCCCAACTAATGGGCCTTTACCATCCCAACTAAGACAGACAGTACAGAAACAGAATGCTAATAATAGGCCTTTACCACCCCAACTAATGGGCCTTTACCACCCCAACAGAAACAAATGGTACACCAACAGATACAGACAGAACTAGTTGTACCCTAAATTCTACCCCAAGCGATCGACTCCCTAATACATAAATACCCTATGCCGGCCCCATAGAAGGGTGTATCATTCCCTAAAGTGGCAACCTATAGACACAAATCTATTTACAGATGTCACGGTGTCTTACATCCTCAGAGCAGACCGGATCCATGCACGCACATGACCCGGTTGGAATGCGCCATCGACACCCCTCGCCAGTATCAGAGTGAACCTCTTACGACTAGTTCAGTAAGCGTTCCCCGTACTCCTCCTAGTGTTGGGTCATAGTTTTGATACCAGAAAAGGGTTACTGACTAATATGGGTCCCACACGACAGATGACACAAGTAATTTCCCCTCATAACCTTGTGTCCCCAGACTAACAAATTTCAGATTTACTTGCTTACAAATTTCAAATGTACAAAGTTCAGATTAACTAGTCCTCAGATCAGACATACAGGTTAACAAGTTTTCAGACTAACGGATCAGATATACAGATTAACAGACTTACAGATTGTTTCACCTAACCTTGTATTGGGCCTACAGATTTACGAAACGGGTTTATTAGATTCATCCGTCCAGTTGATTTAACCTTATCCACCCAACACGTTTTAGGCATCATATTTATCCTAGATTTGCATTAATTAATCACTAATGCACATACCTCTCACATTAAGTCGGTAGCTTGTGGCCGCTGGATGTACCGGGCGGTTCCGGGCAGACTTCTGCCATAAGCCAGACCTAACCTCGTGTCTAAGCATCTTTTAGTTATGCCTACGACCTCTCACATTAGACTGACAGTTTGCGGTTGCTGGTTAAGCCTGTTGGGTTCGGGCAAGCTTCTACCGCAAACAGAGTCTAACCTCGTGTCTCAGCATTCTTATTTTTAGCTAAAATATTCATTCACAGATTATGCCAATATCAGACTAATTATGCCAATTCAACAAATTAAACTTCTTCACAAGTTACAGTAGATTATTTAAAGTTCTATTAACTTGTTTTGCTCAATTTTTTGATCGAGCCTACAAATTTTCATACCTCAAATTCACCGTATTCAGTTTCAACAGACTTAGTAGATTAGGTAATTTAACAGATTTAATCATAAAATTAAGCCTTATTTCACATTTCCCAAATTATGGTCATAATTCACAATATAACACATGCCCCAAATTTTAGTTAAATTCACACAGTTCAGAATATTCTCCAAAAACCCCAAATCATGATATACAATAAGAATTATGCCAAATTATAGCCTTTGATTTTCAGCGTATGCCTAATATCCAAAATCCCTATTTAAGCGTATTCACATTTAATAGTTATCATATTATAATATAGATCTTTACGCCCAAGTCCACAATAATTCTTCTTCTTCCAAATCACAGACTATCATATATAGTATGCCCAGATCCAGATCTTAAATTACAACATATGTTCTTTTCTCAAATCAGTCACAAATCAGTCATGTCTAATTATGCATCATTCACTATTTTTCCCAAATTTAGCGTTCGTGCGTCAATCTCTTATGAGATTTGGCTCAGGCTCGTGGTAGTCTGGCTATAGAACAGAAGGAAGGAAGAGATACAGAATAGTTGCTATAATATAAATAAGATAGATCTACATAGAAAAACAGATCTGATAAACAAGAATATGCATAATCTCAAATTCAGATTTATAACCATATCAAGATCGTAATTAAATTTCATATCTGAAAATAATTGTACTCACCTTGGTTTGATTCTAAATAAAAAAAGGTTGTAGTTGTTCTCTTTTAATCCTATTCAGATTGGAAGAAGAAGCACTAGTTCTAGCTTAGGTTCCAGCAGAGTAGAGATGCCATTAATTGGTTTATTTTAATTAGAACTGAGGCAGCATAGCGTTATAACACTACAACAAATATACCATATTACAACGGTGCAAAAACATTGTAAAAAGTTTTTACAACGGTGGAGCCACCGTCGTGTATTAAGAAGTTGAAATATACTTATATCTTTTACAAAGTTTCTGCACCGTTGCAACACCGTTGTGAAATAGGGTATTTAACAACTTTTACTCACCGTTTTAATAAATTTTATTACAACTTTTATTCCCCGTTGTTGTATATTCTGTTATAACATCAAAGCATAAGTATAACTACTTTTACCACCGTTGTAATGAACTTTATTACAACTTTTTTTTGCTGTTGTAACTCATATACACCTTACTAATATAAATAATTCATATATATTAATAATAATATGATTCATATTTCAATACAACAAATATAATTATACGGAATCATTCATATATATTAATTAACATAATATTCGATCAACATACACATAGTACATCATCAACTAAGCCCGTCACAAAAATCATAACCGTTTCAAAATACATACATCGATCTAACACAAAATATACATAAGCATACCCTACAAAAGCACTCTAGCTAAAGACAACGTAATTTTTATTCCAAGCCACAGTTGATCCAACAGCTTCTCCAACGGTAGTCATTTCGGAATTCGTCTTCCACAAGAAAGCCTCTGAAATCTATAAAGTTGAATTATGCATACAAATAAATATTTTGGTATTTTTATTCAATAAGAATCAAAGAAAAAAATGTCGAAAGAATATGTAGACAAATGTCGCCGTATGAGAGAAGATATGAACACTAAATCTTTAATGTTTAAAAAAAATAGACACAAAAACAAGTCACCTGTAACATTAGTGATCACTTTTGTAATCTTCTGAGCTGCAAGTGCTTTTAGTTTATTTCCAAAAGCCACCTGAAGCAGGTTCCTCATAAGTTGCTTTTGCTCCTTTGGATTGCTTGTATTTGACAAGGCAGATTCGAAAGCAAGCAAATTGTCCATAGTTATAGAGGGAAAAGACTGTAGAACCTAAAAAATAAATTCCACTTGTTATAATTCAAGATCTTGAGATAATTGCTTAGGCCCCTCTCTTTATTTAAGTAGAAATACTTCACGGTACAGACATTATCATCTTTTTTAAATCATAATTAATATAAATGCTGATTTTGTGATTATTGATCAACTTCATAAATAACACAACTTATTCATTGAGGCAGTGGGTCTGTCGAATAATACATCCAATTTTCAAAAAATATTTTGGAAAATGGAATGTCCAAAGTCCTAGAAACCCTAAACGAATACCCAAAATTTCTGAATACATATTTGATATGCAAAAATACGGATATGGTTGCGAATATGATGGTATCAGCTCCCAAATATCATCCACCCAACTTATTTCAACAAAAATAATTAGGAATGATCAAATATTAAATTACCATCGTACGACAGAATTCCTTCATTCACACTATACTTTCATTTTTAACAAAATTTATTTTGCCATAGGAACCCCTGACCATATATCAAAAATAATATACAACACATAAAGCTCTATTTCTTGGTCAGATTGATAACATTCACCTATTACAAAATATTCGATTTGCAATTCTTTTTTTTTGAACAACAAAGGAAGTAATATCTAAGGAAAATTGATGGGTAATGTCATAGGAAAATAACCATGATAAGGTTGTGCAAAATACTCTATGACATCCATAACAAAGCCACAGTAAAATTTTTCTTCACGGAACGAAATAACAACACCTACCCATAGAATATTTGTAAGAACTGTCTAAGGACCATCTACAGATTTGTTAAGCCGGCAGTATCCCATTTCATATTATGATTATTGAATAAAAATACACACATCTTTTTGTTCAGTATAATTTGACCAGGCAAAAATTTAGATTGCATTTTACAGTACTTTGCTGAGAAAGATGAATAAAATGAAGGATAAAGTATAGTAAGCTCTTATATGAAGAAGCAACTATTCTTAACTTCACTGGTCCGCAAGAACAAATAAGCCAAAACTAGAATGACACTTACCCATCCGAAAATATCTTTATGTCATTAAGCACTAAGTCACTTACCACAATAAATGTTGGGATTAATTATAAGTAATATTTATTATTCACAACATGATTCTTATTCAAAATGAAGGCGGTAAGTTTATTGCATAGTTATAGTAGAAGTTCTGATTCGGACATAAGTTTTCTATATAAAACAGTAGAAGAAAGAGCAGTGCACCTTAAGATCCAAGTGAACATCGAATGATCCTATCAATCCTTGCAAGATCTAAGCTCAGAATTTCCTTAACAAGCAGATCTTTGTGTTGAGGAGAAAGCTTGTCCCAAAAGGCAAAAATGTCTTCTTGGCCGTAGTCCTTGAGGCGCTCGATCAGAGCTGCTAGTGGAGTGACCATCTCGGTGGTGGCTGCCTGTGACTCATCTCGTCTTCCGATCTCTGACCTCACTACTATTTCTTTCATTTCCTTCTTCCCACTTTTACATCCTATTCGATTTGCAGGTCTAAATCAAAAGAAAATAGAACTTCATCAATAGCAATTATTTCAACCAAAATAGCTTGTAAGTAAACCTGAGAATAAACAACATACCAAGTGCTTGGCGATCAGTTTGAATTAAATTATCTATGATTTGAACTTGAAATTTTGGGATTAATTTCGATTTTGGGATTGATTTCGATTTTGGGTGAAACTTTACTGAAGGAAGGGGATACGAGGAGGCATACGTGAGGAAGTGATATCACGTAAGTAGGTTTGGAGCCAAAATTTCCCTGTCCTGCCTAATTTTCCTGCGAGCCCGCCTATGTTTCTTATTTGGTAGAACTACATTAATAAAAGACTGGATTTTATAAGTTATAATTAATAAATGAATATTTATAACAAATATGATATCAATTTCTAAAAACAATTTTACTAAGTGCTGAATATTATTTCTTAATTAATATCAATTTTTATATCTAAGTTATAATTGAATATTAATTATTTTGATTTAGCAATCATGTATATATTATGAATTACTAAATATTTAATAGTAATTATTATAAGCTAATTACTGTTTATTAATTACTACTCATTATTAAATACTTAAAAATCATTATCAAAAAATAATTACTATTTATTAAATACTACTAATTATTACTTCTTAATTAGTGATTCTTACTTATTATTTATTGATTACTAAAATTAATTATTCATTACTAAAAACTAATATTTATTTATTTATTTATTTTTAATTTCTAATAATAATACATAATTATTATTTATTAATTATTATATAGCAAAAAGAAATTATTAATATTAATTATTACATATTTTCAAATAAACTATTTATTATTATTATTGAACAATAGTTATTGAGTATTAATATTTTTATTAATTGTCGAATTTTTATTAATTATTAAAATGGTATTTTTGTTGTAGTGTACTCATATATTACAACAGTCAAAAAATAAAAGTTGTGATAGGCTTTTATTACAACTGCCAAAATAACAGAGTTGTTAAAAATAAGTTTAATACAACTTTTCTGGAAAAAAGTTGTAAAAAAACATTTATTACAACGGTGATTTTACCACCGTTGTAAAATTAAAGTTGTAATATGGTGTTTTTGTTGTAGTGTAATGGTTTGGTGTGGAGAGAAAGTGGGTTTTGGGGGTGTTTAAATGGCATAGGGATCAACGAATCTGGTCAGAACGGACGTCCAAATGCAGAAAAACGAACCAGCCCTCGGATCTGGAAATAGGGGGGAGGTCGACCCCCAGGTCGACCTCTTGGTCGACCCCCAGGTTGACCCCCTGGTCGACCTGGGTCCTGGGCGGGAAATTTCCCGCCCAGCCCGGGTGTGTGGTTTGAATTTCAAACTTAAATTTGAGCTATTTTAATTTATTTAAATTCCTGAAACTTCTGAGGGGCATAACCTCTTCAAACGGAGTTCGATTTACGCAAATTCGGACTCTATCTCAAGAAGAATTCCAAGATGAACGCAATGGCATAACCCGTTTCCCTTAATTCTTCTTTTAAAAATTAAGTATACTTTGTTTTGTTACTTTTATGTTCATAGAAACTATGGGTTGTTACAAAACTAATATATATATATATATATATATATATATATATATGTATGATCGTCGCTAATCTATGAATTAGAAAAGCGCGATATTTAAATTAAATTCTGCAAGCATACCGGTGCGTAGCATACAGGTCGAACACAGGGAGGTGTAATTAAAAATTATTATCTATTTATTCTTAAGTGAGTTAGACAATAGTTGGGGGTTGGTTTTGAAAACAAAGCTATTGAATTTACTATGGACCTGAATCTAATCAGATCAATACCAAATTCAACCAAAAAAACGAAGAACAAATACTAGAAATGAACAATAAACAAAAAACAACAGAAATTAAATTAGTATTGCCGTTGAATCTAATCAACGGTCAATCCTAATAAGCAATAGAAATAACACTAACAATTCGTGTTTTACCTAAAACTAATTGAGTAGATACACAATTTGTTATATAAGAAAAGTAAATAAACTAGAACAAAGGAGAACTTTATTAAAACTAAATGACAGTACAGAATACAAAATAATTGCATTAAAAAAATGGCCTTCCTGTACAATGATATAGTGGTCTTTTTATACAGGATGTAGCCTTCTCCCTTATTTGAATACAAGGCCCACAGAATAAATACATGAAAATATCCTTTCCAGAATGAAGGAATATTCCTTGCTTGATTGAAGAATTGTAATTAATGTCCTTCCTTTTGATGCATTGCACAGTCAGTGAGAAGATAAGGATGTGTTTAATTGAAGATGTGTGATTAAAACGTTCCCTTCTTTTTGCATGGCAATTAAATACGATTAATTGGATTTGAATTCTTGAGGGGATTATGCTAAAATTCAAAAATCCTTATTAAGTGCATGCATTATATACATACATAAGAATATATACATATAACACATCACTATTCCATATATTCTTCATAGCAAAGGGGCAGTGTGAATGTTACGTTCTTTGGCAAAAAGTGAGCTTGACGGGGATCGAACTCAGGTCTCTCAGTACAAATCTCTATGCATTTACCAGTGAGCTACAACTTCTTTTGGGATTGAGAAAGTGTTGACATAAGGAAGTAGCTTTTTCTTTGTAGTTGGCCTTTAATTTGAAATGAAAGAGGCATCACTTGACAATCTGTAAATACACATAAAAATACCCAAAGTATCATTTATTTATTTACAAAAGATAAAATATAAGAGCATGAAATAAACAGATTTTCATGTTAATCAAATACCCCCACACTTATCTTTTACTCGTCCTCGAGTAAAACAAGAAATGAAAAACTAACTAGATAGGTCACACTTTCGTAGGAAACACGATTGCATTGAGCGTATGCAACAAGCCGTTAAACCTCTAGGTGTCCCTAGTAGGACGAGTGGTGTCTCGTGAGGGTTTTCAGCGGATACTACCCACAAAATCCAAATGCAGTATGCTATGATTCTAATGAAACTACATGAATGCAATGGACATATGCAAAAATAAAAACGAAATGAAAACACGACTTATTTCAGGAAAGTGGTACAACAAATTAAGTTAATAATTTCTAATCAGTTGATTTTATTTTAGATACCTCAACTTGTCACAAATTTTCAATATAAATCAAGTTTTCAAATGTTAAATTCCAGTTTGGCCAGTTAGTTCGGTCGATAACATAGTGCAGCCATGAAATAGATTCTTAGTCTGCTTGGCACAGTTTGTAAAGTGGTATTCTAATTTTCTCATGTATGGCTAGTCAAATCAATAAAGTCAAGAAGTGTTTGGGCATCATTGCTTATTCTTTATTCTATAAAATTTTAAAATTTATGATTAAATACATACACCTAACTTAGAAGACCAAGGTTTACCACCCATGCACTGCCTCGCGGACTAACGGAGAGTGGGTAAAGAGCTTGGCGGATTGTGCAGGCCGACTTTGACTTTATCAACAACGTGTCGGTAATCCTTAGGTGTCCAATCTCATAAAATGAGACCAAGATATTCCAATGCTGACTTTGTCAACAACATGTCGGATAGAGTTTGGCGGGTTTGCACACCAACGCTCGATATACAAGCAATGTTGGATACCCTTGGATTATTATTATTATTATTATTATTGAATTTATAAGCACAAAAAGAGAGTTACGCGAATTCAACTTAACACAACTTAGTTTTAAAGTTTTGACAAGCCATTATAAGTATTTTAAGTCCTCCACTTATTTAAACAAAGTCTACAATATAGAATAGATTTCATGGCCATCACCTAAGAATCTACCTATGTATCGGTTACACTATTATCCCTCAAAATTAAACTTTTCATTATATTTCTTATTCGATCTAAGTTGAGAGAAAAAAATACTATCAACTGGCTAAAAATTGTAAACTTATTTTTGTTGTATCAATTGAAAATGAGTCATATTTTAAAAAAAAAATTATGTTATGTTACTACGATATAAAATGTATGATGGTCCTACATGAAAAGAAAGAAAAATTAAAGAAAAATCAAAAGAATGCAATGCAGACTCCCCCCACACTTGATTGAGACAGTGTCCCAACTGTCTAAGGTAGAAAAACAAAAATAAAATGAAAAATGAAAAAGAAAAATAACAGAAAAAGAACGTGTACCACCTGATTTCATGGTGGATGATCAGGCTCATGCAGATCGATAGGGTCATCTTCGTCATATTGCTCGAATTCCAAAAATGGTTTCAGTCGCTGACCATTTACTTTGAAGACTTTTCCATCCCTAGTATTTTCAATTTCAACCGCTCCATGAGGATATACTGTTTTCACAACAAAAGGTCCAGTCCATCGAGATCTGAGTTTTCCTGGAAACAAGTGAAGTCTAGAGTCGTATAAAAGAACTTTTTGTCCTACGTTAAATTCCTTACGAAGTATGTTTTTGTCATGTTGGGCTTTGGTTCTTTCTTTGTAGATTTTCGCATTTTCATACGCCTCATTTCTTAATTCCTCTAATTCCGAAATTTGCAACTTCCTATGTGAGCCGGCTTTCTCTAAGTCAAAATTCAAAAATTTTATGGCCCAAAGAGCACGATGCTCCAATTCAAGAGGTAAGTGGCAAGCTTTTCCAAAGACTAATCGATATGGTGACATCCCTAAATTGGTTTTATAAGCAGTGCGAAAAGCCCAAAGTGCATCAATCAGTTTTAAGGACCAATCTTTTCTATTGGAATTCACGGTTTTCTCAAGAATTTGTTTAATTTGTCTATTGGAAACTTCTACTTGTCCAGTAGTTAGTGGATGGTAAGGGGTCGACAGCTTGTGGGTGATTGAGTATTTCTTGAGCAAGGATTCAAAAGCACGATTACAGAAGTGAGTGCCATTATCGCTAATGATAGCTCGAGGTGTGCCAAAGCGTGAAAAGATGTTTTCTTTGAGGAACTTGATAACGACCTTGTTATCATTGGTTTTGGTCGGAATGGCTTCAACCCATTTTGAAACATAGTCTACTGCAAGCAAGATGTAAAGATTCCCAAATGAGTTAGGGAATGGTCCCTTGAAATCGATGCCCCAAACATCGAATAGCTCAATCACTAGAATGGGGTTGAGAGGCATCATGTTCCGCTTAGTAATTCGACCCGTTCGTTGACATCGATCACATTTAGAGCAAAAATCGAAAGCATCACGAAAGAGTGTGGGCCAGTAAAAACCGCATTGCAATACTTTTGCAGCAGCTTTTCTTGCTCCAAAATGACCGCCACAAGCATGGTCATGTGAGAAAGAAAGAATACTTTGGTGTTCATGATCGTGCACACACCTTCGAATGATTTGGTCTGGACAGTATTTGAAAAGATATGGGTCGTCCCAATAGAAGTTTCGAACTTTCAAGAGAAATTTTTGTTTATCTTGTTTTGACCATTCAGCGGGTGTTTGCTGTGTGACAAGATAATTCACAATGTCAGCGTACCAAGGGGTGTTAGTGATCGAAAGGATTTGTTCGTCAGGAAAATAATCATCGATTTGGGTGTCATCAACATTTTTGTGCACAATTCGAGAGAGATGATCAGCTACAACATTCTCAGAACCCTTTTTATCTCGTATTTCTATATCGAATTCTTGAAGAAGAAGGATCCAACGAATTAAACGGGCCTTGGCATCCTTTTTAGAAAGCAAATATCGTAAGGCCGCATGGTCAGTGTAAACTATGTCTTTGGATCCTATGAGATATGGTCTGAATTTCTCAAGAGCTAAAACAACTGCCAAAAATTCCTTTTCAGTAGTTGAGTAATTCAATTGGGCCTCGTTTAAGGTTTTGCTAGTGTAATAAATGACTCGAGGAAGTTTATCGATTCGCTGGCCCAAGATGGCTCCAATAGCAAAATCAGAAGCGTCACACATAAGTTCGTAGGGTTGAGTCCAATCAGGGGGTTGAATGATGGGAGTTGTGGTCAAGATTGACTTAAGAGTTTCAAAAGATGTTTTGCAATCATTGGAAAATTCAAACTTTACGTCTTTGGAAAATAAATTCGAGAGAGGTTTTGAAATTTTCGAGAAATCCTTAATGAATCTTCTATAGAATCCCGCATGGCTAAGAAATGAACGAACAACTTTGACAGACTTAGGAGGAGGTAAATTAGCAATCAAATCGATTTTGGATTTATTGACTTCAAGGCCATCTTTTGAGACGACATGACCTAGAACTATCCCCCTTTTTACCATAAAGTGACATTTTTCCTAATTAAGCACGAGTGATTTCTCCTTACAACGCTTAAGGACGAGTTCTAAATGAGTGAGACATTGGGAAAAAGATGATCCATAGATTGAAAAATCGTCCATGAATATTTCCAAGAATTCTTCCACCATATCAGAGAAAATACTCATCATACACCTTTGGAAAGTCGCGGGGGCATTACAAAGACCGAAAGGCAAGCGACGATAAGCAAAGGTTCCAAAGGGACAAGTAAAGGTGGTTTTATGTTGATCTTCTAAAGCAACAGGAATTTGGTTATAGCCAGAGTATCCATCAAGAAAACAATAGTACTCATGTCCCGCTAAACGTTCGAGCATTTGGTCAATAAAAGACAAGGGAAAATGGTCTTTTCGTGTGGTTGAGTTGAGCTTTCGATAGTCAATACACACATGCCATTTTGTTTCGATTTTTGTTGGGACGAGTTCATTACTGTCATTTTTGATCACAGTGACTGCCGACTTCTTTGGTACAACTTGTACCGGACTCACCCAAGTACTATCAGAGATGTGATATATGATGTTATTGTCTAGACATTTGATTATCTCCTCCTTGACCACTTCTCTCATGTTTGGGTTTAATCGCCTTTGAGCCTCACAGGTGGGTTTAGCCTCATCAACTAAATGTATGCGATGTTCCACAATTGATGGGCTAATTCCTTTTATATCGCTAATTTCCCACCCCAAGGCGTCTTTATTTTCCCGTAAAATTTCCAAAGTTTTTCTTCTTGGTCCTCGGTAAGATCAGAGGCCAAGATTACGGGAAAAGTTTGTGATGGGTCCAAGTATGCATTCTTAAGGTCGTGTGGCAATGGTTTGAGGTCCAACTTGGGATGTTCGTGTGTGTCCACATTGGTCAATATTCTTTGATCAGATTCAGATGGAGAAAGTGTGGATTCAAGAAATTCATTTAGTTCAGAAACGTATTCGAGCTCATCGAAATTGGAGTTGAAATGGTCAAGACACATTTTCATGGCTTCAGAAGTGTCATTAAAGGATTCATCAACGGTGGTTTGAATCATGTCAATTTCATTGATCTCAAAATCCCTAGGTTGTTTGTTGAGATTAAAGATGTTCAACTCAATAGTTAGATGCCCGAAGGAAAGTCAAAATTGACCGTTCCTACAATTAATAATAGCATTTGAGGTTGCTAAAAAGGGGCGTCCTAATATCAACGGGATTTGAACATTACACTGGCACCAAGATCGAGTAGGGCTCGAGAGATGTGAGTGTTTCCTATTTTACAATCAATGGTAGGGCAGCCAGGGTCTTTGTACTTGACTGGGGCAAGATTCGAAAGAATAGAGCTTGTATTCGCAGTTAGAAAGGCGGTTTTTGGGACATTAGTTACACGTTTTTGTGTACACAATTCCTTAAGACATTTAGCATATTGAGGGATTTGTTTAATGGTGTCTAAAAGAGGGATGTTCACATGAACTTGCTTGAAAATTTCCAAAATTTTATCGAAATTTGCCGCTTTCTTCTTATTATTGAGTCTATGGGGAAATGGAGCTATAGTTTTTTCGACTCTACGATCAGTTTCATCATTCGAGGAAGAAGGTGGTAGGGGTGTAGAAGATGAAATGTTGGGATTGCCAACATTGATTTTCAAAGGTGGGTCGGGTTTGCCGACACAAAGAGAAGAATTGTTGGGATTGCCAACATTTAAGGAAGATGGAGGTTTAGAAGAGCTGGCATTTGTAGCCATTAAGTGATCATCAAACTTTTGTATTTGGGTTGAGTTCAAAGGTTTGTTAGGGTTGCCAACATTATTATCAATCCCCTTTTTAGATCAAAGGGTTGTAACAACGTTGACCGGATTGTGGTTTTCATCCTCACAAGAATTTAGAGTACGAGAGTTATATTTTGGATTCACCTCGGGTTGACTAGGTAACTTTCCTTTCTCATTACTTTTCATTAGTTCCTTCATCATATTCATCATTTGTTCGAGTTTAACATCTTGATTATTTATTTGTTTTTCTAATCGAACAATATCTTGTGACGGTTGAGAAGATTGAGAGGATTGGTTTGATGATTGAAAATTGGGGTGCCTATAAGGTTGTTTGGATTGAGGTGCAGCTTGAGAGGTTTGAGACTTGGGAGATGAAGCTTGGTAATTCGGGTTGGGGATAAAGGGTTGCATGTGAGATGGGTTTGCCGAATTATTATGGTTTGACCAAGAAAAATTTGGGTGGTTTCTCCAACCAGGATTGTACGTGGATGAGTAAGGATTATTTTGAGCTATAGCATTGGCTTGGTCCTGAGAGTAATAGTGGGGTAACCCTTCTCCGGCTTGAGGTGTTTGATTTTCTAAAGGAATTTGGCTTAGGCCCATGACATGCACTCCTCTGGTAGAAGTGCGAATGGGAACACGAATCGATTCCCATTGCATGTCCTTTTCAGAATAGTCTTCTAAGAACCGCCAAGCTTCATCGGCTGTTTTAGACATAAAATCTCCTCCACACATTGATTCTAATTGAGTTCTAGTCTGATAGTTCAGCCCTTCATATGCAATTTGACATAAGTGGTCTTTTAGAATTCCATGATGAGGGCAACTATATAATAGCTGGTTGAATCTCTCAAAGTATTTTGAAAAAGTTTCCCCCTCATTTTGACAAAATTGATTTATCTTGGTTCGGATTTTTAGAGTTTTATGGAAAGGGAAAAACTTTTTCAAGAATGCAGTGACAAATTCATCCCAACTTCTTATGGAATGTCCTGGAAGAGAATTTAGCCATCTTTTAGCGCTTTCAAGTAGTGCAAATGGAATTAGCTTTAGCTTGATCGATTCGTTAGATAGTTGTTGCATTTTTGTTGTGGAAGCATACAATTCAAATTCACTCAGAAATTCATAAGCATTTTCAGATCCCGTAAACTTTGGTACCCCTTGGATAAAAGAATGTTTTAGCTCAAAATTGTTTCCTTCAGCTGGTGGGAACACAATGACAGATGGTTGAACCGTCCTAGTAGGATAACATCGATCACGAAGAGACAAGGGTCTATCCATTTGGATATTGAGGTTTTGAAAGTTTTGATTTATTTGGTTTTGATCCCCAAAGTTTGGAAAGTTTTGATTCACTCGATTTTGATCCAATTCGGTTGGAAAATTTTGGTTGATTCGAGAACCCCTAGGAGAATTTTGTTGGCTGACACTTTTTTCACTCATTGTTGTTAGATGCAAGCACAGAAATTAGCTACAATGAAATTTTCTGTCCTTATTGGCTCCTAACCCAAAATTATAAAGTGACGCGTTTGATTACTTAGATCAAAAGATTTCCCAGCCAGTTAACGGACAGGAGTTATCGGTGCCCCAGGAATCACCCTAGCAATGCAGCCGAAGGTTTAAGTACCTTCAGAGTAACAACCGATATAATATTTACGAATCACCATAATATTTATAAACGATTATTTCTCTGTCGTAGTCTAGACACCGAGAAATAATTCGTTCCAAATGAATCAACTATCACAATACAATTAAGCCCTAGATGAGCCCGTGACTCCCTTAAGTCCAATGTCTAACCGTTATTATTAGTCAGATTCTACGATGAAATGTAATTTGTGGGCTAAGGAAAGGGTGATAAAATCCCTCACCTTATGTGAATTAGGGTATTTCCCTTAACAGAATGAATAAAAATGCAGAAATAACAACAATCACACAAAACAATTGCAGAAATTAAAAAAAATTACATTCAAGCCGCTGCCCTGCAGAAATTTTTTACAACAATTGTCGATTTTTTTTTTCTTTGCAGCAGAGCACCTGTAGTGTTTTAAAAATTTCTCACCTTGATCGGCAGTCCTCCAGTGAATTTGGGAAGCGCTAGCGCGTTCACACCCCACTTGGTGTGCAACCGCTCCAACAATTTGAATTTTATTTGCAAGTTGACTGATTTTTGAATCTTTTTGTTTGTTGTGTGGGCCATTTTCACTTCTAACTCTTTTTTTTTCTTTTTTTTTTAAGAAAAGACAAGGTAGAGAAACAACAAATTAAGAACTAAATTGGAAGGAAGAAATAAAATTAAAAACTAAACTAAACAAAAACAATTTACTCTAAAACAAACTCCGACACTCGCTCAATCAATTAAAACACTTTTTTTTTCTTTTTTTGTTTTTGGTTTGTTTGAGAAGAAAAAAAAAATAAACTAGACTAACCAAACACAAAACAAAAGAAACAAGCTAAAGTAGACTCAACAAAACAAAGCGATAAAACCTGACAAAGAGACAAGAACAAAGCGACAACACTCACGCACCCAATTGGCAGATCACACGCACTCAGCCGGTCACAAAATGAGCGTACACAACCCTAAGAACGAACCAGTCTTGACTATCCCATTATTGTAATATATAAAAAAAACACGCTAGTCCAATTATGAGACAATCACGCCCCCTATTTCTTTGATTTCCCAAACGCACTTCCTTTACTTTTCAGGAAGCAAATCACAAGTATGAAATTTATTTCTTCAAATCAACCACAAAAGAAATGACTATAAAACAGTGCCACACACACAAGCTTCAGCAAGTCACACACAGAACAGTGAGACCGAAAAGAAACAGTCAACAATGAAAATCCCTTCCTTCTTTGATACCCCTTCTCTTTTATGTTTCAACCCAGATAAATCACGCACAAAACAAAAAATCAACTCAGACCTTCCTTTGTTTTTTTTTTGTTTTTTTTTCGCTCTTCTGGTCTCGAATCAACTTGATTGACATAGAAATGTGTTTATTTTATGCTCTTATATCTTATCTTTTGTATATAAATAAATATTACTTGGGTATTGTTTTGTTACTTTTACAGATATTCCAACCCATCCCGCATGCAACCAGAAATGTAGAGAAATAGAGTTCAATTTGCTGTGTATTTGCATTTTGAAGAATTGTAGATGAAGATATCACATCTAGTTGCTGTTGGACAAGAAAAGGATTGATAACAAGGATTTGCACATCACAAATCAATGAAGAAGTGTCAAGGAAGCAAGAGGAAAAGAGAAAAGATCCAAATTTGCTTTATTTATTATAGGCCCATTTATGTTTCTCATTGTAAACTAATTAGTGATGTAATGACCAGGCCCAGTTATCATTAGGGTTAGGGTTAGGGTTTGGCTATCTACCCTATATATATACCCTTGTAATGGCATTGTAGCCACCATCCTATCATATATCTCATTATATTCTCTTCTTCATTAATAAAATTCATTTTTCTTTTATGCAATTTTCTATTTCTTAGCACTTAGTGTTGTCTATGCGATTAGATTCGGTAGAACACTATTTGTATTTTGCAATTCTTTTCATTAGTGATTGACCGTCTGATTAGATTCAGCGGTAATCCTAATTTTATTTCCTGTTGTTATTTATATTCTGCACTTTTATTTTCTGTATTTTAATCGCGTTCATAGGTTAAATTGGATTTGATTAGATTTGAATCTGATTCATAGTTTCATTGCTTTTCCATTGAAATTGTGATTTGATCGTCGGTTCAGTTAGATCTGTTCTGAATCAGATTACAGTTTTAATTTTGTTTTGTTTTATTTTCAAAATCAACCTCCAAAATTTTGTCTAACTCGCCCAAGAGATTAGATAAATAATTTAATTTAATTCACCTCCCTGTGTTCGACCTGTATGCTACACACCTGTATGCTTGCAGAATTTAATTTAAATGTCGCGCTTTTCTAATTCATAGATTGGCGACGATCAAGTTTTGGCGCCGTTGCCGGGGAGGCAATATTGAATTTTATTGTTTATTTAATTTCTGATTCGTGTTAGTTTTTATTTATTTATTTTAGTTTTCTTTTGTTTTCTTCTATATATATAAAAAAATCTCAATTGGGTAGATTGGTGTTGTTCAATGATACCATAATCTTTCAAATAAGAAAAAAAAACTTGCCATTTTCATTGTTGATTTTTCCATCACACAAATTTCTTTCAATCTATTTCTACTGTCTTCCAATTTACAAGTAACTGATTAAAAAAAAATCCCTCTTTCTATTTATATACACACCTTACTTTCTTCTCTGCCTTAATTCTCTGCCATTTCACAGATTTCTTTCCTTTCTTTCGTACAAACCTCTCTTTCTTTTCAATTTAAAAAAAAAACTTGCAGTTTTTCCCCGATCTCTTTCCTTTTACAAACGTCCTTCCTTATCTCTTACATCACTTCTTTTGCAAGTAAAAAGAAAAACAAAATATATATATATATATACAAAATTCCTTCTTTCTCTGTCATCTCAGACCAACGTTTTACCCTCCATCTTCGATTGTCACACAAATCACAGTCCTCTACAATCACAAAGACCACAGCAAAAAACCGCAATCACTTCACCACCTTTCTCCTTGCAAATTCACTCAACAACCTAGTTCTACCCTCATCACATCATCCTTCACCATCTACCAGATCCGAACCCATTTTCACCATCTATAACCACCCTTCCTTTCCGTCCACAAAATCCTCGACTCCTAGTTTCCCGAAACCCCATTGCAACAGCAACCGCACCATTGCCAAGCGCACAAATCCATCCACCCCACCATACACAAAATAAACCCAGCAACAATCGCACCACACCCATACATCTTCACCAATTTCAGATCATTCACCACCTCCAAACTTCCTAAGCCAGAAAACCATTTTCAGTCACGTCCCTCCCTCTTAACCAATTCGTTCCACCACTCTCTTCTCCTTACCGTTCATCTCCACTGCTTCAACCCATACTCCATCACCACAACCCCTGCGTCCACCAGCAAACCCGAAATCCAGCGACTGCTCACTTCTCCAGCAGCTCCTCAATTCCTACGCCACACAAACCCTATAATCGCACCCTCCAGCCTACTCGTCAACCACCGATTCGAACTCCAATACCTAGTTCGAACGTAATCCGCATCGAAGACTCTCGGAACCCATAAATCGAACCAAAAATTTTTTTCGAAAGGCAAGGAAAAAAGAAGAGAAAGAGGGGGACGGATTTGTCTCTGAAATTAAAGGGGATTTGTGACTGCGTTTTTTTTTTTGGGTCTCTGAGAGATTTTGGGAGGGGCGTGGCTGTTTTTTTTTTTTTTTTGGAGTTTAACTGTGGGGTTTTATAGAATAAAAAGAAGGGAGGGGCGTGATTCTATTGTTCTACGTTCGGATATTTGGCAACAAAAAAAAAAGCAAGGGGCGTGATTATTGGTATTCATGATTTGCTTAAAAAAAGAAGGAGCGTTGTCTTCTGATTGATTTGTTGAGAGAGCTACGCTATATTATATTGGGCAAGCTCTAGTTTGTTTTGAGGGTTTGTGGTCGCTTGTTTAGTGGTCGGTTGAGTGGGTTTGAAGCACTGTTTGGGTGCGCCCCTTATTGTTTGAACTTAGCATTGTAACCAGTCTAGTTTTTTTTCCTTTTTTTTAGCCAGTTTGTCTTAGATTAGTATTAGGTTAAGTTTTTTAATTTTTTTTGGTGTTAGCTTGTTTAGGTTAACCTAGCTTTTTATTTATTTATTTTGTTTTTGCTTTTGCTTTCTTTTTCTTTTAGAGTCTTGTTTAGTTTTCTTGAGTCTTGATTTTATCGAGTCTTTGTTTTTGTTTTTGCCTAGTCTTGATTTCAAGTTAGTTTACTTCATTATTTTTTTCTTTTTCCTTTTCGATCTAGTTTTTTTTTTATTTTGCTTTCTCTTTACTTAATTTTTTTTTAAAAAAAAAGAGAAGAATCAAAGAGAGAAAAGGTCAAACAACCACACAAGAATTCAAAGATCAATCAAATTGCAAAAAGAGAAGTTAGAATCGTTCAAGCTACTCAATATCTGGACGGACTACCGATCAAGTTTTTGGCTACACCCCCACTGTACAATTTTCTAACTCTACAGGTGCTTTGCTGCAAAAGAAAAAAAAAATAGACAATTGTTGTAAAAAAATTCTGCAGGGGCCGCGGCTTTGAATGTACAATTTTTAATTTTGCAATTATTTTGTGTGATTTCTGCATTCTTTTTATTCATTCTGATAAGGGCAATACCCCAATTCACATAAGGTGAGGGATTTCATCACCCTTCCCTTAGCCCACAAATTGCATTTCATCATAGAATCTGACTAATAATAATGGTTAGACGTTGGACTTAAGGGAGTCACGGGCTCATCTAGGGCTTAATTATATTGTGATAGTTGATTCATTTGGAACGAATTATTTCTTGGTGTCTAGACTACGGCAGAGAAATAACCGTTTATAAATATTACGGTGATTCGTTAATATTATATCGGCTGTTACTCTGAAGGTACTTAAACCTTCGGCTGCATTGCTAGGGTGATTCCTGGTGCACCGATAACTCCTGTCCGTTAACTGGCTGAGAAATCTTTTGATCTAAGTAATCAAACGCATCACTCTATAATTTTGGGTTAGGAGCCAATAAGGACAGAAAACTTCATTGTAGCTAATTTCTGTGCTTGCAGCTAACAACAATGAGTGAAAAAAGTGTTAGCCAACAAAATTCTCCTAGGGGTTCTCGTATCAACCAAAATTTTCCAACCGAATTGGATCAAAATCAAGTGAATCAAAATTTTCAAAACTTTGGGGATCAAAACCAAATAAATCAAAATTTTCAAAACCTCAATATCCAAGTGGATAGACCCTTGTCTCTTCGTGATCGATGTTATCCTACTAGGACCGTTCAACCATCTGTCATTGTGTTCCCACCAGCTGAAGGAAATAATTTTGAGCTAAAACATTCTTTTATCCAAGGGGCACCAAAATTTACTGGGTCTGAAAATGCTTATGAATTTCTAAGTGAATTTGAATTGTATGCGTCCACAACAAAAATGCAACAATTGTCTAACGAATCGATCAAGCTAAGGCTAATTCCATTTGCACTACTTGAAAGCGCTAAAAGATGGCTAAATTCTCTTCCACGACATTCTATAAGAAGTTGGGATGAATTTGTCACTGCATTCTTGAAAAAGTTTTTCCCTTTCCATAAAACTCTAAAAATCCGAACCGAGATAAATCAATTTTGTCAAAATAAGGGGGAAACTTTTTCAAAATACTTTGAGAGATTCAACCAACTATTATATAGTTGCCCTCATCATGGAATTCTGAAAGATCACTTATGTCAAATTGCATATGAAAGGCTAAACTATCAGACTAGAACTCAACTAGAATCAATGTGTGGAGGAGACTTTATGTCAAAAACAGCCGATGAAGCTTGGCGGTTTTTAGAAGATTATTCTGAAAAGGACATGTAGTGGGAATCAATTCGTGTTCCCATTCGTACTTCTACTAGAGGAGTGCATGTCGTGGACCCAAGTCAAATTCCCTTAGAAAATCAAACTCCTCAAGTCGGAGATGGGTTACCCCACTATTACTCTCAAGACCAAGCCAATGCCATAGCTCAAAATAATCCTTACTCATCCACGTACAACCCTGGTTGGAGGAACCACCCAAATTTCTCTTGGTCAAACCCCAATAATTCGGCTAACCCGTCTCACGTGTAACCCTTTATTCCCAATCCGAATTACCAAGCTCCTTCTTCCAATTCCCAAACATCTCAAGTTTCACCTCAATCCAAACAACCTTATAGGCACCCCAATTTTCAATCATCAAACCAATCCTCTCAATCTACTTCACCGTCACAAGAAATTGTGCGTCTAGAAAAATAGTTGAGCTCTTACGAAGCCAAAATAAACTTGCAAGACGCTAAAATGGACCAAATGATGAATATGATAAAGGAAATGGCGAAAAATAATTAGAAGGGAAAGTTGCCAAGTCAACCTGAGGTGAATCCAAAATATAACTCTCGTGCTGTAAATTCTTGTGAGGACGAAAATCATAATCCAGTCAACGCAATTACAACCCTTCGATCTGGTAAGAGGATTGATAATAACGTGGGAGACCCTGACGAACCTTCTAACTCGACCCCAATCCCTAATCTTGATGATCACCCATTGGCTTCGAATGCCAATTCCTCTAAACCTCAAGTTTCCTTAAATGTTGGCAATCCCAACAATTCTTCTCCCAGTGTCGGCAAACCCGACCCACCTTCGAAAATTAATGTTGGCAATACCAACATTCCATCTTCTACAACCTTACCACCTTCTCTACCCTTGGATAAACCTTCTTTTTCGAATGATGAAACTCATCACAGAGTCGAAAAACCAATAGCTCCTTTTCCTCATAGACTCAATAATAAGAAGAAAGCGGCAAATTTCGATAAAATTCTGGAAATTTTCAAACAAGTCCGTGTGAACATTCCTCTTTTAGACACCATTGAACAAATTCCTCAATATGCTAAATGTCTTAAGGATTTGTGCACACAAAAACGTGCGACCAATGTCCCAAAAACAGCTTTTCTAACTGCAAATACAAGCTCTGTTCTTTCGAATCTTTCCCCAGTCAAGTATAAAGACCCTGGCTGCCCTACGATTGATTGTAAAATAGGAAACACTCACATCTCTCGTGCCCTACTCGACCTTGGTGCCAGTGTCAACCTTCTCCCTTATACTGTCTATCGTCAACTTGGACTAGGGGAGATTAAACCAACAAACGTCACACTTCAACTAGCCGATCTATCTGTCAAAAAGCCATTGGGAATTATCGAGGACGTCTTGATACAGATCGAACAGTTTTACTTCCCTGTCGATTTTATAATTCTAGAAACAGAGCCTGTCTCAAATCCCAATGTTCAAATACCATTGATCTTAGGACGCCCTTTCTTAGCAACCTCCAATGCTGTCATTAATTGTAGGAATGGTCACCTTCGACTTTCCTTCGGGCATCTAACCATTGAGCTAAACATCTTTAATCTCAACAAACAACCTAGGGATTTTGAGATCGATGAAATTGACATGATTCAAACCACAGTTGATGAAACCTCTAGTGACGCTTCTGAAGCCTTGAAAATGTGTCTTGACCATTTCGACTCTGATTTCGATGAACTCAAATACATTTCTGAACTAAACAAAATTCTTGACTCCGACACTTCGTCACCTGAATCTAACCAAGGAATGTTGACCAATGTTGATACACAAGAACTTCCTAAGTTAGACCTCAAACCCTTGCCACCAGACCTCAAGTATGCCTACCTAGACTCTTCAAAAACTTTTCCCGTAATCTTGGCTTCCGATCTTATCGAGGACCAAGAAGAAAAACTTTTGAATATCTTGCGGGAAAATAAGGATGCCTTGGGGTGGGAAATTAGCGATATAAAAGGAATTAGCCCATCAATTGTGGAACATCGCATACATTTAGTTGATGAGGCTAAACCTACCCGTGAGGTTCAAAGGCGATTAAACCCAAACATGAGAGAAGTGGTCAAGGAGGAGATAATCAAATGTCTAGACAATAACATCATCTATCCCATCTCTGATAGTACTTGGGTGAGTCCGGTACAAGTTGTACCAAAGAAGTCGGGAGTCACAGTGATCAAAAACGACAGTAATGAACTCGTCCCAACAAAAATCAAAACCAAATGGCGTGTGTGTATTGACTATCGAAAGCTTAACTCAGCCACACGAAAAGACCATTTTCCCTTGCCTTTTATTGACCAAATGCTCGAACGCTTAGCGGGACATGAGTACTACTGTTTTCTCGATGGATACTCTGGCTATAACCAAATTCCTGTTGCTTTAGAAGATCAACATAAGACCACCTTTACTTGTCCCTTTGGAACCTTTGCTTATCGTCGCATGCCTTTCGGTCTTTGTAATGCCGCCACGACTTTCCAAAGGTGTATGATGAGTATCTTCTCTGATATGGTGGAAGAATTTTTGGAAATATTCATGGACGATTTTTCAATATATGGATCATCTTTTTCCCAATGTCTCACTCATTTAGAACTCGTCCTTAAGCGTTGTAAGGAGAAATCACTCGTGCTTAATTGGGAAAAATGCCACTTTATGGTAAAAAGGGGGATAGTTCTAGGTCATGTCATCTCCAAAGATGGCCTAGAAGTCGATAAGTCCAAAATCGATTTGATTGCTAATTTACCTCCTCCTAAGTCTGTCAAAGATGTTCGTTCATTTCTTGGCCATGCAGGATTCTATAGGAGATTCATTAAGGATTTCTCAAAAATTTCAAAACCTCTCTCGAATTTACTTGCCAAAGACGTAAAGTTTGAATTTTCAAATGATTGCAAAACATCTTTTGAAACTCTTAAGTCAATCTTGACCACAACTCCCATCATTCAACCTCCTGATTGGACTCAACCCTTTGAACTTATGTGCGACGCTTCTGACTTTGCAATTGGAGCCATCTTGGGTCAGCGAATTGATAAACTCCCTCGAGTCATCTACTACGCTAGCAAAACCTTAAACGAGGCCCAATTGAATTACTCAACTACTGAAAAGGAATTTTTGGCAGTTGTCTTCGCTCTTGAGAAATTCAGACCATATCTCATAGGATCCAAAGTCATAGTTTACACTGACCATGCTTCCCTACGATATTTGCTTTCTAAAAAGGATGCCAAGGCCCGCTTGATTCGTTGGATCCTTCTTCTTCAAGAATTCGATATAGAAATACGAGATAAAAAGGGTTCTGAAAATGTCGTAGCTGATCATCTCTCTCGAATTGTGCACGAAAATGATAACGACACCCAAATCGATGACTATTTTCCTGACGAACAACTCCTTTCGATCTCTAACACCCCTTGGTACGCTGACATTGTGAACTATCTTGTCACACAACAAATGCCCGCTGAATGGTCGAAACAAGATAAACAAAAATTTCTCTCGAAAGTTCGAAACTTCTATTGGGACGACCCATATCTTTTAAAATACTGTCCAGACCAAATCATTCGAAGGTGTGTGCCCGATCATGAACACCAAAGTATTCTCTCCTTCTCACATGACCATGCTTGTGGCGGTCATTTGGGAGCAAGAAAAACTGCTTCAAAAGTTTTGCAAAGCGGTTTTTATTGGCCCACACTCTTCCGTGACGCTTTCGAATTTTGCTCTAAATGTGAGCGATGTCAAAGAATGGGTCGAATCTCCAAGCGAAACATGATGCCTCTCAATCCCATTTTAGTGATTGAGTTATTCGATGTTTGGGGCATCGATTTCATGGGACCATTCCCTAATTCATTTGGGAATCTTTATATCTTACTTGCAGTAGATTATGTCTCAAAATGGGTTGAAGCCATTCCGACCAAAACCAACGACAACAAGATTGTTGTCAAATTCCTCAAAGAAAACATCTTTTCACGCTTTGGCACACCTCGAGCTATCATTAGCGATAATGGCACTCATTTCTGTAATCGTGCTTTTGAGTCCTTGCTCAAGAAATACTCAATCACACACAAGCTGTCAACACCTTACCATCCACAAACTAGTGGACAAGTAGAAGTTTCCAGTAGACAAATCAAACAAATTCTTGAGAAAACCGTGAATTCCAATAGAAAAGATTGGTCCGTAAAACTGATTGATGCACTTTGGTCTTTTCGCACTGCTTATAAAACCAATCTAGGGATGTCACCATATCGATTAGTCTTTGGAAAGGCCTGTCACTTACCTCTTGAATTAGAGCATTGTGCTCTTTGGGCCATAAAATTTTTGAACTTTGACTTAGAAAAAGCCGGCTCACATAGGAAGTTACAAATTTCGGAATTAGAGGAATTAAGAAATGAGGCGTATGAAAATGCGAAAATCTACAAAGAAAGAACCAAAGCCCAACACGACAAAAACATACTTCGTAAGGAATTCAACGTAGGTCAAAAAGTCCTTTTATACGACTCTAGATTTCACTTGTTTCCAGGAAAACTCAGATCTCAATGGACTGGCCCTTATGTCGTGAAAACAGTGTATCCTCATGGAGCGGTTGAAATTGAAAATCCTAGGGATGGAAAAGTCTTCAAAGTAAACGGTCAACGACTGAAACCATTTTTGGAATTCGAGCAATATGACGAAGACGACCCTATCGATCTGCATGAGCCTGATCATCCACCATGAAATCAGGTGGTACACGTTTTTTTTTTCTTTTCATTTTTTTTATTTTATTTTTGTTTTTCTGCCTTAGACAGTTGGGACACTGTCTCAATCAAGTGTGGGGGGAGTCTGCATTGCATTCTTTTGATTTTTCTTTAATTTTTCTTTCTTTTCATGTAGGACCATCATACATTTTACATCGTAGTAACATACCATAATTTTTTTTTTAATACGACTCATTTTCAATTGATACAACAAAAATAAGTTTACAATTTTTAGCCAGTTGATAGTATTTTTTTCTCTCAACTTAGATCGAATAAGAAATATAATGAAAAGTTTAATTTTGAGGGATACTAGTGTAACCGGTACATAGGGAGATTCTTAGGTGATGGCCATGAAATCTATTCTATATTGTAGACTTTGTTTAAATAAGTGGAGGACTTAAAATACTTATAATGGCTTGTCAAATCTTTAAAACTAAGTTGTGTTAAGTTGAATTCGCGTAACTCTCTTGTTGTGCTTATAAATTCAATAAAAATAATAGTAATCCAAGGGTATCCAACATTGCTTGTATATCGAGCGTTGGTGTGCAAACCCGCCAAGCTCTATCCGACACGTTGTTGACAAAGTCAGCGTTGGAATATCTTGGTCTCATTTTATGAGATTGGACACCTAAGAATTACCGACACGTTGTTGACAAAGTCAAAGTCGGCCTGCAAAATCCGCCAAGCTCTTTACCCACTCTCCGTTAGTCCGCGAGGCAGTGCATGGGTGGTAAACCTTGGTCTTTTTAGTTAGGTGTATGTACTTAATCATAAATCTTAAAATTTTATAGAATAAAGAATAAGCGATGATACCCAAACACTTCTTGACCTTATTGATTTGACTAGCCATACATGAGAAAATTAGCATACCACTTTGCAAACTGTGCCAAGCAAACTAAGAATTTATTTCATGGCTGCACTATGTTATCGACCGAACTAACTGGCCAAACTGGAATTTAACATTTGAAAACTTAATTTATATTGAAAATTTGTGACAAGTCGAGGTATCTAAAATAAAATCAACTGGTTAGAAATTATTAACTTAATTTGTTGTACCACTTTCCTGAAATAAGTCGTGTTGTCATTTTTCGTTTTTATTTTTGCATATGTCCATTGCATTCATGTAGTTTCATTAGAATCATAGCATACTGCATTTGGATTTTGTGGGTAGTATCCGCTGAAAACCCTCACGAGACACCACTCGTCCTACTAGGGACACCTAGAGGTTTAACGGCTTGTTGCATACGCTCAATGCAATCGTGTTTTCTACGAAAGTGTGACCTATCTAGTCTAGTTTTTCATTTTTGTTTTACTCGAGGACGAGTAAAAGATAAGTGTGGGGGTATTTGATTGACATAGAAATGTGTTTATTTTATGCTCTTATATCTTATCTTTTGTATATAAATAAATATTACTTGGGTATTGTTTTGTTACTTTTACAGATATTCCAACCCAGCCCGCATGCAACCAGAAATGTAGAGAAATAGAGTTCAATTTATTGTGTATTTGCATTTTGAAGAATTGTAGATGAAGATATCACATCTAGTTGTTGTTGGACAAGAAAAGAATTGATAACAAGGCTTTGCACATCACAAATCAATGAAGAAGTGTCAAGGAAGTAAGAGGAAAAGAGAAAAGGCCCAAATTTGCTTTATTTATCTAAGGCCCATTTATGTTTCTCATTGTAAACTAATTAGTGATGTAATGACCAGGCCCAGTTATCATTAGGGTTAGGGTTAGGGTTAGGGTTTGGCTATCTACCCTATATATATACCCTTGTAATGGCATTGTAGCCACCATCATATCATATATCTCATTCTATTCTCTTCTTCATTAATAAAATTCATTTTTCTTTTATGCAATTTTCTATTTCTTAGCACTTAGTGTTGTCTATGCGATTAGATTCGGTAAAACACGATTTGTATTTTGCAATTCTTTTCATTAGTGATTGACCGTCTGATTAGATTCAGCGGTAATCCTAATTTTATTTCCTGTTGTTATTTATATTCTTCACTTTTATTTTCTGTATTTTAATCGCGTTCATAGGTTAAATTGGATTTGATTAGATTTGAATCTGATTCATAGTTTCATTGCTTTTCCATTGAAATTGTGATTTGATCGTCGGTTCAGTTAGATCTGTTCTGAATCAAATTACAGTTTTAATTTTGTTTTGTTTTATTTTCAAAATCAACCTCCAAAATTTTTTCTAACTCGCCCAAGAGATTAGATAAATAATTTAATTTAATTCACCTCCCTGTGTTCGACCTGTATGCTACACACCTGTATGGTTGCAGAATTTAATTTAAATGTCGCGCTTTTCTAATTCATAGATTGTCAACGATCACAACTCGGCTTGATTCTAATCGAATTGGGTTTTTAATCGGATTTAGGAGTTGCGATTTGGAGGACCGGGAGGTTTTTGCTGGCGCAGGAAGATGTATGGGCGGTGGATGAATGTTGGGGGTGAAGTGGTGTTTGCAAGGTGACTTTGCAGTTGCGGAGGCAATGAAGGGGGAGGTGCTGTTGGTGTTGGACGTGAGGAGGGTTGGATGCAAGTGGGTGGTTTGCGTGTTGTTGTAGGGTTAGAAAATGGAACAAGACAGTGGCTTTGTAGTAGAGGATGGGTGTGAATTTTGAATGGCGTGGATCTACAGAAGAAAATAAGGGAAAGAAATGTGAGAAAATGGAGAGAATTAAAAGCAGAGAGGGAAATAAGGGAAAAATTAATGAAAAGATCTTTTTTTTTTCGAGAAAGAAATCAGGTCGTAATGGAAAGGTAAGAAGGGAAAGAAATGAAGACAGAAAAAAAGAAACTGAATAAAAATGGGCAAGTCCTTTTTTTTCTCTGTTTAGTTGATGGCAGTACCAATCAAATTGATAAACCAAATTACTAAACCAAATATTTTTTTGAATTGGAATGGAATTCAAAAACAGGAAAGAAATCAGAGGATAAGAAAAAAAACAAGTTTTTATTTTTATTTTTTTTATTTAGAAGATTATGGCTATAACTATCAATACCAAATCAACAAAATGAGATTTTTTTTTTGAAAGTTTGGAAATGAAGATAGGGAATCAAATGTATTGAAAAACAGGAAAGAAAGTCGTGAAAGAAAAGAAACAAAATGAGAAAGAACTGGCAAGTTTTTTTTTTTTAAATGAAGAGAGAGAGGAACTTGTAAAAAGGAATAGACTGAGGAAAAAAAAAGAAATAAATAAAAGAAAAACTAGCAAGATTTTTTTCCCTTGTTTTTGGAGATTGAAATATCAATAAATAATATCCAATCTACCAATCAAGAGTTTTTTTTTTCTACTGAACAAAACAAAACAAAAACAAGAAGAAAAAAAAAACTAACACGAATCAGAATTAAATAAATAATAAAATTTAACGTTACCTTTCAGGCAACGGCGCCAAAAACTTGATCGTCGCTAATCTATGAATTAGAAAAGCGCGATATTTAAATTAAATTCTGCAAGCATACAGGTGCGTAGCATACAGGTCGAACACAGGGAGGTGTAATTAAAAATTATTATCTATTTATTCTTGGGCGAGTTAGACAATAGTTGGGGGTTGGTTTTGAAAACAAAGCTATTGAATTTACTATGGACCTGAATCTAATCAGATCAATACCAAATTCAACCACAAAAACGAAGAACAAATACTAGAAATTAACAATAAACAAAAAACAACAGAAATTAAATTAGTATTGCCGTTGAATCTAATCAACGGTCAATCCTAATAAGCAATAGAAATAACACTAACAATTCGTGTTCTACCCAAAACTAATTGAGTAGATACACAATTTGTTATATAAGAAAAGTAAATAAACTAGAACAAAGGAGAGCTTTATTAAAACTAAATGACAGTACAGAATACAGAATAATTGCATTAAAAAAATGGCCTTCCTGTACAATGATATAGTGGTCTTTTTATACAGGATGTAGCCTTCTCCCTTATTTGAATACAAGGCCCACAAAATACATACATGAAAATATCCTTTACAGAATGAAGGAATATTCCTTGCTTGATTGAAGAATTGTAATTAATGTCCTTCCTTTTGATGCATTGCACAGTCAGTGAGAAGATAAGGTTGTGTTTAATTGAAGATGTGTGATTAAAACATTCCCTTCTTTTTGCATGATAATTAAATACGATTAATTGGATTTGAATTCTTGAGGGGATTATGCTAAAATTCAAAAATCCTTATTAAGTGCATGCATTATATACATACATAAGAATATATACATATAACACATCACTATTCCATATATTCTTCATAGCAAAGGGGCAGTGTGAATGTTCCGTTCTTTGGCAAAAAGTGAGCTTGACGGGGATTGAACTCAGGTCTCTCAGTACAAATTTCTATGCATTTACCAGTGAGCTACAACTTCTTTTGGGATTGAGAAAGTGTTGACATAAGGAAGTAGCTTTTTCTTTGTAGTTGGCCTTTAATTTGAAATGAAAGAGGCATCACTTGACAATATGTAAATACACATAAAAATACCCAAAGTATCATTTATTTATTTACAAAAGATAAAATATAAGAGCATGAAATAAACACATTTTTATGTTAATCAAATACCCCCACACTTATCTTTTACTCGTCCTCGAGTAAAACAAGAAATGAAAAACTAACTAGATAGGTCACACTTTCGTAGGAAACACGATTGCATTGAGCGTATGCAACAAGCCGTTAAACCTTTAGGTGTCCCTAGTAGGACGAGTGGTGTCTCGTGAGGGTTTTCAGCGGATACTACCCACAAAATCTAAATGCAGTATGCTATGATTCTAATGAAACTACATGAATGCAATGGACATATGCAAAAATAAAAACGAAAAATGAAAACACGACTTATTTCAGGAAAGTGGTACAACAAATTAAGTTAATAATTTCGAATCAGTTGATTCTATTTCAGGAAAGTGGTACGACTTATTTCATGCAATTTTCTCTCATTATCGTCGTTCGTATTAATTATAAGAATATATATATATATATATATATATATATATATATATATATATATATATATATATATATATATATATTATAAAATCATCACAGTCCTAAAATTTAACTATACATTCAACCACTTCAATTTTAACCACTATAGTTTCTTCAAGATCACAATAAAATTCATTAAGTTTATTTCCATTAAACTCCTATCATTATGCACAGTTCTACTGTGTAAATAATGTAGTTGTATTGATGCAGTAGTGCTCTATAGCAGTACATAAATTCGGTTGTAGAAATTTAAGATGATTTATAGTTCATATAAGTAATATTTTTATTTCAATATTACTGCCTACAAGTTGTTGATAAATGCATAAATTCTAGAAAATGAAAATTATTGTTTTAACGGTTTGATCGGTTTAACTATCGAAATCTTGAGTCTTGAGTCATCACGGTTGATGCACAACAATAGGAATGAAACTAACGTTACCTAGTTGGTCATGAGATGACTGTAAGTACAATTTTATAAACAACCAAGCCCACGTGTAACCAGAGAGATAGATGAAAACCATTTAATCACAGAACAAATTAATGAACCAAAAACCTGTGGTATACAAAACAGTTACACACCCAAGGTAAGTAATAAATTAGACACGCTTCCTTTCCCGCTCTAAATCAATATGACTGCCCAAAATATGTGACTTAAACATAAGTTCTATAACAAGTCACCATCGTATATGTAACAAAACCTTGCGTAGAAAGCAGCTCACGGGTGAGCAGCCACAGCCATTAATATGTGTATACATATTAGTTCCTTTCGTATATATATCCACTTCATGCAGAAATATATTGTTCAATACGCATATATAATCAAGAAAAGAAAATTTCAACTATGTCCCACATTGCCATTGAAAGAAACCGCAGAAGGAAGATGAACGAGCATCTCAAAGTTCTACGGTCCTTAACTCCTTCCTTCTACATCAAAAGAGTAAGCAGAATCTTATTTTATAATACAATGGCAGAACTAAAGAGTTCATTGTTGTAGCCTTGTAGGGCAATAATTTGTCATAAGAATTGAGATTCTGAGAAATAAAATACACTTGTAGCTGCTAAAATTTGATAATTATTGATATATCTTATTAAAAATAATAGTAATGCTTATCCTATATATGGCTAAATCTGCTCACAGTAGAGCATATGATTGGATTCAGCTATGGCAGTGTTTTAAATTTCACGTAATTAATTTGGCTTATACTAGTAAATATTTGAATAAATGCTTATTTTGCTGCTAAATATCTGCTCACTGTAGACCATGTTTGCATCAAGTTATGGCAAAATATACATGAGATAGGGAATACATTATTTACATACTCTTATATACTGGAACATGCATGGGAAAATACATGAGTTACTTATATAACAAGACCAGTGAAATATACAGTCTTTGTTAATTTTCTCAGGGAGATCAAGCATCGATCATTGGAGGAGCGATAGACTTCATAAAAGAGCTGCATCAGATAGCAACATCGCTAGAAGCAAAGAAGCGGAGGATGAGCTTGAGCCCTACGCCGAGTCCAACGCCACGGAATCAACCACCAAAATTAGAAGCAGTCGACTATAACAGCCAGTTAATGAAGGAGCTGAGTGCGAGCTCTAACTCGCCCGTGGCTGACGTAGAGGCGAAGATATCGGGGTGTAATGTGATGCTGAGAACGCTTTCCAGGAGGATTCCTGGTCAGGTTGTGAGGGTGATAACTTTGCTTGAGAAGATGGCTTTTGAGGTGCTTCATCTTAATGTTAGTAGCGTGGATGATACTGTTCTTTACTCCTTTGTCTTGAAGGTAACTTGTATCCATATATATATACATGGATGTTTCTTCTGTGCGATTTCTTCTTCCATGCGTTTTTTTCTTCCTTGCTTTTGTCGTCGTCTTCTCGGTTCTGGAATCCTAGCATCTAAATCCAAGCTTAAGCGTTAAGCGGAGTAATTCAACATAATAGTAAGTAGTTAGCTTTTTTTTTATTTTTTATTTTTTTGAAGTTGATTAATTTTATACAAAATTGTTTTTTTTTTAATATCACCATTATCAAATATAATTGTAGTTAGTTATTTTCTGAAATCTTGAAAAATTGATAGAAATATGTCTGAGAAGAGAAGCCGTGGATTAGAATAAAAATTGATACAGAATTGATTTTAGGCTAGTTGGATTAGTATTATTAATATGATATGGGAATTGTGAAATAACGGAGAATTGTAAAACAAGAAGCACAAAATTGATTGTTAGATATATAATAGGGTGAAATCTGTAAGTTAATCCACTCGTGGATTAACTTACAAAATAGTTGTGGATTAACTTATTAAACTCAAATGGTGGATTAACTTATTAAAACCGTGTATTAGAATAAAAATTACCTATGTTTTATTGTTTACTGTATCATCAAAGGAATTCAGGCAACTCTCTCAATGGTTATGTCCTCTGTATATAATAAATAATACCTAAAACTTATACTACAACTATTAGAAGTTAAACAACCAATTTAAAAATGGTTACCATCAACAGATTTCAAATGATAATTCGATGATTTAAGGATTGTAAGGTCATTTCGATTAGTAACTTGTTCTAGTGGTGAACAAGCCAACTATATCTCAACCATTGATTCCGGCATCATCACCGTTTGTTTCTTTTATGGTGACTCCGATCCACACATCAATTAAATAATTTAGATGTATGATTATGATTTAATGAGATAACCGACACCCATAGAATGAGGATAGAGGATTTCATCTGACCGATAACCTATGTATACTTTTTCAAGAAAAGGCAAACATTATGCCATTTTATATTATTTAAAAAAACATTGAGTAAGATTTTATTATTATGTTATAGGGATAGTGAAAATTGGGGGGAAAAAAAAAGATGTAATATGCTAAACTGTTATAGCTATCTAAAACATTTGGTCTTCTTGGACATGATATTTTCTCTTAACAGCTCCAACTAGAGCCAGGGGTGTTACGGTTACGACAACATCAATTTTTACCTTCAACCATAACTGCAACCGTTGTTGACGGTTAGCAAATTTTATAACCGTTACCGTAACCTCTAACCGCTACCGCAACTATTACCGTAAATTTACATTGTTATCCATAAATAATGCAAGTTCTAACTTTTTTTTCTTAAGAATTAGTTTGTTTACCTATGAAACAAACTATCCATGTGCATGTTTTCTATAAATTAAAGCGCAAATAATTTATATGTATGTTATTTCTCTAGCTTAAGTTATTAAAAAACATATATTTTTGGATGAAATACTACAAAAATATATATGCGGTTGATATGGTTTACCGTAGTTATCAAAATCCACAACCGTCACCGTTACTGTAGTAGACGGTAACTGTGTATACGGTAACCGTGTATACGGTTTGACAGTTGAGTGATCCTACCGTAACATCAGAGCCGGTTTGAGGGCAAGGCTCAGCAGGCCGCGGCCTAGGACCACCCTCCGAAAGGGGCAACACTCGCTGGAAGTTGTCAGTGATGATGCTAAAATTATATAAATAAGAATAATGTCTATTGGCCATTAAATAACAGTTCGTTAGTAGCTTCGTTGGTTGTATTTGTGTTTACTAACTTAGAGGTGGCAGGTTCAAGTCATGGTGGCTTCAGTTTTTTGTTTTCCTACCCTTTGCAAGAGCAATTATTTTGGTGCCTTCAGTTTTCCAGTTTTCATACTGGAGGGCAATTCTTTTTTTTTTTTTTTTTTTTTTTTTTTTTTTTTTTTTTACACACATGCTGTGCACCTAGGGCAACCCAAAGCAACCAAAGCATGGAGCAGGCCCTGCGTAACAGCCTTAGCTCCAACTACTTATCTTCATGACCTCATAAACTACTCTATTATCAAAACATAGATTGAATACCTAATGAATGTTAATTTTTCTTCCATTATTTATGTTCCAAACTTCAAATGGACTCCTCGTTACATTCAAATGGATTGCAATATGCTGATTTGTTTTAAGTATAGTTAAGCTAACATAAATTGTTCTTAAGACATAAATTGTTGCACATGCCTTGGTTGATTAGATCACTCTGTGGGATTCATATTATATCCTTTTATGTCTAAAATACCAAACTTGTGTATATAATTACCCAATTTCTAAAATAAAAAAAAAACACTATCTACAACAGACCGTGCTGATCTTATACAATGATAGTTGATACCCTGGTATTCTTGTAATAATTTTTCTTTTGCTATATTCATACATTTTTCATTGTCATGATGTTTTGCAGATTAGGCTGGAGTGCGAACTTAGTGTAGAAGAACTGGTTATTGAAGTTCAACGAACCTTTTCTCTTGATAATCCATATTGATCTATCCATATCTTCAATTGTAACGCTCTGCATGTGTTTTTCATAGACGAGGTATAATAATTAGTAATAGGTTCAATTGTAAATTAACGCGCACTGATTTTGTACTATCTACTGTGTTCACGTTCCTTTGGCATTTTGAGCTAAAATGACAGCAAATGGTGTAGCTAATGTTGGGAACTTTTAAGTTAGAATAGCATGATCCAAGCTCAAGTCCTCTGTATAATGCAAAGTTCGAGAATTCGGCTTCGGTCATTTAAAATTTTATCAATTTCGGATGATTTCGTAAATTTCGATTTCGGTTTAGATTTTGGTTTTCAGTAGTTTATTAATAACAAAGGCAATCTTCAGTAATTTTGTGTTTGTAGATTAGGATAATAAATAGATAAATATGGTTATCCTTGTTGAATAATATTAGAATATAGTACATGCTGAAGAATAAGAAAGATGTCAAAGAATATACTAAAGAATAATGATTTAATGTTGAAAGAATATTAGAATATGTTGGTTAGAGAATATGCTAAATAATCAGAAATATGCTAGAGAATAATAAATATGCTAGACAATAAATAACCCTTTACATAGGGTTCAATACTGTAATCTTTCGTATCTTTTGTACAACATATTAATTCAAAAATTCAATAAAGATGTAGTCCCTTAATTTATATTCATCTTCTCTTTTTCTCATCTCTTTCTGATTTTTTTTTCTTCATCAATTATTTATGTTTCGATTAATTATTTCAACAATCTTAAAGTCAATACTCATTTAACACACTAAACTATAATTGTTAGCTGAGGGTATAATAGGAAAATAAAGAAAATCAGTAAGAAGCTTTCAATTTCATTCAACAACTTGCATTTTGTTCCATTCAAACATCCCTTAGCCCTAGACCACCACCAAGCCCAGCCCAACTTCCTTCAGCCCTAAACTAAGTTTTGTTCCATTTCCCTCCTCACTTCTATCATCGACATCGAAAAAAGGAAAAAAAAACCGACACTCTGAAGACATAAACATTCGATAGCTCAAAGCTAAAAATAAGACGATCGATCGACCGAGCACGGAAACAAGAAACAAAATCACTAAATTACTGTAAGTCGATGTCTAAAGGGGAAATAATCGACCGAGACTATCATTTAACTTTCTTCGATATGGTAAGTATATTTATGATTTTACTGCAATTTATAAGCTTTCTGTCTGTAATCGTGTTTTTGTCTACAAGATTCAAAATTTTCACGACTTCGTTTTTTCGCCCTATATTTGTTTGTAGTTTTTTTTTTAAACCTAGTCCAAAACTGATTTTCTTTGTCGGTTTCGGACCGTTCATCAACGATACCGGTCCGGTACCTCCGAAATTTCGAGGTACCGATCGAAACCTTGAACCACGGTATAATGTCTCGATCATGCGCTTAATTAAATCTTCGTACGTTCTCCATATCTTAATTCAAATCTTGAAGGAAGACAATGAAATCAATCGTTGTGACATGCATTAACATGAAGCGCACAAGATTTTAAATTTTCTAACAAAACATTTTCATTCATTAATCTACAAATTCATCACATTTTATTACATCTCATAATTCCATGGTTATATTGTCTAGTTATATTTAGGACTGTTAATGGATACTGAAGAAATCTGAAATCCGTCCACATCCAATTTTGAAATGCGAACAAATATCCGATATTTAAAAAAAGGATGTGGATGCGGATATAGACACATCAACATCCGAAAATTATACATTCACTTTTATTTCATGATTATATCTTAAATTAGGTGTATTTTAAAAAAAAATACTGATTTATTATTTTGTAAAGTTGAAGATTTACTAAATGCATGCTAATTGCTCAAAATTATATATTATCATCATATTTATTTATTTTTAGCACTATAGTAATCAACTGGGTTCAAAAAACTTAATATTAATTAAACTAAAAAATTATGCTCATTAAATTATCGACTATTGGAGGAGTGGATAATTATTCGATATCCGTCCGTATCCACGGATGCGGATATTCAATATCCGAAAATGATTTTGGATGCGGATATGACACTATACGCATCTGAAAGTATCCGTTGACAGCTTAGCTACATTTTACCTTTTTAAAAACTTGATACTTTATTACATATATATATATATATATATATATATATATATATATATATATATATATATATATATATATATATATATATTGAAAATTGGTTCACTTTATTATAAGAAAAAGCAGTACAATAGGCAGGTTAGCATACTAACCGTTACAAACCATAACAAAATAAATAAAATATACAAGTAACTCTAAATCTAGCTTAAGATAAACCGGCCCATGATGAGGCCGTCCCCTCTTGTAACTCGCTACACCAGAGCCAAAAGATCCATTCAAAACACGCTGCATCACAAACTATTTCATATCATATAATCATGATTTTTCAGCCTTGTATGCAATAGAGACGGTCTCTCAAACTGGTTCAATCCACTTAAAACTTTATTATATATATCTGTGTGTGTATGTGTGTGTGTGTGTGTGTGTGTATATATATATATATATATATATATATATATATATATATATATATATAAAGATTTTACATCCCCAGTTGTACAACTCAAAATAAGTGACAGACCACTCACTCGTACTAAGACATTGTACCCACTAAAGATATAAAATCAATGGCACCATAAAAGGCAAACCTTGCCCATTCTATATCAAAGGCTATCTAAATAACTCAAGAAAAATACATGAAACACTTGTACCTAGTGAGACTCTAACACTAGTACCAGAAGAAGAGCCTGGCCCAGAGTCGAGTAAACTATTCGACTTCTTGAATTTCTTTTTTTCTTCTTCTTTCCCTTGATCTTGCTGATCATCTTTGCCCATTCTGGGTTGTCAATCACTCCCACGTCTTCGTCTGCCTGAAGATCATCCGCTGTTTCTTCCGAACTAGTTTTGCGCACCGTCTTTGATCTTGTCCTTATGTGTTCTACTTATTTGTCGTCCCTACTGTAGTTGTTATTTGGGTCCATCTCATAAGTAGAATCTACGGATTTCATATCATGAGGATCGGTCGAGTACGTATCACACTAACTTTGCAATGTACTAGTCTTCTGCGTTTGTAAACTACTGTCATGCTGAGCAGCCGAGTCTTGGAGGTGCTGGCTAGGAAGGTTAGTGGAATCTTTATCTTCTAAAGCTTGATCAGCGGTATCTACCTCCATATTGTTTGCATATCTCGTCTGAGGAACTTGTTGTTTGGGACCCAAGCCTTCATAAATTGACACATACTATCAAAATGTTCAAAACATTGACAATTCGAGCATTTAGGTAGGTTCCACTCTTATTCAACTTCTTACCAAACCAATTGATCATTTTCAGTCAAAATGGAAACATGTTTGGGATAGGAAAATAATTCGGCACTTCTATAAGCACCCGAGCAAATGCAATTTTTTTAATTCCTTCTGTGAATTTATCTAATTTTACTGGATTTCCAAAAACTGACACGATCTGACTTATTCCTTTTGCGGTCCAATATTCGAATGGCAGTTCAGGAAGGCGGATCCATATAGGAATAGTCTTCAAAATATCTTTACTAAGCTTCATTATTATCGACAATCTCTTCATCATCATTAATTTCCTTTCATAATGATACGGACTGTCCTTTAATATCCTTTCATAATCGTCCTTCATATCTGATTTAATAATGTAAAACCTATCCTCTTGAGAATATATAGTAAATTCTCCAGATGACCTCCATAATCTATGAATATATGCCCTAAAATAAGGGTGATACGGCTTGGCGTCTACAATATAACTTACTATCGAATTATCTCATTGCTCTCTTCCTTTTTGAACTAATTATGTATACATTGTAGCACAAGTCGTATTATTAAAATTCTTCGGATCACATTATCTAAGCGGGGTGTAAATTGGAAGTTGGTTACCTGTAAGCGGGGTGTAAATTGGAAGTTGGTTACCTGTAACAATGTCCTTCCAAGCTCGGCTGGTGTTTTGAGATTGTGTACATCGATTTTCTGCACGCTTTTGTTCCAAACCGGGTGGGCTTGGTAACGGCAGGCATGGCGCTTTTCCTGTTGTTCTTGAAACCCTGGCAACTCTGCCTTTCTTCTTAGCTTCAATATTCTTTTCATCATCCAACGTGGGAAATTCTTGGCTACTGAAAATTCCTCCTTCCAAACCAGCTACAGCCTTTCCGTTTTGAGATGGTGTAGATCCATTAGACGCCTCATTAGGATTTTACTAACACTGATTTTTTTTTCACATTCTCTGATTTTGTCTTGATACAACTAGTTGGAAATCCCCAGAATTAGGTTTTGAATTGTATGAGTATGCTCTTGAGTCCGAGCTTCTCAATGGAGGGGTCATCATATTAGGGTTTGAAAAATCTATACTAACTCGGAGGTCTGATGTTGGTTGTGTCTCTTCTTGTTCCAATTCAATGTCGGCCATCACATTAATGTGTGATTGGGTGAAGGCGAGGTCGGCAGGAGGCAATTTGGGAGATGGAGGATTGCGTAGAGGTTGGAGATTGGGTCTGGAGGTCGCGATGTTGAGTTTGGAGCTGGTGACACTGTGTTTGGAGGCTTCGAAGGCGGGGAGTAGGGAGGAGACGACATCGGGGGGAAGGGGAAAAGCGGTTGGAAGGAGGGAAGAGGGCTGGAATTCCGTTGCCAGGAGTACTTTTTTGCCACCATTGCAATGTCGGTATCTACCGAGCGTTTGTATTAAGGGTGCGTTCTCAGCGAACGGAAACGGGGTATTTGAACGGGGAATGTGAGCGTGGTACTGTAGCGAATGGAAAATGCGTTTTTAGCTGCGAACGGGGTATTTGAGCGTGGTATTTGAACGGGGTATTTAATTGTTAATTTATGCATTTAATTGTAATTTATGTTTAATTTATTTATTAATTGTAATTTATATTTAATTTATTTGTTAATTTTAATTTTAACTTACCGTGTGTTTATGGGATCAGTTTCTTTGGAACAATGCAGAAGCATTAATCGCCTAGGAAATGGGAACAAGTGAACACATTTCCCATTAATCGCCTGGGAAATGGGAACAACAAGTGAACAAGTGAAATGCGGAAGCATTAATAGCATTAATCGCCTGGAATAATAGAACAAGTGAGTTTTAATGAAGGTATGGGAACAAGTGAACACATTAATCGCCTGGGAAATGGGCTGGCGTCCGACGCGTCGGACGCTATGGGTTCATTTTCCAGCTTTCACCCAGCGTTCCAAGTGAACGGGGAAAAGTGTCCTCGTGTCGGACGCGTCCGACGCGAACGCAAACGTTAGCGTGGTAAAAATTGACTGCGAATGCACCCTAAGCATCTGTCTGGCTATATTGTCTGGTTGTACTGTAACAAATGCAAATATAATATCAAGACATCTTAAGATGCCCCATAAACTTTTTAACTACTAGATTATTTCAACACTTCTATTACATACAAACATTTAACAATAAACAAAAGTTAAACTACACTATCGAAATGATACTCTAAACAGTATTTTGCCTTATGTATGTCTCCAAAAGCATATTTGTCTGAACCTGAAAAATACCATTCTCTTAACCTACCTAACTCAAATTGAGTACTCAAATATTTAGGTAAAAATAATAATAATAAAAAAGATCATACAGAAAGTATGATATGGAAAATAACGTGTCATTTCAAATCAAAAATGCAAGTACATAGTGAGTTCATGCCTTTGACCGGAATTTATTTTCCCTCACTAGTATCTTGACAGCCATTGTGCCAAATAACATATACATGTAGTCACATTGATTGGAATATAATCATAACTTTAACGTCATTATCAAGCACCATTGAGTTAAAATAAACAGTCTGTCATTCACCATAGTTAAAGGGTTATGCATCCATATAATTGTTTGCACCTAACAAATAGTCTATGACATAGTCACTATGAAATTATATAAGTTTTCCTAAGTTGGCTAAAAACCTATTGGACTGACTGAGGCCAGAAATGTAACTAGATGATCCAAGGTATATTATCTAGTAAGGATGAATATCACTGGCTTTAGTCCAACAAAAAAAAAACAATGAACATCTTTGCTATTAGCTCCTTTCTATGTGTAACTCCTAAAATTTTGACCTCAATACCGGAACAGTCCTATATATTGGAATCTACACCTAAAAAACTGATGGCTCAATTGTTGAAGGATAAAGCATGATCCCACCTAAGTTTTCACCTGAATATCTAGTTCAAAAATAATATTTAAGAGTCATGTCTTCTAATCGGTTGATGCGTCCTAACACAAGGTAACACCAAACTTTAATGACTCCACCACTATACCAAAATTATTAAAGAGCATTACAAGTAAGGTCACATAATAACATAGAGAATACAGTTAGCTTAGAGCGATTGAATGTGAATGTATCCTTAAACTAACAATGACACATTTTTGTTATCATTATGAGGATCTGAACTAAAATTTTGATGTGTAAAGTATCAATACAAAGTAATAAACACGTCGATTTAAAATATTCATAAGAGTTTATAATATAAATAAATAAATAAGAATCAAAATCATAGACTATAGTCGAGTAATATGCACCATATAAATTTTAAAGTATAAGTCTTTGAAATAATAATATTAGACTTACATATCTAATATATACAATGTCACACCAAAACTAATCTATGTATACGTGAGGTGAGCACAACTGTCAAAATAATCTATCCCCATCCAGCACACAAATCCAAGATCAATAAGTCCTAGTTTCTATAGAGTCTCAACCAAACTTGAGTATTATGAAAATAAACGGGTCGGATGTAATGCCTTACCCAAGACCCACTCTAACAAAGCATATTATAAGGTAACATGTTTCTCTAGTGTGGAGAATAGAGCTAGCTAAGGATGACTATATTTTAATTTCACTTTAAGTATGTATCAATACATCGATCAGTATGCTAAAAAAAATCTTTTAATAAATGGAATTAACATATACGATCCAGACTAAAAACAAAACTATGATGACTTTTGTTGACGTGGGAAATTTTCCCTCTCATGCCAACACCCGATTTCCAAAGAGTGGAATAGTAAATCCAGATGTAGACTGCTGAAAAGTAAATAACACTGAGATTTATAGTGGTTTGGCAAGTGTGTCTAAGTCCACTTTGAGGTAGCTTTGTATATTTATACTGTATAGTTACAAGTACAATCCATTTTACATGAAATAAGAAGAGAGATGAAATGATTTGTTATGGCCATGGCAATTTCTTTACTTTGAGCCTTCAAATCTACATTAATGTCCAAACATCCAAAAGAATCCTTCAAGTATCCAAGATGAAGCTTCAATGTCCAAAGAGTTCAAATAGCAATCCAAGTGCCAAAGTTCTCTAAGAAAAATTCACAAGTCCATAGAAAGTTCCCAAGTGTCCAAGAAACCATGAAGGAGAATGTCCCAAAGCTAGAAAGATCTTGAAACCAGCTCTAAACAAGGGTATTGATAGGTGTAGTGCGTAAGTGGGATTGAACCCAAAAAATTCTTCTCCCCGAACACTTAGCCAATTCGAGAAGAAGGAAAGTTTATTCTTCTCCTCAAGCACTTAGCCCTAGCCAATTCCGGGAGAAGGAAAGCTTACTCATCTCCTCGAACACTTAGCCAATTCGGGAAAACTGAGAGTTTATCATTCTCCTCGAACACTTAGCCAATTTAGGGAGAAGGAGAATTTGTTCTTCTCCCCGAAAACTTAGCCAATTCGAGGAGAAGAAAATTTTATTCTTCTCCCCCAAGTACTTAAAAAAAAATTATGTCTTTTGAGAATTCCGCGAACTTCATCCAAATCGCTCCAAACATTCCTGAGTTCGTACTCAATTCCTCAACACTCCAATAGTCAGAAAACCAAAGCGTGATGAACTTGCAAAAAAGCGGGTCAACACTTGCCCCTTAAAACATGTCTTTCTGTGGAAGATGCATTTTGTATAGTCTAGAAATTCTAGAGTCCAGAAGTCTTAATTCGAAAGAAATCCAAATAGAAATCTAATAGCTGAAAAACCAAAAATTCAAGAAACCACGATCGTGCTGGTTCGTGTTAATAAAAAAACCAGAATATGAAATCCAAAGGAATCCAATGATCACTCTAGACCGTATTATAAGAGAAATCCAAGCCAGAATACCGGAACTCCAATATCAACAAAAAGCCATAGGAGCAAGAAATCCAAAATATCCGATGCTGGCTTAGTCTATACCTGCAAAAACCAAAGACCAAATGAATTGTTTTGCCAAGTCCCAACAAAACAACTCATAACCAATCAAATATAGCCCATACTTGAGCCATGAACGAGTGGCCTTGTCAAGTCCAGATAAGACGCTCTGGCTCTTCCCAAGCAAAGTCCTTACTTGGGGACCAGTTTATTTTTATACTTATTGAGCATAGTCTATACTTACCAAGTTCTAAAAGTTTGAAATTTCAATTTTCGATTTCATACTTCACAAGCATAGTACATATGAGCGAAGTAATTTTATTAAAATTTTGGAAAAGTTCTAAATTTTTAATTAACCTAATAGTTCATTGTTGGGAAGAGAGCAAGCCTAGGGGTTTAGTCCTAACACCGTACATGAATGAGTCGACTTAGACATTTTTGATTTCAAGTTTATTAAGTCATGTAAAGTGTCAAGGGGATGGCCTATTGCCTACAAAGAGCATGCCTAGGGGTTCCCGTACACGGGTAGGAAGAATTTGCCATCCGAAAGCTAGAAAACCATAAAATCAAGGAAATTTATTAACTACAGGACAGATGGTTTATAGTCGAGTACAGACCATGCCTAGAGAATTAGTCCTAATCCCGTACATCGGTAGGCCGACTTAACCATCCAAAACTAGAAAACCGAAGATACAACATCTAGAAGGTTGAAGCTCAAACAACCAAAGCCAGAAATCCTAGTGACCAAATAACAAAAATCCTAAAGCTAGAAATCCAGAGAAAACCACATCAATTGATGACCAATCCACCCGGGACACGTCCTGGCCCATTCCTATTCCGAGCAAGAGTAAGCAACAATGCTTGCTCCGGTATCGCAGCCTGATTTCTAACATATGTGCCAACTTGCTACATCTGAAACGCTTCTCAATAATATCCAAAAGGTGTCTGCAGTTCGTTTGAATTAGGATCATCATGCTCATGAAACAAACGATGTTTAGCAGAATCTCTTTCCCTTTGAGTTGACTTCTGCCTGGAAGGCTTCCTGAGCCGAACTGTAACACGCCGTAAAATAAACCTAAAATAGACATAAGGTAATTTAATTTAAAATAAATAATAATAATTAATAATATGTGAATGAGCTGAAAAATAAAACTTTGGATAATTGAGAATTGGGCCATGAAAGTATTGTTATTGCGTTCGTGTTGACATTCTGTTTCATTTTCATATTTTATTTACTGAAAACGGAGTCCGTATGTAAAAGATATTAATAAAACAAGTTGTGCGTAAATATTAACACACAGTCTGAAATTCAAATAGATTATACATATTCGAAGTATATTAATTATGGATTGGCATGAAATCAATATTCCAAATGAATTTGAAATTGTGTGTATATGTTCATGTAACAACTGGGAAATTTGACAATAAATAAATTGGCTATTTAATTATATTTACAAAAAAAGGGAATTTCTGCAAACAATAAAATTTGGCCATGGAACTTGCACCGTTATGTTCCTCACGGAATTATGGTCAACTTTCATGTTTGGAGTTTGATGAACGGAGTCCTTGCGAAAAAGTTACGAACGGAATACGAAAAACGGACGAAAATAATAAAATAGAATATTTGTAATATTTAATATCATTTATAACCTGCCTTTACTAGGTGTTTTGGCCTAAGGGCGGTCGATGCCCTTTGTAATGGCCCTTAAATCTGTACCCTTCGAGTTGACTAGATACACCACATGTCCAACCCAAATTACACGGAAATACGAATCATTATGGATAAAGACGAAAAAGATAGAAGAAGAACAAAAATAGCAACACAGAATCTCACACTGCAACGTAACAAAATTATATATATATAGTAACCTTTAGAATGCAAAACTAGACCTATACTTACATACATCATCAGAGTACATAACATAGCGGAATAAAACCCTATGTATTTAATATTGAAGTCTCCTGCTCAAGCTCCTCCAGGGGTATCTGTACACACCTGAACTGCTTGACCGCCCATACAAATTCGGGCACCTAAGAATTTAGGGGTAAAACAAAACAAATGAACTCTGGGTCAATCATGGGACTGGTGTGAGTAAACTCCAACCATTTGATTTATTTTGAAAATTCTTTTGAAAGAAAAGATAATCGTAAGACTAATCCACACATAAACATGGATGGTGCTTACCTTACGATAACTCAAATCACATTTTATATCGAAATCCAGTGATATTATAATGGTGTCTATCAATCCACAAATAAATAGGAGTATATCCGGAAAGGTTGCATCTCATTTTCCAACATGGTTGGTTTACAACTAAAAATGTACGGCTCGTATTGGAGTTTGGATTTCTAACATTACAAGGTATGCGACCACCTCCCAATCAGTGTACTTTAGAGAGATACCCTGGGGTTCAACAAGAACATATTGCAACCTGGCCATACATGACTGATCACTCATTCAACTTGAGTGTATCGAATATATTGTCACCCACGGTTGTGATAAGCAACTGTTTCCCTTAAGCATACAGAACCGACAAAATAAGAAATAAATGAATTTTCTCCAGATGGTGATAATACACCCTAATGGTAATGACCCACATAGCCATGATGCCTGCCCTATTTCTATCATTTCTCAGTGGATGAGGCTTGAGGTCACAATTACCTTTAAGAATGTCTCATTGTCATTTACTTTGAATGTCACATTGTCAGATCCATCAAACCACTAATTGACGTCCACAAAAATATTATGGGTGTTAAGCTAAGACAAGGTGTCTTCTTCGCCACCAAACAGAAGTACGTTTGAGGAAATCAATGTACATGATCATCTGGAAATACTTTGTCACACATTCGTCCATATAAGTTCGCTCTGGGACTGAACAAAACCGAAGGCCCTATCTCCACCGATCCATCTTTGGAAATTTCTACCTAGGATTAAGAGAAAAGCCCTTGCTCTTTACTCCGTCTTTGATTATCTTCAAAATAATCTGATTCGCAATGGTTACGTCAATAAGAGTCGTTTTCGTATAGTAAATCCAACTGGTCTCTCCACATTAACAACGATAACACTAAATTAGCCAACAGTACGATAGTCGGTTATTTAATTGTCGAAGAAACAAACATTCATCCAAATACCTTATTTCCAAAAGGAAATACTATTAATTTGCACCAAAGAATCACTAAGCCCTTTTCAATTAATATTTCATTAATTAAATCATTTCCCAATATATAAGTCAAATATCGTATCGAGATATATTTTCAATGTTTTGGCCTCTTATGATATATGGATAGCATTTCCATATTCCATATTCTTTTATTTTATATACTTAGAAAATATCTTCTATTTATAATTGGAAAACATTTTACCATTTACTTGTCCCTTCCACGAAACCATTCATTTCTATACTTACGAAATATTCGTTGTTATATTTCCAAAATCACACTTGGGTTAAAATGGATATTGTGTAAAACATCGTTACAACAAACCAAAATGCTGCCAGTTATTCACTTTTAAACATGTATATGTTTCTCCTTCTAACCTCCCAAGATTTAATTTTATAAACTTCCTTTTTTTTCTTATAAATTCCATTATAAGTTTATTCTCTTATTAATTTCCATATATAATTGATAAATCAATTTCTAGTTTTCAGATTTTCCTAGAAAAAAATCATTTCCTTAAATTTTTGAAGAAATTCATCAGCGTCTCCTTTGTATGGCTCAATCAGTAAAACTACAAATTCCCTCTCTATGACCTTCTCATCCAGAAAGAACATCAAAAAGGCAAGCGGCTTGCCAAATAGGGTCATAAAAATCTCATACTTAATTAAATATGTACTTTTCGATGAGTGTTCAATTTATTTCTTCCATCATCTTCATTCCATACCTGTTGATATATATCCAGCCATTCCCAATTTATTCCAACTAAATCCAATCGTTTTTAATTCAATTCGCTAATTTATTCTCTAATTAGCTCTTTTGCCTAAACCACTTTTTATTTGAAACATATCACGTTCAAATAAAATTTTGATCTGCTTATATACAAGTCGAATTCCATTTCTTACTCGAGTTTCGTATTCAACTTCACATTTTACAAATCTAATTTACTTAACCCAAGTTAAGTTCGATCCAAAAACTCCTTTAAATTTCTAATTAGTTAACTTCATTCAATAATTAAAAACTCATATTTTTTTCAAAAGTCAGTCCATTTACTCTACTTGAGTTCATATTTATTATAACTCAAGTCTGGATTTTTCTAATGGAAATTTAAGCTTTGTTCGCTTAAAATCCTTTTATTTTATTAAATAAATCATTACGGTTTATAAATAATTATACCACTGTTTTTTCTGGAAATTTGATTTTGGCATAACTCAAAATCTATAGGACGAAATCCAGATTTTTTTCTTCCATTAGAAAATTATTATTCAATAGGTCTGGACTATTCTTGTTTCAGAGAATTTCGACCTATATTGAGTTCTATAAACTCAATTAAAGTTTGAAACGTAAAAGTACGAACTACTACGACGCAGCGAGTTTGTTTTAATTAAATTTAAATATAAACATTTAAACTTCATTTATTAATAAATTCCAACCTCATTCTTATATATTTTAATAAAAATTTATCCATTTTTTCCAATTCCAACTTAAAATTCCCAATTATCCTAAATCGTCAATTATTTCATTCAAAATTCATATTTCAGTATAATTTCATTCACAACTCAACTTCTATATTAAATTCTAATCCTTTTTGGAAATAAAATATTTTAAAAAATTCGATATAATCGAATTCAAATTAAAAATCCCTTGGATTTATCTCAATTCAATTTATATTCCGAATTTCGGATAAAATCCATCGTTCCTTTTTCAAAATGATTTCAAATTCCTTTTTAAATTCACATTTGAATTAAAATTTCCAAATTATCCAACGATAATTACTTCACTATATTTATAAACATCGTTTATAAATTACTTTCCTTGTTTTATATATATTAAAACATGCTTCCATTTCAAAATCCATTTAAAACTTAATTCCTATTTTGGAATATTTTATTATTATAACCTATATATATAAACATAGAATCTATTTTCATATTTAATTTTAAATTTTAGTTTTTATTTAATACAGTTGCAATATCCTTTCTGGAAGTAGTTTATTTTTATAAATTTTACATAGTCGAATTTCAATCATAAATCCATATGGATTTATTATAATTTAATTTACATTCCGAACATTAGAATAAATTTCATCGTTTTTCTTTTTCGAAACGATTCCCAATTTCCCTTCTAAATTAACTCTTGAATTCACATTCCAAATTATCCAACGATAATTATTCCACTTCATTTATAAATTTAACTACTTGTTTTTATTATTAAAAACAAGTTAATAATTCCTAGCCCATTTGAAATTCAATTTCTGTTTTTGAAAAATAAATTTTCCTTTTTAAACTCGAATTCTTTTTCCTTTCATTCGAATATATTTTTCTTCGTATTTAAATATCAGTTAATTTAAGGCCAACGCTATTCAAACATTCAAAATACCTAATAATCAATCACAGGTTATTTATCACATCATATAACACTATATATGAAAACAACAATTAAATTGTTGAGGAATCCAGTTGGATCCCTCCAACCTGTTTTTCCTGCATCCACGGATATTAGACAACATAAATAATACTAATCCTGCTACAAGGCAGGATATCGCGGTATAAAAGGTCATATGCTATTATGGGGGAAGCATAGGGTCTTACCACTATAAATTACGAGAATATACACCTACCAAGCCTAAATATAACTAATAAATATAATAACTACAATAATCTATCCATGCATCCAAACAACCAAATAAAAATTATACTAAATAAAAATCCGTTTATAATAAATTATAAACGAACCAGAAAGTGAGTTTACTCGTACTGATTTTTGTCGGTGAAATAACGATTAATTATCGATTAAATTAATCAAGTGTTTAATTTAATCGAAAATTTCAACTAGCTCCATATTATTCTAATTTGACTCTAATGCGCAGTTATTGCTGATATGGTTCCAGCTTATTTGTTTCGCCAAAAATCTGATAATATATGGAATAAATATACACACTATATGTTTTCATTGATTTAAAATAATTAACCAAATCATTATCTTATCTTAACGTTATAATTAGGTGCAAATTACCTTAATCACTATCTAACCATCGTCTTCTCCGCTGTACACAATTCGAATCCCCTCTTTTAATTCTCTTCTTCTCCTTGCTACCTACAAGTCTCACCCAACTTCATCACCCATACGACCATAATACATTGCAACCATCTCCAATATTTTTGTTTATAAACTCACAGTTCACCAAAATCATACCACAAACGCATGTTTAAACTAGCTACAACCCCGCATACCAACCTTCAGAACCTCCTCATACCTTCTTCTATCATCATCAATACTCCTTGCATGTTTAAAAACATTTCAATAGCAACCTTCCATTACCGTTCCTCTTCCATTTATGTAAATCAACCAACAAGCAACCAATGGCCTTTCTACACCTCTCTCATCAACTTGACAACAACACAATAACCCATTGTGACACCACCGCGATCACCCAGTCCATCCTCCCTAATCAACAGTCCCCCGCAACTCACCAGTCCTAACGCAACCACGACCGAGCTAGCATATGAAATCACGACATTCACATAATGACCTCCCAGCATTTGCGTGCGACAAAAAATTGCACCAAAGTCCATCACTCCACCCACACATGCGTCTGGCCAAATCGATCGATGCTGAAAAACATCGCACCCTACCCAGAATGTATCGCATTGAAGCCAAGGAAGAAAGGAGTTCGATGAATCCAAGATTGAGAGGTCACATTTGGTATTTGGTTTTATCTGATTTTCTGAAGAATCAAAAATATAATTTCAAATACAATTTTTCTAGGAGGAAAAGAAGAGTGAAGAAAGAAAAAAACAGAACAGGATATGGGGTATATGTATATTTATAGACAAATTTAATAATAAAATATTATTGTGAAACTTAAGCCCAAAGTAACATACTTAAACGACCACATACGAGCTCAATTATGATGAAACTTGTAATCTTGTAATAACTTAATATTTCGAACATGATGGAACTGGTTTCATGGAATTTCGAGATCTTTGTAAAACTTTCTTTTAATTCACAACGTGAATCGATATGTGTTTAAATTGTGCACGATCACGCAATAACTCCCATTGACTTGAAACTAGAAATCTTACAAAAATTAATCATTACGGATTTAATAAAATTATTTTCGTTGAAATCCGTGGTCGTTTGAAAAATGTTTCTTTTCACATATCAAATTAAATTGAGAAAAATATAATTTAAATTCAAAATAATCAAATCCTCGATAATAAATTATTATTATCGTTTATATTTAAATAAAAATTATATTGATCATATGAATCGTTTCGATTTAGTTTTAACATAGAATTCAATTGTTTGTCGTTTCTATATTACGATAATTCGATATATTCAAAATTAAATTGTAACTTGATTATTAAATCGATAAACTCTTTATAAAAATCCATTTATATTTCTAATTCAACATTTAAAACAATATTAAATGTTCAAAATTAATCGACCAAAAATCTAAGTCATTACACCCTTGGATGGAGCGGTCGACCGCTTCAGGCGTTTTCAGCCTAGTGACGACTAAGTTCATATATATTCTTATTGTTATAAATTATTATAAATTATATATAAATGAACGGATGCTTATAAATTAAATCTAACGTTATGGGTCATTCTAACACCTATAAATAAAGGGTTAGACCCTCATCCTTTGGCACATTTTTCTATAAGCAGTAGCGAAGATTTGTCATTTCCCTTTGCTTCAAATCTTTCTAAAACTAATATGTGTATGTATGTATGTAAACCTATTCAAATTAAAAAAAATATGAATGGGAGGGATTGAGATTTGTTTCTAGTGCAAGAAGGGATTAAACGACAATTAGGGTTCTTCCATTCAGTTTCTTCCCTCTTTTCCTATTTTCTTGTTGACCTATAATTCAAACAGAATCCCCTTGTTGAAATTCATGTAGATATGTAAGAATTTGGGGATTGTAGGCCTCAAAAGATTGTTCAAAATTATTTGGATGCATTTCACGTGAGTGGAAAGTTTATATACATTGTTTACAATAGTTTGATTACTTCATTTGTGCTAGATCTGAAATGTACGCCTAAATATTAATCAGGTTTATTTATAGTTTTTTCAAATATAAAATAATGCCTATCACATCTGTTTATGAGTATTCTTATATATAAAAGAATAAAATTATGGTTTGATTATTATTATTATTGTGGGCTTATTAGAATTGTTCATATTGTTGCCTACAATTGTATTCAAATATTGTGGTTATTATAAACACCATAGATCTGGAAATTAGTCTCATAAATCATTGTTAAAAGCATAGTTTATTCCAGATTTGTAGCTTTAGGTGTTGATTTATGGTTCATGTAAATTTTGTTTAAAAGATTATAAGCCTGTTTGTGTTCAGTTTTGTTTGGATTTTAACCTGGTAATTGTAAATGTACCTTTTTGTTCTTTTTCAATAAAAAGGACATTATTTGAATCAATAAGAAATACGTATAAAAAACTAAAAGAAAAGTGTTGTGTAAATTCATGGACAAACGTAGATTTATGTATGTTTGTAAATAGTTCACATTAACCATTCGAAACATATATTACATATTTCTTATGATTTCAAATATTCCTCTTTTTAATATTTTGGGGCTAAATTTACAATAACCTCGGTTATTAGCCTTTTTGTAAGATCTGGAATCTTATTACAAAATTGAATGCAAAAAGGTTGTTTTGGTTGTTAGCTTTAACCAAAATATTGAATTGAATAATAACAAGATAAAAACAAATTAATTACGTTGCGCGAATATGTATATGTTATCAGTCCAAATCTACGTAAATAACGAAATATATATTATGATTAATGTTAGTTGTATATGTGTGTTTGAATGGTTTCCATTTTATGGAATTACATATGTAAGTATAATTCATATTAAGTGGATATATATGTGTGTGTGTATATATATATATATGTGTGTATATATATATATATATATAATGGCCACTGTAGCAATAAATGTAGTTGATTTGCTACAAATAAGGTCATAAAAGAATAATAACTATGTAACCACCGTTGATTTGGGGAAAATAAATTGAATTAGGTAGTTATGCCTAAATGGTTACAATTTAAAAATGATGACTAGAAATAGGAATTTTAACTCTAATTAAGTAAATAAATAATTCTTATAAACATATAAATATGTATGTACAACAAGAATAAATCAAATTAAAGTAAAGCAGAAGTGTTTAAGGAGTTACAATAACTAGATTAGATGTAAAAAGGCACATTATTCGTTTAACTATTGTCTTAGGAAATTATGACCGTTAGGTTCATAAATGACATTAACTATAATTAATGTAATAAATGGCATTTAAGGGGTTAATTAGTGTGTTGGAAAAATATGACCGTTATGGTCATAAATGGAAATAACCCAAATAAATAGCAATAAATGAAATTAAAAGGGGATTAATGGGTATTGATTGCCATTTTAAATACTAAGTCCAATTAAGAAATAATTAATTAAACATCCTAAGACAGGAAATGTATAGTTTCTCCTTACTCTATCTAGTTAATCAAGAATTAAAATATTCAGAAATTAGAATTGGACTTAGTAGGTTAGTGATGTGAGATCAGTTACCTTATTTGGCAGATTCTGCACTTTTCAGCAGTCGAATATATGTCCAACTTATGTGAGACATCATTGACCATAGGTGTAACAGCCCGCATTTTACGTATCAGTGGATCGTAAAATATTTTTATTATACTCCCTGAGGGTTGGATCATTCTCATATTTTAATATGTTGGTTATGGGGATGTGGGACATATCCATAATTTTTACCAATTTTGTTTATGACCATTTTGCTCCTGTCAGTCTTGTACAAAGAATAACTTTTTACTCAGGTTGAATCAAGTGCTGAGATCATTCTCATTGGAAAGGAAATGATGATTCCATTCCGTAGAGTGGTCACAATAAAGATTTGGCATAGCTGTTTGGGAGGAATCGTTGTTTTAAGGTTTTACAGTTGGTTGTTCAGGTTTTGTAAGCCATAATGGGCTGATTTGGGGAGGCCCATTAGTGGGCTGGTGGAAGGCTATAAATAGGGGGTAGGAGGCATGGAGGATAGTTTACTTTATCCATTCCCTCATTTGGAAGAGCTAGAGGTCCTCCATTACTCCATCTTCTCCACCTTTCCACCATTAAAATCTAGATCTAAGTAAGAGAATCGAAGATCTACATCGTTTGAAGCTAGATATACATCAATCGGAAAGAGAGTTCATCGAATTGAAGAGTTTGGAGTAAACTCTTCACTGTTCGGATCTAGATCTAAGTGTTTTTGAGTTGTTCTAAAGAATTGGTGAGTAATATGCATCTCTCACACGAATTCAATCAAGTATATGAGTGTTTAATCTTGTTTTGTCATCAGTTTTGAGTTGTTTTTCCTAGATCTACATCATTGTAAGTCTATTTTCATATAAATTGCCATAGGATCTAATTTAGCAACTTAAAACCGGTAATTTCCATATAGTTTTCATATGTTTATGCAAGTTAGATCCATAATTTAGTTCATATGTTCATTTATCATGATTTTGATGAATTCTACATAAGTATTAATGATAATTGTCATTTTCGAGTTGTTGGTGATTTCATAACATGTTTGTGGTTGGACTGGATGAATTGTATGAGTTGATTACGACGATATAGTCGTTTTGCGAAGTTTCAGTCAAATTTGGAGATGATTTGGGTCAGTCCAGGGGATGGATTGGCCGAAATGGAGATGGACCGATCGGGGTTGAATGGGTCAGTGGAGTGTTCTCCAAGAAATTGAGATGGATCAGTCGGAGGGATGGATCGGTCGGACGGATGGATCGGTCGGACGGATGGATCGTTCGGACGGATGGATCGGTCGGACGGATGGATTGGTGGAACGGATTGATCGGTATACTTTTCTTCATGATGGTTTGACATGTCCGGTCCATAATGGATCGGCATGTTTATGACAGTGCTTTGAAATGTTGTGGATTGATGTTGAACCTTATGTTGATCATTTTCTTTGGTTCGAAAATGGTGATGACTTTGAAGTGAACTTGATGGGAAATGTCGAAGTGATGTGTTCGTTGTTAGTCATAATGAAAGGAATGTGATGATAACTCAAAGGTGTTCTAATTCATTGATAATGGTTGGATGGTCGCTGCCGATGACGACTAGAAATACCGAAGGCCAAGGAATTATCGTTGTCGTGGGTTTCTAACGGACTCAAAGCAGGGGTTACACGATTTCGTTGTATGGTCGAGTACCCTGGGAAGCTCGAACGGTCCTAGAAATGTTTCGTTGTATGGCGTGTGGGGTTTTAGCTAGAACCGGGGTTTACCATTTACCCTTGACAATTGATGGCGTGTCGTTGTCAGTCATACGATTAACGATGGCTTCAAAGCAGGATTGGCGGTGATATCCAGAGTCAGTCATATATGTTGGTTGTTTGCTTGTACCGTCACGTAGATTGTCTGGCGTTGAAAGAGATGTTTCTTGGGTGCTTGTCTGATATTGGTTTAGGCCTCAGGGGCTTGTGCTTGAGAGATGTTGAATTCGACTAAGATGGTTTACGTAAGATATATAATTTGGATGTTATGAGTGTTATTATGGATTACTTCTAGTTGCCATGAATAAATGGTTGTTTGGATTACCATGTATGTATGGTTAAAATGCTTGTTATAAAGGATATCACTGTCCGATGTGGTGAAGATGGGGATGAGTTCTTCTCTGGTGCTGGTAGATTAGTTTGTTTATATACTTATTCTCATATGCTTTATTGTCGATGTTAGATAGCTATTTTATCGCTCACTAAGACTGCTGTTTGACTCAAGGTTCTATGTTTCCATCTCATTACCTTGGGTTATTCATCCGGTTTTTGGATGGGCAGACTAGGTGGCTGGTGACAGGTGATTAGTGAGGACGATGTTGTTGTATGGTGGCGAGCAGGAGGTTGGCGTATTATCTTTTACTACTATCTTGTATCCTTATTTTTCCGCTGTTTGATGTTTGACTCTGAGTGTTATAGTGAGGCAAATTTGTACAGACATTATGTTGTTATCCTGGTGTTTGGATATACTTTCTAGTTGTTATGAAAGTTTGAAGTTTTCTGCTCAAATATGTTTCACTATTATTGCTTGTTGTATATGTTCTATTATATTTTATCCTTGCGCTGTGATTATACGACAGGTCCCGATTGTGTTGTCATACATTGATGATTGTCTATAGCTTCCTAGCACACCTTTCAGCGCATTACTCCTCTTGTTTAGGGCAGGGGTTATGGGTGGTTGTCACATTTGGTATCAGAGCTCTGGTTATCGATTTTAGCCAAAGTTCGAAGACATAATTACGTATGAGAGACGTATTTGTATATTTTGATGGATGTATACTATATCATATTATATAGTATAGTAGCATTTGTACTCCTTTAGCATTTTTCTTGAAAGTAGCTAATTATTCTAATTGCAGATTTAGATTGAATCGACGTATTTCTAGACATACTGCTAGGGAGGAGACTGTTCCTGGAGGGGGAAGTGGCGGTACACCCGATTACTCGACCATGTTTGAGGTCATGATGGAAGCATCATGAGAAGGGTGCCCGCTTCAGTGGCAGCCACAGTAGATGTAGGTGTTTAAATGCCTAGGTTTGTGGATTTTGCGAAGCTATGTAAAGACTTCACATCTCTAGGAGGAAAGCCATTTAAAGGGACTGAGCCAACTGAAGAGGTTTAGAGGTGGTTAGAGGCATGTATTCGTATCTTTGGAGACTTAGGTATCGAAGATGCAACCAAGAGAAAGCTTGCGTCAAGGCAGCTGTAGGGCAGGGACATGGAGTGGTGGAATTATGTTACACTTGAGACTCCTGAAGAAGAAATATCTTAGGAGCAGTTCCAAGTTAAGTTTGGGACCAATTTTATCTCCACTGCTCAGAAGTTTGCTCTATTCAAGAAATTTGTGGAGTTAAAACAGAATGGTAGGCCAGTGCTTGATTATGTTTCAGATTTTTAGGCGTTGTCCAGATATGCTCGTTCATACATCGACACACCCTATCAGAAGAACGAGAAGCTTGTTATGGGTTTGGATACCTACATAGGAAGACCGTTGGTGGAACATCTTGATGATTCATTTGAGAAGCTTATGGAAAAAGCTATGAGACATGAAAGCTTATTTCCAAAGGAGGAAGCAGTTGTTGTTGCAACCAATAAGGCTCCAAAACCACAACAGGGTGGTAATAATAACAATAAGAAGAGGAAGCAGCGAAAACAGAAAGGGAAGGATGGCCAGAAAAAGCAGAAAGGAGAAGTAATTTGCTACAGCTGCTGGCAGAAGGGCCATTATTCCAAGGATTGTAAGAATCCAAAAGCTGAGAAGAAGTGCTTCAAGTGTAAAAAACGTGGGCATGAGAAGAAGGATTACTCAGAATCGGCTAAGGGTAAGCAGGTTGTGAAGGCTTATGCTTTGGAAGTTGTGCCATCTTCTTCAAGAGCTCCTACTTCGGAGGAGAAGGAAAAGGGTGTCTTCGTCCAAGGTAATTTTTCCATTCGAGGTGTTTCAGTTTGAGTTTTGTTTGATACTGGAGCATCGCGTTCTTTCATTTGTAATGAACTTGTGTGCCATTTGGGTTTAGAGCCCAAGATTTGTGATAGACTTTGATTGTGACTAATTAAGTTGGGAGTTCATCCAGCCTTTGTATGCTTTGTCGTGGTCTTGTGTTGTCGAGTCATGGTTGCTCATTTGTATGTGATTGCTTTGTTCTTAACTTCGTTGGGTTTGGGATTATCTTGGGTATGAATTGGCTCAAGAGGTATGCGGCAAGAGTGAATTGCGAGAAGCTAGAGGTGAGGGTCGGGGATGTGGAAGGGCGAAAGGTTTTGATTCAATGTAAGCCCGAAGATGGTGTCTTCGTGAGCTATTTATAATCACTTGAGATTCCACATGAAGACTTGCTATCTGTGCCGATCGCTAATGAGTTTAAGGATGTCTTTGAGGAAGTAAAATGTTAGCCGCCGCATCGTGAGATTGAGTTTAGGATCGACTTGTTCGTGGGTGCTAGATCCATCATTATGTCTCTTAGGCGGATGACGCCTAGGGAATAACGAGAGTTAGAGGTGCAAGTTCGTGACCATTTGGGAAAAAGATTCATTCGGGGAAGTGTATCCGAATGGGGTGCACCAGTTGTTTTTGCAACCAAGGTAGGTGGATCGTTGAGATTGTGTGTGGATTAGCGTGAGCTGAAAAAGGTGACCAAGAAGAGCAAGTATCCGTTGCCAAGGATTGATGACTTGTTCGATCAGCTTCATGAAGCCAAAATGTTTTCTCAGATGGATTTGGCAACGGGATTTCACCAGTTGAGAGTGGCAAAGGATAGTGTGCCAAAGACAGCTTTTAGGACACCATCCTACTTCTTCGAATGGTTAGTGAAGCCACTCGGTTTGACTAACGCACTAGCGTATTTTGTGGATCTTATGAATAGAGTTTTCAGAGATCAGTTGAATAAGTTCGTGCTTGTGTTCATGATATTCTGATTTACTCTCGGAACGAGGAAGAGCATAAGATGCACTTGAGAGTTGTTTTGGAAATCTTGCAAAAACATCAGCTGAGAGCTAAGTTTTTGAAGTGTCACTTCTGGAAGAGCGAAGTGAGGTTCTTAGGCCATATAGTTTCCGGGAATGGAATTGCGGTTGACCCCGCTAAAGTGGCAGTAATCCAGGACTGGGATATACCTAAGAGTGCGACGGACATAAGAAGTTTTCTTGGATTGGCAGGTTATTACCAACGATTTATCAAGGATTTCTCCAAGATAGCTGCTCCATTAACAGGTTTATCGAAGAAGAACCAAGTGTTCACATGGGATGCGAAGTGTGAGCAAGCTTTTGGAACCATGAAAGAGAGTTTGACGAGTGCTCATGTTTTGACGATTCCAAGTGGGAACAAAGAGTTGGTGATATACACCAATGCATGTGGTATTGGACTTGGAGCAGTGCTAATGCAGAAGGATAGGGTTGTGGCCTACGCGAGTCGACAGTTGAAGCCGCACGAAAGAAATTACCCAACTCATGATTTGGTGTTGACAGCGATCGTATTTTCTCTGAAGATGTGGAGACATTACCTGTTAGGGTTCGAATCGAGTTGTTTATGGATCACAAGTCGTTGAAGTATCCTTTCTCCCAAAAGGATTTGAATCTTCGATAGCAAAGGTGGTTGAAGTTTCTGACATCATATGATTTTGGCATAGCCTACACTCCTGGTAAAGGTAACACGGTTGCAGATGCATTGAGTCGAAGACATGCAGGAATGGGAGCGATATTTTCGGAATGGAAAAGCCTCTAGTACTTGGCAGGAGTTTATTTCAAACCACGGTGTGAGTTAGAATCTGAAATATTGGCAAGCTTATCGATAAGACATACTCTCATCGGAAGGATTGGCGAGAGCCAAAAGCGAGATGCAAAGCTTGTCGAGTTTATCCAGAAGCTAGAACCAGAGAATAAAGAGTTTGAGGTCGATCGAGAGGGATGGCTTTGAAAGCAAGGACTACTGTTTGTTCCTGATATCGACAAATTGAGAGATGAGGTTCTGAAGTAAAGTCATCACTCGAAGTTGACGATTCATCCCAGCGGCAATAAGATGTATCATGACATGAAGCGAGCCTAATACTGGGAAGGGATGAAGAGAGATATTGGAAAGTTCATTTCTAAGTGTATGAACTGTCAGTTGGTGAAAGCTGAACAGAAGAAGCCGAGTGGGTTTCTTCAGCCATTAGAAGTTCCTACGTGGAAGTGGGAGAAGTTGTCAATGGATTTTATCGATAGACTACCTAGAACCAGGGCAGGAAAAGAAGGAATTTGGGTCATCGTGGATCGCTTGATCAAAAGCGCAAGGTTCATTCCTATTAAATCGACTAGGACAACATCGAAGTTGGATAAGCTTTATATAAAATGGATAGTTCGATTCCATGGTATCTCGAAGAGCATCGTGAGTGGTCGAGATCCGTTGTTCACGAGTGGATTTTGGAAGAGTTTGCAAGAATCTTTGTGGACCGAATTGTGTTTGAGTGCGGCTTACCATCCCCAAATTGATGGTCAGACCGAGAGGGTTAACCGAGTTTTGGAAGATCTCCTAAAAGCTTGTGTGTTGGATTTTGGGGGATCATGGGAAGACCATCTGCATCTCGTTGAGTTTGCATATAATAATAGCTACCAGTCGAGCATTGGGATGGCACCATACGAGGCGTTGTATGGTAAACCGTGTAATTCTCTGACATTTTGGATAGAAACGGGAGATAATTTGATACTTGGGCCAGAGATGATCAGAGAGACATCGGATTGTATTGAGATCGTTCGACAACGAATGAAGGCGGCCCGAGATCGTCAGAAGAGTTATGCCAATAAACGTCGAAAAGATTTAGAATTCGACGTTGGCGATATGGCATTCATGAAGATTTCGCCGTTGAAACATGTTATTCGGTTCGGAAGCAAAGGAAAGTTTGCTCCTAAGTTCGTTGGACCGTTTCCGATAGTTGAGCGGATTGGAAAGCTCGTATATAGATTGGAGTTACCCGAGAAGATGTCGAGAATGCATAATGTTTTCCATGTGACTTTTCTTCAGAAGTGCATGCATGATCGAATGTGGTGGTATCTCCAGAGAAGTACGAAGACCTAGAAGTAGAGACCGTAGTTACGACCTCGTAAGCCGCTTCGTATTGTGGGGAATGACATGAAACAACTTAGGAGGAAGACAGTTAAGATAATCAAGGTACAATGGAGTGAGGATAGCGACGATTGTACATGAGAGACGGAAGAGAGCATAAAGGCGGCCCATCCAGATCTCTTCGTCGGTAGGACCCATTGATATTGTGTCATTGTTATAACCTTTGCTATGATTGTTGTTGTTAGAATTCCACGTGCTAGGATAAGGCTATGGATGCATGGCTTGATGGTTGCTAGTTTGGGTGATAGAATTAACTGCTCATGGACGGTAGGCATGCGGAGTTGTATTGGTTACTTGTGTTGTTGGGATTTCGGAGGAGAAATTCCTAAATGGGGGAGAATTTAACATCCCGCATTTTAGTATCGGAGGATCGTAAAATATTTTTGTTTTATTCCCTAAGGGTTGGACATTCTCATATTTTAATATGTTGGTTATGAGGATGTGAGACATATCCATAATTTTTGCCTATTTTGTTTGTGACCATTTTACCCCTATCAGTTTTGTATAGGACATAACTTTTGATGCGGGTTGAATCAGGTGATGAGATCAGTCTCATTGGAAAGTAAATGATGATTCCCTTTCCGTAGAGTGGTCACATTAAAGATTTGGCTCAACGGTTTGGGAGGAATCGTTGTTTTAAGGTTTTACATTTGGTTGTTCAGGTATTGTAAGCCATAATGGGCTGATTTGGGGAGCCCATTAGTGGGCTGGTGGAAGGCTATAAATAAGGGGTAGGAGGCATGGAGAATAGTTTACTTTCTCCATTCCCTCATTTGGAAGAGCTAGAGGTCCTCCATTACTCCATTTTCTCCACTTTTCCACCATTAAAACCTAGATCTAAGTTAGAGAATCAAAGATCTACATCGTTTGAAGCTAGACCTACATCAATCGAAGATAGAGTTCATCGAATCGAAGAGTTTGGAGCAAATTCTTCGTTTTCAAGATCTAGATCTAAGTTGTTTTGAGTTGTTCTAGAGAATTGGTGAGTGATATGCATCTCTTACACGGATTCAATCAAGCATACGAGTGTTTGATCTAGTTTTTCTTCAATTTCGAGTTGTTTCTCCTAGATCTACATAATGGTAAGTCTATTTTCGTATGAATCGCCATGGGATCTAATTTAGCAACTTAAAACCGGCAATTTCCGTATAGTTTTAATATGTTTATGCAAGTTAAATCCATAATTTAGTTCATGTGTTCATTTATCATGATTTTGGTGAATTCCACATAAGTATTGGTGATAATTGTCATTTTCGAGTTGTTAATGATTTCATAACATGTTTGTGGTTGGATTGGATGAATTGTATGAGTTGATTTCGACGATATAGTCGTTTGGCGAAGTTTCGGTCAAATTTGGAGATAATTAGGGTTTACCCAGGTGATGGATCGGTCGGGATTGAATCGTTCGGTGGAGTGTTCACCAAGAAATGGAGATGGATCGGTCAGCCGGATGGATGGATCGGTCGGACGAATGGATTGGTTGGATCGGTCGGACGGATGGATCAGTCTGCTTTTCTTCATGATGGTTTGACATGTCCGATCCATAATGGATCAGCATGTTTATGATAGTGCTTTGAAACGCTGTGGACTGATGTTGAACCTTATGTTGATGATTTTCTTTGGTTCGAAAATGCGATGACTTCGAAATGAACTTAATGAGAAATGTCGAAGTGATGTGATGTGTAACACCCCGTAATTATAAAAGAAACTATTAACAATAATCTAAGGAATACTTAATTAAATATTAGGAATTAAGTAAAACGGACAGTACCATTATGTTCATCTCAGAATTTTGGTTGAGATAGACTCCGAGTTTGCGTAAAACGGACATCGTATGAGAAAGTTATTTAGGTTGGAAGCTTGTAAACATATAAGAGCTCTATGTATAAATAAAACAACTCAGAATTTTCAAAACAATTCAAACAGCGAGCGGTAAAACTAGGTGGGAACCAGACCCATTGGGACTGACCTACGCCTGGGCTGGGTCGACCTATGGGTCGACCCAGGTGAGGGTGGGTCGACCCAAACAGTATCTGGCCGAATTTCTTGAGCGTTTCTAGACGTATTTGTGACTGGCTTCGTTGAAGGTAAGCTATATATAGGACGACATTTCTATTGTTTTTCTACACCTAAAACAATAAAGACAATGAGACGCTGCCCCAGCTTGGATTGAATTAGCCTAACTTCTTCAACAATGGCCAATATACATACATAAGAATCTCTTCTACAACATCTGCATATTATTCTCTATTCTTTAGATCCAAACTCTGTGAGTTCATGTTACCTTTAGATATAAAAACTTAACAGTAACCCGGACATGTTTGTAAATCTGGACCTGAACCTATGCCTGTTAGAATCTGATTCATACCTAAACAGTTATGTTATTATTACATGCAATCCTTCCTTACACCTGATCTGTTGTTTAGTTTTTATGCATATTTGTGATATGCCTATTTCTGCTATCATATGCCCCTTTCAGTTATTATATGCTTATTTATGTTATCATATGCTTATTTCTATTATTTTATGCTTGTTTCTGTTCTTCTTCTCTCTCTCATTCCCTTTTTACTTTTATAGCCTAGGCTACCTTCGAGCCTAGGCCAATGTCGTTAAAATATGTGTACGAACGAAATTGGGTTAAATTGGGAATGATTAAGGATGATAATTTGAGGGCACATCTTGTACTAGGGAACATGACTGGAATTTGGGGGCATAACCTATACTTTGAAATATGACTAAAATTTGGGGACATATCTTATACTTTGAATTATAACCGGAGGTTTAGGGGCATATAAATCTGTAGGCTTAATTTAAAGATTAAGCGGAACATGGCAATGAAACCGTAAGGAACTTGTTACATCTATTAGGGTTAAGTAAACATGCTTAATATGTTGGGGTTAAGTAAACATTTTTAATTTGTTGGGGTTAATTAAACTTGTTTAATATGTTAGGGTTAAGTAAACCCATTTAATCTTTTGGGGTTAAGTAAACCCGTTTAATCTGTTGGGGTTAAGTAAACCTGTTTAATCTTTTGGGGTTATGTAAACCTGTTTAATCTGTTGGGGGAAAGGAAACCTGTTAACCTGTGAAACTTAACCTATTAATCTATGGGGGTTAGGCGAACCTGTTAATATGTAGGCTTGACCCGTTAAAAATCCTAGTTGGTTCGGGGACACAGGTTTAGGGGTTTGACTTGTGCCATCTGCTGTGTGGGACCCATATCAGTCAGTAACCCATTTTGGTATTAAACGGGGACCCCGCACTAGGTATGGTCCAGGCTCGCATACTGAACTGATTATAAGAGGTTCATCTGAAAGGGGGTGTGTACTGGCGCGTTCCAATGGAATTATATGCGTGCATGGGCCCGGCTTGCCTGGGAAAATAAGTCGCTGTAGCACCTGTAAATCTGCGTCCTTCTATAGGTTTCCACTTTAGGAAGTAATACACCCTACTGTGCGGCCGACACAGGGTATTTACGAGTTAGGGAGCCGATCAATTGGGGGTAGTAATTAGGGTACATCTAGCCCTGTCTGTTTTCTATTGATGTACCTGTTATTTCTGTTTGGGGTAACACATGTTATTTCTATTGAGGTGCATGTTACTTCTGTTTGAGTAAAACTCGTTACTAAAACACACCTAATCCTACCAATATATTTCTATAGGGATCACTCTGTTTCTGTTAATGTAATTAGGGGACACCTAATTCTGTCTTATATCTGTACCGGTGCAGAGAAAAGTATTTGAGAAGCTTAATCTATTCTGTTTATTTTGTTCAGTCTGTTTATACCTGTCATATCCTACTGTTATCTCTCATTCATTTTATATGCCTATCATGATACTTTTATTTCTTTATATGCTAAAAATCACTGGACTCGCCAGACTTTATGTCTGACCCATTTTATTTTATTTTCTCCCTCTTTCTTTTCCCATCTCCAGGTTATCAGGGTGGGAACGCTCAGGCTTGATTAGGACTCACTCTTTTGTGTACTACTCGATCTTAGCTTAATGTGGCTGCTCCTCTTGTTTCCTGTGAACGGTTCTTCGTATAGTTGGGTCATCAACCTCGTATTTCGACAAAACACGAGATGCCTGGAACCAATTCTTGACGTTGTCGTTGTTTTGGTGATTATGCCTGACTGTGCTTTTACTAGGGTTCATGTAACGCTTTGGTTCGGTTTATTTTCGTCGTCTAGTATTCTATTTAGCTTCTGACTAGTGTTTGTGTTCTGGTGATCTGGATCCATGCTCCTCCTCTGAAGCCTGCCTTACAGGGCGCTAGTTGGCTTAGCCAACATGCCAGCTCGTCCTTGAAATTCGTGCATGTAACATCTACTCATCTTTGTGAGGAGCTCAAGAAAACTAACCGTTTACTATATGCTACAGTATGATGGCACTTTACAATTCTAGTATACGGTGGACTAGTCATGAAATCTCATGGATACATGCGCTTTATTTGATACAGACCAGTATTGTATCTTATGTATTTATATGTATTCACTACATGATTTGTAGTATGTAATTTTTAACCATGTAATTTACTACTTACTCGGTACGTAAATGCTCCCTGCGTGGAGTCATTTAGTAGTCTAGTGCACTAGCTTGCTCCTGTAATCTAGGATAGATTCTATGGACGACCCACGTTAAATGTCGTAGGTGGTGGACGGTCCACCTTAAAAACCAAATTAGTTGAAACCACAATAACCTATACTATAGTATATTTTTATTATTGATCATATTAAAAAAGTGTTACAGACCACTATAAAAACTGGTCGACTATGCCAAAAAAACATAATTAGATAAAAACATATTAACTACGTTAATCGCGCGAATATGTATGTGTGTGTATATGTATATGTATATGGAGAAGCTATTTGGACACAAAATTAAACACAAGATTAGACACACAAATTGTGAACCATTGGTTTCATTTGTCCTTTACTAGTAAGTGGAATTTAGGAGGAGATCTAATGGTTGAGATTGTTTGTGTCTAATCTTGTGTCACCGTTTTGCATTAAAATAGACTTTCCCATATATATATATATATATATATATATATATATATATATATATATATATATAATCTGTCCAAATCCACATAAACAATGAAATATATATTATAATTAATGTTTGATGTATATGTGTGTTTGAATGGTTTCCATTTTATGGAATTACATATGGAAGTATAATTAGGGATGGCAATGGGGCGGGGCGGGCGCGGGTAATACCACCCCATCACCCGCCCCTTTTGGTTGATTTTTTGGCTCGTGCCCGCCCCATACCCACACGGGTACCCACTAAACGGGTTTTAAACAAGTTGCGGGTAATGGCGGGTATTCGTGGATATCCATTATATTTATTCAATTTATTTTTTAGATGTTTATTGAAATTATTCAAAAGTACGTTTGGTTAAAAAAACAAATTAGACCAATGCTCAAATGCTAGCCTCAAAATACCAATATATATTTAAACCAACATCCAGAAAAGAAGAGACAAAAACAGAAGTATCCATCAAAATATCAATGGCTAGTTATAAATTGTTGAGTAAAAGCATACACACAAATACCGAACAGCCAACAACAATGTTTTTTGTATTGACTATTGATAATAAATCACATTCAATACGAGCATGGGTACCCACGGACATGGATATCTTACTATCCGTACCCGCCCCATTAATTAACGGATATTAAAAATACCCGTTTATTTTACTCACGGACCCATTTAACTATCCGTTTCATATCCATGACGGATTTTACCCGCGGATAACCGCGGATACGAATCTTTTTGTCATCCCTAAGTATAATCCACATTAAATGGAAATATATATTATGGTCGTCGTAACAATAAGTATGGTCGATTTGCTACAAATAAGGTCATAAAGGAATAATAACTATTGTAACCATCATTGATTTGGGGAAAATAAATTGAATTAAGTAGTTATGCTTAAATGGTTACAATTTGAAAATGATGAGTAGGAATAGGAATTGTAACTCCAATTAAGTAAATAAATAATTCTTATATATATATATGTACAACAAGAATAAGTCAAATTAAAGTAAAACAGAAGTGTTTAAGGAGTTACAATAATTTGATTAGATATAAAAAGGGATATTTATTGGTTTAATTAATGTCTTAGTAAATTATGACTGCTAGTTCATAAATGAAATAAATTATAATTAATGGTAATAAATGGCATTTAAAGGGTTAATTAGTGCCTTAGGAAAAATATGACCACTATGGATAAATGGCAATAACCCTAATAAATTGCAATAAATGGAATTAAAAGGGAATTATCGGATATTGTTTGTCATTTTAAATACTAAGTCCAATAAAGAAACGATTAATTAACACTACAAGAAAAACTAGAATAGACATCACAGTTTTAACATCGATCGCAAATTTAGCTGATGTCAAAACGTTTTTTTTAACAAAATTAATTTTATAGTGATGTTGTTGGTTTCTCAGACATCTATTTATTGAAGGACCGATGTCTTAATACACTTTAAAAAAAATCGCGCTGCTCGAATCTTTTTCCCTTACCAATTTGTTTTCCTCCCTTAACCAAATTATTTCCCCCCAACCCCTTAGTCAATTTTTTCACAAAGCAAAAATTAAAAATAAAACACAAAAAACTCATCTCTCTCACTTTGCCCCCGACCAATCTCTCGAACCCTAATTTCTGAAGCTGCTCTCTCTCTCAACTCACACTCAAAACCCTAATTTGTAAAACTGCTTTGTGAAGCTCGAAGATCTATTTAAAGATGAAATTGATTAGCTAAAAGCCTTAATTTGTGAAGCTCGAAGCTCAAATCTTGGTTTGTAAGTGGTAAGTTGCTCAAATCTAGGGGTAACACGTCATATAAACCTAGAAGTAGTGTTATTGGATTAATTTTACTTTAAAAAAACCTCTGATGCTTTTCTCTCTAATGTCTTCTTCAACATCAATGAACACTCTTATTAGAGGTATTAACAAAATTAATCTTCGTGCTTACCTTAGTTGCTTGCGTTTCTCATAGCTGGGGTTAGTTTTTATTTGTTTATGATTTATACGTTTTAAATCAATTCCAAATTCAGTTATTGTTAATATAAAATTTTCTTTCAGGGGATGCCAAAAATAATTTTGAACTAGATAAGATTTTAAGTAAAAAAATTGCAGATATTGTATGCTTTCTGTTATTATAATCTCATGTAAACATTCATTTCCTTAATGTTAAATTTTAGTTGCTTTGAGAACCTATAACTATTTTGCACCTTAGATTTGGTGATTTAAAAATAGTATTTTGCACCCTAGCTTGTATTTGGTGATAAAAAATTATATTTGGTGACTTTGAGAACCTGTAAGTGTTTTGCATCTGTATAAATCAAACCATATGCACTATTGTGTTCTGATTCGTTTTATGCTAATAATCACTGTGTGGTTGCAATGTATTTATTATTATAAGTGTCAAAAGATCGTTTGGTTTTTCATGTGTTCTTTAAGATATTATAGGTGGGTATTTCGTTGATGCTGAGGAATATATGTCCCTTCTAGTGTAATATTATCTTAATTTTGATTATTATATCAACTAAAGATCATTTGATGTTTACTGTTATATTTCATTTGATATTTGTCCAACTAAAAAGGTACATTACTTTCAGGTTGGATATCTTGGGGATGCATATCAAGAATGGGTTCACTCACCTGTCGTTAGCAAGGACAGTCCCCCTATTCTTTTGGAAATCCTATTTTGAATATGGAGGTAAATTAATATTCAGCTATTTTCCAATGTAAAAAGGACATGCTGGAGTTACTTGCTTCTTACCTTACTGTTGTGACAAATTCATTGTTTTAGCGATAAAGTTATTATCTTCACCGTCATGTTGCCTTTTGGCTATTTGAATTCTTTTTGTTGATCTAACCAGTTTACTATTATTTTTAATTTTTCTCCAGTTTTCAATGGGACTTTATTGGTGTAAAAAATCGAGCACAAAGCACTAATACAATCTGCTTTCATTAATACCCATACTAATAATTTGTTTTAATCATATGCGGAGATATTATATTTAATTGTACACAACTACAAATAATACTTGGTTTATACTCTTCTAGGTAAGAAACCTGGTAAGGTTGATTAGGAAGCAGCTACTTAGAGGGAAGCTTGTTTAAGTACTTAGGCAGATCATGTTACTTAAGATGGAGACATGATACTTTCTTCAGGTGATACTCAAATATGAATTCTAGCATACCTTTGAGTTTTAAAAAGGTTTTAGCACAATTTTTTTTGTTATAAATGTTTGAGTTCGAGTAGTCAATTGGTCTTACCTTATTGTTGTCACATCAACACGAAAATAATTTTGATGCCTACAACAAAACTGCAGCCTCGGTCGTCTGCTGCGCGATGAGTGCAATATTTTAGTGGTTTTGAAATGAGAAAATGTCCATACGATTTAAAGATTAAATATTTTCTTATAAGCTATATAGTTTAGGTGGATTAACCTGAGATTTTCATTGCACAACTAAAATCCTTACCATTGTCATTGATGTGTAAGCCATATAATTCTATGTTTATATCACAAAAGCATTGAAATTGTCCTTGAACCAAAACACTTGAATTCTATTCAGTATAGGAGTGTCTCCATTACATAAGATATCAGTTAGCGTATAGAACTATTGATAAAAAGTAGCAAAATAATATATATCTATCAGATTTCTTATATGGTAAAATGGAGTATGATTTAAGATTAGGGGAAACGTTTTGCTAATAGCTATAATATGAATGTCTGAAACAGAAGTCTCTTGCATTGCTTCACTTACTAGTCAAATTCCTTTTTATCCATATCTCGATGTGCTAATATAAGAAATGAAAATAGAGCTTGGTGAATAACTTTAGAGTAAACAACAGTAATTGCTTTGGAATTTTTATAATATTATTTAAGAGTAGTTGTCGTGCAGATTTCAATTTGTATTTTGGTTTGTATGATTTATAAAGGTTGCTTATATTTTAATTGGCATTTATTATTCATTGATATAGGCTATTCAACACATGAGTTTAATGTTGTGCATAAACCAAGCCTTGAATGTGTAGTTGTGTTCTATTAACGTTAGTTTGACCTTGTACATATACTGTTCAACTCACCATTTGATCTTAAAAGATGTCCCAGTAGCTATGTATGGAGGCCTGCACAACTATATTTACAAAATAGTTAAGATTTTGTTCACGATAAAGTTAAAAGAACCAGAATTTATTACACTTTAACAGAATTTACTTGAGTCTTCTTCCGGGAAAGAGACAAGATAAAAGAAACACATTTATACATCTGAATAAAGGGCAACTGGTAGAAAGAGAAGAGAGAAGAATATGTAATGGAAAGAAACAAAAAGAAGGAAAGAAAGAATTTTAATGCATGATGTTGCATTAGATTTCTCCTCACCTTTGTAGCAAATTCTATGACTAATTAAACGCAAAGGAAAAGATTGCTCTTGGAACCAGTTAGAATCTAACCGTCTTTGTCAGACCATCTGAAGTAAGTGCACACTATATAACAGAGATACTTAATTATGATGTTTTATTATGATTATTTTCTTAATTACCTTTAATTGCCAATGCTCTGTATTTTCCCTTAAGCTAGGTGTATTTTTGCCTAGTCATCTGCTAACTGAGGCGAGCACACACTTAAGTGCACTACTATTTCACTAAGATTACATTTTGTGCGTACTTTCTTATTTTTGTAGTGGAACATTTTACTTATTGATATATTTGCATGAATATTCTAGCTACACTTTAGATTTAGATAGGACAAATTGGAAGGAATAAGATATTTTCATTAAGAATACAACTTCCTACCCAATGAACGAAAAATGGAATCTCGTAAGTGAGAAAAGGGACATGACATCTAATAATGGATGTGCATTTCTTTTTTTAGTTTTTAGTTTAATTTACCGAAGTGAATATTTTTTCGTCTCTTAAAATTATATAGGTTGAACTTGAAAATGGATGTGCAAACTCTTGATTAGTTTCACATTATTATATATATGACTAGCTTATTAATGGTTATACAGTAGTTGCTTGGAAAAACATACATGATTAAATAATGTTTTAACACTTGACAGCAACTGGCAAAATAATATCTATTTGATAAATTTATACTACTGTGTAAAAATTCGAAATATGATTCTTTATGATACATGTATATACGCGGATTTGTTTCTTTTTGGTATGCGGGCACAGTCCTACCTTTCAAACAAATGGCCAAGTTCTACCTTTCAAACTAACAATATTTCTATGCTATCTACCTTGTATATATGCATTTATCCTAAATTAATTTGGCGGTTACAATGTACATTAATTTCATCTTGATATTTAGCAGGTTACTAGATATTTTATAACTTAGTGAAAAAAATTGAGTGATGCTCGGTTACTTGAAACTGAGCGCTCAGCTTCATGAAAACCGAGCATCGCTCAGTTTCAAGAAAATCGAGAATCACTCAGTTTCAAGAAACCGAGCATTGCTCAGTTTTGTTTCAAACTGAGTGTCTGCTTGGCTACAAAAACTGGAAAAACTGAGCAATGCTCAGTTACAAACTGAGCAACAGTTACAAACCGAACAATCCTCAGTTACAAACTGAGCAATGTATTGGTCAGTTTTCTTGAAACTGGGCATATGCTCAGTTTTCTTGAAACTGGGAATATGCTCAGTTTGAAACAAAATTGAGCATACTGGGCATATGCTCAGTTTGATGCCTCTAATAAGAGTGTCCATTGATGTTGAAGAATGCATTGGTGAGAAAAGCAGTAGTTTTATTTTTTTTTAAGTAAAATTAATCCAGTAACACTACTTCTAGGTTTTTTTGAAGTAAAATTAATCCGGTAACATTATAGGTCATCTATATGAAAATGGGTTTAGTTTAGGGTATGTTGAGTGGACGTACGTGTTTGATGAAACCTATATGTATATATATTTCGGCATATAAACATTGGTGTGAATATGTTTTATTTTGATCTGGAATATTTTTTATGATAACAACATTCACTGGATTTTGAGTATAATATGGGATGGTGATATTTATGTTCTCAATCCATTGTCTCTTCTGAGCCCTTTTTCAACTTTACAAAAAGCATTAACAAAGTAATTTTTCCTAGCTGAATTTCTTTATCATCATCGATGTTTTTTGAGTTTGACATGATGAAGTTTTTCTATATAATTTGCAGGGCAGTTAGCAGTTTCAATTCCCAAACAGGCAAGGGCAATAAAATGCCTTTAACTATGGCATATTTAAATTAATGTTTAATTAATTTGGAAACTGATATATATGTCATTACTTTATTGAAATAGGTTGGAGGAGGTGCGTAATGAGGCGCAAGGTTATATTGAAGAACACTTGTAAATCTTGTTTAACATTTCTCTGACTGGAATGCAATGTACATGTGCTTGTTGGTGTTAGATGAATTATTAGTGTTTATTGTTTTGCTTTTGCGGATGTTAGGATAGTATCAATGACAAGTATAATTTCAGTTATTATTTTGGTGTTAGTAGGAAACTTTTGGTTTTGTCTTTGATATCGCATGTTTGTGATGGATGATTTATAGCAGGAAACTTATGTTTTTATTATTGGTATTCCATTTTTGTGGTAGGACATATATCAGGAAAATTATTGATGTCTAAAATCATAACTGACATCAGTTATGTAGAATAAAACAATGTATAAACAGAACAAAGACATCACCTCGTTTAAAGGGAAATGATGTATAAACGCCACACAGACATAATTTCACTGAAAGTGAATTGACATTTGTTTGGTGTATAGACATCACTTCTTTTAGAAAGAAATGATATGGTAAAACACTTACTACAACAGTTATTCCCACCAAAAATGATGTATTAGTCATTTTGTACTACTTGCATGATATGTTTATAGTAATTTAAGACTGATAATAAACCATTATCAACATTCAATTGATGCAAATAAACAAAAAAAGGTTAATACATCGTTTTTTAATTAATTTATGATGTCTTAATGTTGCTTCAACATCGTTCTTTAACTGATGTAAAAAGTGGTACTTTAGACAACACTGACAAAGACATCACTCGAGAAAAATGAGGATATCGTTTTTTAGCCGATGTCTAAGTAAAGTTTTCTTGTAGTGTAAACATCCTAGGACAGAAAATGTATAGGTTCTCCTTACTATATTCTAGTTAGTCTAGAATTAAAATATTTATAAATTAGAATTGGACTTAGTTGGTTAACAGTGCAAGGTCAGTTTCCTTATTCGACATAAGTCTGTACTTTCCAATAGTCGAATATATGTCCAGCTGATGCGAGATATCATTGACCATAGAAACCCATGGCCATAAATAGTTTATGTACCTGGATTATTTCTAAATTTACGTTTTGTTTCATAAAGGAGGTCTTAAGTGGTTGTAGGACCCTTCTCCCGCCCAAACGAAGAAGCCAAAAAGGAAATAATATGATAACATTGCCTGCTTTGGGATTAATGTCTTAAGTGCTTAGATCTACCTTTGAAAAGGTATTAAGTGATCGCATAGCCTACCTCCCATAAATGAAACATTAAAGGAAAGTTAGGTATGAGTTCGATAATCTTTACGATCAGTCTGCTTCCTTGGGTCTTAAGTGACTTAGGTCGAGGGTCCACCTGGGAATAGGATTTAAAATGACCAATATGGTATTGCCATGGGTCTACCTGTCCTACGGGAAGTATTAAGTGACTAGGAGATTATCCAATAAGATTAGTTAAATAGTAACGAGGGGATCCACCATTAGGAGGTCTTAAATGGCATGTGACATCTAACTATTCGATTGGTCTTAAGTGACTTCTTACTATCTCTTGCCTTATGCGGATCAAGGGTATATGCGTGAATGACGGAAGCCTTAAATTAGTAGGACTTGTAGTTGTGTCCTCTAATTTATATTAGTGTAGAGTAAACCATCGAGAAATGTATTAATGACCTATGGGTCTGCCTTAGGTCTTAAGTGATTGAGACGATCCAGCCTTATCTATCATTGATAGTGAGGTCTTAAGTATCTATATTGAAATAATTAACCTCCATATGAATAGTGAGTAGTTGAGAGCCCACCTCTTAGTTTTTGGTAATTGGTTGAGTGGTAGTTTAAAGGCTTCATAATTATGCGTAAACCTTCTATCTCAGTATCATTATCGTTTAGGAATGCTACCTAGAGAATGGTAGTTAGTTGTCATGCGTAAGTTCTTACAAGGTTATGTTTGAACTACTAGCCTTATAGACATATGTCTCTGGTTGAACCAAACAGATACATACATGTACTACAAAGAGTTTTATACTCTTTCTTCTCACCAGATCTTATTGTTCTGACCCTCTCCTCATTACAACTCCCTTGTTGTCTCGAGAAGGTCAGGTTTGGTTTTCGATTCTCGTTCTCTCTCCTGCTCGGTATTTACATGGTAACTTGCTTTGATAAGGTAGTTACTCGAGTTGATACTTGTCTATCCTATTTCATTTCCGTTGTGAGTTATTTTATCGTACCATGATTATGCCCATGATCATTTATTTGTAGGTATCATATTTACACGCTCCATGCTTGGATGGGTTAGAGTTTCGATTAAGTTCGAAATTTGGGCTTAGAAAAGTTTGAGGTGTTACAATTCACATGCAATATGGGACAAGAATAATCAATCTAAGGAAATAAATATCAAGAATTTTGTAACAAATAAAACATTTCAAGAGAATTAAATTGTCCTAGTCGACCCTAGAAAAGGGGTCGACCGCCCTTATAGGAGGGGGATCGACATGGGGGTTGACTGCCCTCCTATAGAGGGGGTCGACTGCCCTCTAGGGTGTAGAGGTACGGAGAGCATTTCGTTAGGGGGTTTTATACAAATTTACATCAGTTAGACCATCCAGATTTAATCTAAATAATATAACGGTCTACACTTACACTTTCAACTATAAACAGATCTCCCTAGACATACTCAAAAACCTATTGTCATTCCTCTCTGTGCCTTTATTTTGCCCTTCTTCCATTGCCAATTTCTAGAGAAAGTTAGGATTTCTTCTATAGATTTAGATTCTAGAAATTTGGTTTATATATATATGAGATTCTAATTCTTATACACAAATATTATAAAAGGATTGGAGCACGGCTTCATAGTTTGGATCCATATTTCAATTCTACAACAAATCCTACTGTTTTCTATCTCAAATCAATGTGAGTGGAAATCATTTAATTTTTCTATTTTCTATGTTTTTTTTGTATAGGTTTGGATTATTGTACCTAGGAAGAATTGGGTTTATATTAAAAGAAAATAATATCAAATCCTTAAAATCTTCCATTATTTATGTTTGTACGTAGAAATAGTCAACCAATTTTAGTTGGGTTTGAATTATTGATGTAATAGAAGAAAAGATATTTGGGTGTTGGTATGATTCTCTAATTTACTAAATTCTCTTATTGTGAATTTGTAATTCATATATATGTATATTTTGATTGCCAAAGCTTAAGGACTTGAATATTGCAATTTGAATAGGTTTAAACATCTATTTCTGAAATGGATTGTTTGAATATATTACTTGCAAATTATTGAAGTATTAAGGTTTTGTACACAAAAATTTCACAAAAAGTGGATTAGTACCAAATTGAGGATTTTACTTATGTATTTAGGAATATACACCTTGTCTCTATTCTATTATTGAAGTAATCATTCAAGCCTTGGTTACAAGTTGTATGTTGATGTTGTTATTTCCCTTCTTATTATTTAATTGTGAATATGCATGTTGGACTATGTAAATTAACATACGGAAATTAACTTCTATACCTTATTAGTAATTATTAGGATTGACATTTCAAACGTGGTTAGGATATTATTCCCGTTCGCGTAATTCACACATATATTTACATATATTTATAGCATAATAAACGTAATATTAATGCATATTAAGTGCGTACTAAATATGTTTAAACTAGAAATTTGAATTTGAATGTCTCCATAGGAATTTGTATGCATGTGTGCGGGTTCATAGCTTTAATTAAAATTAATGACACATAGACACGAGGTTAACCGTTACTTTTAGTAGAAGTGCCTGGACTGACCATCATATCCGGTATCTACAAGTAAGATTGGTTAATGTGAGAGGTGTAGGTGCCATGGGCCATTATGATATAAGATTAGGCCCAACTTGTAGTTGAAGCAAACCTGAAACCACCCGGTAAATCCAGCATCTACAAGTGGATGACTTAATATGAGATGTATAGTGTGCGTGTGAATATATATATATATATATATATATATATATATATATATATATATGTGTGTGTGTGTGTGTAAAGTAGATGTGCCTTTAGAACGGTATTAAGTGGCTGACCTTCCCTTGTTGGGTATTAAGTGGTTTGGGCTAGGTCTGTTCCTAAGGTTCACTCCTTGGTTCTAGACCCAAGTCATGGGATCCGCTCTTCGAGGATTTAAGTGGTCTTTGGGTCTGCGTTTTCTCTTATATAAGGTATTAAAAAGACTTATTAGACGATAGCGTATGAGTAGGGTAGTTCTCCAAATAATGTCTGCTTCTTATCTAGGGGCTTAGTGAGGGCTGACCTAGAACAGTTTATATGAAAGGCATAAAGGAACCACCATCTAAGGAAAGTATTAAGTGCCTAGGAGTTCATCATTAGAGACGGCTAGATACTAACAAGATGCTTCGCCAGGAGGTTCTTAAATGGTGTTTCTATCTAAACCTGGTGTTAAGTGTCCGTTATTATTTCTCGACCTACAAACAGAGTATGTATATTCTAATGTTGACATTAGGACGAGGTCTTAAGTGGCTAGGGGTCCGCCATAGGTATTAGGTGACTGTAAGGATGTACGCTATTAAATTAGATAATGACATTAAGTGACTAGGTATAGCCCACCTAGTAAGGTATTAAGTGACTATAAGGGTGTCCACCCTTAGATTTATTTATGGGGTATTAAGTGACTATAGGTATGTCCGCCTTTAGATTTACATATAGGCCTTAAGTGACTGTGAGGATGTTGGCCTCGTATGTTTAAGTTATGTATGTTAGTTGTATAGACATAACATGAAGATTTTACACTACGAAATATAGGAAATAGTCATTCCTAAACTTACATGCTTTTCATTCACTAGAACTTTATGTTCTGACCTCCCTCCTCTTAACGTAAACAGGTTACTAGGTAAGGACCCTGCTTCAATGATGATCAGTAATAATTTGGAGGTGGATCTATTCGATGGAGAATTAGCTATTTACGGCAGTAGTACTGTTATTGTTGTTATCATGTATTTGGGATAATTATTGATGCATTTATTATCTTCCGAGACTTGTTATTTTTGACATTTATGATTTTATCTGTAGTGCATATATCTATGAGATATTATATTTTATCCCTTCCGCTGTGTGAGATTTTGATTTCGTTTAGATTGCTCTGTGATATCTATTTTTAGTATTTTCTTAAAGGAACCAACAATTCATATAGAATGGTTGAAAGTTCTGATGGGCTTTTCCTAGGTCGGAATTTAGTCCCATTCCGGGTGGGTTGTTACATTTGGTATCAGAGCATAGGTTACCCGGTTATGGGAAATATTCGTAAGAAAGACGTATTTGTTATTTGAAAAGGTTTTCAAAACCATATATACGTACTATACCAAAAAAACATGCAATCCTTCATGCCTTCTCTACAGAATAATAGCCTCCTCTATACCCTTTCCTCTCAATCATTTTTACCGAGCACAATAAAGACTCACATTCCAAAATATCCCTCACTTCCTCTCTCCAACACGCCACCGCTACCTATCCCTCCTGCCCCAGAGTCACCGCCTGTTGATACACGAGGAGATTTCGATTAATGACAACAAAAAAATGGAGATCATTGACGAACTAAATTTATATACATCGAAGAAATGGAAATCAATGAAGATCGTATTGAAGAAATAAAGGTTGTATATATATATATTGAGTTGCGTTAGAATTTATTTAAAATCTATCCTTAAAGTATAACACGAGTGCACAAAACGATTATAAATATATGATATATAAAACATGCTGACTGTTCAGTAATTGTCTGAACCAGTCGACTGGTGGAACAGGGACCAGTCGACTGGTCAGACTAATTTCTGACAGTAACGGCTAGTTTCTGAATATTTTTTAAATATACGATTTTACAATATTTTGACTAGTTGACTGATGAATTACAGACCAGTCAACTGATCCGAAATAGTACTTATTTTTCTGAAAGGTTGCTTTGATTCATGAAGAGATTCCTCTTCATTTCTGAAAGGAAATGGACGTTTCTATTGATCATAACTCTTCATGAAGAATTGCTACCTTTCTACCATTATATAAACATGTCAATCGTGATCTCCAAATTAACAGTTCTCTCTGATTCTTATCTAATTTATGAATTGCATTTTCTATACTCTTGCAATACAAAAACTTTCATAAATTCAAACACTTGTTGAATCCTTGAATTGATTTAATATCACTTGATTCAACAAGCAATTTACTTCCTTTAATCTTCGCATTCAAATCATATACTCGATTATAAGATTATAGGAAGGGTGTACTTAAACCGTTGACTATCCGTGTTGATTCAAGAACACAAAGCAGAAGTCAAAACTCTTGTAATTGTTGAAGTCCTATGTAGTTGCTCAGGCGAGAGGCATCATTGTTGGGGCTTGGGTGTACTGACCTATTCCTCCGAGTTAAGAGAGGGCGTTGTTAGTGAATTCCGAAGAGGAACTTCGGGACTGGACGTAGGGCGGGAAGTCCGAAACAGTATAAAATTCCTTGTGTCGTTTCTTATCGCATTTACTTCTTATTTGTGATATATTTATCTAGCTTAGCTTTTTACCTGCATAACTATTGTAGATTACTAGTTAGTTTATTATTTCCGCTTTATCCATATTGGTATCCTGCTTAAGTCGTATACACCGACTCTTTTCAATTGGTATCAGAGCCTGGTGCTCTAGAGATCGTAACAACATCCTAGAACAATTGGAAATAAAGAAATCTAGTCAAGGAATTAGAAAATGGAAGAGCAAAAAAGCGGAATCAAGAGAGCAAGGAAGCAAATGTCTCATGGCTAAAGTCAGATCACAATCGGTATGTGTACATTCATTATATAAAGATCTTTTGTTAGACCATGAAAAATTATTGAAAGATTTTAAAACTTTGGGTAAACTCAATACAGTCATTTTAGCTAAGTTAAAAAATTGTGAGTAAGAAAATTCCAAATTAAAAGAAGAAAACATTTTTTTAGTAAATCAAGCTAAATGTTTTGAGAATACCTTAGAAGGGCTTGTTTCTCAAAAATATTTCCTTCAAAAAGAAAATGAGCGACCAGAAGATAAATACAACAATCTTTTAAAGGAAATCGATCTTTTGCAAAATAGAAATAAATCATTAGAAGATTCTCTAAATAATTCTAGTTCTTTAATTTTGTCTCTTGAAAAAGAGAGTGGAGCTTCAATTGAAAAGAATTTAGAATTATCTAAAGAATGTGAGTTTTTAAAGGTAAATAATAATATTTTGCAAAATGAAATTTCTAACTCAAAAGAAAATTTTGAAAAATTACAATCTTCTTTAGATAACACAAAATCTCAAATTTTTTGTCTCAAAACTGAGAATGGTACTTCAAAAAGGAAGAATTCTGAATTATATAAGGCAATTGATGATTTAAAAAATAACAAAATTTCTTTTGAAAATGACAATCGCAACTTTGGGATCAAATTTGATAAATGTACAAGTAAGTTCGCGAAATTTGATAAAGGTCAAAATGATTTAAATATGATCTTATCTAGATCTCGATTTTTACATGACAAAAATGGTTTAGGTTATAATCATAAAAGTAGTACTAGATATGCTTTTATGTACAATAAGAATATTACTGCTAGTACTAATGCACATCCAAGATATAATTATTCTAAAAATTCAAATACTTCTATGACTAGAGATCTATATTATAGATCTAGAAGTGCGAAAATAAATATCAATAGAAGTTATTTAAGTATTTGGGTTCCTGTAAATTGGAAAAGCAGAGAAAAATAATCGATAATTATTTTAATTCGGTAGTTAATAATGAAGATTTCATTTTTAAAGGTTCCATTGAACCCTCTTGGGTATGGTTACCTTCCATCTAACCCCTGGACCCAAACAAAAGAAGTGGGTACCAAAGTATATACATCATATTTTTTTGCAGGTGCACCACAAAAAGGAGAAGGGTATTCAGTATCTCTAAATATCTGTGAAAACTCAGCTTATCGAAAAAGCACATGATCAAATGTCTCCTAAAGGTGCTTTAATTATTCATAAAATCAATTACTATTGTTTATTAAAGTGTTTATTCTTTTTAATTGATGACAAAAAGGGAGAAATGTGTCATTGTATATTTCATATGTAATAACATTTTGTTATAGGAAAATGGTAAGTATATCTTATGAACTAACAAAATGTTGCAGAAAGCTTTTTGATAGGGGGAGATAAAAATATATTAATGCACACCTTCAGGGGGAGCTACTCAGTATCTCAAACATATATGCAAGGTGTTTTCTTCAATCAAAAAGGGGGAGAATGTTGATACACGAGGAGATTTCGATTAATGACAACAAAGAAATGGAGATCGTTGACGAGCTAAATTCATATACATCGAAGAAATGGAAATCAATGAAGATCGTATTGAAGAAATAAAGGTTGTGTATATATATATTGAGTCGTGTTAGAATTTATGTTAAAATCTATCCTCAAAGTATAACACGAGTGCACAAAACGATTATATATATATATGATATACAAAACAGTTCGACTGTTCAGTAATTGTCTGAACCAGTCGACTGGCGGAACGGGGACCAGTCGACTGGTTAGGCTAATTTCTGACAGTAACGACTAATTTCTGAATATGTTTTAAATATACAATTTTACAATATTTTGACCAGTTGACTGATGAATTACAGACCAGTCGACTGATCCAAAATAGAACTTATTTTTCTGAAAGGTTGCTTTGATTCATGAAGATATTCCTCTTCGTTTCTGAAAGGAAATGGACGTTTCTATTGATCATAACTCTTCATGAAGAATTTCTACCTTTCTACCATTATATAAACATGTCAATCGTGATTTCCAAAATTAACAATTCTCTCCGATTCTTATCTAATTTATGAATTGCATTTTCTATGCTCTTGCAATACAAAAGCTTTCATAAATTCAAGCACTTGTTGAATCCTTGAATTGATTTAATATCACTTGATTCAACAAGCAATTTACTTCCTTCAATCTTCACATTCAAATCATATAATCGAGGATAAGATTATAGGAAGGGTGTACTTAAACCGTTGACTATCCATGTTGATTCAAAAACACAAAGCAGAAGTCAAAACTCTTGTAATTTTTGAAGTCCTGTGTAGTTGCTCAGGCGAGAGGCATCCTTGTTGGGGCTCGGGTCTACTGACCTATTCCTCCGGGTTAAGGGAGGGCATTGTTAGTGAATTCCGAAGAGGGGCTTCGGGACTGGACGTAGGGCATGAAGTCTGAACCAGTATAAAATTTCGAATGTCGTTTCTTATCGCATTTACTTCTTATTTGTGATATATTTATCTAGCTTAGCTTTTACCTGCATAACTATTGTAGATTACTGGTTAGTTTATTATTTCCGCTTTATCCGTATTAGTATCCTGCTTAAGTCGTATACACCGACTCTTTTCACCGCCCTCCCAAGCCCTACCCTCCTCCACGTCTGGTCCATCAGTCAACTACAAAGCAAAATGGACCTCTCTTTCCAAGGTTAAACTTAAGAACATTTGAAATTTCGTGCCATCGCCACTCAAGCTACAATACTCAGGCAAAGCCCTCTGCCCAACCGAAGAATCTATGAAGCAGGTACTGAAAAGTGGAAAGATTACCTGGTCGGTTTATTTCTTGACGCGTTGTTTTCTTATACGGCAGTGATAACTCACTTAAAGAAGCTATGGAAACAGTGGGAGGAATTAAGGTTAAATCAAGAGGTAAAACCTTTCTTTTTCTTCTATCGGATCTGGACGATAGAAGAAGGATACTATCAGATCTGGTTGTAATTCGAAGTAAGATATTTATAATTAAACACTGGTATTGCGGAGTTAGTAGTAATATATTAAGAATGTCTTGGTTTGGTTGAAGCTCTGTAATGACCCGCATTGTCAGAGGTATTATTATTAATTTATTTAATTATATAAATAGTGATTTAGGGAATTAAATCGTCATTAATTAAATTATAGTGAATATTTAATTAAATTAAATAATAGAATAATATATTTAATTCAGAAATAATCAAAAATTATTGGAAATCACAATATTTTGTGAACTGGGTCATCCCTAAGATTTAATTCAGCTTAGAGTTGAATTATATTGACGAATGTATCAGATCGACGTCTGTTTGAAACGTAGAATTTTAATATAATTAAAATAGAGCTCAAAATGGCGCGGCAGTTCGCTATTTGGCGATTTGAACTTCAACTGGATATACAGGGTTCATTTTAAATCGGATTTCTGTGAAACAAGAAACGTGTGGAGCTGGTGGAGTATATCTTTCTAGTAGAAGAGAAAAATCGGGATTTCATCGTATAGATTTTGATTCACGTCCAAATCAAATTTTAGAAAAGTCACTGTGGAATTCCTTTATAATTTATAAAGAAATTATTTATATTTTAAAAAGGAATTTCAATATAAATCGAATATCGGGTTGACCCAGATTTGGAATATCGAGTTAGAAATCCAATTGGAGTTGTATGATATTCCACTGTGAATATATACGATAATATTAATTTATTAATATTTAATTTAATTTATTTAAATATATTTATTTATTTAAATAGATTATTTGGAGCTTTAAAAATAGCCACTTTTGCAAACGAAGTCAGAATTCGACGAAACTAATTTTGTTGGATCCGCAACATCAAATTATTGTTAGATTCCAAGTTCCATGATTTTTAGAGTCACTGTGTGGTCGTACGGATTTTTAGAGTGAAAAACAGTCGATATATTTACCTTTAAAAATACGCTGTGTGAGAAAACGGAGTCGGAATTCGACGAAACCAGTTTCGTTGAGACCGTAATGTCGAACTGTTGCTACATGTCCGGTTTGGTGATTTTTAGGTACTGTGTGTGATCACACGGATTTTTAGAGAGCAAAAATGAATATAGAAAGGAGAATATACAGGGAATATTCCATTCCACAAAATATCTAAATTTTTTTAAATTTACTATATATACCCCTTAAAAACTCTTAAAACCTAATTTCAACTTCAAACAAAAATCCGCCGTCATTTTTGTGCTTACAGTAAAATAATTCCCTCTTCATAAATCAAAATGAAACCAGAGAAAATTCTATAAATCCAAATTTACATATATATGAGTTCGGTAAGGTGTGCTCTTCAATTTGGTGTGGAGTTTTTGTGGTTCGAAGTCATTGGGGTTCGCTGGTTTTGGTAAACCGAGATTTTAGGGTTCGATATTTTTGGTTTTGAAAGCAATGATTCTTGGATTCGAGTTGGGTTTTGGGATCGACGAGGAAATCCGCACCTAGTGTGCTGAAATGGGTGGATTCGGTGTTGATAATTGTCGATCGAACTGATGGGTTGAGGCCGTCGCATTCTGCTTGAGGGCGTCGAGTGGTGTCTAGTTGGGTCGAGGGTGGAGAAGAGGTGAAGGAGTGGTCGATTGTGTTTTTAGCTTGGAGATTCATGAAGTGGAGGAGGAGATACAATGGAGTAAAGATCGGCTATGGTTGTGGGATTAAAGAAGCAGGTCACGGCAGTTTCAATTGGGGAAGAAAGGGAAATTTAGGTCGGGCCTTGGGGTTGGTTTGGGCTGTTAAGAAAGGGGTGAGGCCCGTTATGTTTAAATGTTTATGTTTTGTTTTATTTAATTATAGTGTAAAATTATAAATGCGATATCTTTTACATACAATATCATAATCACGAACCGTAAGTTGCGTTGGGACCGTATGGACGAGAGCTTCACAATGGAACTGACTGGGGGTGGATTGGAGCTAGTTTGAATTTACGACGAATTAAATTTTTTGATTCAAATCAAATAACAGTTTATCGTTCTTTAACAATGAACTGCCAATGTGAGTAAAACTCACCAACTCTGAACAGTTATATTTTTATAATGTATTTTTAGAACTGTTAATCATCTGTTGATTGCTGTGTGTTGGTTGATTTGATTGAACTGCTAGTCAATTAGTGGAAATTATATATATATAAACCGTTAAATATTTATATATTTATTTTGCTATCAGAATAATTTATATTGAACTGAAAATGATGATAATCATATTGTGTAACATCTATGGATGCAGGAAAACAGGTTGGAGGAATCCGACCGGATTCCTCAATAGTTATTTTATTGTTTTTCATATATTGTGATATATGATGTAGTTATAATCTATGGTTGATTATACGTATTGGATGAGATTTGGTCATCGTGATTTGATGTGTTAAGTACCATAAAACATCGGAATGGGAAAAGGAGATTTTCAAAGTGATATTGAAAATAGAATATTTATAATTTGGAATATTTATAAATAAGAAATATTTATAAATTGAAATATTTATAAATAGGGGATATTCAAAAAGGAAATAATTTCAAACCATTTTCTTTTTGAATGGAAAGGCCTGTGTGGCGGGTTTGGGGATTTTCCCGATGCTCCCAATACAAAGGAGGTTATGGCGAATTTTCCCTGGAATTTAAGGAGTTAGAATATTTTTAAGAATAAATTTGAAAAGGAAATATTTGCAAACCATTTGCAAATAGAATAAAATAGAAAAAGAAATATTTGTAAACCATTTACAAATAGAATTGAAAAGGGAATATTTAGAAAATAAATAGAGTTAATAAAAAGGAAATTGGTTTATAACGGAATAAGAAGTTACAAAAAGGAAACCGTTATAAAAAGGAAAACGTTATTAAAAGAACATTTATAAAGTGAAGAACCGTTACTAAAAAGTAAATCTGTATAAATGAATAAACATTATTAAAAGGAAAAATCGAATATGGTATTCGAAGTTAGTTAATCGAATATGGTATTCGAAGTTAGTTAATCAAATATGGTATTCGAAGTTAGTTAATCGAATATGGTATTCGAAGTTAGTTAATCGAATATGGTATTCGAAGTTAGTTAATCGGATATGGTATTCGAAGTTAGTTAATCGGATATGGTATTAGAAGTTAGTTAATCGAATATGGTATTCGAAGTTAGTTAATCGAATATGTTATTCGAAAGGGGTTAGTCGAGTCGAGTTAGTTGAATAGAGTAAACGATTAGAGTTAACCAGTTAGAGTTAACCAGTTAGAGTTAACCAGTTAGGGTTAACCAGTTAGAGTAAACCGGTTAGAGTTAATCGGTTAGAGTTAATCAGTTAGAGTTAATCCAAATGAGATACCATTTAGCATGACTGCTAGCGAAATTCGCAGGGCTGTAAATAGCCTACGGCGGTCGGATGTTTCCTGAGGGAATCAGGCGTAACCATTGTGATCGCTGCGATCTAGAGTCAAGCGAATGGAGTTAAATATAGTTAATCGAATATTAGTTATTCGAATGGAGTTAAATAGAGTTAATAGAATATTAGTTATTCGAATGGAGTAAATAGGGTTATCGAATATTAGTTATTCGAATGGAGTTGAATAGAGTTAAACGGAGTTAAATAGAGTTAGTCGAATATAGTTTATTCGAATAGAGTTAAAGGGAAGGAGTTATCGATTTTAGTTTAAATCGAAAGGAGTTATCGATTAGTTAAACGAAGGGAGATTATCGAATATATCGTATTCGAAAGAAAGAGATCGAATATAGCTTATTCGAAAGAGAGAGATTTCGAATATAAGTTATTCGAGGAGAGAAAATCGAATATAGGTTATTCGAGGTAAGTTAATCGAATAAGTTATTCGAAGAGAGATTATCGAATATAAGTTATTCGAAGAGAGATTTTCGAATATTAGTTATTCGAAGAGAGAAGATCGAATATAGGATATTCGAAGAAGAGTTAATCAAATAGAGATTACTCGAAAGAGAATTATACGTCGAATTCAATTATATCGAATTCGGGAAAGTAATATTTACTTTCCGGATTTTAAATCAAGATTATACACTAATAAATTAGGGTTAGGTTTAATTATTCGAATTAAAGAATAAAGGTTATAATTGAAGTTAGATAATTCGAAAGTAGGGATTATAACGTTATCGTTATAATCAATGTTTTCAATAAAGAAGTGGATTCGCAAATTGAATCCGAGGGTTACGTAAAGAAGTGTTAAAAGTTTAAAAGATAAACTGTTACTATTTCGAAGTTACAACGTTGTTCAGTTAAGGTCTAAGAGGTAATTATACCCCAACTTGATTGACTTCCTTCATATCTAAGGAATGGTAAGGTTTGATAGTGAATGATGGTTAAGTGAATTCAGGAAATGGTTGAGTTGGCATAGCGATGTTTTATCTAAACATATGCTTAATTCAAACGTAGAAGTTTTGGAAATGTTTTCCAAACAAGAATCAGAAATGTTTTCTAATATAGGAAACAAGGATGGAAATGTTTTCCAGTGTTAATAACATATATTTTCTAAATTTAGAAAATAAGAAAAATGTTGAATATAGGGAAACAGGAAATGACAAATAAGATAAATAAATGATAAATAAATTAAAAGGATAAAAGTTGTTTGATGATTGATCGATATAATTTCCATCTGGAAATAATATCGTTGTTTGCACACTTGTTTTTCTTTGATAGTTAACTCACAGACTATCGAAGTTTTGACCATTTTAACGTTGTTAATACTGAGAGACCGGTTGGATTATTATCCAAAGAACCACTCTGTATTGGCATAAGCGTTGCGAATCATATATGCCAAAGATAATTGAAGACGGAGTAAAATGCAAGGGTTGTTGTATAAGTCTTAGATAACAGTGACTAAGATGGATATACTGAATAGTGCCTTCGGTTTGTCCAGTCCGAGGACAACTTGTATGGACGAAGGTCTGACAGAGTATATCCAATGGATCGCGTAAGTTGATCTGTTCAAACGTATTCACGTTTGGTGGCTGGGGAATTCGTTTCTCTTAGCTGTATACCCGTGTTATTTTTGGATAAGTCAATTTGTGATTTGGCGGGTATGACGATGTGACATTCTAAGTGAATGAGGATGACTTGTGTGAATGAATGTCTGACAGAGTATTTCCAGAAAGGTCACGTACATTGATTTCTTCAACCGTACCAAGAGTGGAAGCGGAGACGGAAACTTCTTTAGCTAACGCGTAATGTACTGTTGTAGACGTCAATTAGTGATTTTCGATGGATCTGACAATGTGGCATTCGAAGTGAATCTGATGTGATGATAAAGCGTAGCTTCTAGCCTCATCAACCGGTAAATGACAGAAATCGGGCAGGCAGCATGGCTAAGTCGGTCGCACCGAAGTAGGGTGTATAATCACCTATCTAGAGAATATTCATTTGTTTCTTAAATCTATCAATGCTGTCCCATATATATACGGGAACGGTTGCTGATCCCAACCGTTGGTGATGTACATTCGATACACTCAAGCGAAATGAGTGGTCGGTCATGTGTGGCCGGGTTGCAAGATGTTCTTGTTGAACCCAGTGTATTCCTCTCTAGAGGTACACTAGCGAAAGGTGGTTCCATACCTTGTCATAGTTGGAAACCCATTATCCAATACGTGCTTGCGATTTTGATTGCATACTATATATGTAGAACGTGAGATGAAAGCGTTTCTGCTAGATTGATATATATTTGTACTTAGACATTATTATAATATCAGAATGATATTGCTTGTCAAAGATGTTGGATTCTCATAAGGGAAAAACCCGTTCCGTATTCATGGCGTGGTCTTATGAGATATCATATATATGTTAAACTGTGTTAAACTATTTTACTCACACCAGTCCCATGACCGACCCGGAGTTTACTTTGTTGTTTTCCCTAAACTCTTGGGTGCCTAAATTTGTACGGGAAGTCAAGTAGTCGGGATTTACAGATATACTTGAAGAGCTGGAGCAGGAGGCTTCTGGATCATATAGCTATTGTTTATTTCCGCTGTGTTGTAAGTGTTGTACTCTGATAAGTGCTATTGTATACATAACTGTTATATTTCAAAGTTATGTTATATATTATATGTTATTCGTTCCGCTGTGAGGTTCGTGTTACTCTGATGTTGTGTTCTTCTTCTTCTATTCTAAGTTTCTATCTTATTTATCCTCACCCTCTAATTTCTTTCATTAATTACCAGGATTTTTCGATGTTTTGGTTATCGACGTCGAGCTCACGTCGATAACCAAAGTCGCCGAAAATCTGGGTCGTTACAGTTGGTATCAGAGCTTAAGTTAAGAATTACCTTGGCTCTGTGGCGTGACTCGGTAGAGATAGGGTTAGTAATACCCTAGATTGAGTTTGAGTGTATATATACGAGTGCGTATTTGTATTTGATATAAAAATTGTTTTATATTGTGGAGATTCATTGTATGAGTTGTTTATGAGTTCTGGTCGATCAGTTTGGTCCACTGTATCGGTAGGAGTAAATAAACACTCGAATACGATGGGTCGACACGGTATGTTTTGAAAAGAGGGTAAATGAAATATTTTTACCCGAAGTATATATATTGGAATTATTATAATGTGTTGGTTGTTATTATAATTGAGTAAGATTATAAAACTTAAACGGTTATGAAAATAACCAATCAAATTTCGTATAAGTATTACGAAGTGAATTAAATCTGAAATTAAAGTCAGAATTGAAATTAAAAACTGGAAATTCAGATAAGTGTTTGTAATTGAATCTGGATTAGATATAGGTGAATTTTAAAATCCTGGGAGGTTTTAAAATTGTTTTAATAAGGATATTTTGAACTGATTCAAGATGGAAGTGTTTAAGTTTGAGTTTTGAAAAGGAATATAGTATTGAACTCACATTGATTGCTGGGAAATAATTCTGATGATGGTGTACACATCATCAGTGTGATTTTCTGGTTATAAGTGACGGATTACTACCAAGGTTTTGTTTTCAAATTGTTTGTGAAAACAAGGTGTTCAGGAATTCAAATGTTTTGAATTGGTATTATGATTTCAAATTTACTTGAAGTAAAAGCCCAGGAATTTAAATTCTAAAATTTAAATTTAACTTGTTAAGTTAAGTAAAACTGGGGTGATAAGAGAATAATCTGAAATGGTCTTGTATTGATGAGTTAAGAGTTTGAAATCGAGAATCAAACTCGAGTTGAAATGATAATTGGCTTGGATATAAGCGAATGGTTGTGTTGGTGCTAAAACTGATTGGAATTTGATTGGGGCGGCATTGGCATCTGCTAAATTGATAGCAGATGGAAATAAGATAATGAAACGCCCGACAAAAAGGTACAAGTTTATATTTGATATGAGTTTGGAATTTATGAGCCGAATTGGCAAGCCGCTTGGCTGTTTGATTTTCTTTTGGGTTGGAGAAGGCCCAGAGAGGCGAGTTGTGGTTTTACCGATAGGGCTGTACAAAGAAGGTTATGGCGAAATTTTCCGAAAATTTAAAGTGTTAGAAAATTTTCAGAATTTTTGAAAATTTTAGTTTGTCGGAATGAATAAATATTTTAGTCGATATTAATTGGTTCAGTTGAAATCAGAAATAAGGGGTAAACAAATCTTAGGAATTCCAATAGATAGGGTCGTCCTCTAACTTAGCAATTTCGAGGACGAAATTATTTTAAGTGGGAAAGAATGTAATGACCCGCATTGTCAGAGGTATTATAATTAATTTATTTAATTATATAAATAGTGATTTAGGGAATTAAATCGTCGTTAATTAAATTATAGTGAATATTCAATTAAATTAAATAATAGAATAATATATTTAATTCAGAAATAATCAAAAATTATTGGAAATCACAATATTTTGTGAACTGGGTCATCCCTAAGATTTAATTCAGCTTAGAGTTGAATTATATTGACGAATATATTCGATCGACGTCTGTTTGAAACGTAGAATTCTAATATAATTAAAATAGAGCTCGAAATGGCGCGGTAGTTCGCTATTTGGCGATTTGAACTTCAACTGGATATACAGGGTTCGTTTTAAATCGGATTTCTGTGAAACAAGAAACGTGTGGAGCTGGTGGAGTATATCTTTCTAGTGGAAGAGAAAAATCGGGATTTCATCGTATAGATTTTGATTCACGTCCAAATCAAATTTTAGAAAAGTCGCTGTGGAATTCCTTTATAATTTATAAAGAAATTATTTATATTTTAAAAAGGAATTTCAATATAAATCGAATATCGGGTTGACCCAGATTTGAAATATCGAGTTAGAAATCCAATTGGAGTTGTATGATATTCCACTGTGAATATATACGATAATATTAATTTATTAATATTTAATTTAATTTATTTAAATATATTTATATATTTAAATAGATTATTTGGAGCTTTAAAAATAGCCACTTTTGCAAACGAAGTTAAAATTTCGACGAAACTAATTTTGTTGGATCCGCAACATCAAATTATTGTTAGATTCCAAGTTCCGTGATTTTTAGAGTCACTGTGTGGTCGTACGGATTTTTAGAGTGAAAAACAGTCGATATATTTACCTTTAAAAATACGCTGTATGAGCAAACGGAGTCGGAATTCGACGAAACCAGTTTCGTTGAGACCGTAATGTCGAACTGTAGCTGCATGTCCGGTTTGGTGATTTTTAGGTACTGTGTGTGATCACACGGATTTTTAGAGAGAAAAAATGAATATAGAAAGGAGAATATACTAGGAATATTCCATTCCACAAAATATCTAATTTTTTTTAAATTTACTATATATACCCCTTAAAAACTATTAAAACCTAATTTCAACTTCAAACAAAAATCCGCCGTCATTTTTGTGCTTACAGTAAAATAATTCCCTCTTCATAAATCAAAATAAAACCAGAGAAAATTCTATAAATCCAAATTTACATATATATGAGTTCGGTAAGGTGCGCTCTTCAATTTGGTGTAGAGTTTTTGTGGTTCGAAGTCATTGGGGTTCGCTGGTTTTGGTAAACCGAGATTTTAGGGTTCGATATTTTTTGTTTTGAAACCAATGATTCTTGAATTCGAGTTGGGTTTTGGGATCGACGAGGAAATCCGCACCTAGTGTGCTGAAATGGGTGGATTCGGTGTTGATAATTGTCGATCGAACTGATGGGTTGAGGTCGTCGCATTTTGCTTGAGGGCGTCGAGTGGTGTCTGGTTGGGTCGAGGGTGGAGAAGAGGTGAAGGAGAGGTCGATTGTGTTTTTAGCTTGGAGATTCATGAAGTGGAGGAGGAGATACAATGGAGTAAAGATCGGCTATGGTTGTGGGATTAAAGAAGCAGGCCACGACAGTTTCAATTGGGGAAGAAAGGGAAATTCGGGTCGGGCCTTGGGGATGGTTTGGGCTGTTAAGAAAGGGGTGAGGCCTGTTATGTTTAAATGTTTTTGTTTTGTTTTATTTAATTATAGTGTAAAATTATAAATGCGATATCTTTTACATACAATATCAGAATCACTAACCGTAAGTTGTGTTGGGACCGTATGGACGAAAGCTTCACAATGGAACTGACTGGGGGTGGATTGGAGCTAGTTTGAATTTATGGCGAATTAAATTGTTTGATTCAAATCAAATAACAGTTTATCGTTCTTTAACGATGAACTGCCAATGTGAGTAAAACTCACCAACTCTGAACAGTTATATTTTTATAATGTATTTTTAGAACTGTTAATCATCTGTTGATTGCTGTGTGTTGGTTGATTTGATTGAACTGCTAGTCAATTAGTGGAAATTATATATATATATATATATATATATATAAACCGTTAAATATTTATATATTTATTTTGCTATCAGAATAATTTATATTGAACTGAAAATGATGATAATCATATTGTGTAACATCTATGGATGCAGGAAAACAGGTTGGAGGAATCCGACTGGATTCCTCAACAGTTATTTTATTGTTTTTCATATATTGTGATATATGATGTAGTTATAATCTGTGGTTGATTATACGTATTGGATGAGATTTGGTCATCGTGATTTGATGTGTTAAGTACCATAAAACATCGGAATGGGAAAAGGAGATTTTCAAAGTGTTATTGAAAATAGAATATTTATAATTTGGAATATTTATAAATAAGAAATAATTATAAATTGAAATATTTATAAATAGGGGATATTCAGAAAGGAAATAATTTCAAACCATTTTCTTTTTGAATGGAAAGGCCTGTGTGGCGGGTTTGGGGATTTTCCCGATGCTCCCAATACAAAGGAGGTTATGGCGAATTTTCCCGGGAATTTAAGGAGTTAGAATATTTTTAAGAATAAATTTGAAAAGGAAATATTTGCAAACCATTTGCAAATAGAATAAAATAGAAAAAGAAATATTTGTAAACCATTTACAAATAGAATTGAAAAGGGAATATTTAGAAAATAAATAGAGTTAATAAAAAGGAAATTGTTTTATAACGGAATAAGAAGTTACAAAAAGGAAACCGTTATAAAAAGGAAAACCTTATTAAAAGAACATTTATAAAGTGAAGAACCGTTACTAAAAAGTAAATCTGTATAAATGAATAAACGTTATCAAAAGGAGAAATCGAATATGGTATTCGAAGTTAGTTAATCGAATATGGTATTCGAAGTTAGTTAATCGAATAAGGTATTCGAAGTTAGTTAATGGAATATGGTATTCGAAGTTAGTTAATCGGATATGGTATTCGAAGTTAGTTAATCGGATATGGTATTCGAATTTAGTTAATCGAATATGGTATTCGAAGTTAGTTAATCGAATATGTTATTCGAAAGGGGTTAGTCGAGTCGAGTTAGTTGAATAGTGTAAATCGATTAGAGTTAACCAGTTAGAGTTAACCAGTTAGAGTTAACCAGTTAGGGTTAACCAGTTAGAGTAAACCGGTTAGAGTTAATCGGTTAGAGTTAATCAGTTAGAGTTAATCCAAATGAGATACCATTTAGCACGACTGCTAGTGAAATTCGCAGGGCTGTAAATAGCCTACGGCGGTCGGATGTTTCCTGAGGGAATCAGGCATAACCATTGTGATCGCTGCGATCTAGAGTCAAGCGAATGGAGTTAAATATAGTTCATCGAATATTAGTTATTCGAATGGAGTTAACTAGAGTTAATCGAATATTAGTTATTCGAATGGAGTAAATAGGGTTATCGAATATTAGTTATTCGAATGGAGTTGAATAGAGTTAAACGGAGTTAAATAGAGTTAGTCGAATATAGTTTATTCGAATAGAGTTAAAGGGAAGGAGTTATCGATTTTAGTTTAAATCGAAAGGAGTTATCGATTAGTTAACCGAAGGGAGATTATCGAATATATCGTATTTGAAAGAAAGAGATCGAATATAGCTTATTCGAAAGAGAGAGATTTCGAATATAAGTTATTCGAGGAGAGAAAATCGAATATAGGTTATTCGAGGTAAGTTAATCGAATAAGTTATTCGAAGAGAGATTATAGATTATAAGTTATTCGAAGAGAGATTTTCGAATATTAGTTATTCGAAGAGAGAAGATCGAATATAGGATATTCAAAGAAGAGTTAATCAAATAGAGATTACTCGAAAGAGAATTATACGTCGAATTCAATTATATCGAATTCGGGAAAGTAATATTTACTTTCCGGATTTTAAATCAAGAGTATACACTAATAAATTAGGGTTAGGTTTAATTATTCGAATTAAAGAATAAAGGTTATAATTGAAGTTAGATAATTCGAAAGTAGGGATTATAACGTTATCGTTATAATCAATGTTTTCAATAAAGAAGTGGATTCGCAAATTGAATCCGAGGGTTACGTAAAGAAGTGTTAAAAGTTTAAAAGATAAACTGTTACTATTTCGAAGTTACAACGTTGTTCAGTTAAGGTCTGAGAGGTAATTATACCCCAACTTGATTGACTTCATAACTAAGGAATGGTAAGGTTTGATAGTGAATGATGGTTAAGTGAATTCAGGAAATGGTTGAGTTGGCATAGCGATGTTTTATCTAAACATATGCTTAATTCAAACGTAGAAGTTTTGGAAATGCTTTCCAAACAAGAATCAGAAATGTTTTCTAATATAGGAAACAAGGATGGAAATGTTTTCCAGTGTTAATAACATATATTTTCTAAATTTAGAAAATAAGAAAAATGTTGAATATAGGGAAACAGGAAATGACAAATAAGATAAATAAATGATAAATAAATTAAAAGGATAAAAGTTGTTTGATGATTGATCGATATAATTTCCATCTGGAAATAATATCGTTGTTTGCACACTTGTTTTTCTTTGATAGTTAACTCACAGACTATCGAAGTTTTGACCATTTTAACGTTGTTAATACGGAGAGACCGGTTGGATTATTATCCAAAGAACCACTCTGTATTGGCATAAGCGTTGCGAATCATATATGCCAAAGATAATTGAAGACGAAGTAAAATGCAAGGGCTGTTGTATAAGTCTTAGATAACAGTGACTAAGATGGATATACTGAATAGTGCCTTCGGTTTGTCCAGTCCGAGGACAACTTGTATGGACGAAGGTCAGACAGAGTATATCCAATGGATCGCGTGAGTTGATCTGTTCAAACGTATTCACGTTTGGTGGCAGAGGAATTCGTTTCTCTTAGTTGTATACCCGTGTTATTTTTGGATAAGTCAATTTGTGATTTGGCGGGTATGACGATGTGACATTCTAAGTGAATGAGGATGACTTGTGTGAATGAATGTCTGACATAGTATTTCTAGAAAGGTCACGTACATTGATTTCTTCAACCGTACCAAGAGTGGAAGCGAAGAAGGAAACTTCTTTAGCTAACGCGTAATGTACTGTTGTAGACGTCAATTAGTGATTTTCGATGGATCTGACAATGTGGCATTCGAAGTGAATCTGATGTGATGATAAAGCGTAGCTTCTAGCCTCATCAACCGGTAAATGACAGAAATCGGGCAGGCAGCATGGCTAAGTCGGTCGCACCGAAGTAGGGTGTATAATCACCTATCTAGAGAATATTCATTTGTTTCTTAAATCTATCAATGTTGTCCCATATATATATACGGGAACGGTTGCTGATCCCAACCGTTGGTGATGTACATTCAATACACTCAAGCGAAATGAGTGGTCGGTCATGTGTGGCCGGGTTGCAAGATGTTCTTGTTGAACCCAGTGTATTCCTCTCTAGAGGTACACTAGCGAAAGGTGGTTCCATACCTTGTCATAGTTGGAAACCCATTATCCAATACGTGCTTGCGATTTTGATTGCATACTATATATGTAGAACGTGAGATGAAAGCGTTTCTGCTAGATTGATATATATTTGTACTTAGACATTATTATAATATCAGAATGATATTGCTTGTCAAAGATGTTGGATTCTCATAAGGGAAAAACCCGTTCCGTATTCACGGCGTGGTCTTATGAGATATCATATATATGTTAAACTGTGTTAAACTATTTTACTCACACCAGTCCCATGACTGACCCGGAGTTTACTTTGTTGTTTTCCCTAAACTCATGGGTGCCTAAATTTGTACGGGCAGTCAAGTAGTCGGGATTTACAGATATACTTGAAGAGCTGGACCAGGAGGCTTCTGGATCATATAGCTATAGTTTATTTCCGCTGTGTTGTAAGTGCTGTACTATGATAAGTGCTATTGTATACATAACTGTTATATTTCAAAGTTATGTTATATATTATATGTTATTCGTTCCGCTGTGAGGTTCGTGTTACTATGATGTTGTGTTCTTCTTCTTCTATTCTATGTTTTTATCTTATCTATCCTCACCCTCTAATTTCTTTCATTAATTACCAGGATTTTTCGATGTTTTGGTTATCAACGTCGAGCTTACGTTGATAACCAAAGTCGCCGAAAATCCGGGTCGTTACAAGCTCACCAACATTCCTCTCTACGCCTAGTCAAAGATGGGGATTAGCTGGTTAACATCGTGAATCGGAAGATTCTTATGTATGGATTTGGCAACTGAAACCTTGGAGAGACTCTAGTATGCCAAGTGTATGGTGGAGGTGAGTCAGAGTGTCCGTTGCCATCCGAATTCACAGTGCTCGTGCTTGATGGTACTGAGTAAGTAGTATTTCTTGAGTATCTCTAACAGCCCAACATTTGCGAATGTTGTAAGAAGCAAGGTTGTAATGTTGATAATGGTAATATTGACAAAGTGTATAAGACTACAGTTTTTTCTAAGGAAGTAAGACCCAATGTTGGCCATATAGATAATAGGAGAGTGGTCTGGAAAACGGTAATTGGCAAGAGAATGAAGATAGCCATGCCTATTAACTCTAGCTACCCTGTTAAACAGCCTCTTGTGGCTTCAGAGAAGACTAATTAAAGGGGATGATGGAGTGGGAATTGGTAGACATCAGGGAAACAATTTCAATGTACTTACCAATGGTGATGAGGTTGGTGAACTGGTTGACAATGATAAGGAGTGCGAAGAAGGTGAGATAAGAAGAGTGGATGAGTTTCTTTTCAAGGCCTTTATGCCTATTGTGAATACAACCATAAATAATGAAGAAACAACAAAAGACAATGTATTGACAGTTGATGCTGACCAAAGAAAAGATCTTGTTTTTTGCCTGAACATGGTGGAAAAACTCTTGCTAATGGCGATACTGATGCTAAAACTACTACCAATAAATGCCATCCCCTTCCATCAAACCTGGATTTCTCAATAAGTCGTCTGCGAAAAGCAGTAAATCCAACAAGTCCTATGTACTTAATAAACAACCCGCCGATGGAAAGGATGAAGATTTGGAACGAGATGGCAATGCTATGAAAGCCAAGTCCTCTTACCCATATGCACTTCTATTGCACCTACTGCTTATAAAGCCCCTCCCTCGATGCCAAATGCAAGTAACGAAGTGTCAAAGAGCTCGCCACTCTTTGCTTCACACTAGGGATGCATCATTAGGAGAAAGAAGCATGTGATGGGTGTTGGTACCCTCTTCGATAACGACTAACGGGGTTGGTCACGGTAGTTGCGTTGAAGTCTAGTTTGCAGCATGTAAAACAACAAATCATATGGTTTTTGTAGTACTTATAATGTAATTTTTTGTTCCCTGTTTTGGGCATGTCATAATTTGTATGTGATTTCTTATGTAATGTTTTAGTCGTGCTCTCTGCATAACTATCTCTTCCCTAGGTGGAAGTAGACTAGTTGTAGCTGATGAGTTAGTCGCTTATCACATGTACCTCAAACTTTTATTATTTTTTAATAATAAGTGTTCCAGGTCACTCTAAATACCGGTCGACTCTACCAAAAAACATACAGAATTATATTAGGAAATATTATCTTTCTTTTGAGCCTTGATACAATCTTAGGAAGTCCATTGAAGTGTTTTTCCTTTTCTGATCGTAGAAATGGCTAATAACCAGCGTGAGCAGGGGAATTCGGCAAGGCCTTAGTATTTTCCTGAATGGTTCCAACAACATCTTAGAACTGTGGAACTGTTCCCTACTGCCAATCTAGCCCCAGCGGAACTAGTAGCTCGGCCCGCTGAAAGGGCCCTTAACTTTCCTCATCTTTGTAAGGATTTTATGAACTTAGAAGGCAAGCCATTTTTGGGAACTGAGAGCTTCCTTGAATCTAAAGCATGGATAACCGAATGGGAAAGGAATTTCGAGGCCACCGGATGGGACAATCTGCTTAACATAGGGTTGCGAGTTGTCTTTTGAATGGAAACTCCCTAGAGTAGCGGAATTTGATTTAGGAAGAGAACATGGGTAGTGTGTTTACTTAGGCAGAGTTTAGAACCCGCTTTGAGACAAAATTCTTACCTAATTATAAGATGAGCCTACAGATGGAAAGGTTTATTCAGCAAGGGGAGTCAGGTCTGAGACGGTATATAGCAAGATTTACGGAATTATTCAAGTTTGGAAGAGGGTTAGTGGATACCACTGTGAATAAATCCCTTAGGTTTGTTAAAGGATGAATTCTCCTTTAAGGGAAATGTTATTGTCCTGGTGACATTTGGAGCTACGTTCAAAGCCCTAGTTGAGACAGTTATCCTGTATTCAGTTGAGGAAATTAAGGAAGTTAGGAATGATAAAGGGGAAGGTACCTATGGAATTGGAAAATAAAAAATTGGCTCAAGAAGGAGAAATAAGGTAAATTTAAGAAGGAGGCCAAGACGTGTTCAAGGTGCCACAGAAAAGGGCATGAGGCAAAAGACTGTATAGTGAACTTAGCAAAGCCAGAATTCAAAGAGAAATGCTTTAACTATCATGAGGATGGGCACTTAGCTAGGAACTACCCTAAATCGAAGTAGTGCAGAGTGGACAAAATTATGCCTTGGAGGTAGCATCGATTTGAAGTCAACCCCCTAGGAAAACCAACGTTGGAAGGAATAATTTCTATCCTAGGAATTTTTATGTGTACCCTATTTGATTCAAGAGCCACCCACTCCTTCATTGCAAGTAAGATTGTTGATTCTTTGACACTTCCCTTATCCTTTTCTAGTCATCCGATAGAGGTGTCCAACCCTATTGGAGGGACTATGCAACTTTAGATTATGTGTAAAGACCTAGTATCAGACACTGCTGATGTCGACTTCTTTTGTGATGTGTATATACTTGAGTTCGAGGGGTATGATCTCATTCTAGGTAAGGACTGGCTATCAGTTTATGGGAATGTCCTTAACTGCGATAAGAGAGTCGTGGAGACCGTAGCTTAGAACTGCTTTGTAAGACTGGGAATTGGGATTCAGCCTTATTTTCGTTATCATATGATTTAGAAGGACCATCTTTGGTGCCAATTTTATGTGAGTTTCAGATGTTTTTGAGGAGGTCATAGGATTCCCACCCCCACAGAGAGATATCGTCTAGCTTGAAAAAGAAGTGAGGCCTGTAGGATTGCCTTTAAGGCACATGTCTCCTAAGGAAAGGATAGGGCTATTTAGGCAAATCTCTGAGTTATTGCAAAAAGGGCTTATTCAGAGAAGTACTTATGAATGGGGTGCGCTAGTAGTGTTTGCCATAAAATCTTATTGATCTTTGAGGTTATATGTGGATTACAAGGAACTAAACAAACTGACTAAGAAGAATAGATACCCCTTACCAAGGATTGATGATTTGTTTGACCATTTGAGGTGTGTACAAATATTTTCTCAATTGGATTGTCCACTGGATTTCACCAGTTGAGGACTTCGTATGAGTGTAAGCCTAAGATATCCTTTGGAATGCCAAATGAGATTTTCGAGTGGGAGGCTATGCCTTTTGGTTTGATGAATGCGTGCGCTTTCTTTGTAGACCTTATAAGTAGGATATTTAGGGTCATGCTCAATAAGATTGTAGTGGTGTTCGTAGATGATATTCTTATCTTTTCCCAGGGCTACATGGAGAATGAGGATCATTTAAGAAAAGTCCTAGGAACTCTGAGGGAAAACCTGCTTAAGGCCAAATTTTTGAGTGTCGCTTATGGAAGAGAGAAGTCAAGTTTCTGTGGTATATTGTTTTGGGAAAAGGATAAGTAGTAGACCCCACTAAGGTAGAGGCATTCAAGAATGGGGGTTACCCAACTATATGACAGAGGTTAGGAGTTTCCATGGGTTAGCAGGCTACCACCGGAAATTTATCAAGGACTTCGCAGGGATTGCAACCCCTTTAACACAGTTAACGAAAAAGGATTGTAAGTTTGTATGGACTGAGAATTGTGGTTTTTACTTTGAGAGATTAAAGAGAAATGTCTCACGAGTGCACCTAGTGTTGTTATTTCGAATGGAACGAAGATGTTTACTGCCTTTACCGATTTTTGTGGGACTAGTTTAGGAGTAGTACTTATGCTGGAAGGTAGAGTAGTTGCCTACGCAAGTAGACAACTCAAGGATCTTGAGAAAAGGTACCCCGTCCATGACTTAGAGTTCGCAGCTGTAGTTTTTTCCCTAAAAATGTGGTGTTTTATCTTTAATGAGAGAAGTTTGAGCTATTTATCGACCATAAATCTCTTAGATATTTATTTTCTTAGCTTATAGATCTGAACCTTCGAAAGCAGCGATGGATGAAATATCTAACATCACTTAATTTTGCCATTCAATATACCCCTGGGAAGGGTAATGTTGTCGCCGATGCTTTGAGTCAGAGGAATGCTTCCCTTAGTTCATTCACGGTTTGTAGGCAGTTAGAGTTTCTTTCCAAATTTTAATTTACAACCACCATTTGAGGCAGCAAAAAGATTTTTTGCGGTCATGGAGGTAAGACCGGTTTTGATAGAAAGGATTAAGAGTGAGCGACACTGTGATGCTGAGTTGAGGTCATATAGGAAAATATTTCTAAAGGAGATTTTTTCCCCATTCAGATAGATATTTTGTTGATAGTAGTGGTAGTTTGAGGAGAGATGGCCGATTTTGTATCCCTTGGTGTGAAGACCTTAGGATGGAGTGTAACAACCCGCATATTTGACTATAATATATTTTAATAATTTATTTAAATATAACATCGTTAATCATAAATCTCGTGTGTGTCCAAAAAGTCACAATTTTCATATGCATGAATTTGGACTTGTAACACCCCGGATTTTTGAATAATCGAATTAACTAAATTAAATAATAAGTAATCTCAGACGTGAGAATTATGGGGATTGGGTTGCGCCATTGTGTTCGTCTCAGAATTCTGGTTGAAATAGAGTCTGAGTTTGTGAGAAACGGGTACCGGATGAAGGAGTTATGGACGAACAAAGTTTGGTGGCAAAGAAGAAGAAAAAATGCACTGGCGCACTTGGGAAGTGCGCCAGTACAAATTAACACTGGCGCACCTGCCAAGTGCGCCCAGGCCGAGGCAAAAGCCTGCACAGCTTTCTAGTTCAGGCTGACCCATATTGCTGAGTCCTTTCTGACTCCTTGCTGAGTCATTAGGGTTGACTTGTCACCCTATCATGATTGAATGGTTTTGATTAACCCAAAGATCATCCGACGGCTTAAATTAATTCATAACTCTATAAAAAGACCCATAGACTCAAACCCTAAATCAGAATTAAAACTAAAACTATGGCCGTCATGCGGTTGTCTTGAACCCTAGAGCAGCCGCCACCAAATTAAAGAGGAAGAACAGCAATCAAATCAGAGCTACTCAACCCTAACAGCGAATCTTCTTCAAAGGAGAGCTAATTCAACTTCAGAAATCAGAATTCAGAACTCAAGACTGCTTTTGAGTTGTGAGTTCGATAGTTTTAACAAGATAATTAGTAATTTAGTTAGATTAAGATATAATGCGGATTGTATGGATGTGATATGAAGTATTGATTGCATGTTGTAATTATGTTGTAGGATTGTGATTGAAATCTCTATGATGTTATGTTGTGATGCTATCATTTATGATGTAAAGTTATGTTGCTATCATCCATGTTGTAATTTTATATACAATCAAATCATCATGTTTCAAATGTTAGTTGATTCATATGATAAATCATATGTAGGAAAGTTTAGATGTTGATTCAAACATGAACCATATACAAGTTTGGGTAGAATTATATGTGGCCTTACATGGCCATGGCACCTAGTTTATGTGAAAATTTAATAGAAAGTTAGGCTATGACATATGCTAAATTCTACATGATACTTTACATGTTAGATACTAGTTTACACCATTGTTGCGATGTATAAATCACATATGTGAGTTTATGAGTTGGATATGAATCATGTTATGTTATTACCTATGCAAGTTTACCCACTTAGATATAGATCTACGACATTTGTTGTTTATGCAAGTTTGTGGCCATTATTTCATCAAGTTCACACCTTTAGATTTGGATCTATGTCATACATGATTTATGCAAGTTTGTGGCCATTATCTCATCATGTTCACACCTTTAGATTTGGATCCATGACATATGTTGTTTATGCAAGTTGTAACTTTGGCCTATGCAAGTTTTAGATGTAGAACATCATTCACATATGCAAGTTCACCCCTATGTTAGATCTATGTTTTAATTGTGTATATTGTGATGCTTTCTTTTTATTCCATGAGTTAGACTATTCGAGTCTAACGTATATTTTACGTTAAACGAACAAACATACAACGTGGAGTAAAAGGGGATAATATTAAAAAGATTTTAATTGGCATAAATGCCTTAAAGGCATAAAATATAATTGTGGTGAAAATTGGTATGATTTTACATACCATAAATGAATGGACATAATTGAGTCAATTATGGACATCGTTAAATTTGGAATTGATTGATAATTTGAATAGGGAAAGTAATTCAAATTTGGGGAATGATTAATTAGGAGTAATTAATCGTCTATGACACGAGGTTAGGCTCTTTTGTGGTGTAAGACTGCCCGGACCCGCCCGGCAAATCCAGCTGCCACAAATGCCAGTCTAATGTGAGAGGTCTTAGGCATAAACTAAATACTTAACAATTGTAAAGACACGAGGTTAGGCTCTTTTGTGGTGTAAGACTGCCCGGACCCTCCCGGCAAATCCAGCTGCCACAAATGTCAGTCTAATGTTAGAGGTCTTTATGAGGTTACGGTCTTAATGAATTAAGAAACACTTAACCAGATAAACATGTAGTGGGACATGAGGGGGTTAAGTGGGTGCCTTGGGTGGTATATGGAATCTAGTGGGTGCCTTGGGTGGCATTTGGAAATACGATTAGAAACACTTAACCAAAATTGAAACATGTAATTGAAACATGAATAAGAAGTGGGTTAAGTGGGATGTACTAGATGGGACCAAGCTTAGGTGGATAGCTTGTGTCAAATAATGGGGGCCCGTTTCAACCAGTAACCCATACGTATCTTTGTGGGCTCGACCCAAGTCGAGGACGGGACATGCATACTGGGCTTGACTGTAAGAGGCCAAACCGGGTTAGCGGTGGCAACGCAAGTCCAACGGGTTCATATGCGTGTGTGGACCCGGGCTGGTAGGTAAGACGTTGTTGCATCGTGTAGGTATAAGCCGTGCATTGTTGGTTGTATCGGGTTGCCACTTTGGGGAGTGATACACCCCACTGTGGGGCCAGCACGGGTATCTACGAGTTAGGGAGCCGATCGCTTGGGGGTAGTGGGTACACCTAGTGGAGATAGGGGCAGGCGGCACCTATGAAGGCAGCTAGGGGTGCACGAAACTACCAATATCATTGTTAAGTCTGTAGGCGGGATCAACCTTAGGGTGACTAGTGGTGGTGCAGTATAGCAATTATCCTATAGTGTTGGTGTAGTTTAGTAATCATCCTATAGTGGTTTAGGTGCGCTTAAACGATATCGTTGTTCATCTTGTTTCCTTGTTTACTCTGTCATACTCAATGGTTCATGATCATTTCCTTATTTTCCAACTTATGCCTTAGCCTAGTTACTTTGTTAATTATATTGTTAAAGTTATCGCACTCGCCAGACTTTATGTCTGACCCCCTTTGTTTCCTCCTCTTTTCTCCTTTCCCCCCCAGGTGCTCAGGTTGGTACTAGCACCAGTGGAGCTTGATTTTGGACTGCTTTTAGAAGATTTCTTGGACCGCTGAAGTAAAGTTCAGCTTCTCTTTATTTATGGCTATTTAGATGTTGGGGATTATGTCTTTCAGATTATGTACTTTGTTTTATCAAGATGGATATGATGTACTTGACTTTGGTTTATGGTTTTTGATGATGTAACCAAACATATTTACCTTCTACTGCAATGAATAAAGTTTTAAATTTTCAAGTACTGTTTTATATCTGTCTTGTTGTGATTTTCTGTTCTATATTCACTTAAAATGCTCCATGGAAGTTAATGCATTCCCTTTGCGAGTGATGTAACAACCCGGATTTTCACAACATGCTAAGACGAGAATCAAGGCAGAATTTAATAATAAAATCTGAATCAAGGGAAAAGGGCTATGCCATTGCGTTCGTCTCGGAAAAATACGCGAAATAGAGTCCGAGGTTTCGAAAATTGGAGTCCGTATGACCAAGTTATGGCCCGTCGAAGTTTTCAGAAAATTTCAAGTTCAAAAACAGTTCAAATTTGAATTCAGATTTCAAATTCAGCCGAGCAGAAGAGGCGGGAAAAATTCCCGCCACCCCCAAGTCGACTGTGGAGTCGACTTGGGAGTCGACACAACCCAGGTGGTGTCGACTGCCCAGTCGACACCCCTGTCGCCTTGGGTGGTCAGCCAGTTGGCCTGGGTGTGCCTGACTTGTTCCTCAAGACATGCTCTTGGGTCTGGTCTATTGGCCTGTGACGGGTTTTGAGGGTTCAGATCTATCCTAGGGTTAATCTAAGGGCCTAAACTACCCCTAATCTCTATAAAAACACCCAAGGACCTAACCTAAATCACTAAAAATCAATCCTACAACTAAGTGCTGCCAAAATCTATCTTGATCATGGCCTCCATCTCCAACTCCAAGGGCTTATGCATTCAAATCGGGTTCAAATCAAAGGGTGCTAGCTTGCTACATCAAATCAAGGGAGTGGATCAACGTTTCTAGGCCAATTTCATGACGATTCTTCAAAAAAGGAGCCACCTTTCTTGGTCAAGACGATTCATGATCTTTCCCTAAGCCTCGCTATGTAAATTCTAGCTACTTGTAGATTCTAACGGTGGTTCTAATATGACATGGAATAAAATGCGATGAAACATAAGTATGTTAGCCTATGTGAACCTAACTTTGCCCCTTTTCTATGATCTATGACCTTGAGTAAGTTTTAGTGACTTAATCATGCCACTCATGTTATGTTTAACCTAGTTTATCTTGCAAGTTTGAATCTTTATCTATGGAATGTTGGCATGAACCTTTGGGAACCATTTGACTTGTGAAACATTGGCAAAGATTTGACTTTGGGGCTTATGCATGTAAATGAACCCAAACCCCTTATGTTATCATGCATGTTTGTGGCCACATCCCCTTATGATACTATGCATGTTTGTGGCCAAATTCCCTTATGATACTATGCATGTTTGTGGCCAAATTCCCTTATGATACTATGCATGTTTGTGGCCAAAACCCCCTTATGATGCTATGCATATTTTGAGGCCAAACCCCCTTATGATACCATGCATATTTGTGGCCAACCCCTTTTTGGCATCGTGCATGTTTTGAGGCCAATATGTAGCATAGTAGCCTTACTATGTTGACTCGCTTTTACTTGGGTTGGAAACACGATTTGGGTAGGATAGACGAGCGTGATTATGACATGATAATTTGACATGGGATTTCATGAAAATATGACACTCATGATACACCTAAATGGGGACATGACATGTGGGGTAAACATGGGACTTGAAACTAGACACGTATGGGTTGTAAGTGTAATATGACACTAGACCAAACATGAAAGTGGCCAACTCGAGGTTGGGTTGAGTTTGTAGCATAAATCTACCCGGACCCGCCCGGCTTAACTAGTGGCTACAAACAATAGGACCCAATGTGGGTAGTTGGTCATATAGCACTTAAAACCCGAGGTTAGACTAGGTTGTGGTGTAAATCTACCCGGACCCACCCGGCTTAACTAGTAACCACAACAAAGTCTAATGTGAGAGGTTGGGGTGCATTAATCTAATTAATGCCACATGAAAAGGTTAAGAAATTTTGACTAATGACACTTAACCGATATGACACGAATGGGTAGGTTAAGTTAAACCGGACTTGATTTCTTAATGACACTTAACCATATAAGATAACCAGGGGATGGGGTTAAGTAATTTACACTTAACTAATCCGACTTGGAAATTAGATGGGGTTAAGTAACTTAGACTTAACTAATCTAAACACGGTAATTAGATGGGGTTAAGCAACCTATACTTAACTAATCTAAACATGGTAATTAGATGGGGTTAAGTAACCTATACTTAACTAATCTGAACACGGTAATTCGATGGGGTCAAGTTAAAGCACTTAACCAATCTAAACTTGGTAATTCAATGAGGTTAAGTAACCAATACTTAACCAACTTAACATGATATTTTAATGGGGTTAAGTAACTTATAATTAACCAATTATACATGATGATTTGATGAGGTTAAGTAACCTATACTTAACCAATCTAATATGCGGACCTGATAAGGTCAAGTCACAAGACCTTTTAAATATACTTAACCATTGTAATACGATTAGTGGATGAGGTTAAGTTAACCTATACTTAACCAATCCAACTCGATAATCCGATGAGGTTAAGGTAATCTATGCTTAACCAATCTAACACGATAATCTGATAGGGTTAAGATAAACAAATACTTAACCAATTTGACTTGATGATTAAATAGGGTTAAGTCATGAGCTTCTTGGTATACTTAACCAACTTGTAGGGCTAGGTCTTGGACTTGAATACTTAGCCAAATCTTGACATGATTCGTAGGCAGGTTAAGTCATGAACTTAAATGACAATACTTACCCCATTAGACAAAACCCTAGTTCAGGGGACTAGGTGGAAAACCGGAATTAACAAGGATAACGGGAAAGGAGACTAAGTGGTAAACCTTAGTTTAGGAAACTAAGTAATAATTCTTAGTCAAGAGATTTGGACCAGTTCACAGATAGATGAGTAACACGATACGGTAGGTCATCGCTTAAACACACGTGGAGGAGCAAATTATCTGACTTAGATAAAGGCTCCAACAAGCTAGGTGACGAAGCGGTAGCTTCGGGGGACGTGAGGATACTCTTGGTATCCCTCTATGAGGTGGCAGATGGTCCATGAAACCTGGCCTCACAGAGGTTAAGGTCTGCGGTAGAAGAGCCAAGAGTATGCCTTGGTTGCTATGCGAGCGACCTAAAGACTGGGATGGATTAGCGTGGAGTCGACGATACTTGTTTTTGCCCTGGATAGCACGTCGCCGACTACCTACCTTCTTTAGTCAATCGTGTACGAACGGAAAGGCAGAGAACTCCCAACAGACCATGTTCTTGCTATCGAGTCATGGGTGAGGTTGGCCCATAGGAAAGTGGGGCTATAGTGGGGCCGGGATATAGTTCTCATACATGATTTTTCTTGAATTGCCTTTCAGTAGTTGAGGGAGGGGTCACATGGGACCATAGCCATGGATACAAAAAAAGACCTTGATATCTGCATCAGCAGACGACTTAAAGCTCCCGACCGAGTTCCGTATTTCTCGATTTGCCCTGGCACGGAACTCGGATGGCACATTGGGATACATGTGCGTCTAGACATGGAAAACGATTCACGATACATACGCGGGATAAAGGGCGTGGTTGACGGGTGGCATAATCCCTAGTGGCCCTAGGTGGCTTGAACCCAAACCGAGACATGGAAACGTTCATTAGGTAGCATAATCCCTAGTGGTCCTAGGTGGCATAAATCCTAAGTGAACACGCGATAGTTCATGGTAAGAAAAAATATCTAGATCAAGGGTAGCAGTCCAAAATAACACCAAGGATAAAATGGTACTACGTTGAGGTGGTATAGATTTACATGGGAAAGCCCGTACGGCCTACGGCAAAGGACTGAACTTATACATGGAAAGAAACATACGAGTTGGGAAAACCTACATATGCTATATATTAGGTTGGCATGGACCATTACATGACATTGGGTAAGGGACATTCATAGTTAACACATGACGCGGGTTGGGATACTAGTACGAGGGGTGCAGAGCGAATATACATGATAAATACCGTGGGATGTTATACATGATAGATACCTTGGGATTGTATACTTGATAGAAACCTGACGATGTGATACCTTGATTTATCATGATACCTTAGTTTAGCTTGCTACAGTAGTTCATCCAGTTATCTTGGTTTAGCTTATCTATCTTGTCGTCATCCTTATGTTTACTTTCAGTTTATGCATGTCATGTTACCTTTACCTGTTTTTATACTGGAAGTAGATAGGACTTACCAGTCTTTATGACTGACCCCGTTTTCTTTCGCCTCTTTGTCTTCCCTTTCCCCCCCAGGTTTCAGGGAGGAAATGATGTTGGTTAGTTCGGACCTCTTATGCTTGAAGGTCATCATGTATAGCTTGGTCTTCTTTTGGCTATGGCTGCTTCACCGCTTTATTTTGGGGAATAATTTATGAAAAGGTTTTATGCTTCTTTACTATTGCAAGACAGGTTTTGATGTATTCTGATGTAAAAGGTTTTAGACCTTATTTTATAAGGTAATGAAATTTGTTTTACTTCCGTTGTTTTATATATGTTCTGTCTTGTAATATTTCTGTGCATGTTTACCTCGATAATGCTTCACCAAACCTAGTGCATTCCCTTTGTGAGTGACCCTAGCGGAGGTGGGGTGTTACATTTGGTATCAGAGCAGAAGGTTACCAGACTGGGCAAAAGTTTTTAAAACCTTCTGAAAACTATTTGAAAAACCGTTTACAAAGAAGCATTGTTCAAGAAAATTTTGTTTTTAAAGGCTATTCCCCAAAAGCCATTAGCACTATCCTTTGTTTCCTTGACCGAATCCCTTTTCCTTTCTTTCCTCCATCTGTAGTCACAGTAGTTTTAACTGCGACTAATCCTTGTCTAGCTACGTAAGTGTTTTCCCGTGCGATGGTGGAAGTTCTCGAGAGACCTGTTACCGTGTTACAAGGAAGGGTAAAAAGAGCAAGGATAAAGGACACGGACGTAAGGATAAGCAACTTGTTGGTATGGCTTGATCCACAAAGGAAGATAAGGACAAGATCAGCTAGAGGGCAATTGTATGCTCTCATTTCTAGCGTACCTAAGAGGAATGGTACCGTTTCTGTTAAAGGTTTAGCCTTTCTTTTCTATCATCCCGTCCAGACTTTGTTTTGATCATCGCATCAATTAAGTCTGCTTCGATAGTTAAGTCTCTGCACCTTAGTACTAGCATGGTAGAGGATCCCATTTTTGTCCCAAAAATCTGGTTGGAGAGTCGGTCCATTTATTCATGACTTGTTTGGATTTGAGAACGTCTATGCTAAGTGTTGAGATTAGAAGCAATGCTTCTATTGTTGGGCTATGGATAGATTCTAGGGGTAAAGTGGTTATCCAGTAAGGGATACCATCCTCGGTTTTGAAAAGAGGGTAGTCAGACTCTTGGCTTGCTTTGGTAATACCCTCGAAGCCTCGTGTAACCTTTTGGGCTTTGTCATGGTTAGTTACCTAAAATCACTTGATGTATTTATCGGAAACCTCTGATCCGATCAAGTAACGTTCGCCAATAAGGCGGATGGTTCATTCCTCTTAAGCATGGGTTATAGGAATAACCCTAGTAAGTGCACGTGGTAACATGGATTGGCACCGGTAAACGAGATCCAGAATTCACTAGTAAATTTTGGAGAGCTTGCATGAGTACGCAGATATGTTTGGGCCGAGCATACTAGGGAAAGAATAAGTGGAAGTTAAACGAGAAGCGACAATGAAATGAGTTCCAACTCATACCTTAGAAATAGGAATCAAGGAGCTACGAAATCATGAAGTCAAAGGCGGTCAAGGCACAATGGAATTAAGCTCAAGGAAATGCGGCTTAGACGCGCGCATCATGTCTCTTTTTAAGAGTATATCGTTGATCCCTGGTTCTCCTGTAGAGCTTGCTTGCATGCTATCGCTTGGGGGATATCCTCTCGGTCCTGTTTCTGTTGCAAACCCCGTAAGGAGTTTGTCTTGTTTATCTCCTCGATCTTATCTTGGGAACCTTAGGTAGAACTCTATGGATGTAAACATGTATTTGAAACATGTTATGATTGATATGGTCGCAAATGGTTGCAGGTGGTTGCTTGTGGATGCGCGAATACACGTTAGATACTAGATCGACGCACTCACATTTTGCATTGCATATGCACGAGTATTTATACTTGTTTGAAAGTTAATGTGTTGTCATGCGGATGTTGCATATGAATGAATGTTTGTGCACACATGTAGTGTTTATATGACAAGGACTATTTGCATACATGTTGGACTCATGGCACTAAACATATTTTGCATTAGAGAGATCATTCAGGCCTGATCATTAACATTAGCTAAGGAGCATATACACACACGTTCTGCATATGTTCATATGGCATTAGAAATCATCTAAGGACAATGGTTTCCTGTGGATGATGTTTTGAGTAGATGGATGATGGATGGTAGGATACGTTCTTCGTAACTTGGAGATTTCGGGGACGAAATCCTTTAAGTTGGGGAGGATGTAACAACCCGGATTTTCACAACATGCTAAGACGAGAATCAAGGCAGAATTTAATTATAAAATCTGAATCAAGGGAAATTGGCTATGCCATTGCGTTCGTCTCGGAAAAATACGCGAAATAGAGTCCGAGTTTTCGAAAATCGGAGTCCGTATGACCAAGTTATGGCCCGTCGAAGTTTTCAGAAAATTTCAAGTTCAAAAACAGTTCAAATTTGAATTCAGATTTCAAATTCAGCCGAGCAGAAGAGGCGGGAAAAATTCCCGCCACCCCCAAGTCGACTGGGGAGTCGACTGGGGAGTCGACTTGGGAGTCGACACACCCCAGGTGGTGTCGACTGCCCAGTCGACACCCCTGTCGCCTTGGGTGGTCAGCCAGTTGGCCTGGGTGTGCCTGACTTGTTCCTCAAGACATGCTCTTGGGTCTGGTCTATTGGCCTGTGACGGGTTTTGAGGGTTCAGATCTATCCTAGGGTTAATCTAAGGGCCTAAACTACTCCTAATCTCTTTAAAAACACCCTAGGACCTAACCTAAATCACTAAAAATCAATCCTACAACTAAGTGCTGCCAAAATCTATCTTGATCATGGCCTCCATCTCCAACTCCAAGGGCTTAGGCATTCAAATCGGGTTCAAATCAAAGGGTGCTAGCTTGCTACATCAAATCAAGGGAGTGGATCAACGTTGCTAGGCCAATTTCATGACGATTCTTCAACAAAGGAGCCACCTTTCTTAGTCAAGACGATTCATGATCTTTCCCTAAGCCTCGCTATGTAAGTTCTAGCTACTTGTAGATTCTAACGGTGGTTCTAATATGACATGGAATAAAATGCGATGAAACATAAGTATGTTAGCCTATGTGAACCTAACTTTGCCCCTTTTCTATGATCTATGACCTTGGGCTAAGTTTTAGTGACTTAATCATGCCACTCATGTTATGTTTAACCTAGTTTATCTTGCAAGTTTGAATCTTTATCTATGGAATGTTGGCATGAACCTTTGAGAACCATTTGACTTGTGAAACATTGGCAAAGATTTGACTTTGGGGCTTATGCATGTAAATGAACCCAAACACCTTATGTTATCATGCATGTTTGTGGCCACATCCCCTTATGATACTATGCATGTTTGTGGCCAAATTCCCTTATGATACTATGCATGTTTGTGGCCAAATTCCCTTATGATACTATGCATGTTTGTGGCCAAAACCCCCTCATGATGCTATGCATATTTTGAGGCCAAACCCCCTTATGATACCATGCATATTTGTGGCCAACCCCTTTTTGGCATCGTGCATGTTTTGAGGCCAATATGTAGCATAGTAGCCTTACTATGTTGACTCGCTTTTACTTGGGTTGGAAACACTATTTGGGTAGGATAGACGAGCGTGATTATGACATGATAATTTGACATGGGATTTCATGAAAATATGACACTCATGATACACCTAAATGGGGACATGACATGTGGGGTAAACATGGGACTTGAAACTAGACACGTATGGGTTGTAAGTGTAATATGACACTAGACCAAACATGAAAGTGGTCAACTCGAGGTTGGGTTGAGTTTGTAGCATAAATCTACCCGGACCCGCCCGGCTTAACTAGTGGCTACAAACAATAGGACCCAATGTGGGTAGTTGGTCATATAGCACTTAAAACCCGAGGTTAGACTAGGTTGTGGTGTAAATCTACCCGGACCCGCCCGGCTTAACTAGTAACCACAACAAAGTCTAATGTGAGAGGTTGGGGTGCATTAATCTAATTAATGCCACATGAAAAGGTTAAGAAATTTTGACTAATGACACTTAACCGATATGACACGAATGGGTAGGTTAAGTTAAACCGGACTTGATTTCTTAATGACATTTAACCATATAAGATAACCAGGGGATGGGGTTAAGTAATTTACACTTAACTAATCCGACTTGGAAATTAGATGGGGTTAAGTAACTTAGACTTAACTAATCTAAACACGGTAATTAGATGGGGTTAAGCAACCTATACTTAACTAATCTAAACATGGTAATTAGATGGGGTTAAGTAACCTATACTTAACTAATCTGAACACGGTAATTCGATGGGGTCAAGTTAAAGCACTTAACCAATCTAAACTTGGTAATTCAATGAGGTTAAGTAACCAATACTTAACCAACTTAACATGATATTTTAATGGGGTTAAGTAACTTATAATTAACCAATTATACATGATGATTTGATGAGGTTAAGTAACCTATACTTAACCAATCTAATATGCGGACCTGATAAGGTCAAGTCACAAGACCTTTTAAATATACTTAACCATTGTAATACGATTAGTGGATGAGGTTAAGTTAACCTATACTTAACCAATCCAACTCGATAATCCGATGAGGTTAAGGTAATATATGCTTAACCAATCTAACACGATAATCTGATAGGGTTAAGATAAACAAATACTTAACCAATTTGACTTGATGATTGAATAGGGTTAAGTCATGAGCTTCTTGGTATACTTAACCAACTCGTAGGGCTAGGTCTTGGACTTGAATACTTAGCCAAATCTTGACATGATTCGTAGGCAGGTTAAGTCATGAACTTAAATGACAATACTTAACCCATTAGACAAAACCCTAGTTCAGGGGACTAGGTGGAAAACCGGAATTAACAAGGATAACGGGAAAGGAGACTAAGTGGTAAACCTTAGTTTAGGAAACTAAGTAATAATTCTTAGTCAAGAGATTTGGACCAGTTCACAGATAGATGAGTAACACGATACGGTAGGTCATCGCTTAAACACACGAGGAGGAGCAAATTATCTGACTTAGATAAAGGCTCCAACAAGCTGGGTGACGAAGCGGTAGCTCCGGGGGACATGAGGATACTCTTGGTATCCCTCTGTGAGGTGGCAGATGGTCCATGAAACCTGGCCTCACAGAGGTTAAGGTCTGCGGTAGAAGAGCCAAGAGTATGCCTTGGTTGCTATGCGAGCGTCCTAAAGACTGGGATGGATTAGCGTGGAGTCGACGATACTTGTTTTTGCCCTGGATAGCACGTCGCCGACTACCTACCATCTTTAGTCAATCGTGTACGAACGGAAAGGCAGAGAACTCCCAACAGACCATGTTCTTGCTATCGAGTCATGGGTGAGGTTGGCCCATAGGAAAGTGGGGCTATAGTGGGGCCGGGATATAGTTCTCATACATGATTTTTCTTGAATTGCCTTTCAGTAGTTGAGGGAGGGGTCACATGGGACCATAGCCACGGATACAAAAAAAGACCTTGATATCTGCATCAGCAGACGACTTAAAGCTCCCGACCGAGTTCCGTATTTCTCGATTTGCCCTGGCACGGAACTCGGATGGCACATTGGGATACATGTGCGTCTAGACATGGAAAACGATTCACGATACATACGCGGGATAAAGGGCGTGGTTGACGGGTGGCATAATCCCTAGTGGCCCTAGGTGGCTTGAACCCAAACCGAGACACGGAAATGTTCATTAGGTAGCATAATCCCTAGTGGTCCTAGGTGGCATAAATCCTAAGTGAACACGCGATAGTTCATGGTAAGAAAACATAACTAGATCAAGGGTAGCAGTCCAAAATAACTCCAAGGATAAAATGGTACTACGTTGAGGTGGTATAGATTTACATGGGAAAGCCCGTACGGCCTACGGCAAAGGACTGAACTTATACATGGAAAGAAACATACGAGTTGGGAAAACCTACATATGTTATATATTAGGTTGGCATGGACCATTACATGACATTGGGTAAGGGACATTCATAGTTAACACACGACGCGGGTTGGGATACTAGTACGAGGGGTGTAGAGCGAATATACATGATAAATACCGTGGGATGTTATACATGATAGATACCTTGGGATTGTATACTTGATAGAAACCTGACGATGTGATACCTTGATTTATCATGATACCTTAGTTTAGCTTGCTACAGTAGTTCATCCAGTTATCTTGGTTTAGCTTATCTATCTTGTCGTCATCCTTATGTTTACTTTCAGTTTATGCATGTCATGTTACCTTTACCTGTTTTTATATTGGAAGTAGATAGGACTTACCAGTCTTTATGACTTACCCCGTTTTCTTTCGCCTCTTTGTCTTCCGTTCCCCCCCCCCAGGTTTCAGGGAGGAAATGATGTTGGTTAGTTCGGACCTTTTATGCTTGAAGGTCATCATGTATAGCTTGGTCTTCTTTTGGCTATGGCTGCTTGCTTCTTTACTATTGCAAGACAGGTTTTGATGTATTCTGATGTAAAAGGTTTTAGACCTTATTTTATAAGGTAATGAAATTTGTTTTACTTCCGCTGTTTTATATATGTTCTGTCTTGTAATATTTCTGTGCATGTTTTCCTCGATAATGCTTCACCAAACCTAGTGCATTCCCTTTGTGAGTGACCCTAGCGGAGGTGGGGTGTTACAAGTGACATTAACGGACGTGGGGTGTTACACGTGGTATCAGTGCTGAAGGTTACCAGAACAGATATGAATTTTGAAAAACTATTTTTTTACAAATAATTTTTATAAAGAAGTACTTTCAATAAGTATGTTTTTTAAGGAAAGTATTTTCAAGAGAAAAGTATATTTTGGAAAGCATAACCCCAAGAGCCATATATCTTTCCTTCGGTTCTTTTATATTGAATCTTTCCTTTTTCGTTTCAGCATGTCTGAAGCATCTGAGATACCAGAGGGTGTTCATGTGCCCGGTTGGTTTCGTCAATATCTTGAGGCTAGGGCCGCCACCGCGGGTCCAGCAAATCCTCCTCCTCCTCCCCCTCCTCCTCGCGTCGATACTTTTGCTAAGATATGTAAGGACTTTAGAGCAATGGGAGGAAAACCTTTTCATGGAACGGAGACATTTGTTGAAGCTCGAAACTGGCTAAAGGAGGTGGAAGAATTGTTTAGAATCTTTGAAATGGATGATGAAAGAAAGGTCCAATTGGCTGCCTGGCTAATGAAGGATGAGGCCTCATTTTGGTGGGAGGTCACTAATGGGGGACGTCCAGTCGATACATGGCCAGATTTTAGGCAGAGGTTTAAGGCGAAGTTTCTATCGTGGGCTGAAGAGAATCTATACATGGAAAGGTTTTTGGCGTTGAAGCAAGGGAATCTATCGGTGAAAGAGTACGCCAACAAATTCAACCAACTGGCAAGGTTTGGCTTGGACTTGGCGAACACTCCAGAAAAGAAGGCTCTAAGATTTGTTAAGGGTTTAAACGAGCCGCTTCATGGGTTAGCTATGACTCACATTCCCATGGGGGCTACCTTCGAGAGACTAGTTGACATGGCGCTCATGCATGAAAAGGAGAAGGGCACCAATGCTAATAAGGCACCCGAGAAGAAAGGGGATCAAAAGAAGTCGCAACAGCAACAATAGAACAAGAAAGGTGGCAAAGGCAACAATATTAAGGGGAAGAAGAGATGCTTTAATTGTGGGACACCCGGCCATCTAAGCAAAGATTGTAGGAAGAAGAAGACCTGTTGTTTCCACTGTGGCGAGGCGGGACATCTTATTAAGGACTGCCCAAAGAAAGGGCAGAGGGCAGGGTCTACCTCGGGAGGACAGGTGCAGGCTCTTATGGCACCAGGGCAGGCAAGGGGACAAGTTCAGGCTCTCGTGGTCCCACCGCTGCAAGAACGAGGTAGAGCAATTTCCGTCGAAAGTTTAGTTTTTCTGTATGATCATCCTGTCCGTACTTTATTCGATTCTGGCACATCACATTCGTTTATTTCTACATCATTAGTTGAAACACTGCACCTTGATACTAGTCTAGTTACTGATCCCTTAGTAGTCTCAAATCCTATCGGTGGTTCGGCTCATCTTTCTATGATTTGTCGGGATTTGAGAGTGTTTATCTTGGGCGTTGAGTTTGAATGCAACGCTTTTGTTCATGGCTTCATGGGCTACGGTTTAATTCTAGGTATGGATTGGCTAACTAGATATGGGGCCATCCTAGATTGTGAAAGAAGGGTAGTTAGATTGTTGACTCGTTCTGGAAAGACCCTTGATATTTCTTGTGACCCTAGAGGTCCAGTAATGCTTAGCTACCTAGAATCCCTTGATGCATCCGATGATGATTTACATTCTGTTCCCATAGTCCGTGAATATGATGATGTCTTCGATGAGGTGAGGGGTTTAACCCCAAAACGTGAGATAGACTTTCGAATATATCTAGTAGATAATGCAAAGCCGGTTGCATTACCAGTGCGCCACATGGCTCCTAGAGAGAGAAGAGAACTCAGTAAGCAAGTGAAAGAATTGCTTGAGAAGGGGTTCATCAGACGTAGTATATCGGAGTGGGGTGCTCCAGTAGTGTTTGCCACGAAGGCGGATGGGTCCCTTAGACTTTGTGTGGACTATAGAGAACTTAATAAGCTTACTAAGAAGAATAGACACCCACTGCTGCGGATTGACGATCTCTTCGATCAGTTAGTTGGCGCCTCGGTGTTTTCGAAGTTGGACTTGGCCACGGGTTTCCATAAGTTGAGAGTGGCTGAGGATAGCATAGACAAGACTGCCTTTAGGACTCCGGACGGTTTCTTTGAGTGGCTTGTGATGCCCTTCGGTTTGACAAATGCCCCTACATACTTTGTTGATTTGATGAGTAGGGTGTTTAGGGAGTACCTTAATAGATTCGTGGTAGTCTTTGTGGACGACATCTTGATCTTTTCTAAAAGCGAAGAAGAGCATGCCCTACATCTTAGGGAAGTGTTGGAGACTCTTCGAGCGCATTGCCTTAAAGCTAAATTTTCTAAATGTCACTTTTGGAGGAAGGAAGTGCGATTCTTAGGGCACGTGGTTTCCAAAGAAGGGATAGCTGTGGATCCCGCGAAGGTAGTGGCCATCCAAGATTGGAAGGTTCCTAAAAATGCTACAGAGGTGAGGAGTTTCTTAGGGTTGGCCGGCTACTATAGGAAGTTCATCAAAGACTTCGCAAAAATATCAGCCCCATTAACATGCTTGATGAAGAAGTACTTAGTTTTTATGTGGGACGTAGATTGTGATGATGCGTTCCAACGTTTAAAGAGAGCTTTGACCACAGCCCCAGTCTTAGTGTTGCCAGATGGGAGTAAGCCATTTACTGTTTATACCGATGCTTGTGGGACAGGGTAATAGCCTATGGTGGAAGGCAATTGAGAGTACATGAGAGAAATTACCCTACACATGACCTTGAGTTAGCCTCTATTGTCTTCGCGCTTAAGTCTTGGCGTCATTATCTTCTTGGCGAAAAATTTGAATTATTCACTGACCACAAATCGCTAAAATACTTATTCTCTCAAAAGGACTTGAACTTGATGCAGCAAAGTTGGATGGAATACTTAGCATCCTACGACTTCGAGATAGCATATACCCCTGGAAATGGTAACGTGGTGGCAGACGCCTTAAGTAGAAAAAGGTTGTCCTTGAGTCCGTTGTTTGTTGAGCGGCGAAGCTTAGAGTTCATCTCTACGTTTGACTTTAAACCTTCCGTTGACTTTGTACCCGGTTTGATAGCATCCTTAGAGGTCAGACCTACGCTTTTGGGACGGATTGGCGAGGCACAGCGAGACGACCCACAGTTGGTTGAGTTAGTAGAAAAGCTCAAAAGAGGGGAGTCATCGAGCCATCTCCGTAGGTATACCCTAGATGATAAGGGTTGGTTACGTAGGGACGGTAGACTTTGTGTACCAAAATACGATGACCTAAGGAAGACCATTCTTGATGATGCACATCGTTCGAAGATGACCATCCATCCCGGCGGGGACAAGATGTACATGGACATGAGACGAGTTTACTTTTAGGCCGGTATGAAGAAGGACGTGGCAGAATTTGTCGCTAGATGCTTGGTGTGCCAACAAGTAAATGCAGAGCAAAAGAAGCCCGGTGGATTGCTTCACCCATTAGAGGTCCCACAATGGAAGTGGGAAAGTGTTTCGATGGACTTTGTTGACGGATTACCGAGATCGAGGAAGGGTAATACGGGGATTTGGGTCGTGGTAGACAGACTTACTAAGAGCGCCCATTTCATTTCCGTGAAGAGTAAGAGGACTGCTCCATGGTTAGCCTCCGTATACATTAGAGAGATAGTTCGTTTGCACGGTGTTCCTTCTAGCATAGAGAGCGACCGCGATCCTATTTTCACTAGCGAATTTTGGAAGAGCTTGCAAGAGGCGGTAGGGACTCAGTTATGTTTGAGCACCGCATATCATCCTCAAACGGATGGCCAGACCGAGAGGGTGAATCGTATTCTAGAGGACTTATTGAGGTTGTGTGTCTTAGATTTCGGAGGTACATGGGAGGAACATCTTCCGTTGGTAGAGTTCGCATATAATAACAGCTTTCAGTCTAGTATTGGCATGGCACCGTTCGAGGCTCTTTATGGACGACCGTGTCGTTCGCCTACATGTTGGTGGGAGTCTACAGACAAGATCTTGCTTGGACCTGATATGATTAGAGAGACTTCGGAGAAGATCGATTTGATTCGAAGGAGGATGAAGACGACGCAAGATAGGCAGAAATCTTGTGCGGACAAAAGGAGGTCAGATCTTGAGTTTGATGTTGGGGACATGGTCTTTGTCAAGGTGTCTCCATTACGGAACGTCGTTCGCTTTGGGTCCGTTGGGAAGTTAGCACCAAGGTTCGTAGGGCTGTTTCCTATTAAGGAAAGGATTGGGCAGATGGCGTATAGAGTGGAGTTGCCCGAGAGACTTAGTGGTGTACAAGACGTATTCCATGTATCACATTTGAGGAAGTGTTTGCACGAGACCGCGGAAGTGGTAGAGCCGAGCTTGCTTAGAGAGGTGGAGATCAAGCATGATGCGACGATTCGACGAGCTCCTACGTGCATTCTTGGGTCGAAGATTAAGAAGTTGAGGAATCGAGAGCTCAAACTAGTCAAAGTGCAATGGGGAGAGCAACGCTACTTGGGAGACGGAAGCAAAGATGCGTTCTGTTGGCTAGCTTTTTGACCAAGCCACCCAGGTTCATTCACAAGAAGAAAGTATGAAACTACATTCCCTAAGTACATGAAGGAACGGATCGCACCATCGACTCGCCCCTCACCGGATCGCACCTCATTGGATCGCCCCCATTTCATCAGTGAAATGACACCTCTATGCGATTCGATTCGTACATACATTACTGCCCAGTATAGACCGATCCGATCCCCTGATGCACGGCGAAGCCTCTGACCCGTTCAAGCACGAGCTAGTCTTTAGCGATCCGAGACGCACAGATCCAGCGACACGTGTCCCCAACCGTCATTTTGACTGATTCTCCCCATTTGCTCGATCCGATTTTTGAGGGGATTGCGACACCTTTCCACAACGGCTAATTTGACTATTTCTTCATCGGCTGCGATGCGATCCGATGTTCTCGGGATTCGTGCCACGTGTTACCACGATCCGCCTGACAAAATCAGCTATAAATAGCCCGGAGCTTGGCATTTTTTGGGATCCTTTTGGCAATATTGAGGACTGATTCCGCCATTATTGTCATACTACCATTTCTTATCAGTTTTATTACTAGATTACTGAGAGAAATCACAATTGTAAAAGTGAGCTAGAAAGAAATCATTGATTGTACCAACATTCAAAGTATAATCAATAACATATAAAGTGGACGTAGGCTTGTTAACGCCGAACCACTATAAATTCTGTGTGTTTTCTGCTTTTTCTTCATTCTTCAGTCAAAACTATATAAAAGTCAGAACGATTTGGGTGTTAGATCCAAATTTTGATCTAACATTTTGGTGCTTTCACTGAGAAAACAGTCCTAAAGCTTCACTATTCAGTTCTTTGAAGATTCCAGCGACTCAGATATCATGGCTGGAAAGAGATCTAAGGAAGTACGAGCATCACGAACCAATGAAACCGCGAATGAAGCAGTCGAAGAAAGTGTGCACGAGCTAGGCAATGAGGGAACTTTGGATCGTGGAGCGCCGGGGGCGAACCGATCCGATGAAGACGCCACGCTCCGAGTCGACGAGAACGAGACGGTCCGGACTGCTGAAGGGGTTGTTACTCGATCCCGAGATAACGCCTCGAATCCTCCGCGTACCGTGACCACGAACCGATCCCAGGGGGGCGCTGCGAGCCACCATCCTCGATCCACAGCGATTCGAATTGATGATCGGACTACAACTCGACCGGGAAAGGAGCCTATGGCTCACTCCTACCGTCCTGGCCCCTCCGCTCGACCTGGCTCAAGCTCTTTGCGCATAAGAGAAAGTGATGATGACCAATATGACCCTGCTGCTCCCGTTACTAAGGGGGATCTCTCTCGCTTTTCCGAAATGTGGGAGAGACTGTTTGATGAATTGGCTGCCCAAAGGCAGGAAAGCTCCGTTCTGCGACAAAATTTGAACGCTATGGATAGAAGGCTTAATGATCTCGTAAGGCAAAGGACGCCGCCAGCTCGTCCGCTCACTCCAGGATATTCTTCTTCGTCAGAGGAATCGCCGAGACCTCCACGGCGACCATGTGAGAGACCCGAAAACATAGAGCAGCTTCGGTTAGAGACCCTGCCGTCACGAGAAGAAGAGGCACTGGGTGTAGGGCCCTCAAACCATAATGTGAACATTCACGTTGCGACTCCCAGAGCTCGAGGTGCGGACAGTCCTGTACAGAACAGACTACCTCAGCCCCGTCGCCGCGCAAATGTTCATGGTAACAGGGGGCAACGAAGCCCAATCCGAGCCCCGGATTTGGTGACTGCTCCCGGAAGAGAGATTAGAGAACCCCGCCGAGCAAGAAGCACTGACCCTGAACCTCCGCTGACCAGTGCAAATGTTGCAGCTATGATCCATCAAATTCTGGCGGATAGCCGTGGACAACGGAATGAAGATTGGGGAATCGACCGCAGTCACACCCCTTTCACTGATGATATTTTGGATGCGACTTTCCTGAGGCGTTTCAACATGCCACAGATGAACCGATACGCGGGTAGGTCTGATCCCGTCCAGCATCTGATGAGGTATTCTTGGTCAATGACCGCTGCCGCAGCTTCTGACGTTGTCAAGTGCAAAGCATTTCCCATATTCTTGGAGGATGTAGCATTGTTATGGTTTACTCGCTTACCAGCAAGATCGATTTCTAGCTTCAGGGAGTTGAGTGAAAAGTTCGTAGAACAATTCCGCATCTATGCACAAAAGACAAAGAGTGTAATTGACCTGTTCCTTGTCAAGCAGCGACCGGGCGAGAGTTTGAGGGTGTACCTAGACCATTTCAACTTGGCCGCTACTGAAGTTAAAGATCCCCATGAGCCAACCGTTGTCGCAGCTCTGATTGATGGAGTAGATAAAGACACTGAGTTTGGGAGATACCTGGCAGGCAAGCCACCCCATACTAGAGAGTTATTCTATGAAAAAGCTAACGTACATTTACGTCGGGAAGAAGTATATGCTAACCGAAAGGTAAAAACAGCCGATAAGGAGGAAATCCAGAGCAATGTCGCCATTAAGCAGACAGGAGACAACTCGGGGAAGGTCGAGGTTAATGTCGGAAATCGGAATCAGGGTGGTCGTCAGTCAGGGAACAATGATAATAATAGTAATGGCGACAACCGGAAGAGGAACCGAGGGAACGACTCCCAGAGAAGGACTCGTCCCAGGGCCTTTGAGAGTTATACGCCAATAAATGATACTCTGGAAAATATTTTCATGGATTCGTACAACGTCCTCCAGAATAAGAGGCCACCTCCCAGAGAGTCGACGGAGAAAGAACGTGAAACGGGGAAGTTTTGTCTCTTTCATCAGATTCATGGCCATTCGACAAATGAATGCCATCACCTAAGAGATGTAGTCGAGAGGCTTCTTCGAGAAGGAAAATTAGATGAATACAGAGTAACGCCCATAGATAGGGGGCAAGCCGTACAGGACCCAAATCAGAATCAGAATCAACTTGCTGCCAGGCCAACTGCCCAGCAAAAGGGAAAGGACATCGTTATCAATACCATAATCGGAGGACTTTATCTCGCCGGACATAGTTCCAAGGCATTAGATCAATATGTCAATGTAGCCAAGCAACACCTCGAGGTAGGGGAGTGTAGCAACCCCGAGGACAATATCCCGGTAAAGCAACAAAAGATGATGTCCGACGATGTCGTTTTCCGCGAACGAGAAAGCATTGGAGTCCATGCTGCGACTGAAGATCCATTTGTAATCACAGTACCTATTGGACCAGCCATTGTTCATAAAGTTTTAGTGGACAACGGGAGTTCCGTCAACATTCTTTTCAAAAGGACATTCGACCAGATGAACCTCGAAATGAAAGACTTGAAGCCCTGTCAGGGATGGATCCGTGGATTTAACGGAGCATCCACCGCTCCAATGGGTTATGTAGAGTTACCAGTTACGCTTGGGGAAGGAGAACGCCAGAGAGTGAGAATCCTTCCCTTCGTGGTTTTGGATGTTGAATCACCCTACAATGCCTTCTTGGGCCGACCAGCCCTCGCAAAGTTTAGAGCCTGTATAGCCCCCTGGTGCTTATTATTGAAATTCCCTACAGAAGCTGGCGTTGGTATTGTCAGAGGAGATCAGGTTGCCGCACGAGCATGTTATGTTGCCGAGCTAAAGTTACTTCGCAATGGAGGGGACATAGAAACCAAGGGCGCTTTCCCCCCTACAAGGGCGGAGACCTTATAGCAACTAAAGAGGATAACCGTTGGAGAGTCGCCCAGAGAGTTGCCCGAGGATATAGATCCCAGAGAGGACCAAGAACCTGGAGGCAGAATGGCGACTCCCAACGAGACAACTGTGGATATACCGATCGATGATAGTGACCCGGAGAAGGTCCTTAAGATTGGATCCCAATTAAATCTGAATCTCGCTAAGGAACTGACGGATTTCTTAAAAAATAACTTGGATGTATTTGCTTGGACCCACGCAGACATGTGCGGGATATCCCCATCAATCATGAGCCATTCATTAAGCATTAACCCTAAACATCCTCCGGTAAAGCAAAAAAGGCGAATGCTAGGCCCAGAGAGGTCCGCTGCCTTGAAAGAAAGGTTGGAAAGCTAAAGAGTAATGGATTTATCAGAGACTCGATCTACCCAGACTGGATTTCAAATCCAGTCCTGGTAAAGAAGGCCAACGGGAAGTGGCGAACGTGTATCGACTTCTCGGATTTGAACAAAGCCTGTCCAAAAGACAGTTTTCCGTTACCCCGGATCGACCAGTTGGTGGACTCGACGGCGGGTCATGAACTTCTCTCATTTATGGATGCTTACTCAGGATATAACCAGATTCCAATGCATGTTCCAGATCAAGAACACACTAGTTTTATCATGGATCTGGGATTATATTGCTATGTAGTGATGCCCTTTGGCTTGAAGAACGCAGGCGCTACATATCAACGTTTAGTCAACAGAATGTTCTATAACCAGATCGGGAAAACAATGGAAGTATACGTCGACGACATGTTGGTTAAGTCCAAGCAATCCTCCCATCACACTACGGACTTGGCAGAGATGTTCGGCATTCTTCGAAAGTACGGAATGAAACTCAACCCAACAAAATGTTCATTCGGTGTCGCCTCCGAAAAATTCTTGGGGTTCATCGTCAGTTCCCGTGGGATTGAGATTAATCCAGATCAGATCGCGGCAATCAGAGATATTCAAGAACCTAGGCAAATTAAGGATGTGCAAAGCCTTGCAGGAAAAGTAGCTGCACTAAGCAGATTTATCTCCAGGGCTACAGACAAATGCATCCCATTCTTCGAACTAATAAAGCGGGGAAAACGCCACTTCAAATGGACGCCTGACTGCGTAGAAGCATTTCAGAACTTACTGAGGCACCTGGAGAAACCTCTGATATTATCTAAGCCAATGGATCACGAGGACTTATTCGTGTACTTGGCAGTGTCATCCCACGCGATCAGCTCAGCGTTGGTAAGAGAAGAAGATAAGGTCCAAAGACCTGTGTATTACGTGAGCAAAAAATTGACGGCAGCAGAGCGTAATTATCCAAGGATAGAAAAGTTGGCGTATAGTTTACTGATCGCCTCCAGAAAGCTTCGACACTATTTTCAGGCGCATCCCATTACCGTATACACCGATCATCCACTCAAGCAAGTTCTACAGAGACCAGAGGCGTCTGGAAGATTACTCAAATGGAACATTGAGTTAAGTCAATTTGATCTGAACTTTCAGCCCCGGCGGTCAATTCAGGGGCAAGTGATAACCGACTTCATAGCAGAGTTTACTGTCCCGGAGGAGGATATAGCCAACGAAGAAGTTGATCCTTCAAAATTACTTTTCGATCCCAATGCCTGGAGACTGTATACTGACGGCGCTAGGAACGACGAAAGATCCGGCGCTGGAATAGTACTTGAAACTCCCGAGAAACGATTGATATCCTATGCTATCCGGATGGAGTTTCACGCCACTAACAACGACTCCGAATATGAAGCCCTGATAGCCGACTAAGGATCACAAAGGAGTTAGAAGTCACAAAGCTGAACATCTTTTGCGACTCCAAGTTAGTTGTGAACCAGGTTACTGGAAAATTCCAAGCCAAAAGTGCAAGATTGATTCTATATTTGAAGAAAGTGAAGGAGTTGCTGAACAACTTTGATCACTACAGCATATCTCACATTCCGCGGTCAGAGAATCAGCAGGCGGATAAGTTGGCAAAGATGGCTAGTTCCGACAATCCTGAAGAGACCGGGCTAGCCCCCGTTGAAATGCTTCGGTCCCCTAGTATAGATCAAATGGAAATCGATCCAATACTAGAGACGGAACCAGAAAGGGAGTCGTGGATGACCCCTCTAAAGAATTTCTTGATGAATGGAGGGCTTCCGACCAAGAAAAGCGAGAGGCGTAAAGTAATTCGTAAAGCTGCCCGATACCTTCTGCAAGGCGGAGTTCTTTACAGACAAGGATTTTCGATGCCCCTTCTCCGGTGTATAGCCCACGATGACATCAAGCGTGTGCTGCAGGAGGTACACGAAGGCGAATGCGGCGATCACACTGGAGGGCAAACATTGGCAAAAAAGGTGTTGCGGCATGGTTATTTCTGGCCTACCATAAACAAGGATGCGGCAAAATACGCACGACGGTGTGATGCATGCCAGAGATTTTCAAAAATACCTAGAGCACCTCCTAATCAGTTAAAAACAATGACGAGCCCATGGCCTTTCGCTATGTGGGGAATTGATATCATTGGAAGTCTCCCCATAGCTAGGGGCGGAGCAAAGTTCGCTATTGTGGCCGTGGATTATTTCACTAAGTGGGTCGAGGCTGAACCACTGACTACAATCACAACCAAACGAGTGATCAATTTTATCGTTAGAAACATCATCTGTCGATTTGGGATTCCAAAGATTGTGATAACGGATAACGGAACTCAGTTCGATAGCACTGAATTCAGAAACTTCTGCTAGAAATACCATATTGAGAAACGGTACACCTCTGTGGCGCACCCGCAATCGAACAGACAAGTCGAAGCGGCGAATAAAGTATTAAGTCCATTCTGAAAAGGAGACTGAAGCGGGCCAGAGCCATGTGGGTTGATGAATTGCCCTTGGCACTATGGGCCTACAGGACAACATATAAATCGGCAACAGGACATACCCCCTTCTCCCTTGCTTTTGGAACGGAAGCGGTCATCCCGGTTGAGATAAAGGTACCTTCTCACCGAGTGACTTATTATGATCCGATGACCAATAATGAATTGCTCCTCGAGTCCCTGGATATGATCGAAGAAAAGAGGGATGAAGCAGACCTGCGTGCCTTGAGATGCAAACAACAGGTCGCTCGATACTACAACAAAAAGGTTCGAGCCCGAACCTGGGAATCCGGAGACTTGGTTCTGAAACGTGTCTTTCCACCCCCAACTCATATGGGAGCGAAGTGGGAAGGACCGTACTTCATTTTGAGCAAGCTTGATAATGGAACCTTCAAGCTGGCAACTGTAGATGGAAAGGAAATCCCCAGAGTGTGGAATGCCCAACATTTACGGCCGTACTTAACATAAAAGTTTCAAATCTGTTCTTTTGCTTTGTTGAAAACCATGTACAAGGCACGGCTTGCCTAGAATAGTCTGATTCCTTAAAGCAAAAAATTATAAAGTGGATGTAGGTCATGATTCGACTGAACCACTATAAAAATATTGTGTGTCGTTTACCTTTATTGCATTATTTATCTGTCTTTCTATTTTTATGAAAATTACTGTGAATCATGCAATGATCCCAGAAGCATATAATCATAAATGCCTTCCATCAGAATGGAATGTAATCACAAGTCAAATTTCTGAGGATACAATAAAGTAAATTATATCGTTGATAGCGCTCTAACTCTCCAGAGCCGAGAGAGAGCATAACGGACATGAAGCCGATGTCCGTAAGTCATGGCGGTGTACCATGATCGAAACCGCCTTGACGGAACTCTAACTCTCCAGAGAGAGAGAGTATAAAAGCGTCTCTGATTAAGCGCTGAGAAAGAGCTCCTTCCCCGCTGAAGGATTGGGGAGCGAATGAATTGCTGAGCTCGAACTCTAACTCTCCAGAGAGAGAGAGAGAGAGAGAGTATAAAAGCGTCTCTAATTGAGCGCTGAGAAAGAGCTCCTTCCCCGCTGAAGGATCGGGGAGCGAATGAATTGCTGAGCTCGAACTCTAACTCTCCAGAGAGAGAGAGAGAGTATAAAAGCGTCTCTGATTGAGCGCTGAGAAAGAGCTCCTTCCCCGCTGAAGGATCGGGGAGCGAATGAATTGCTGAGCTCGAACTCTAACTCTCCAGAGAGAGAGAGAGTATAAAAGCGTCTCCGATTAAGCACTGAGAAAGGTGCCAGAAATTCAGTACCACAAAAACAGTTATCTTATGAGATTTTCTAAGTCCCCCATATTCAGAAATAGGGGGCAACCTGCGAATAATGATAATCAATCTTTAATAAGCCCTAGTTAAGCGCTACATTAACGATTGATTTGGGGCCATATGCATATACACATGAACTTTAATGCAGCAATGCAGCACGAAAATTTTCTTTCTGTTGTTTGACTGATTTGTAGTTATAATTAGATGGTCTATGACTAAACATGGAAAGTTTATTTGAATACAGGTACACAATGATGCAAAAAGAGATAAACTTTCCTTTATATACTGCAAGCCTACAAAGTGAAAAACAACCTAGAAAACAAAAGTGAGGGCCAGTCTCATAATTACACTTCCTGGCCAGTGGAAAACCTAAAGACAAAATATAAACCAACGACAATATCCTATTCACGCTTTGACCTCTTCTCCTGCTTCTGTTTCTCCAGCTTCGCCTTGTCAGCGTCGGATTGATCTCCTTTCTTCCTCTTCCTTTTGTCTATGAGGGGAACATCCGACTCTTCAGAAGATTCCTCTTCCGCCACCTTTCTCTTCCTTTTATCAGCAAGGGAAGCCGGGAAATCATCAGGATTCGCAAAATGAAGTTGTCTGCTGATGGATTTGGGTTGGATTTTCAAAATCATCCCAGTTTTGGGATCAAGTTCCGTGATAGGGACTATGTTCAGAGGCTCTTGTCCCATCATCTTCAAAGCCATCTCCTTTCCCTGCCTAGCTTTTCTGCTGGCCAAAGTTTCATTGTCATCGTCTTCGGTCTCTTTGGCGCCAATAATATCCTCCTCATCCTCTACATGGCGCCCATCCATGTCTTTCAAGGCCTCGATGGTTTCAGCATCCTTGGGGACATCAGCACTAGGTGCCAGGACGCTTTTTTCTGCTGTTGTATCCTCAGTCCGCATCGATATATCAACAACGGTACCTGGCGAGACAGCCTCCTTCTCCGCCTCTTTTCCTTTTTCAACACCCTTGTCGATGGGCTCACCACCTGTATTATGGGGAACACACGTTACTAATTCAATTGGTTGTTCTACCAGACGACGACAATTCACAATTGCTTTGACAAATTATGGGGAAAAAAGGGAGATACCTTCTGCAGATCCTCCTTCTTGGGTAGCTGCTGGAGCTCCAACAACCATAGGAGTTAGGCCCAAAGGGATTAGTGGATCATCAGGATGGTATTCCTCAACTCCGGAGGTCTTGGGCTCCACGGCTGAACTCGAACCTTCGTCAGCTTTGCCTTTACCCTTAGCCAGGGCCCTCTCTTTTTCCATTTCCGCTTGAATCAGACGACGACCTTCTGCCAGGTCCTCGGGCTCGTTATCCCTCAAGATGCTCTTCATCAACTCATCTTCATCAATTTCTTCGACTCCCAATCTCTGCTTCTCACCCTCAACAATGGCATCCCATAAATTGGCTAAAGTAACGTGGTAATCCGGGATCCACGAGATGTTGCGGGTTTTGAGGACTTGGCCAAGGAAGTCAAAAATCATCTCTTCAAACCCCTCGATATCCTTCTCTCTCTCGAGGAGCTTGTTGTTAGAAGCAGTAGCCATTTCGATGGCACTTTCAACATTCTTTTCGGCGAGAGATGCCCGTCTCTCCGCATTCGCGACTTGATCATTCAAAATCACCTTTTCCGCTTCAGCCAAAGCTAAACTTTCTTTCAAACTTGCTTTTTCTGCCTCCCAAGCAGCTCTCTCAGCTTCAAAATGGCCTTGTGCTGTTTTCAACTCAATGTTGGCCATTTTGAGATCTTCTACTTCCTTCTTCAAAGCCATCTTCTCTTGGCTATTGGAGTCAAGTTCCGAATGAAAGCGCTTCTTAGCATTCTCCAATTCAATCTTATAATTTTCAGCATCTCTCCGCGCTAAGGCGAGTTGGGATTGAGCATCTTCCAAGTCCTTCTCCATCTTTGTTCTGGCCCTTTCGTTGTTATCAATTTTCACTTTAGATCTGTGGGCTTCCATTTCAAGCGTTCGAATGACTTCGGAAAGATTAACCGCATGTTTCTTCATCATCTCATACTGTCTGGCTACATGGCGGATGTGCCCGACAACTTCATTATCCCAGTTCTTAGGGACCGGTTCCAAGGCTGGAACAAATGTCATCCTTTCGAAGAAAATGTCTGGGAATTGTTCCCGCAGCTTTTCCAGCCTACCTTGAATCTCAGGACCATGGATGTAATCCCGTGATCCGGGGGCAGCCAACTCTGGCTGGCTGGAAGGGACGATGTCACTCCTCTCCTTTTCAGACTCTTTGATTGGATCCTTGCCTTTATCCTTAGAATCGTGATGCCTTTTTGACGACCTGCTGTGAGAGGGTGCACTTTTCGGAGGAGTTAACTCTTTAGGAAGTTTCTTTCCCCCTGCAGGAACTACCGGATAACTGGGAAGCTTGGCAGATGTCGATTTCGGTGGAGACCGGGGTTACGAGGAAGTCGGCTTGTGAGAAGGGTCGCGAGAGCGCTCAGTACCCGGATGAAGACTGGGTGTGCCCTCACGAAGAGAACGATAAGAATAAGATCGCATGCGGGACATCTTTCCTGCAAAAAAGAAAAGAGCATATTAAAACTTTGAATACTGACGATATAAGAGTGCGGGGTCAGACAGTGTGTGTGATTTGTGCATCCCATATAATTCCCCCTAACAGACCCGGGCCTGAAGACAGGCTCATCTGACTAGTTTCTTGTTCTCTAGTTGGAGCGATGGTCTCTTCAGAAGCAGGGAAGAATGGCTCCCCTTCAAAGTCCCTCTCTGTGTATACATCATCGGGCAGAGGAATTTTGCTCAGCTCGTTGAATAACTGTTCTTCTGTCAAATCATCAGGAGCAGCGGGTTCGATTGGAGTAGGATCTGGGATTTTCTTGGACTTGTCACCGCGGGCCTCATCCCCTCTGTATATGTTCAGGTCCTCATCGTCTTGGATGACTATCGGGGAAGGACTCTTGCGAAATTTAGTTGTTTCTACTGCTTGCGATGTTCCTTCTCCCTCCATTGGGGGCACGTATCTATAGGGTTTGCCGCCAGCGCCAAGTCCAAATCTTATATCCAAAAGATGATGCTTATGAAGATTCTCATCAGTGATGCACTTTTTGATCCTTAGAAAGTCGGATCTGCTTTGTAGAAGAATAGACAATCGATTATTGTATAACGGGCCCTCTGTTTTCGGGAAGACGTGATCTGTTTAAAACAAAGAAAAAGGGGGTAGAATGTTAATGCTTCGGCTTCTTGAACAAGATATTCAGTCAAAAGATTAAAGTTTACTTGATTTAAGCCATCTTCTTGAGCATCCGGCCTGTTTCTTTATATAGAACCAATCAGACTTAGGATCCCCTATATTGCTGTATCCGTCATACAGAACCTTCCTATTCGCCACCGATTCAAAGAAAGAGAAATTTGGGGTTGCCGAGGAGCGATGCTTGAAAAGAAAGAAGAATGTTAAATCTCTAAATGTGAGTTCGGTATGTAGGATCTCCGCGTATGCAATATATAGGGTGTATAGAGATGCGTAGGCGTTAGGATGAAGCTGCATCGGAGCGATACCCAGTCGTTTTAAAGTCTCGATGACGATTGGAGGAAACGGAGGAATAGCTCCTACCAAGCACATGGTTCGGCTGACTGCCATATACCCTTCCGGAGCTAAGTGGGGTCTATCTTCGCTATCGGGTGTCCTCACATCATCCCAAGGAATCCCATGTCTCAAGCAGATTCTTTTAAGCTTTATATCATCAAGTTTAGATGCTAAAGAATCGGAAAATTTCTCTATCCCGAGCGTGCCAGGAATCTCGTCGGGAGCTCGCCTGTCTATCTCGGACTCTTCACTAGATGAAGTACTTTCAGACGGATCCGATTCCGTTGCCTCGTATTCAGAGCCAGAATCTTCACCTCCTGGGTTAATTGGAGGGACCTCAGGGTTGTATTGCTCAGGAACCTCGGACTCCGTTTCTGTAATGGATCTTGAAGAAGATTGATTATCCGACATTACTGTTAGGCGAGAAAACATGAAAAATGAGATTAAAACTACCCGTCCCCCATGTGTGCAAGTGCCGGTGTGTGTGCTTGTGCATGCATTAAAGAAAAGCGTAAAGGCTGATGAGATCGTCAAAATATTGGTCGTTTTATGCTGTTAAGTTATGCATTTGGTCAGTCCAGAATGTTCGTCATGAAGGGTCTAGCCTAACTGTCCATTGGTGTACTGAAATTAAATTGCATTGCTTATTCTACAAGTTCTTTGGAGCATTCACTCTTCGGTTTGTGAAAACCCTTTCGGATCGTGGGGTGTGGATCGGATCGTGGCGCGATCACGGGTTCGCGAGGCCAGCCTGGACCAACAACAGAGGCGCTAACTCCAGGAAGTATTTCGGATCGGATCGCTATAATCTCATAGCGATCCGTGTCCCCGCCCCCTCATCACGATCCGCTGCTTGCTCTTCTCCCATCCTCACAAGCATCTCCACGATCCGATTTACCACTTCACCATTTCCTCACTCCGATCCGATGCAAGACTTCACACTACTACTTTCCCCCTGCTCTTCGTATCGCCACAAACCGATGTCTCGCCATCTCCACGATCCATTGCTTTGCTTGCACCCACGCCAAAGCCTCACGAAGCGAACCGACCTGTCATTTTTCTCTCCTCCTTCTTCTTTCCTCTCCTCTCTTTTCCTTCTCCTCCTCCTCTCCAGCGATTGGAACCCAATGGCCATGGCGTTCACATCGCCTCCAAAACCTCGAAAAACAGTAAATCCGCTCCTTTTCTCCCACTAATCAGCGAAAAACTCAGAGAAAACGAGTGAGGGAGTTGTTAGCAAGTTTACCTTTCTTAAAGTTAGGGGAATACGTGAATTGCTGAAGATTAAAAGGGTTAGGGTTTTCGGTTTGGAAGACTGGGGCGGAAGAAGAAGAAGGGAAGAGGGGAGATGAGTTTAACTTATATATACCGGGAGGCGACCGTTGCTCTTCTGTTTTTTGTCTCATGCGGACCGATGAGGCCGTGGGCCACGAGTCAGCCCATCAGAAATAAAGGGCACGACCCGTTACGCTGGGGACCCAGTCAAGTCACGGATCGCGACAAACCTCCATCCCACGATTCACGCCTCGAGCACGCGATCCGAATCGATAAATGACCGACAGATTCAGTGATGAAGACTCTGAAAGATCCCAGAAAAGGAATTGTTCACTGATTTGTGTCTCGTTGTGAAAAGACGATTCTATAGCTTCGAAGCATGTTCCATCATCGATAAAACATACTTCGAGGGGGCAAAATGTTGGCTAGCTTTTTGACCAAGCCACCCAGGTTCATTCACAAGAAGAAAGTATGAAACTACATTCCCTAAGTACATGAAGGAACGGATCGCACCATCGACTCGCCCCTCACCGGATCGCACCTCATCGGATCGCACCTCATCGGATCGCCCTCATTTCATCAGTGAAACGACACCTCTATGCGATTCGATCCGTATATACATTACTGCCCAGTATAGACCGATCCGATCCCCTGATGCACGGCGAAGCCTCTGACCCGTTCAAGCACGAGCTAGTCTTTAGCGATCCGAGACGCACGGATCCAGCGACACGTGTCCCCAACCGTCATTTTGACTGATTCTCCCCATTTGCTCGATCCGATTTTCGAGGGGATCGCGACACCTGTCCACAACGGCTAATTTGACTATTTCTTCATCGGCTGCGATGCGATCTGATGTTCTCGGGATTCGTGCCACGTGTTACCACGATCCGCCTGACAAAATCAGCTATAAATAGCCCGGAGCTTGGCATTTTTTGGGATCCTTTTGGCAATATTGAGGACTGATTCCGCCATTATTGTCATACTACCATTTCTTATCAGTTTTATTACTAGATTACTGAGAGAAATCACAATTGTAAAAGTGAGCTAGAAAGAAATCATTGATTGTACCAACATTCAAAGTATAATCAATAACATATAAAGTGGACGTAGGCTTGTTAACGCCGAACCACTATAAATTCTGTGTGTTTTCTGCTTTTTCTTCATTCTCCAGTCAAAACTATATAAAAGTCAGAACGATTTGGGTGTTAGATCCAAATTTTGATCTAACACGTTCATTATACCCTTTTCTTTTCGAGGGTACGTCTTTTAATTTCTCCTTTATCGCTTATCTTGTACTTATCTTATCTTTAGTATGTCCTCTCGCTAGTATCTTTGACCTTTAGATAGGGTAGTCCTATGGTTGAAACATGTGTTTGAGACATGTTATGTATGATGGATGCATGTGGATGCAAGTGGTTGCTAGTGGTTGCTCGTGGATGCATATACACACACTTTAGGCACTAGATCGGCTCACACTACAACAAAAACACCATATTACAACTGTGGGAAAAACACAGTTGTAATAAATATTTTTTTATAACTGTCTACTCTCTAAAGTTGTAATAACTGTTTTTTACAACTGTCAGCTCTCTAAAGTTGTAATAAACATATTTTTAACAACTTTTCATTTTATTAGTTGTAATAGATGCATGTTACAAATTTCATGTTTATAATATCTATATTTAATAACTAATTACACTAATATTTAATAATAATAACTAATAATAAACTTAGGAATCAATAATATTTATCAATTATTATTAAATAATTAATAGTTAATAAGTAGTAATTTATTTTTAATAGTTAATGTATGTTAACTACTTATTAATAACTGGTATTACTAATTAATATATTTAATGAGAAATTAATAACTAGTTATTAATATTTAATAGTTAACAAGTAATTAATATTTATTATTTAATAAGTAGTTAATATTAAATATTTGGTAATTAGTACTAGTAAATATAGCTAATTAATAATTAGTAGTCAATAATTACGTATTAAATTATTATTAATAATAAGTAAACTAATAGTAAACATCTAATTAATAATTTATAATCTACAACTTATAAATAACTCACTATTGAATGCTATAATTTATAATTAATTATAAAATTTATGAACAATATTGATTAATCGAACTATAATAATAGTTAAAGTTAAATTTTAATATTAAAAATGATAAAAATAATAATACGTATTAAGATATTTTACTTATATAAAATAATAAATGACAATAATTTTATCTATTAAATCACTTGAAAAACTAAGTATAATTTTAATTGTACTCAAACAAACAATCATCGGATGCGAGTGTGACCATATCCGTATTTGTATTTCTTTTTCCAAAATCATATAATTTTTATTTTTCGAACGGATACGGTTGAATTTTGAACTTCTTAAATATTTATTATAGAATGTTATATGGTGGAGTATACAAACACTACAAGAAACATTGTCAATAGCGACGCCTAAACGCCGACGAATAAAAAATATTGGAAATCGCGATGTAATACCGATGGTTGATACCATCCAACTAAATTGAGAAAACCGTCTGATAAACTATTGATATCGTGACATTTTTTGCGATGGACTACTAGTACAGTAAAACTAAAATATAAATTATTTTATTGAAAATTTTATCTTGTTGAATGGACAAACCAATGTATATGTCGATTGTTTTTACAATATTTAAAATATATTTTCAATGAGCTACACAATACCAAACAAGTCATTTTACATTAGTGATTACTTGCATATACTTTCTTCATTGTGATGCGAGACAACATTTATGATCAACAGAAGGTCTGGTTATCATGTAAATTAATAAATCTGAAGAGGGCGCATTGTCATTTCATGTTCTGCATATCCGCGCTTGTTTTTCCACTATTCTAAGTCTATTCGTTCTTCTGCTTTTATTTCGATTTCTGTTCGTTCCCAAATTCTCAACCCTAACTTTATCAAAGGGAGCGAAAAAATATAATGAATAAAAATGGAATCCCTAAAATCGCCCCCCGTTTCTAGAATTAGGGAAACGGTATGCCTTCGCCCAAGAATTTCAACTGGGCCTTCGATTTTCCCCCAACCGACAACGGCTCTGTCTCGAGTTCCGATTTCGGAGTCGCTGGTAGTGCTTTCTTCTGGACTTCGCAAGGAATTGCTCCTGCTCTGTATGCTAGGTATTCTTTTGCTGTATTATTTATTTTGTTTATGTGTTCAATTGTATTTGTCATTGATTCATCCCGATGTGTTTATGTATCAAGGTAAATGGTTTTGGTTTCATGTGATTCATTTTCATAGCAATCCGATGTCGCAAAATCAGTCGATATATGAATGCAGAATTATTCTGGCCCCTTCCCTTGTATGTGATATATTTGTAAGTGAGGCTGTAGGCATTTATGTTGAATGTATCCTTATTGGAGAACTTAAATAGGTCTCATTGGTATTATTTCCACTGAGGAATGATTTTCAAAACAAAAAAATGTCGTCTATCAATTACGGCCACCGCCTCGTTAAAACTCATCTTCCTCTTTCAATTAGGGTTATTTTCTCATTAAAGCAGCACCTCTACCTTATTAAGTCATTTCTTCGCTCCGTCTTCCCGTCCCCCTCGTTCTTGATCCTCTTTCGCCATTGCCTCGTTTAGGTAATTTTCTATTTTGTTATCTTAAACTGCAGTTGGTTTTTATTCCAATTCTAGTTTTGATTTTGGTATTTTTACTTGGATATTCGTTATTTCGTTCAGTCATTATCACATGATGCTCTTCAATCATAGCAATCGGTTATGTTACCTGCTTTTAAATTTTCTCCCAAACCCTTGTTTGAATCCCTAATTATCGATTTGGTCATGTACTGCATTGCTTATTTTGTTTACCGAATTCTCTTGGCTACTATTTGCAAGGTCGATAGAAGGTATATGGGTTACTGATAGAAAAGACTTCCCACTTAATTTGGACTTCTGATACTTTGAAGCTTATGGTAATTATTTTTTGAGGAAAATGTTAAACACAACTAGCATCATATTCAGTTTTACACTATACAAAATACTAGTTGTATTTAGCATTGTAACTAGCAAAGTCATGTGGTTTCCTTGCAGCATAACTGAAATACAAACATGAGGACATCCCCCCTCCCCCCAAAAAAAACACTATTTATTTTGAACACAAAATTATACATAATGAAATCCCAACTACTATGTATGCTATTGAATTTCAGCTTCTACGTGAGCACAAACAAATTCACTGATCACAGTTAACATAACGAAAACTTCATATTTAATTCTGTGCTTCAATAATCGCTACCTTCCAAAAACTGCTGCTTCTTTATTTGCATACTCTTGCAAAATCCACAATATGCCTTGAGAACTGAACCAAATCATATATGGTCGGCAGACTATACTATTGCAAATATAACCGCTCTAATACGTCTACTACAACAAACACAATTAATTCTTACCTTCTAAATGTTGCCCACTTCTGCTTAGTACAGTAGTCTGTTTGAATTCATTGTCAGCGCAAATGCACTTGTTTCTCAGTACAGAATTGAGCTATGTAGTAGCACTATGACTAGCTGACATATGCATATAGAAAGTGTCTGAATGGTTCAAACATCTATGACCTTATGGGATGTCATCTACCTAGGCTTTAGTCCATATCACATCTAAACTATAGAGATGGTACAAAATGTTACTGTGACTAACGAACCCAAACAATATTACACACACGTCGAACATGAAATTGAGTGAATTTCAGGTGACTATGAATGGTCTTGAATGTGAAAATTATAAAACATGATGCTCTGTATGTACCATATGCTCTGTATGGGGTATTTAAGGCAAATATTGAGATTTGAGAGGTTAACATAATTACCCAAAAAATCACTCTTAAAGTCATAAATTGCTATTATGATAATAGTGTTTTCTAATTAATTTGAAATGAATAATAAAAGGGAAATCCATAAGCAATTAAACTTATGATAAATTTTTGCCATAAAGTAAGTCATAATCAAGTACATTTGCAATTTATTAATTTCTCAACAGCTTGTATCACTTCTTTTAAGTTCTTAACAGCATAACAATAGAAATAAATAGTTTATAAATTGTTTTAGGTACTAATTAATGGTTATTAAACATGCCCTTAGTATGAAGTTATGAACACTTAGATGTGATATAAAGATCTATAGCAACTGCATACACTTAGAAGGTAACTAAATACACTTGACTTCATATAAATATTTAATCATCTCCAGTTTTCTTATGAAGAGTAAAGGTTTTGAAGTTGAAAGTTGGTCAAATATAGTTCAATACACTCACTATTTGTATGGTTGAATTGCTATTTTTTTTTTACCACTATTCAATTGAAAAATGTATCCTACCAACTATGGCTAACTTTTGATGAATGCAATATCAATTATACTATAACCTTAATAACTAATTACTGACTTTAATTGCTCTACTATTTTATCATATTTTATTATTCTAGCAAATATCAATACTAATATCATGTAGAGTTCCTACTATTCTAGCAAATATCAAACATATGCAACATATATCTTAGGACGAACATGAAATCGAGTGAATTTCGGGTGCTGGTTCGACCGAAGCGCCAGAAATTCCAACAGCCAAAAGGAACAGATTTCCAACGAGGACTACCCAGTAGGGCGACGATGGCGACGACTTAGATTCCATGAGGCAACAACTACAGTGCGATGCGACTTCGCCAATTTTGCAAGGCAGAGACTCGATCGATGGCAGAACATGAATTTTAGCCTGTTTATAGTGATTTCGTGAATTTTATTATATTTTAACGTCAATTTGATATTTGTTCTCTCTGTAATTTTTGTTTTCTTGTAACTTTCCAGTTGTGAAGAATAATTCAGAAAGGGTGCACTGTTGGCACGCTGCTTTGGAGAATAATTCCATGAATCAGTTGATGATGGTGTTTTGTTTTTTTCTTATGTTGTATAATATTTTGTTTTTGCAATTCATCAAAGTTTAAACTGTTTATGCAAGTTGTACACTTCACGTATATATTTTTAATTTATACTAAGCATTACCTTTAAACTACCTGTTACCTTGAACTGAAATTTGCTATAAAATGATGAATAGTGTTTTTTTTTTTAACTTGTTACCTTGAACTGAAATTTGCTATAAAATGATGAATAGTGTTTTTTCAACCTGTTACCTTAAACTGGAATTTGCTATAATATGATGAATGGTGTTTTTACTCAATCCCTGAACCATATACTCATCTATTAAAAGTCCTCATTCTCTCATATTCAAAACTTTATGGTAAACATTGATAACATATACATTTAGAGCCATTTTTTTTCTTTTTCTTTTAAAGCTCATATTGAAATCAGATCATTTAAAAACCTTTTGAAACTCAAAATATGCTCAAATCCTTATCAAAGAAAGCTACCTTCCTTGATTATACAATACAAAAAAACATACTATTGGAGGCAGACTGAAAGGATGGCTGGTAATGAAAATTAGGAAATAAGAAATGCAATCTCATACCTGCATGTGCTGGATGGAAGAATTGCATTGCCTACGCCTAGGGAAATGGAAGCCATAGCATATGTGATTTATTTGGCAACAGACTGTGTGAACCCTGAAGGGAGGCATAGGCCGACTATGATGGAGGCCGTTAATGGATTGGTGAGGGCTTTTGTGGCGGTTTCGAATCCTTTATCGCCTTTAAGATCATCCAACACGGTACGGTCTAGTTGACTTTTTTCTCTGTAAGTGTTTAATTGTGTGAATTGATGTGCATAATTTTTTGAATTTTTAGTTGTTTTATTGTTGTGAAACATCATACGAAAATGCAAAGAAATTGTGATGATACTTTTGGTTATTTTTTTTGGCGTGTAACTGTTAGCAATGCCAAAAATATACAGTTGAATTTACAAACTAACCATTTTTGGAGTATTGTATTTATAAAGTTGTGTTTGAAACTAAGATTTTCAAGTTACATAGGAACATAATGGATGTGATATAATAATAACATGATGACGAACTTGTTCAGTTGTTCTTAGGTTAGGTTTAACAAAGATACAAAAGATCATAGGAGTGGAGAATTATAAACAGATAAGAACTTTCAAATGGGTGGGGAATTGACTAGGATAATAAGTGGTATTCCTCCAACTTTTGGTGCAACTTATCCATCTATGACAAAGTATTTTAAATATTTTCTTATATTATACTTGGTCGCCTAAATTATATACTTATGGGGCTGCTACCAACTCCTTAACAGAAATTACAGGGTACCTGACCAATGATTGCTGAGTGCAGCTTGCTGTTCAACCATGCGATCATACTTTATGAACGTGGTTTGTTTTATAATATAAGTATACAAATATAATTTTGTTCTTATTTCATTTTCTCTTTCAAGTCATGTAACTAATAGTAGACTGTCTCATTGACTTCTAGACTGAGATTGCTTAGTAGTGATGGACCTAAAAAGAGCGTATTATTGTCAAAAGATGAAAACAAGGGACCTGATGGCAACAATTTGTTGTTTTTGAACTTTGCTTTCCTGCATGATGTGGTAGAGGCCAAAAGAGGTTAGTGTATATTAGACTGAACTTGGCTTTACAGCCTTCTCCAGACTTGTATGTTTTTCCTTTTAAAGGTACCTATCTCGTTATATAGCACATGCATCATGGTTAACGGGTACATGTCTTGAATTGTACGGGTGACGAGCTCATGTTATTCAAGAATATTCAATAAGATGAAACTTAGCCAAAGCAGGAAGATAAGCCAAGGTGTAGCCACACCTAGCATGCATGTCTGCTATAATAATAAACTGTTTTCTAATAGCCTGGAAGGTAGGAATACTTGGAAGCAGAAAAAAATGGAACTTCACCAAGTTTCTGGTAGACAGAAACGAAAAACTAACTGCTCGATTTTCATCGACAAGGCAACCAATGTCATTACAGGTATATGTTCTAACGATTATTTCTGCGTTGCATTTCCATATGCCAAATGTGTGTAAATCCAGGTGACTTGTTTTGCAGGCTGATATCCAGAAAGCACTTGGAGAGGTTTTAAATTGAAATGTGGTATTGAAGTTGGTGTGCTATTGTAACAATATTGTTTGTATATTGTTTCATGGGTTTGTTATTGCAAGTGAAATAAAATGATATTTTTGCAGTAATTGCTCAATACTGTTTTTTGCAACTATTTCAATCGTAATGAGTTAGGTGGGTTACCCGTTAAATTGATGGATTGGATTGGGTTTACCCATTTAATAAATGGGTTGGGTATTTTTTATTTTAAATGGGTTGGGTTAATTTTCAACCAACCCACTTATACCCAATCCAACCCCTTTGGCACTCCTAACTGAACTTATTAAAATTACTTTTTATGCAGTTCCGCCGTGTACCGCAAGGTTGAAAAGTTTGGATTGATGTGGCGGTGGATCCGGAAGCTTTCTTGTGGAAGCCAAATTTCGAAATGACTACCATTAGAAAAGCTGTTGGATCAATTGTGGCTTGGAATAAAAATTACATTGTCTTCAGCTAGAGTGCTTTCGTAGGGTATGCATATATATCTTTTGTGGACAAAACTTCTATCTGTCTTATGTATCTTTGTGTTAGATCGATATGTATTTTGAAGCGGTTATGTTTTTAATGACGGGTTTAGTTGGTGATGTACTATGTGTATGTTGATCGAATATTATGTTAATTAATAATATATATGAATGATTCCTTATAGTTATATTTATTGCATTAAAATATGAATCATATTAATAATATATATATATATATATATATATATATATATATATATATATATATATATATATGAATTATTTATATTAGTAAGGTGTATATAAGTTACAACAACAACAAAAAGTTGTAATAAATCATTTTACAACGGTGTGAAAGAGTTGTAATATTCTGGAAGTCACAACGGTAATCAGCAGTTGTCATACCTACGATCTTACAATATTTAGATGTCTACAACAACGGGGAATAAAAGTTGTAATAAAGTTTATTACAACGGTGAGTAAAAGTTGTTAAATATCATATTTCACAACGGTGTTGCAATCGTGCAGAAATGTTGTAAAAGATATAAGTATATTACAACTTCTTAATACACGACGGTGGCTCCACCGTTGTAAAAACTTTTTACAACGTTTTTGCACAGTTGTAATATGGTATATTTGCATATAAATGTGTGTACATATTTAAGTAATGAATGTATAATGGTTGTACCATCATATGGATGTTGCATTTTGGTGAATGGTTGTGCACACATATAGAAATAATATGTATCGATAATGTTCTTTCGCATACATAATGGACGCATGACACTATCATGGTTTGCATTAAGGAGGTCAACTGAATCAGTAGACCGCCTGATTTTGCATTAGATAAGGAACATATACACACACTTCTTGCATATGTTCATACAGCATTAGAAATTTTATAAGGACAATGGATGCCCGTGTTTAGGATATGCATTCTCCTTAACTTGGGGATTTCAGGGGCGAAATCCTTTAAGGAGGAGAGAATGTAACACCCCGGATTTTTGAATAATCGAATTAACTAAATTAAAGAATAAGTAATCTCAGACGTGAAAATTATGGGGATTGGGTTTCGCCATTGTGTTCGTCTCGGAATTCTGGTTGAAATAGAGTCTGAATTTGCGGGAAACGGGTACCGGATGAAGGAGTTATGGACGTACGAAGTTTGGTGGCAAAGAAGAAAAAAAATGCATTGGCGCACTTGGGAAGTGCGCCAGTACAAATTAACACTGGCGCACCTGCCAAGTGCGCCCAGGCCGAGGCAAAAGCCTGCACAGCTTTCTGGTTCAGGCTGACCCGTATTGCTGAGTCCTTTCTGACTCCTTACTGAGTCATTAGGGCTGACTTGTCACCCTATCATGATTGAATGGTTTTGATTAACCCTAAGATCATCCGACGGCTTAAATTAATTCATAACTCTATAAAAAGACCCATAGACTCAAACCCTAAATCAGAATTAAAACTAAAACTATGGTCGTCATGCTGTTGTCTTGAACCCTAGAGCAGCCGCCACCAAATTGAAGAGGAAGAACAACAATCAAATCAGAACTACTCAACCCTAACAGCGAATCTTCTTCAAAGGAGAGCTAATTCAACTCCAGAAATCAGAATTCAGAACTCAAGACTCCTTTTGAGTTGTGAGTTCGATAGTTTTAACAAGATAATTAGTAATTTAATTAGATTAAGATATAATGCGGATTGTATGGATGTGATATGAAGTATTGATTGCATGTTGTAATTATGTTGTAGGATTGTGATTGAAATCTCTATGACGTTATATTGTGATGCTATCATTTATGATGTAAAGTTATGTTGCTATCATCCATGTTGTAATTTTATATACAATCAAATCATCATGTTTCAAATGTTAGTTGATTCATATGATAAATCATATGTAGGAAAGTTTAGATGTTGATTCAAACATGAACCATATACAAGTTTGGGTAGAATTATATGTGGCCTTACATGGCCATGGCACCTAGTTTATGTGAAAATTTAATAGAAAGTTAGGCTATGACATATGCTAAATTCTACATGATACTTTACATGTTAGATACTAGTTTACACCATTGTTGCGATGTATAAATCACATATGTGAGTTTATGAGTTGGATATGAATCATGTTATGTTATTACCTATGCAAGTTTACCCACTTAGATATAGATCTACGACATTTGTTGTTTATGCAAGTTTGTGGCCATTATTTCATCAAGTTTACACCTTTAGATTTGGATCTATGTCATACATGATTTATGCAAGTTTGTGGCCATTATCTCATCATGTTCACACCTTTAGGTTTGGATCCATGACATATGTTGTTTATGCAAGTTGTAACTTTGGCCTATGCAAGTTTTAGATGTAGAACATCATTCACATATGCAAGTTCACCCCTATGTTAGATCTATGCTTTAATTATGTGTATATTGTGATGCTTTCTTTTTATTCCATGAGTTAGACTATTCGAGTCTAACGTATATTTTACGTTAAACGAACAAACGTACAACGTGGGGTAAAAGGGGATAATATTAAAAAGATTTTAATTAGCATAAATGTCTTAAAAGGCATAAAATATAATTGTGGTGAAAATTGGTATGATTTTACATACCATAAATGGATGGACATAATTAAGTCAATTATGAACATCATTAAATTTGGAGTTGATTGATAATTTGAATAGGGAAAGTAATTCAAATTTGGGGAATGGTTAATTAGCAGTAATTAATCGTCTAAGACACGAGGTTAGGCTCTTTTGTGGTGTAAGACTACCCGGACCCGCCCGACAAATCCAGGTGCCATAAATGTCAGTTTAATGTGAGAGGTCTTAGGCATAAACTAAATACGTAACAATTGTAAAGACACGAGGTTAGGCTCTTTTGTGGTGTAAGACTGCCCGGACCCTCCCGGCAAATCCAACTGCCACAAATGTCAGTCTAATGTGAGAGGTCTTTATGAGGTTACGGTCTTAATGAATTAAGAAACATTTAACCAGATAAACATGTAGTGGGACATGAGGGGGTTAAATGGGTGCCTTGGGTGGCATGTGGAATCTAGTGGGTGCCTTGGGTGGCATTTGGAAATACGATTAGAAACACTTAACCAAAATTGAAACATGTAATTGAAACATGAATAAGAAGTGGGTTAAGTGGGATGTACTAGAGGGGACCAAGCTTAGGTGGATAGCTTGTGTCAAATAATGAGGGCCTGTTTCAACCAGTAACACATACGTATCTTTGTGGGCTCGACCCAAGTCGAGGACGGGACACGCATACTGGGCTTGACTGTAAGAGGCCAAACCGGGTTAGCGGTGGCAACGCAAGTCCAACGGGTTCATATGCGTGTGTGGACCCGGGCTGGTAGGTAAGACGTTGTTGCATCGTGTAGGTATAAGCCGTGCATTGTTGGTTGTATCGGGTTGCCACTTTGGGGAGTGATACACCCCACTGTGGGGCCAGCACGAGTATCTACGAGTTAGGGAGCCGATCGCTTGGGGGTAGTGGGTACACCTAGTGGAGATAGGGGCAGACGGCACCTATGAAGGCAGCTAGGGGTGCACGAAACTACCAATATCATTGTTAAGTCTGTAGGCGGGATCAACCTTAGGGTGACTAGTGGTGGTGCAGTATAGCAATTATCCTATAGTGTTGGTGTAGTTTAGTAATCATCCTATAGTGGTTTAGGTGCGCTTAAACGATATCGTTGTTCATCTTGTTTCCTTGTTTACTCTGTCATACTCAATGGTTCATGATCATTTCCTTATTTTCCAACTTATGCCTTAGCCTAGTTACTTTGTTAATTATATTGTTAAAGTTATCGCACTCGCCAGACTTTATGTCTGACCCCCTTTGTTTCCTCCTCTTTTCTTCTTTCCCCCCCAGGTGCTCAGGTTGGAACTAGCACCAGTGGAGCTTGATTTTGGACTGCTTTTAGAAGATTTCTTGGACCGCTGAAGTAAAGTTCAGCTTCTCTTTATTTATGGCTATTTAGATGTTGGGGATTATGTCTTTCAGATTATGTACTTTGTTTTATCAAGATGGATATGATGTACTTGACTTTGGTTTATGGTTTTTGATGATGTAACCAAACATATTTACCTTCTGCTGCAATGAATAAAGTTTTAAATTTTCAAGTACTGTTTTATATCTGTCTTGTTGTGATTTTCTGTTCTATATTCACTTAAAATGCTCCATGGAAGTTAATGCATTCCCTTTGCGAGTGACATTAATGGACGTGGGGTGTTACAGGACTCGAAACCACTTCCATTGAGTTCAAAATGTCGTTTACGTGATCGAAAACTATAAACACCGATATATTCCAAGTCTGTGAATTTTGGGACTTTGGTTGGGTCTTGGGTTAGCTAACCTAGCCCACCTTGTAACTCCCATCAGCCCTCTCCTCTTCATTCACTCAAAACACTTCAAAGAAAATAGAAAATGGGAAAAGGAATGGGAAATTAAAATTCCAAATCCTAGAGTTGCTATTAGGAATTCAAATCAAGAGGAAATCAAGTGCAAAAGCTTGGGTAAGCTTTTCCATCTTCCTCTTCATCTTCTCCAACCCCACTCCTCTTTAATTTCTGAAATTTCCTAAACCTAACTCTTAGGAAATTTATTTGTATGTGTTTGGATTGGAGATTTGCAAGCTATATTGGAAGGGAAGTTGTTCTAGTTCGCTTTGGATGGATTTCTTGCTTCCAACAAGCAAAGGTGAGTTCTTAGAGCACTCACATCTATGCCCCAAGCTTTATGCTTGTCTGGTGTGCCTTTGGCACTTATTTGTTGTGTTTTTATTGTGTGTTTTAGGTTGTTTGTGTGTGAGCTTCCCTATTCTTCAGTTTTGATTTCATTACGGTGGATTCAAGTATAAATCTTTAGGTGTGTTTGAGCCTTGTGATATGAAGTGTTTCGATGAGCTCATAAGGCCTTACTATCATCTTGATCAAGTGCGAAGCCTCCGTAGTTCATCGAAAACAATTTGTATATGATTTGGAAACACAAAATGACCGGATTGGTCAACCTGCAGTTGACCAGTCGGCTGGTCAAATATGATCAGTCGACTGGTCCTGCTTCCCAAATACTTTCGGGATAAGTTGACCAATCGAATGGTCCAAAATGGACCAGTCGAATGGCCCTGCTGTTTTTACACAGTCGACCAGTGGAGACCACAATCGACTGTATAGTTTCTTTCAGGCTCTTTCCCGGCCGAGTTTCTACCCGTTTGGCCTTTTTCTGTGACTTTTCAGTTTATCTGATTCACATATTTCAACATCTTGATTTTTGACCTTTGATGGACCTTCGATTGATTCGTGGTGAACGAATTTATAATTGATAGTCATGAGATTTAATTCACGTTATTAAAATGTGAATTCTTCATTCAATCGTTGTTTCGATCGCTATTACAGTATATTTGCCAGTTCGAAATTATATAAAAGGGTTTTGTGGTATTAGTAGATACCAAAATCTTTTATTAAAATGGTTTCTAATTCTACTTCATTGTATGAAGTAATTTTATAAATTTCTTTATAAATCTACTAGTATATACTGTTGAATATAACAATTCTATGATTTTTGTTTGATGATAACAAACATAAATATATATTATTATAAATGTGTTTGTTATTGTACTATTCCATTACATCATAGACATCATAAAATATTTATATATGTAATGTCCCGTAATTTTCACAATATAATAATTAATTAATTTAATTATTTAAAAAGTGAATTTGAAATTTAAATGGTTGTTGAATTAAATTATATTGAATATTTAATTAACATAATTAACATAATTAAATAATATATTTAATTCTGGAATAATCAGAATTAACAGAATTCACAATACTGTGTGAATTGGACCATTTAAAATATATTATTCAGTTTAGAGTTGAATTGTATTAACGAATATATTATATAAACGACAGTTGAACGTATAATTATATTATAACTAAAATCGACCTCGAAATGACGCTGTAGTTCGTAATTTGGCGATTTGAACTTCAACTGAATGTACATGATTCGTTTTAAACCGGATTTCTGTGAAAGAAGAAACGTTCGGAGCTGGTGAAGTATATTTTTCTAATGAAAGAGAAAAAACGGGATTTCATTGTGTAGATTGGGAGTTATGTCCAAATCAAATTTTAGAAAAGCCGCTATGGAATTCCTTTGGAATTTATAAATATATATTTATATTATAAAAAGATTTTATATGTAAATCGAATATCGATATAACTGGGAAATTGGAAATATCAAGTTATAAATCCAATTGGAGCTGTATAATATTCTGTTGGGAATATAAACGATAATATATATTTATAAATATTTAATTTAATTATTTTTAAATATATTTATATATTTAAATGGGTTATTTAGAGCTTTAAAAATAGCCAGTTTCGACGAAACAAATTTTGTTAGATCCGTAACATTAAATTATTGTTAGATTTCAAGTTTTGTAATTTTTGGATTTAGTATGTGGCCGTACCGAATTTTAATGTAAAAAACAGTCGATAATTTGACCTTTAAAAATAGCTGAATGAGCAAACGAAGTCGGAATTCGACGAAACCAATTTCGTTGGGTCCGTAATGTCGAACTGTAGCTGCATGTCCATTTTCGTGATTTTTGGGTATCGTATGTGATCATACGAATTTTTAAGGACAAATGCAAATAACATTGATAATATAAATCAATATAAAAATAGACCAAGCTTCTTAAGCAAGCTAACTGACCCTATAAATATACCTAAACCAACCTAAACCTAATTCTATTCACTCTAGTTGGTCAACAGATAGAGCCACCACATTTTTCGTCTTCTGAAAAGATTAAAATTCCTCTTTGGAAAATTCAAACAAAATCAAACAAGATCAATAAATCGTGAGATGCATATATTCGAGTTCCCACGGTTTTGCTCTACAATCTGGTATCGATTTTTAAGGGTTCGAACACCTTTCAGTTCGTCGTAACCAAGACAGCGGTTTCTAGGGTTGAGTTCTTTTGAGATTTAAGGGGTTTATACTTGAATCCGATATCGTTTCTGAGTTCACGGGGTTGAGAAGCAGGTTCTTTGAATTTTTAGGAATATTTGGATTTGTTTGTCGTCGATGTTCCTGTAGGGGGTACAGTGGATTTCCGTGCGACGCGGTGGCGAGGAGGACGTCGAGTTGAACATCGTTGAGATAAGGAGGAAGAGGAGAGGAAGAGGAGTACTTCAGAATTTACGTTGTGGATTTTTGTGATGAAATGTGTATGATGGAGTTGGTTGGATTTTCGATAATGGTGGAGTTGGAATACTGGTGACGTGGTTTTCATTTTGGGGGAGACGGGGTACTGTTCAAACCGGGTCTGGGCTTGAATTTGAGTGGGCCGGGTTTTTGTGGTGAGGCCCATTTAATTTTAAAATTTTAGGTTTAACTTTAAATTTAAAATAGCGTTCAATTTGAAGCATTGTAGCTTGAGAACAAGATCCGACAGGATCGTATGGACGACAGCTACGCAACGGAACTGACTGAGAGTGAATTGGAGCTCGTTACAATTTATAGCAAAATAAATTGATTGGTCTGAATCAACAACAGTTTATCTTATTTAACGGTGAACTGCAAATGTGAGTAAAACTCACCAACTCTGAACAGTTATATTTTTATAACATATTTTTAGGACTGATAATTATCTGTTGATTGTTGTGTGTTAACTGTTTGGTTGAATTGCTTATGTATTGGTTGAAATTATAGATAACGATATATATATATAAATCGTTAATCAAATATTGATTCTGTTTAGAAGAATATTTCATATTGAAATGAAATCGATGTTAATTATATTGTTTAACATCTGTGATGCAGGGAAACAGGTTGGAGGGATCCAACTGGATTCCTCAATATTTATAATACTGTTCTTTTCATATATTGTAATATATGATGTGATATATAATCTGTTGTTGACTATGTGTGTTTGAATGATATCGATCATTGTATTTGGTATTTTAAATACCGTAAGAAATACTGGGATGTAGAAAATGGGATTTTCAAAGTTCATTTTGAAAATAAACTATTTATATAAAATTAATGGATTTTATATATAAAAGAAAAAGGATTTTATAAAGGAAAATAGTTATAAAATCAAAAGGGTTTTAAAAAGGAAAATATTTATGGAAAATAAATATGATAAGATAAAAGGAAATATTTATTTGTTAAATAAATAGAATTGAAAAGGGATATTTATTTGTCAAATAAATAGAATAGAAAAGGGGAATATTTGTAAACCATTTACAAATAGAATTGAAAGGGGAATATTTGTAAACCATTTGCAAATAGAATTGAAAGGGGAATATTCGTAAACCATTTACAAATAGAATTGAAAGGGAAATGTTGGTAAAACATTAACAAATAGAATTTGAAGAAAAATATTTATTTAGAAAATAAATAGATTATAATAGGAAATATTTATTTAGAAAATAAATAGAGTTAAAGGAGTTAATCGAATATAGTTTATTCGAAAGGAGTTAATCCAATAGAGTTAATCGAATATAGTTTATTCGAAAGGAGTTAATCAAAATAGAGTTAGTTGATTAGAGTTAATTGAATAGAGTTAATTGAATAGAGTTAATCCAATAGAGTTAATCGATTTGAGTTAGAGTTAATTGATTAGAGTTAGAGTAAATTGATTAGAGTTAGAGTTAATCGAATATAGTTTATTCGAAAGGAGTTATCGATTATAGTTATTCGAAGGAAGGAGTTATCGAATATAGTTATTCGACGAAAGGAGTTATCAGATATTAGTTATTCAAGGAGAGTTAATCGAATATTAGTTATTCGAAGTGAGTTAATCGAATATAAGTTATTCTAAGAGAGATAATCGAATATTAGTTATTCAAGGAGAGTTAATCGAATATTAGTTATTCGAAGTGAGTTAACCGAATATTAGTTATTCGAAGTCAGTTAATCGAATATAAGTTATTCGAAGAGAGATAATCTAATATTAGTTATTCGAGGAGAGTTAATCGAATATAAGTTATTCGAAGGGAGTTAATCGAATACTAGTTATTCGAAGGAGTTAATCGAATAGAGATTACTCGAAAGAGAGTTATACGTCGAATTCGACTATATTGAATTCGGGAAAGTACTATTCACTTTCCGTTTTTAATTAAGATTTATTTATTTATAAATAAATTAGTTGTTTGTTAATTTATCCGAATTAATAAATAAAAGTTATACTTAAGTTATATATTTCAGAAGTAGGGATTATAACACTATTGTTATAATCAAATGATTTCGATAAAAGAAGTGGATTCGTAAAGAGAATCCGAGAGTTACGTAAGGAAGTTTGTTAAAGAATTAAAAGGTGAACTGTGTCTATTTCGAGGTTAGAAATGTTGTTTAGTTAAGGTCTGAGAGGTAGTTATACCCAACTTGATTGGCTTCATTTTTAACTAAGGAATGGTTAAGGTTCGACAGTGAAGATTGGTTAAGTGAATTTAGTTAATGAGGTAATGGTTTGAGTGGCATAGCGAAGTTTTATTTAAACATCTGTTTAAATCCAAATGTAGGAGTTTTGGAAATGTTTTCCAAATAAGAATCAGAAACGTTTTCTAATATAAAAAATAAGAAATGGAAATGTTTTCCAATGTTAATAACGTGTATTTTCTAAATTTAGAAAATAAGAAATGTTGAATACAGGGAAACAGGAATAGGGAAATGGATAATTGAATGACAAATTAAATTAAAGTGGATCAGTGTTGATTGATGATTTACTCGGTAATATTTCCATCTGGAAATAATATCATTGTTTTCACACGTGTTTTCTTTGATAGTTAATTCACCGACTATCGAAGTTTTTGACCATTTTTCCGTCGTCAACACGGAGAGACTGGGATCAGATTCATTATCTGAAAACCACTCTGTATGGACGTTAGCGTTGCGATCAAATATAATGAAGATAATTGAAGACTGAGTTATGCATGGGCTGTCCTGTTTATAGAATAGTGCCTTCGGTTTGTCCAGTCCCAGGACGACCTGTATGGAAGAATGTCTGACAGAGTATATTTAATAGATCGCGTAAGTTGATCTCTTCAAATGTATATACATTTGGTGGCGGAGGAATTCGTTTCTCTTAGCTGTATACCCGTTGCATTTTTTTAGAAATCATTTTGTGATTTGGCGGGTATGACGATGTGACATTCAAAGTGAATAGATGTGGGATCTGTCAAAGATAAGCGTGACCTCTAGCCTCACAACCGGGAAATGACAAACATCGGGCAGGAAGCATGGCTAAGTGGTTGGCTGCCAATTATGGTGTATTATCACCTATCTAGAGATATTCATTTCATTTTTTAATCTATTCGATGCTGTCCCATTCGGGAAACGGTTGCTGATCCCAACCGTTGGTGATATACATTCGATACACTCAAGCGAAATGAGTGGTCGGTCATGTGTGACCGGGTTGCAAGATGTTCTTGTTGAGCTCAGTGTGTTCCTCTCTAGAGGTACACTATCGGAAGGTGGTTCCACACCTTGTCATAGTTGGAAATCCATTACCCAATAAGTGCTTGCAGTTTTGATTGTATACAATATATGTAGAACGTGAGATGAAAGCGTTTTGCAAGATGTTTAATATATTGTGGTTGATAGACACTATTATAATATCAAAAGAGTTTTGATATAAATGATCATTGTTTCTTTCAAAAGGATTTTGAAATTTAAATCAAATGTTTTGGATTCTCATAAGGGAAAAACCCGTTCCATTATATGGCGCGGTCTTATGAGATATCGTTTTATTGCTCAAACTGTTTTAAGTTGTTTACTCACACCAGTCCCATGACTGACCCAGAGTTTATTTTGTTTTGTTTCCCTAAACTCTTGGGTGCCCAATTTTGTACGGGAAGTCAAGTAGTCAGGATTTTACAGATATATCTGGAGAGCTTGGAGCAGGAGGCTTCAGGATTATATAGTTATAGTTATTTCCGCTGTGTTGTAAGTGTCGTACTCTGATAATGTGACTGTATACATATATTGATTTTATTTCAAGGATATGTTATCTATTATATGTTGTTCGTTCCGCTGTGAGATTCGTGTTACTCTGATGTTGTATGTTCTTCTTCTTCTTCTATTCTAAGTTTCTATCTTATCTATTCTCACCCTCTGTTTTCTTTCTATTTGTTTTCCGGTTTCCAGTGTAATTTAGGTTGGACTTGTGTTATTTGGTCAGCTCAAATTGTACCAGAATTTCGGGACACTACAACTGGTTTCAGAGCTTAAGGTTAAGTAATTACCTTGGCTCTGTGGCGTAACTCAGTAGAGATGGGGTTAATAATGCCCTAGATTGAGTTGAGTGTATATATATGAGCGCGCATTTGTTATTGATATAAAATTGGTTTTATATTGTATAGATTTATTGGTTGAGTTGTTTATGGGTTCTGGTCGATCAGTTTGATCCACTGTATTGGTAGGGATTTATAAACACTCGAATATGATGAACCGACACTGTATGTTTTGAAAAGAGGGTAAATGAATTTTTTTTACCCAATTTATATTTTGATATAAAGGATTTATATTGAAATAATTATAATATATTGGAGGTGTTGGTTGTGATTATAATCGAATAAGATTATAAAATATGAAATGGTTATGTAAATAGCCAATCAGAATTCATATAAGTGAAATACGTGAAATCAGATGAATTAAATCTGAATTTAAATCAGAATTGAAACTACAACCTTGAAAAGTTGGAGAGGTGTTTGTAAATGGATTTGGCTTAAATATATGAGAATTTTAAAATCTTGGGAGATTTTAAATTGTTTTACAAGCATTGGGAATAGTATTTTGAAAATGAATTTCAAAATGGAAGTGTTTAGAATGGTTTTAAAAGTGATATAGTATTGAACTCACTTCGATGGCTGGGAAATAACCCTGATGATGAATCGCGACATCATTAGTGTTCATTTTCGAGTTCTATGTGACGGATTACTACCAGATTTTGGTTTTTGAATTGTTTCGAGAAAAGCAAGTTATTTTGAATCCTGAAAAGGAAAGTTTGATTTTCGATATGGTAAACTGTTTAAAACTCCCAGGAAAGATTTGTTTGGATTAAAACCGAACTGAACTGAAATTTGGGAAAGCCAATTGGAATTAAAATAAAGTCAGTTAAGTGGTAACTGAAATTGAATTAGAATGATATCGAATACAATTGTATTAGGAGATAGGAATTTGAGATGGAATTCGACATGGGTATAAGAAAATTATTCGGTTTGAAGATAAAAACTGTTTTGGAGTTTGATTAGGACAACATGGATATATGTTGAGTTGATAGCATATGGAAGTGATAGAGTGGATATGCCCAACAAAAAGGTACAAGTTTATATTTAAATTGGGTATGAGATTTATGAGCCTGTTTGGCAAGTCGCTTGGCTATTTGATTTTCTTTTGGGATGGAGAAGGCACAGAGAGGCGAGTTGTAGTTGTACTGATTGACCAATACAAAGGAGGTGCTGGCGAAATTTTTCGAAAATTTCGGGTGTTAGAATATTTTCAGAATTTTTGAAAATTTTCGTTAATAGAAATAAATTAATATTTTAATTGGAATGGATTGTTTAATTGAAACTGGAGTTAAGAATCAAACAAATAATTTTTAATCCAATTAATAGGGTTTGCTTTCTACCTTAGCAATATCGAGGACGAAAATATTTTAAGGGGGGAAAAATGTAATGTCCCGTAATTTTTACAATATAATAATTAATTTATTTAATTATTTAAATAGTGAATTTGAAATTTAATTGGTTGTTGAATTAAATTATATTGAATATTTAATTAATATAATTAAATAATATATTTAATTCTGAAATAATCGGAATTAACAAAATTCACAATACTATGTGAATTGGACCATTTAAAATATATAATTCAGTTTAGAGTTGAATTATATTAACGAATATATTATATAAACGACAGTTGAACGTATAATTATATTATAATTAAAATCGAGCTCGAAATGGCGGTGCAGTTCGTAAGTTGGCGATTTGAACTTCAACTGAATGTACAGGATTCGTTTTAAACCGGATTTCTCTGTAACAAGAAACGTTCGGAGCTGGTGAAGTATATTTTTCTAATGGAAGAGAAAAATCGGGATTTCATTGTGTAGATTGGGAGTTATGTCCAAATCAAATTTTAGGAAAGTCGCTATGGAATTCCTTTGAAATTTATAAATATATATTTATATTATAAAAGGATTTTATATATAAATCGAATATCGATATAACTGGGAAATTGGAAATATCAAATTATAAATCCAATTGGAGCTGTATGATATTCTGCTGGGAATATATACGATAATATTTATTTATAAATATTTAATTTAATTATTTTTAAATATATTTATATATCTAAATGGGTTATTTAGAGGTTTAAAAATAGCCAGTTTTGCAAACGACCTCCGTTTACGAAGAAACAAATTTTGTTGGATCCGTAACATTAAATTATTGTTAGATTTCAAGTTTCATGATTTTTGGATTTAGTATGTGGCCGTACCGAATTTTAATGTGAAAAACAGTCAATAATTTGACCTTTAAAAATACGCTGTATGAGCAAACGAAGTCGGAATTCGACGAAACCAGTTTCATTGGGTCCGTAATGTCGAACTGTAGCTGCATGTCCATTTTCGTGATTTTTGGGTATCGTATGTGATCATACGAATTTTTAAGGACAAATGCAAATACCATTGATAATATAAATCAATATAAAAATAGACCAAGCTTCTTAAGCAAGCCAACTGACCCTATAAATATACCCGAAACCAACCTAAACCTAATTCTATTCACTCTCGTTGGTCAGCAAATAGAGCCGCCACATTTTTCATCTTCTGAAAAGAAAAAAATCCTCTTTGGAAAAATCAAACAAAATCAAACAAGATCAATAAATCGTGAGATGTATATATTCGAGTTCCCATGGTTTTGATCTATAATCTGGTATCGATTTTTAATTGTTCGAACACCTTTCAGTTCGTCGTAACCAAGACAGCGGTTTCTAGGGTTGAGTTCTTTTGAGATTTTAGGGGTTTATACTTGAATCCGATATCGTTTCTGAGTTCACGGGGTCGAGAAGCAGGTTCTTTGAATTTTTGGGAATATTTGGATTTGTTTGTTGTCGATGTTCCTGTAGGGGGTATAGTGGATTTCCGTGCGACGCGGTGGCGAGGAGGACGTCGAGTTGAACATCGTTGAGATAAGGATGAAGAGGAGAGGAGTACTTCAGAATTTGCATTGTGGATTTTTGTGATGAAATGTGTATGATGGAGTTGGTTGGATTTTCGATAATGGTGGAGTTGGAATACTGGTGACGCGATTTTCATTTTGGGGGAGACAAGGTACTGTTCTAACCGGGTCTGGGCTTGAATTTGAGTGGGCCGGGTTTTGGTGGTGAGGCCCATTTAATTTTATAATTTCAGGTTTAACTTTAAATTTAAAATAGCACGCAACTTGAAATTATTATAACTTGAGCATACGTTATCCAAATCTAGCGAAACAAGATCCGACAGGATCGTACGGATGATAGCTACGCAACGGAACTGACTGAAAGTGAATTGGAGCTCGTTACAATTTATAGCAAAATAAATTGCCTGATCTGAATCAACAACAGTTTATCGTTATTTAACGGTGAATTGCAAATGTGAGTAAAACTCACCAACTCTGAACAGTTATATTTTTATAACATATTTTTAGAACTGATAATTATCTGTTGATTGCTATGTGTTAACTTTTGGTTGAATTGCTTATGTATTGGTTGAAATTATAGACAACGATATATATATAAATCGTTAATCAAATATTGATTCTGTTTAGCAGAATATTTCATATTGAAATGAAATCGATGTTGATTATATTGTTTAACATCTGTGATACAGAGAAAGAGGTTGGAGGGATCCAGCTGGATTCCTCAATATTTATAATACTGTTCTTTTCATATATTGTAATATATGATGTGATATATAATCTGTTGTTGATTATGTGTGTTTGAATGATATCGATCATTGTATTTGGTATTTTAAATATCGTAAGAAATACTGGGATGTAGAAAAGGGGATTTTCAAAGTGTATTTTGAAAATAACTTATTTATATAAAATCAATGGATTTTATATATAAAAGAAAAAGGATTTTATAAAGGAAAATAGTTATAAAATCAAAAGGGTTTTAAAAAGGAAAATATTTATGAAAAATAAATATGATAAGATAAAAGGAAATATTTATTTGTTAAATAAATAAAATTGAAAAGGGATATTTATTTGTCAAATAAATAGAATAGAAAAGGGGAATATTTGTAAACCATTTACAAATAGAATTGAAAGGGGAATATTTGTAAACCATTTACAAATAGAATTGAAAGGGGAATATTTGTAAACCATTTACAAATAGAATTGAAAGGGAAATATTGGTAAAACATTAATGAATAGAATTTAAAGAAAAATATTTATTTAGAAAATTAATAGATTATAGTAAGAAATATTTATTTAGAAAATAAATAGAGTTATAAAAAGGAAATATTTATTTAGAAAATAAATAGAGTTAAAGGAGTTAATCGAATATAGTTTATTCGAAAGGAGTTAATCCAATAGAGTTAATCGAATATAGTTTATTCGAAAGGAGTTAATCCAAAGGAGTTAATCGATTTGAGTTAATCAAAATAGAGTTAATTGAATAGAGTTAATCCAATAGAGTTAATCGATTAGAGTTAGAGTTAATCGATTAGAATTAGAGTTAATTGATTAGAGTTAGAGTTAATCGAATATAGTTTATTCGAAAGGAGTTATCGAATATAGTTATTCGAACAAAGGAGTTATCGAATATAGTTATTCGTAGAAAGGAGTTATCGGATATTAGTTATTCGAGGAGAGTTAATGGAATATTAGTTATTTGAAGTGAGTTAATCGAATATAAATTATTCGAAGAGAGATAATCGAATATTAGTTATTCGAGGAGAGTTAATCGAATATTAGTTATTCAAAGTGGGTTAATCGAATATTAGTTATTCGAAGTGAGTTAATCGAATATAAGTTATTCGAAGAGAGATAATCGAATATAAGTTATTCGAGGAGAGTTAATCGAATATAAGTTATTCGAAGGGAGTTAATCGAATATTAGTTATTCGAAGGAGTTAATCGAATAGAGATTACTCGAAAGAGAGTTATACGTCGAATTCGGGAAAGTACTATTCACTTTCCGTTTTTAATTAAGATTTATTTATTTATAAATAAATTAGTTGTTTGTTTATTTAACCAAATTAATAAATAAAAGTTGTACTTAAGTTAGATATTTCAGAAGTAGGGATTATAACATTATTGTTATAATCAAATGATTTCGATAAAAGAAGTGGATTCGTAAATAAAATCCGAGAGTTACGTAAGGAAGTTTGTTAAAGAATTAAAAGGTGAACTTTGTCTATTTCGAGGTTAGAAATGTTGTTCAGTTAAGGTCTGAGAGGTAGTTATAACCCAACTTGATTGGCTTCGTTTTTAACTAAGGAATGGTTAAGGTTCGACAGTGAAGATTGGTTAAGTGAATTTAGTTAATGAGGTAATGGTTTGAGTGGCATAGCGACGTTTTATTTAAACACCTGTTTAAATCCAAATGTAGGAGTTTTGGAAATGTTTTCCAAATAAGAATAAAAAACATTTTCTAATATAGAAAATAAGAAATGGAAATGTTTTCCAATGTTAATAACGTATATTTTCTAAATTTAGAAAATAAGAAATGTTGTATATAGGGAAACAGGAATAGGGAAATGGATAATTGAATGACAAATTAAATTAAAGTGGATCAGTGTTGATTGATGATTTGCTCGGTAAGATTTCCATCTGGAAATAATATCGTTGTTTGCACACGTGTTTTCTTTGATAGTTAACTCACCAACTATCAAAGTTTTTGACCATTTTTCCGTCGTCAATACGAAGAGACCGGGATCAGATTCATTATCTGAAAACCACTCTGTATGGACGTTAGCGTTCCGATCAAATATGATGAAGATAATTGAAGATGGAGTTATGCAAGGGCTGTCCTGTTTACAGAATAGTGCCTTCGGTTTGTCCAGTCCCAGGACAACCTGTATGGAAGAATGTCTGATAGAGTATATTTAATAGATCGCGTAAGTTGATCTCTTCAAACGTATATACGTTTGGTGGTGGAGGAATTCGTTTCTCTTAGCTGTATACCCATTGTATTTTCGGGGAAATCAATTTGTGATTTGGCGGGTATGACGATGTGACATTCAAAGTAAATAGATGTGTGATCTGTCAAAGATAAGCGTGGCCTCTAGCCTCACAACTGGGAAATGACAAAAATCGGGCAGGCAGCATGGCTAAGTGGTTGGCTGCCAATTAGGGTGTATTATCACCTGGCTAGAGATATTCATTTCATTTTTTAATCTATTCGATGCTATCCCATTCAGGAAACGGTTGCTGATCCCAACCGTTGGTGATATACATTCGATACACTCAAGCGAAATGAGTTGTCGGTCATGTGTGGCCGGATTGCAAGATGTTCTTGTTGAACCCAGTGTATTCCTATCTAGAGGTACACTATCGAAAGGTGGTCCCATACCTTGTCATAGTTGGAAATCCATTACCCAATAAGTGCTCGCTATTTTGATTGTATGCTATATATGTAGAACGTTAGATGAAAGCGTTCTGCAAGATGATTATTATATTGTGGTTGATAGACACTATTATAATTTCAAAAGAGTTTTGATATAAAAGATCATTGTTTCTTTCAAAAGGATTTTGAAAGTTAAATCAAATGTTTTGGATTCTCATAAGGGAAATACCCGTTCCGTTATACAGCGTGGTCTTATGAGATATCGTTTTATTGCTCAAACTGTTTTAAATTGTTTACTCACACCAGTCCCATGACTGACCCAGAGTTTATTTGTTTTGTTTTCCCTAAACTCTTGGGTGCCCAATTTTGTACGGGCAGTCAGGTAGTCAGGATTTTACAGATATATCTGGAGAGCTTGGAGCAGGAGGATTGTAACAACCCGAAAATCTGGGCCAGTTTAAAATTTTTATTTTGGCTATTTTAGCGAATTTTGATTATTTAAAATGAATTATTTTAAATAATATCGACGAGAAATTTATTTTCAATATAATTAGAACGTATATATTTATACGCGTCGTCGTTAGAATATAAATATTTATATAATTATAAATAGAATTGAAAATGGCGCGGTAGTTCGATAATTCGATTTCAAACTTCAATTGAATGTACCGGGTGCAAAACAATCCGGATTTTAGTGAAACCAAAAATAATGGAATCTAATTGTGAATATCTTTCTAACGAATCCGAAAAATCGAAATTTCATAGCGGGAATCAAAAGATATGTCCAGTTGAAAATTCTGAATAGTCGCTATGGAATTCAGGCCCTTAAAAATGGAAATTTTGCAAACGACCTCGGATTTCGACGAAACCAGTTTTGTTGGGTCCGTGGTGTCAAAATATTGCTAGGTTTCAAATTTCATAATTTTTCGAATCAATATGTGAGCGTGGCAAAAGAAAATGCGTTTGACCAGTTTTAGTTGATTTTAATCGACTGGAAATTGGCCATTTTTCCAACGGTCTCAGAATTCGACGAAACTAGTTTTGTTAGGGCCGTATCGTCAATACGAAGCTAGAAAATATTTTTATGGAATTTATAGAGTTGTTATGTGACCCCGGTAATTTGAAATGTACGTTTAAAATTCAATATAGTGACTTAAATGTAAATTCAACGGAAACTGATCAAAGCGATCGAATCAGCTTGCGATACATATCCCATTGTGTTCGGAATGGGGGTGAAACGCTATGGACGACAGGCGGTGGGCCTCGTTTCGAGGTCGTATGTAAAAGTCAACTTTTTGCAAAATAAATAATTAATAAATTTAAAAAAATAAAAAAAATATCTCTCCCCTTAAACCCGCTCTGGCCCCCCCTCTCTCATTTTCAATCCGATCAGGAAAAAAAAAGAGAAAGGGAAGAGGAAGACGGGGGGGAACTCGTCGCCGCCCCCCCCCGAAGATCGCCGTCGACGCCTCAAGGGAGGGCGCCACCTCCGAAGCCCTGGCCCCCCCCCCCCCTCGCCGCAGCAGCGAAAGCCCCCCCTCGCTCGCGATTGCCGTTCGAAGACTAGCCCCCCCCCCCCTCAGGCGGCGCCGCCGCGATGCACCCCTCCCCCGAAGATCGCGGGCATAACGGCACGATACTAGAAACGACACGATACTAGAAATGGGTGCCCTTATTATTTGATAGTTATTTCCGCTGTGTTGTAAGTGTTTTACTCTGATAATGTTACTGTATACATATATTAATTTTATTTCATGGATATGTTATCTATTATATGTTGTTCGTTCCGCTGTGAGATTCGTGTTACTCTGATGTTGTATGTTCTTCTTCTATTCTAAGTTTCTATCTTATCTATTCTCACCCTCTGTTTTCTTTCTATTAGTTTTCTGGTTTCTAGTGTAATTTGGGTTGGACTTGTGTTATTTGGTCAGCTCAAATTGTACCAGAATTTCGGGACACTACAATATGTAAATAGAATACTACTGCACAAGAATTTAAATATTCAAACAGTATTTTATTAAATATAATATTTTATTTCTACATTTGAATAGTACAGGTTTATGACTCCACCATTTGTACATCTCACTGTAATATAATACATTTCATTTCATATTAAATTTCATTCGTCACATTGTTCCTCACTTCAGCACTCAGTTGCATTCACTAGGTTGTATAGTCGCTTATGTATATACATTGTTGCCTCACTACATTCTCTCAATCACTCAGTTATAGATATTCTTACATTCACTAACTCACACTCTATCTTTACAGTGTCTTCTACTCTCTTCACTATCAGTCCAGTCTTCTACTTACCTGTCAGAGAAACACACACATTAATCTGGAACAAAAATATTTTTAAAATTCTAGCAGATATAATTAATTTTAAAAAATTTATTTGCCTCATAATTTCTGGTATGTGTCTCATCATTTTTCATGACTTGATCCGGTTTATATGGACATCCATCTATGTCTAGACAACTTGTGATATTCAAAGTGATACACTGTAAATACCCCAAGGTTGATAGTATTTCTATTGCTCATATATATATTCTGCACACACATATGTATGTATATACACATACATTTTGTGCAGGGGAAACATGGTCAAATCGATGATTGGGCTTGAACCAAGAAATCCAGTACATATGCAGACACACACATATATAAATACACATATGTGCATATATATATATACATAGTAGGAACATTGGTTCAGCAAGATCAAAATGGTTATAAAGAGCTCATATACACCTATATCCCAAGAGACAACCAATGAACAATACAAGTGCAACTCGACAACAAACCAAGAATGGACAGAGCAAGTGTAGAATGCAATGGGTCAAAACCAAAAGCATGGAGTGACACAGCAATGAAACATAGTGCATAGAACAAGATAGTTCCAATGTCAAGCATCTCAAGTTCAACAACAACAAGGCTTAGAATTGTGACTACGACCAAGAAGTAAGTATCAAGCAGTGCATAAAGATAATGTACAAAGTATGTATGGCATACGTGACCAATGTGTAGGATCTATTCTTATCAATAATTCAACATGCAATGATTCAAGTGCCATTGTGGACAGCAAGGGCAGTGTCCACATGCACATGGAGGAAACAGGAATGACAATACATGGAAGCAGATTCAGGAACATATAAAAAGGGAGAAATGTGATTAAACCAAATCAGGGAGAAATGTGATTAAATCAAGTCATGGAGCCAAAGTGGTTAGGCTCAGAATAGGTACATAAATTAATGTACAAGCTCATGTACACAGATGTACACAATTGTGTATGCAATGCAAAAATATGGTACATCAGTCTTAGAGAGTCAAGCAAGAAATGGCAAACCAGATCCACAAACATGCAACAGTGGACCATGCATGATACACAAATACATGAAGGCCACACTCACATATATATTCATATATATATATATATATATATATATATGTGTGTGTGTGTGTGTGTGTGTGTGTGTACATATAAGTCTGTGTGTATATATATACACACTTGGCAGCTTCGAATGCATGCATATGCATACAAAATTCAGTACAACTGGAACTGGTTTTTAATTTGCCAATTTTACAGTGCTTTATGAAGTTGGGCAGGTTCACAACAAAAACAAGAATTGTTTTGTGATTTACAAGTTCATCACAAGTGGCACTGTAGCATACATGGAAAAAGAAATGGCAAGTATTTCTCATTTTAATTCATTGCCTCAATCATATGGAAATGTTTTTGCTAGCAGAAATTATGTTTGGAAATCAAATATTTCTTTCAAATTTGCCAAGTATAAAATGGTTTAGAAAGTCATCCAGAATTCAATCAGTTGTTTCATGACATGGCAATAATCACGTAAGAACATTTTAAGGCAAGAAAACAATCTTTATTGCTTCCAGAAATTAACTTATTAATTACAGGGAAATTTCTTTTCTTGAAAATCCCACAGTAATCAAGCATCGTGATTTCAAAGCTAAGAAAATCATTCCAGAAATCAACCAATGAGTCAGGGCATCGGTCTTAGACAAGAAATCATTTTTGGAAACAATTGATTTCCAGAAATTCATTTATTCATGGGAAAAAAAAAATCTATTTGGCAGTTTTCCGGAATATACAGTATGGTGTGTTCGGCATGTACACATAATTCACGCAAGATATCAATCAAGTTTATCACACATGGGTCAAAGCCGAAGGAAATCAATTGAATTAAGGCAACAAACTCATGTGCACATCAGACAGGCTAAATTAAATGAAATAAGAGAATTTAGGATTATATAATCCTATTTAAACACCATCTACGTCACAGGCAATTTTATCGAGAAACTAAAATCATTAATTCAAGAGCAATTCAAAAAAACAAATCAGATTGAACTCACGGTTTTCGATCGAGAATCCCGAATCAAAGAACGAACAATGAGGAGAAACAACAATTGATCATCAAAGATCGATATTCCAGAATTTCTAGAAATTACACTTTGGGGAGAACACAGAGAAACCCTAATTTCTCTTAGTTAGCCGACTTTTTTTTAAGGCAAAGCTTTGCAAAGGGGGTCGGCTATAATTTTATAAAAGGGGGTTTTTCCTTTTTTTTATTGTATTGTTTTAATTCAATTGTAATCGTTCATTAGTTTTCTAGTTTGTCTATAAAACTAGGGTTTTCTAGTTTGTCTATAAAACAAGGAGTTTACTAGTTTGTCTGTAAAACTAGGGTTTACTAGCTATTGGTTTTATAGTTAGGGTTTACGGATTACAGGTTTGTAATTCGGGGAAAATATGATATTGGGGATAAAGATCAGTCTAGGGTTTTGGGCGTAGGATTAGAATAGGAGCAGGGTTTGTGAGTTTACAGAGTTTTGTAAGAGGGATCTGTTTTAATACCTAGTAAAAATCTTGGGAATACAACAGTAGGCTTGCCGAAGCTGGGTAAAATCCGTGTTATTTACTTCTACATTTATGTTCTCTTTTATAATCTGTGTTGTGTTATTTTTTAATATATAGAATTAATTCAATAAACCCTACTCACCCTCATCTAGGGTTAATCTAGATCCAACATATACTTAATAAACCTTTTTTCTCGTTCGTATGAGAAATCTAATTAAACACCTTAGTAAAAACAAGGATTATGACCCTCTGTGTTTGCTTTGACGGTTAATTCTTGGACTCGTTCGATTGAACACTGTGGCAATGATCGTTTCGTATTTCTAGTGGAATACACAACTTGTTCTTAAATATTCGAGTAGAGCAAGTGGTTATAGGACATCTAGCTCGACTCTTATAACTTGATGTAGTTTACACTATACTTTATCAATTTTGATCATATCGATGATCTTCGAATCATCTTGAGAAACTTCGGTTCATTTTGGTTCGGTCTTTGGACTCCCATAATGTGTTACTTGAGTCTTCATACTTCCATATTGAGTTGATAAGTCTTCGGGCTCCCGCCTTGACCAAGGCCTTCCTTTTCTTTGGGATCTTCTGAATTTCTAATTTATTGATTGATTGATTCTTAGTTCTATTGATATCGTGTCATCTATTTCATGTCGACTTGATAGGAAACATCATTTCTCATCAATATTCAGTTAATTATATCGTATTTTCTATTTCATGTAAATTTGATGGGCGACATCAGTTCTCATGAATACCCATGTGTTGATATCGTATTTTTCATTTTCATGTTGATTTGATGGGAGACATCATCTCTCATGAATTTCATTTGTTGAGATCGAGTTATCTATTTTCATGTAAATTTGATGGGAGACATCGTTCTCATGAATATTCATTTGTTGAGATCGAGTTATCTATTTCATGTAGACTTGATGGGAGACATCATTTCTCATGAATATTCATTGGATGATATAATATTTTCTTTTTATTTAGACTTGACGGGTGACATCATTTCTCATGAGTAGCTATATCTTTAGAGTGTGATAATCTTTTATAGCATCGAGATTTTTGTGAGATATATTGTAGACCTTTCACTGAGCCTTCACATTCTTTATATGAACATTGTTGTTTTTTCATATAGGTCATTTTCAATTTATATCCCTTATTCTATCTTATTTTACTATGATGAGTACAACTGACCTATTCGTTTATTATTTATTTTCTTAAAAATAATACTCGGGTCAGACCGAGCTATTACAGGTGCATCTCATGACTTCTAGTGGGGACCATTCTTGGCTTTTTCTATCTATATTCGAGTTGTAATTATTGTTTTTTATATGTATATAAGATAGTGACATCTTTGTATACATATTCTTTTGGCTAAAACTTGTACCTATTCTTTTGTTATATAGTAGATCGACTATGACCACTATCTTTGTATTTATACTCATGTCTTATATTCATATATATTTTGTGATATGAATATCTATGCCTGACTCTAGTTTTATCGTTATGCATTTTACATTGCTTTTAAAATTATATACAACCGTTGTTAGTAGTTTCTAACTTGATTTAGATGTGTCGGATTTCGTCAAGAGATTTTAAAAGTAAGACCACATTATCTGATACGTTTAACACTCTTTCAAAGATATTATACAAATGGTCACTCCCCAATAGCCTTATTCTTTGGATTAGTTGACACCATTTCTTGCAATGGGCTTGGCCAACGCGAGTATAAAGGTGGGGCTTTACACTTGGTATCATAGCTAAGTTCGGAACTATATAAAATATTATGGCGAGGATCATTGTCCTAAGTTTCTTAGGAATTCGTGTTTAGGATTTTATTCAAGTCTTAGGACCCGCCATATCCTATCTTATATCATGATCCTTGTTTGACCAATCAAATTTATTTGATTTCATCTTTGTGACATCTTGGCCATGACAAACCCAGAGTCACATCCCTTTCCTTGGGTAAGAATTCAAATTATTTTCAATTTTTGGGTTGTAATTACTTTTGGGACTTAATTTTGATGATTTCTAGATTATGTTATAAAACGGTTCAGTAAAATAATTTTGGCCAAGTAAAATACTAATCCGCTTAGGATTAGCCGTGTGAGGCGAAAACGAATAAATTATTTCTGCTAAGCACTATGAAATGTTTTCATTTATTTATTTATGATTAAAAATTTAGTTCATAAATAAATGATTGCACCTTTGATTATTTATTTGCAAATTTGACGTAATTTGTTTTATTGTGTTGAGTTGCCCATTGAGTATGTTAGGAATTCTAATCAAGAAATGGGACGCCACAATATCGATAGGAGATTCTAACCACTCTGATGAGATAATTATAACACAACACTTATATTAAATATTAATGATATGCATCACCCTTGAAACTTAGCATTAGCAATTTTATATAAATAAATGGCAAAGCAAATCATTAATTTTGATTGTCAATTTGCAACTGTAGGGATTTTAATACGATAATGATTTGAGAATGGGATATTTATGACCATCATATATATCCTTACCCCTTTCGTAGTTTGAATTTTTAACTATGAAGTTTGAGATATCTTATTTTGGTAAGGAACTTAATGCCTATAAGGGTATTGTCCTTTTTATTCTTTAGGATGATGATTACCATGATCATCTCATTTGAGTTCTTTTAAATTATAATCATCCACCTTCTTTGCGTCCAAGGAACTTGGGGAAACCATGTCCTTTGGAATTCGAGAGTGCTTGTTCTATATCTAAGTACGTAGATTTTCCAAAACTATTTTTGTAAAAATTCTTACATGCTATCTTGAGTTTTCGTTACTCATTTATTTTGCTATCGAGATGACTTTAGTTTTCTTTGGGTAATGATTTAGTATTCTCATTTGCTTTTGAGTGTTACCTGTTTCAAACAAGTAATTTTTCCTTTCCAATTGAATAAGGAATTTAATTAAACGTCTTGGTAAAAACGAGTGGGTCGACGCACCTGCATTTACTTTGTCGGTTATTTCTAGACTTACTCGGTTGAAATTCGATTTCATATTTTTCTCGTTGAAATCTTAGGATTGCGATGATCGTTTTATGGAGTTAGGCCCCCACTTGGTGGAGTCTTTAGGCTCTCACTTAGTGATATTTTTCTTTCCTTTTATTTACAATCTTCAAGTCATTTTGATTGGTGTGTAGTCACCTCTTCGGATGGAATACTGTAAGTGGTATATAGTCACCTCATCGGACGAAATACTATGAGTGGTGTATAATCACCTCGTCTTCGGACAGAATACTATGAGTGGTGTATAACACTTCGTCTTTGGATGGAATACTATGAGTGGTGTACAGTCACCTCATCGGACGGAATACTATGAGTGGTGTATAGTTACCTCGTCGGAAGAAACACTATAAGTGGTGTGGAGCCACCTCGTCTTCGGATGAAATGCTTAGTCTAATTTCTTTGCGGTCTTCAGACCACCTGAGGAGCTTTGGCTCAATTGAGGATCTTCTGATCATTTTGGTCATTGGACCATATTTTAGGATCGTTTTGTTCGTTGTATCAGATCTCCGGATCATTTTGGTCAACTTTCTTTTGCGGTGTGGAGCCACCACGCCGGTTAGACAAAACGCTTAGTGAGACATGTAGTCACCTCATCTTAAGACGGAATACTACAGGTAGTCTGAAGCCATGACGTCGACGAGATGGAAGGCTTAGTGAGATTTCTTTGCGGTGTCGGGCCACCTTGTCGAATGACAAAAAGTCTCGTGTGATGATTTGCAACTTTGTGGTGAACGAAGTTGCTTATCCGTTCATAAAGTTTAGAACTAATCAACTTGGTGACTTTCGATTTAGAAACAGCCATTTCTTTCTTTTGGTTAATTCTATGTTCATGAATGTTCAAACTCTTTTTCTTGAAGAGTGATCATTCTGTACATGTCTATTTTCATGCCTTGTTCGTTTGGAGTTTGTGGTACTTTTTAGGAACAAATTGGCTTAATCGTTTGAGGTCCATGTTTTATTTGCCAAAAGAATCATCCATCTTTGACATCTCTTTTCTATGACACATATTTATTATGTGTTCGTCTATGGAGTCGTGTGCTCATTTGTGATTTTTAGTGAAATTTTACAATTTGTTTGTAAATACTTGAGTTAAGTCAGTAATTATGGGACATTTGGCTAAACTCGCTTACTTACTAACTTAATGTAAAATTTTGCTTTCCTTATTAATCGATGAGAATCACATTATTATTTACGAATTGGTGCGCTCACTCTTCTTGTAGTTTGAGTATCATTCTATTTATAATTTTTCTAGATTTCTTGAAATTAAGCGATTCGAGTTTTCAAATTATCTCGAATCTTCTTTTGAAAAATGATAAGCTATAGTTTGATTATCTATCTTAGCATCTTGTTTCTCGATTTTGAATTCGTGATCTCCGAGCTCTTGTGAATATGAGTTAATGATTAATCCAATTTATTTTGTTAACCTTATTGAACTAAGTTTTTTAGATCATAACCCAACTAGTTTGACCTCATTCTTCTGGGTAACGTCCTTATGAATTTGAAAACCAAAAGTTTTCAAGTTTTATGAAATTCTTCCAACTTCTACTATTTATCATGTTTATATGATTTAGAAGTTATTCATGAAATATTAGAGGACGTGCTAATATTTCAAATTTGATATTTTTGGGGTTTATTGAAAACGTAAAAGTTCCAATTTATTTATTTTCAAAATATTAGAGAACGTGCTAATATTTCTAATTTAGGATGTGTAACCCGGATTTTTATTCCATGATCATGTGTCCCCAACGAGATCGCTTATCCTTTACAATATAAGGAAATTTTAAAGCTAGAATACTTCTAAGAATTTTTTTTGTGATAAAATATTCTAGCTAAAATTGCGATAGGAAATGTTAAGTTTTTGGATAGTTGATATTTCCAAGTAGAATGTTTAATTAGTTTGTGCTAAAAATGTAAGAAATTAGGTTTATAATTTATAAACTTATTGAACATTAAATGAACTAATTAAATTTTATTAAAACGAGTTTGCCGCATAGCAGTAGTTCGTAAGTTTGAGAAATGAACTTCAAATGAGTATATAGCATCCAATACGAGTCGGAATTCTTCGAAACAAGAATTATCTGAATCTATTGGATTATAGTTTGCTAATGAAAGAAAAATATTTGAATTCGTCTTGTAGATTTTGATATATGTCCAAGTGAAATTTTCATAAAAATCACGGTAAGGTAGTTCGCAATTAAAATTTAAATAATGATTGAAATTGAGGTTTAGAATATTTAGGATTTAAGTAAGGAAAATTCTAAAGTTGTTGAAAATATTTATGGGAAAAATAAATTAGATACTCGTATATGCTCTAGACTTTTATTTGAACATTATACGTATATAAACTTAAGTTATATAGTGATTTATAACTCAAAGTTAAAATTTTATGAGATTATTCATAAGTGATTTTTTTGAGTTAATCTATTTCTATATAGAATCTTTTTGATTGATGCGTGGTTGTTATTAATATTTAGTTTCTCCTTTAGTAACTGCGAGGACGCAATTTCTTTAAAGGGGAAGTCTGTAAAAACTCACATATTGACAATAATATAATTAAATAATTTATTTAAATATAGCATACTTAATCGTTAATCTCGTGTGTGTCCAAAAAGTCGCATTTTGCATATGGATGAATTTGGACTCGAAACCACTTCCATTGGGTTCAAAATGTCGTTTACGTGATCGAAAACTATAAACATCGAGATATTTCGAGTTTGTGAATTTTGGGACTTTGGTTGAGTCTTGGGTTAGCTAACCTAGCCCACCTTATAACTCCTATTAGCCCTCTTCTCTTCATTAACTCAAATCATTTCAAAGAAAATAGAAAATGGGGAAAGGAATGGGAAATAAAAATTCCAAAACCTAGAGTTGTATTAGGAATTCAAATCAAGAGGAAATCAAGTGCAAATTCTTGGGTAAGCTTCTCCATCTTCCTCTTCATCTTCTCCATCTTCATCTTCTCCAATTCCACTCCTCTTTAATTTTTAAAATTTCCGAAACCTGACTCTTAGGAATTCATTTATATGTGTTTTAGATTGGATATTTGCAAGCTATATTGGAAGAGAGGTTGTTCTAGCTAAGCTTTGGATTGATTTCTTGCTTCCAACAAGCAAAGGTGAGTTCTTGGAGAATCACGTCTATGGCTCAAGCTATATGCTTGTCTAGTGTACCTTTGGCACTTATGTCTTGTGTATTTATTGTGTGTTTTAGGTTATTTACGTGTAAGCTTCCCTATTCTTGAGTTTTGATTTCATTTCGGTGAATTCGAGGATAAATCTTTAGGTGTGTTTGAGCCTTGTGATATGAAGTGTTTCGATGAGCTCATAAGACCTTATTATCATCTTGATCAAGTGCATAGCCTCCGTAGTTCATCGAAAACAATTCGTATATGATTTGGCAACACAAAATGATGGGATTGGTCAACCTGCAATTGACTATTTGACTGGTCAAAAATGACTGGTCGACTGGTCCTGCTACCCGAATACTTTCAGGATAATTTGACCAATCGACTAGTCCAAAATGGATCAGTCAACTGTTCCTGTTGTTTTTGCACAGTCAACAGTGAAGACCACGGTTGTATAGGTCCTTTCAGGCTCTTTCCCAGCCGAGTTTCGGCCCGTTTGGCCTTTTTCTGTGACTTTTCAGTTTCTCTGATTCACAGATTTCAGCAGCTTAATTTTCGACCTTTGATGGACTTTCGATTGATTCATGGTGAACGAATTTATAATTGATAGTCTGAGATCTAATTCACGTTATTAAAATGTGAATTCTTTGTTCGATCATTATTTCGATCGCTATTACACGAGATTTTCCACTTCGAAATTATATAAAAGGTTTTTATGGTATTAGTAGATATCGAAATCTTTTATTAAAATGGTTTCTAATTCTACCTCATTATATGAAGTTATTTTATAAATTGCTTTATAAATCTACTAGGATATACTTGATAAACCATTTTTCTCGTTCGTATGAGAAATCTAATTAAACCCCTTAGTAAAAACAAGTACTATGACCCCTTGTGTTTACTTCGACAATTAGTTCTTGGACTCATTCGATTGAACACTGTGGTAATGACTGTTTTTTTCATTCTAGTGGAATATACAACTTGTTCGTAAATATTCGAGTAGATCAAGTGGTTATGGGACATGTAGCTTGACTCTTATATTTACTAACTTGGCGTAGTTTACACTATGCATGATCAGTTTTGATCATATCGATGATCTTCGAATTATCCCGAGTAACTTCGGTTCATTTTCGTTGAGTCTTTGGACTCCCATAATGAGTTGGTTAAGTCTTCAGACTCCCGTATTGAGTTGATGAGTCTTCGAGCTCCCGCCTTGACCTAGGCCTTCCCCTTCTTTGGGATCTTCTAAATTTCTAATTTTTTGATTTGTGGAATATTAGTTCTATTGATACCGTGTTATCTATTTCATGTCGACTTGATAGGAGGCATCATTTCTCATGAATATTCATTTGATTATATCATATTTTCTATTTCATGTAGATTTAATGGGAGACATCATTTCTCATGAATACCCATGTGTTGATATCGTATTTTTCATTTTCATGCTAACTTAATGGGAGACATCCTTTCTCATGAATGTTCATTTGTTGAGATCCAATTATCTATTTTCATGTTTGTTTGTTGAAATTGTGTGTATATATTCACATGCAATAGGGGACAAGAATAATCAATCTAAGGAAAAAAATATTTAGAATTTATAACAAAGAAAACATTCTAGGAGAATCAAATTTTCCCAGCCAAACCCAGAAGGGGGTCGACCGCCTCTATAGGAGGGGGTTCGACCTGGGGGTCTACCTCTTCCTATAGAGGGGATCGACAACCCTCCTGGATGTAGAGATGGGGAGAGTGTGTTTTGTTAGGGAGTTTTATACAAATTTGCATCAGTTGGACTGTCCAGATTTAATCTAAATAATCTAACGGTCTACACTTACACTTGCAACTATAAAAAGAACTCCCTAGCTACACTCAAAACCTATTGTCATTCCTCTTTACGCCTTCATTCTTCCCTTCTGCCATTGCTAATTTTCAAAGAAAGGTTACTCTTCTACCTCTCTTATCTTCATTCTACCTTTTCTAATCTAAAGTTTTCTATGGATTTAAAATTCAATAAATTTGATTTATACATACATATATATATATATGATATTCTAATTCTTATATATTATAGAAGGATTGGAGCATGGTTTCATAGGCTGATTCCAGATATTAATTCTATAGCAAATTCTACTGTTTTCTACCTTAAATCAATGTAAGTGGAAATCATTTAAGTTTATTATTTTCTATGATTTGAGTGTATAAATTTGGATTATTATGCCTAGGAAGATTTGAGTTCATACAAAAAGAAAATAATATCAAATCCCTCGAATCTACCATTATTTATGTTTGTATGTAGAAATGGTTGATTAGTTTTAGTTGGGTTTGGATTATTGGTGTAATAGAATAAAAGATATTCGGGTGTTGCTATGATTCTAGAAATTGATATAATTCTCTTATTGTAAATCTGTAAATTCATATATATGTATATTTTGGTTGCAAAAGCTTAAGGACTTGAAGATTGCAATTTGAATAGGTTTAAACATTTATTTCTGAAAGAGATTGTTTAAACGTATAACTTGCAAATTATTGAAGTATTATGGTTTTGTACACAAAAAATTCATAAAAATGGATTAGTACCAAATTAAGGATTTTACTTATGTATTTAGGAATATTACACCTTGTCTCTATTCTGTTGTTGAAGTAATCATTCAAGCATTGGTTACAATTTGTATGTTGATGTTATTATTTCCCTTTTTATTATTTAATTATGAATATGCATGTTGTACTTTTTAAATTGATATAAGGAAATTAACTTGTATGCCTTATTAGTGATTGTTAGGATTGACATTTCAAACGTGGTTAGGATGTTAATCTCGTTCTCATAATTCATGCCTAAGTTTATATATATTTATAGTGTAATAAACGTAATATTAATGCGTACTAAGTGCGTACTAAATATGTTTAAACTAGGTATTTGAATTTGAATGTCCCCATAGGAATTTGTATGCATGTGTGCGTGTTAATATCTTTAATTATAATTAATGACATATAGACATGATGTTAACCATTATTGTAGTAGAAGTCTTCCCGAAACCAACTGGCATATCCAACATCTACAAGTAAGCTTGGTCAACGTGAGAGGTCTATGTGCCATGGGCCATTGTAATTATTACACTACGATGCGAGGTTAGGCTCAACTTGTAGTAGAAGCCTGCCGGAACCACCCGACAAATCCAACATCTACAAGTGAACATCTTAATGTGAGATGTCTAGTGTATGTGTGCATGTGTGTGTGTGTATATATATATTTGTTTGTTTGTGAAGTAAACCAGCCTTTGGAAAGGTATTAAGTGGTTGACCTACCTCTTGTTGGGTATTAAGTGTTTAGGACTAGGTCCGTTCCTAAGCTTTGCTCCTTGGTTCTGGCTGAAGTCATGGGACTTTCTCTTCGAGGATTTAAGTAGTCTTTGGGTCTGCCTTTTCTCTTACATAAGTTATTAAATGTCTTATTAGATGATAGCGTATGAGTAGGGTAGTTCTCCAAGTAATGTCTGCTTCTTATCTAGGGGTTTAGTGAGGGCTGACCTAGGGGCAATTTATATTAAAGGTCTAAAGGAACCACTGTCTAAGGGAAGTATTAAGTGGCTAGGAGTTTACTCGTAGGGACGACTATATAGTAACAAGATAGTCCACCAAGAGGGTCTTAAACAGTGTTCCTACCTAAACATTGTATTAAGTGGTCATTACTATTTCTCTACCTACAAAGTGAGTATATTTATTTTGTGATATTGACGTTAAGATGAGGTCTTAAGTGGCTAGGGGTCAGCCATGGGTATTAAGTAACTGTAAGGATTTCCGCCCTTAATCAATTAGATAATGGCCTTAAGTGACTATTTTAAGTGGTCATTACTATTTCTCTACCTACAAAGTGAGTATATTTATTTTGTGACATTGACGTTAAGATGAGGTCTTAAGTGGCTAGGGGTCCGCCATGGGTATTAAGTGACTGTAAGGATTTCCGCCCTTAACCAATTAGATAATGGCCTTAAGTGACTAGGTATAGCCCGCCTCGTAGGGTATTAAGTGACTGTAAGAATATTCGTCCTTAGATTTATTTATGAGGTATTAAGTGACTGAAGGGATGCCCGTCCTTAGATTTACATATAAGCTTTAAGTAACTGTGAGGATGTCCGCCTTGTATGGTTAAATTATGTATGTTTGTTGCGTAGACATAACATGAAGAGTTTACAATACCAAATATCAGAAATAGTCATTCCTAAAGTTATATGCTTTTCATTCACCAGAACTTCAAGTTCTGACCTCCGTCCTCTTAACATAAACGTGTTAGTTGGTGAGGACACTACTTCAGTGATGATTAGTGATCGCTTGGAGGTGGAGCTATTCGACGGAGATTTAGTTATTTATGGCAGTAGTACTATTATTGTTGTTATAATGTATTTGGGATAATTATTGATGTACCTATTATCTTCTAAGATTTGTTGTATTTGACACTTATGAATATTTATGGTGCGATATTATATTTTATCTCTTCCGTTATGTGAGATTCTTTTTTCTTTTCTTTTTTGAAAGGCAAGATGGTTTTTATAGTGGTTCGTGCCACTGTTTATTAGAAATGAGATAAGAGAAAGAGTTCTATACAGGCACAGAACTCCAATTCTGGTTTGAAGTGCCAGAAAACTGAGCATTACAATACAGGTGAGTAGCAAAGGGCTACTGCAGCTATGAAAATGGATTAAAGTGTCCAACCCACTATACATAAAAAAACAGGAGTGAAGTATATCGCTTCAACTACTAAGTATAAATACTACTCTCCCGAGGCATAGGAAGAGGTAGAATAACTGCGGGCCGATGGTGACCCAGGTCCTGTGTCAAGTAGCACACTGGCAAAGAGAGTAGAAAGATTAGGTACATAAGCTGCGTAGTCCTTACCATATATGAAACTCCTATCCCAATCCAGCTCATCTAAAATTGCCTTGTTGCATACTCCATAATCTCCATCCGAAATACGAACCAAGTCTGTCCCATCATCAGTATAATGCAAACACCTAATTTCACTGTCTGATGTCCCAATAAACAAGTAAACCACTTTCTTGTAGGGATCAAAACGTACATCCGAGCGTTGATAATGCCACGCACGCTCATGTGCATTCCGCAAAGTAGCATTATCTTTAACACTCAAAACAATTACAGGCTCAGCTGCTGCCTTGGTTCTGGGAACCCACACACTAGGTGGAGGTCTCTGAAGAGGGATCTTATCCAGGATAGGTCCATTAGCAGGCCTTTTGCATGCTTCGAACAAGTGCCTAAAGGATTGACATTTAGTACATATTTCAGGTTGCCGGGTGTATTGAACATCAACAGAAGTATCATAACCATCAATTGAAACTTTAAGTTTAGTTGGAAGAGGTTTACTAGGAGAAATTTCAATCAAAGCTTTCGCAAAAACAAGGTTCTTTCTCGCCTCTGTGTTTGCATCAAAACATTTAAAATCACCAATCCTGCTGGATAACCAATTTAGACCAGGTAAGGTCTAGAGAATAGACAGAATCCTTGTAAAAATGGTCCAAACAGAAATAGATACAACTCTTTCTCTTTCATGTTCAACTGTGGAGCTCCATGTAGTAATAATAAAAGGTCTTCCGCTGATTATAGCAGAATCAGATTCCAACACTCTACTTCTTTCTTCAGACAAAGAAAATTTAAAGTAAAACATACCATTCACAAAATTAACCCTTAGTCCACCTCTCAGATTCCAAGCGGTGCGACATTTCTCACGAACTTCAAGGTAGGGAACATCCGAATCCAAAAAGAAACCAACAAGATGATCTTTCCAAACATTACCCCTTCTTGGACAATCTCAAACTGTGGGGTTGGACTATTAGGCGAGGTCTTGAAAGTACGAAGGGAGTAAGCACCTGCACAACGTGGGAGAGTGGTCAAGGATGAAGAGTATTTGGGTTTTGTTGTAGAGTTTGTCTTCTGCGTGAGAGGTATAATATGACTGGGTATGGCATTGATTCGAGCAGTTTGTGTGTTAGCTGCACCAGGTTGGGAAGCGACATTTGCACTCCGATTGGATAATTCAATCACAGCTTCACACTCAACATCTTGTTTGATCACAGATACTTGACTCGGATTATTTAAAGATTGGTCAACATTTCCCAAAATTGGCATATTTTGTTGCTGCTTTGTCGAGGTTAAATCAACCCCACCAACCAAACTAGAATTGTTCAAAGATTTACCTGACTCTACATTGCAAACTACAGTTGTAGCAGAATGCACGTCCACGTTATCAAATCTAACATCCACAAGGTTTTGAACATCATCATCTAATAAAGCTTTGACGGTCTCAGTGACTTCAGCATTTGTCCAACGTACAGAGGGATCTGCAAGGAGATTAGAAATTGGCGAGGTAACAGGAATCGTCAGACCAAACAGCGGTAAGACTGGCAGAGAAACTATCGCAAATGCCAAAGACTGCATCGCTGGTTTCATTAGCGGAATTTCAGATTCAAATTGTAGAACAGAAGATAAACTTTTTGAGTATTGTTTGCCAGATCTAGTGGCGCTGGAATCAAAGCAGGCCTTTATTCTCCGATTTTTCGCCATAGTGGATGGGGAGGTGGAAGAAGGAGAAACAATCTGAAGAAGGTCTGGGTGGGAGGAGCAACGCGGTGGATAGACTAATCAGATGTGGAAGCAAAAGAGGTGGCAGCAGGTAATTAACATGTAGGAAAGTCGCCATTTCTGCGGAATTAGATGTGGGATTTCTTCCGCTATGTAAGATTCTGATTTCGTTTAAATTGCTTTGTGATATCCGTTTTTAGTATTTCCTAATAGGAACCAACGATCCATTTAGAATAGTTCTAAGTTCCGATGGGCCTTTCCTAGGTCGGAATTTAGGCCCATTTCGGGCGGTTATTACATAGACGTACTTCCAGATAGATCTCTTCCAGGAATGAGTAAGTTCTGTGTATGAACGGAATTTGCGTTTCCTCTATTATTGAGTATTTCTATTGTTTCCAAAAGAAAATTTTCCTTTGCCATTATCCTTACCAGGGTCGGACGATCTTCGCCCGTAACCATATTAACCTTGATAACTTTCTTATCAGTCCTAGCATCCTCTTCCCATAAAAACCTATCTGCTTCAAAGTAGAACTCGTTAAGGTCCCTTCGTGGATCCCGCTAAAGAGAGATCTTAAAATCCTCTTATCCAGAATTCCAAAAAAAACATCCAACAAAACCATGGGCATATCAGGTCGATCAACCAACACCACCATTGCATTAAACCTTTTCAAGGATTTCTGCAAAATTTCTCTAGATATTTGCTTGATTGCCAAAAGGGTCATAACATTCTTGGGTCGAGACCCTTAACTAGTCAACGAACTTTTCTACCTGAACATTCCAACTTCCAATACTTTTCTATTCCAACTTCTAAAACCACATATCAGTTGTATCCATTAGGTAAAGTGGAAAGCATTTTTCCTTGACGTTATCTGACTCCGCCAGCACTTCCATGTGATGCATATAATGCATTAAGTGAATGGTGGGATCCTTTTTACCATCATAAACATCCAAAATCGGTAATTTGAAATCCGGTGTGTTTTGAGAAATCCAATGATTCCATCAAAAGGGTATTCCTTGACTGCATTCATATCAAGGGCAGTCAGGAGACCGATGGTGACTTTACGATTCGGCAGTTGCCTTGACTCAGGGACCAGGCTTCCTGATCTTGATCCAATAAGGATAGTAACTGTTCAGCTACCTAACATTGTCAATCGGAGCGAGAATGGGAAAGATTAAAGCTAAACCAAAAGGCCAACCATCTTTCATGATCGAGACGTTGGAAGAGGGACAACGCTAATTGGATGTTTAGATTATTTGTTATAGGGCACGATCACTTACCTTTTGGCAAGTATCTCAACTAGTTAAATTGGGTTGCATGAAGCCATAGCCATGGAGAAAGAGATAGACCAATTTGAATATCTGTGTTATAGGCCTAACGAAGCTGCCCTTTGTAGATATAGAAATTCTCGATTGAGTTCTGTACACGGATAGGCCTTGTTAGCGGAGCTCAGGTGCTAGACAGTATGATTATGTGTATGTCCTTATTGTATACACTGGATGGTATATCGTGGATGCCCGAGAATTGGAGCGAGTTGATGCAAATGCAGTTTCATGTTTTCTTATCAGACGACGAAACATTTGTATTATAGACCTCAGAAGTTGTCCTTTGCAGATGTAGTTCCAACGCTTTCACAACGAGATGGCGAAATCATAGCAAGGAGGATACGAAAAGTACTAAAGGGTAGCACCTAAGACCGAGATATTCCGAAGGGAATATAACTACATATATAGAAGTATTGTTTATTAGGTTAAGTCTACTGGGAAATAAATGTGTTTGATTTGCACATGCAGAGATAGGAGTATTTTAGCTTTAATGAACTTAATATAACAAAGTTGGTAATAGAATGGTATATGTAGTATTATGCTTAAAATTATGTAATTTACCAGTCACCAGAACATTAGTTCTGACTCCCTCCTCAAAACAACTCGTGGGCTAGATAGAAGATAATAGTTATTCAACTTAGTGACACTTAATCTAGAAAGTGTCATTCCTTTAGTGAGTATTTATTTACTATCACATTTTAAATTACTTCTATCATACTTGGCTGGCACGAAAAGGAAGGAAATTTATATGGTTGATTTCATGATTGTGGATGGCCAAAGAAAAGAAAGAGGGTCTATTGCCACCAAGGCTAATGGCAGCATCTTATTGGCAGACCCTTTACTCACTGAAACAACTTTGATGCTCTGCTTCAATGCGATGTAACTAGTAAAGCAACTACCAGCACATCTGCTGTTGAGATTGTGGCGATAGATGATAAGATTAGGAAAAAGCAAGAGGTGACCAATGAGAATTGCATGGATCCAGCTACAGGCAATACAAAGATGCACCTGTTATTGTTACTAACAACAAGGATAATAAAGGAAACCAATTGCATGAAATTACCATAAACAAAGAACCTGTGGTGGATCTCCACTATGATATTCAAAAAGAAAATTTCAAGGTAGGTGAACAATCTGGATCTGCTGTAACGGATGACTCCTCTGCCTTCACTGACTTCGGGTTCGAACTTGGTATTTTAAATGTCATGCTAGAATTGGTTGTTATTACGGTCTGTACATTACCCGATAGTTGTGAAGAAGACAAAGTTAGGTAGAAACTCCTAGAAGAAGTTCAGTTGCAAGAAGCTTGTACTGCGGATGATAAACGCACCCTTGAATTGAACATTTATATCAATATACCACTTCCCCCTAGCCATAAGGAAATTCCTGAATCTCAGTTTTATGAAGTGGGGACAGGCAGCAAAGGAATGCAAAATGATAACAAAACCAAAGCGAACAAAAGTGCAATTCATGACTCTCCATTGGCTGCTAATGTTCTTAGAGGAAATGATAAGGATGCGATCAAGACGAGATCGATGACAAGAAGCATAGGAAAACACCTCGAGTTTAATTAATATTACAAAATTTATGCATATGGAATATCCGTAAAGATCACATGGATATTAAACTCGACAGATGCAAACTTCTCATCAGGAAATATAATTTATCCGCACTTGCTCTCTTGGGAATTAAACTCAACGAGGACTTATCAGCTAGAGCGACCAGGTACATTAACTCTAACTGGGTTATGATTAATAACTTAGGTGATGCTAGCTATGATAGAATCTTACTTATCTATAACCCCTTAATTCATAGTTTCCCTAAGATTAGCTCTTCTAGTCAATTTATCCATTGTCAAAATGTGCATATACCATCTCCTATAACCTATTACTTTACTTTTGTACATGCTCATTACTCCTACGCAGCTAGAGGATCCCTTTTTTAACCCTGCCAAAGTTGAAACAAAAATTTCATCCTTGGTTAGTTTGCGGAGATTTCAATTCTCCACTTAGGCTTGAGGATAGAATTGGAGGCTCGGTGGTCTCGCTTTCTGAAATTAGGAGTATTAATTTGGCTATATCTAACTCTAATCTTGTCGAAATTAATACCTCCAGCTCTGAATTTACATGGAATAACTCTAATAGGAATGGTATTATAACCTTTTCTAAGATTGATCATTCTTTTAGTAATTTAGTTGTGCTCAACACGTGGCCTTGCCTCTCCAATGAGCTCGGAATGCCTATTCTTTCTGATCATTCACCTCAAGTGATACGATTAAATGAAAAGGTTATTTCTAGACTACCTAGTTTTAGATTTTTTTGATGTATGGACTAATGAACCTGGCTTACAAGATCTAGTCAACAAAACATGGGATTTTCCATGCTTTGGAAATCCTATGTTTGTTCTGTTTAAAAAGCTTAAAGCAGTAAAAAATGCTCTGAAAGAATGGTTGGCCAAAAGCTATGGTAGTGGTAGTTTGAAATCCAACCTACTGCAAAGACAACTTGAGCCAGTCCAGACCCGAATGCAAAATGATCCCCTCAACTCTCAACTTTCTAGCACTGAATTTGATATAGCATGCAAACACAAAGAGGCTTTGCTTCTTGAAGCCATGATAAAGAAACAAAAAGCAAGAATCAAATGGTTTGAAGAAGGTGATAGAAACTCGACCTACTTCCATGTTGTCCTCAAGGCAAAGCATGTTAAAGAAACCATTTACACAATTGTCAACATGGAAAGTCAGGTAAACTCTACACAAGTTAGCATACAAAATGCTTTTATTAAGTACTTCGCTGAGTTGTTTGGTAACAAAGATAATTTTGTTTAGTCAATTGATGAAAAAAATCAGTCTCTTCTACCTAAATTATCGCCTGCGCATAAAACCTATTTGTGTAATGCCATAACTGACGACGAAATTAAGGAAGCCATGTTCTCTTTAAATAAACATTCTTGTGGCAGTCTCGACGGTTATAAAGTTGTCTTTTATACGTTTTGCTGGAATATTGTTCGAAATGATGTCAGCAAAGCCATAAACCAACTTTTTAAGAAAGGTCAACTGCTTGAATCATTTAATAACACTGTTATAACATTCATCCTGAAAGTCAAGAATGCTAATAATGTGAGTGCATTTAGACTTGTTTCATGCTGCAATAATATTTACAAATGCATCATTAAAATTTTAGCTACCAAGCTCAAACATGTTATACCAACGCTCATATCTGCCAATCAATCTGCCTTTTTACCCAATAGGAACATTCTTGATAACGTACTGCTTGCGCATGAATTAATTAAGGGGTATAACCCCAAGAACATTTCTGCTATAGCCATGATAACACTAGACATTAGGAAAGCATTTGATACTTTGCAATGGACTTCTGTTATCAGAATTTTATACATGAATTTTCCGCCCTGCTTTAATTCATGGATCTACGCTTGTATGAGTACTGCGCACTTTTCTATTAATGTCAATGGGTCTCCCGTTGGTTTTTTTCTTAGCAAGCAAGGTATAAGGCAAGGAGACCCCATTTCTGCTTATTTATTTATTGTCATTATGGAATTAATAACTAGAATGATTGACGAGTTAGTTGATAACAAGCAATTTGAGCTTCATCCAAAATGTAGAAACCCACGTGTTATTTCACTTATGTTTGCGGATGACCTTATTATTTTCTGTAAACCCGATAACAAAACCTTGTGTGGGATCATGTCTGCACTTGATAAATTTTACCATCTCACTGGTCTGAAAATCAACTATGAAAAATATGATATTATGCTTGTTGGGGTTAGTCAATCTCGCAGGGACCATATTCAGGACCTCATTGGTCTTAAATGTAGTAACGCTACTTTAACTTACCTTGGTTTTCCAATGACGACATCTAAGAATCACCACACTGCATTGTCTACCCTTATTTGACAAAATCACTAAACGTATGGAATGTTGGTCATCTAATTTTCTTTGTCAAGCTGGTAGATTAACGCCTATTAGAACTATCATAATTGCCATGCAAACATATTGGTCGTGTACTTACTTACTTCTGATCAAGCACCATAGTATGCTACGGTCTGCCTTTATGAAATTCCTCTGGAGATGCAGTGTGCATGCTAGATATATAGTCCTATATCCTTTGCTAAACTTGAAAAGCCCAAAAAATTTAGTGGGCTAGGAATTGTAAACACTACTATGTGGAATACTGCCGCTCTTAGCAGACATGTTGAAGACATTCTCAACAAAAAGCAAAGTTTGTGGGTGCTCTGGTCTTTGAAACATGTCCTCAAGAATAAAAGTTTCTGGACTTTGAAGACCACTCAAGGCTTTAGCTCAACATGGAAAGACATAAATAAGATCAAACCAAAAAATTCTTCCTTACTTTAAATTCTGGAACGTCGGATATGATCGAATTAAATTCTGGGAAGACCCTTAGTTAGATTACGGCTGTATCATTGACCGGGAAATTCCCTACTTTGTGAAAGAAACCCCTGGTGTTCATTATGAATGTAAATTCGGTGACCTGCTTGTGCGAGATCAAATTTGTATGCCTCCGACCACTAACAACACCTTGCAAGCACTATGGCATAAAATACACGGCAGTAACTCGAACACTATTTTTGATCTTAGCACAAGTTGGAGGTGGCAAGGTGAGAAGTTCACAATTAAACATTTATACAATGCATTGCTTGGTACCTCAAACCTTTTATTTTGTAGATGGTACAAAATTGTGTGGAGGAGAGACAACAACAAGAAGGAGAATTTGACCATGTGGAAGGTACTGAAGCATGTCATTTTAACTAAGGACAAGCTCAACGCAATTGGAATGCAAACAGATATCTTATGCAGCCTCTGTGGCTTGGTTAATGAAAGTCAGTCACATATCTTCTTCGAGTGCTCAGTTGTTTCTTTGCTGTACAATGATGTTCTATCTCACATTGGCTTTTACTACCTACCTTCAGACAGCGCTGAGCAATGGAATTACCTATGCAAAAGACTGGGCACAAAAAGAGCTAGGCCACGACTGCTAAATTATATACTGAAGAAGGTAATCAACAATGTCTAGAAGGAGAGAAATGCATGCATCTTTGAGCTGCAACATGTCTTCAACTATAACCAATGGAAGCAAGGAATATGGCGTGACATCAGGAATGGGCTCAAGTACCTCAAATTTTCTTTTGATCATGGAATTTTTGTGCCTTAACTACCATTGGCCATTTCGCTTGTTCATACTTGTTCATTTTTTGTTTCTCTTAGTTAGATATTGATATACTTTGTTTCCTCTGTTTTCTTTTGTCGTTTCTCTGGCTTTGTTTCTATGTAATCGTCTTGGTATATCAATAAAAGTGGTAGGGGTCCACTCAACCCTTTCGGCTCTACCAAAAAAATAAATTACTTCTATCATGAGTTACCTGATATGTTTATCTTTTCCTATCTATAGGATACTAAGCACACGGCTCGTACTTCAATGGACTTGAATTTTATCTCTTTGCAAAAAATATGGGTTCACTATGGTATTGGTTATTGTAGTGTAAAGGATTTTTCCTAAGAGAAAAGAAGGTGATACTATTACTTAATGCTAAATGATAAAATATATTTTGATGGTCAGAAGAAAATGAAAAAAAATATTAGGTAATTAATTTGTATAATGGTAATCAAAAGCATTTTCCTTAGTGCTAATAGTACCACAGATAAAAGGAACATCAACGGCCTTTTTTACCCCAATATCGTTGGAGATGCGTCATATGCCCTATTGTTTCTGCAACATCTCTAATTTAATGGTCATATTATTAAGATACTTAATTTAATTAGATAAACTAAATAATATAATGTGTGATGATAGTAACAATGAGATTGGTTTAAAGTTAGGCCTAGCCTTAATGAATAATCTAATGTGATATAATAAAAGAAGAAAATAAAGAACTAATAGAAGGAGGAATATAAGAGAAGTAGAATATTGAAAGATCATTTCATATACATTAACCCTTAGCACACTCTCCATTTACATTCTCATAAACTGAATAAAACAATCAAGGCCGACCATAACTAGGAAAAAGGGATGAAAAGCTAAATGAAGAGATTTAATGTAATAACCTGGATTTTTGGGTACCCAGGTTGAGCAAACTATTGTGTATTTTCCATGTTTTAAATCCATAAAGAGGAAAATTCGAGTTTGGGAGTACAACTCGTCTAGTATTTAATCGGGAGATAAGGAATTTGTGGTTTCATAATTTGTGTGCTTGAAATGAATTAAGTATTTTGATATAATGAGTAATTTATTCCAATATGCTCTTGCAAACCATAGTTTAATGAGAAGTGGATGTTGAAAATATATAATATCGATTATCAATCGATATTTAAGTGTTTTAAAATATATTTCCAATAATAGGTGTTAAGTTGTTTAAGAGAGAATATATTTACAATATTGATGATAATCAACGAATTAGTTGGATTATTGTTTAAATAAAAATATAAGTATTGATTGTGAATAAAGATTGAAGAATTTGAAATATTTCATTTACATGGATAGATTCAAAGTGTCAAATCTTTGAAGTGTACAACAATTTATATATATATATATATATGTATGTATGTATGTATGTATGTATATATAGATGTGTTTCAAATGTCAAAATGATTATTTTGGAAAAACACATTTATATTAGTGTATTTATGTCAAATTAGTATTTAAATATTATATAAATGTGTTTTGTGTATTTAATTTGTGTGTTAGGTTATGAAATTTAACACAACTTGATAAGTGTGTTGTGTTTGTGTGTTAAATGATTTAAGATTGTACTAGTAGTGTTCAATTGAATTGTTATAATGCGTGTTTTAGTTCGTAAATTGGTGACTTTGAGTTTAATTAGTTTAATTAACTTAATTTTGGGCTTGTGTGGATGTTTAGCCCATTTTCCCTCTTTAATTTTTTTTTTTTGGTGTGGGCTAGAGAAAAATACGTACTCTTTTTCATCCCTCCTCCTTCTTCTTCTTTGTGAAAAACAATAAAAGAATGCTCTTTTCCCTCTTTATCCTTCACAAGTTCCATACATGTTCCAATCCAATGCATTATTAGCATTTAGCTTGCTCTCTATTCATTGCTTGAATTAATTCAAGTTAAAGATTCATCTCCAATTCCAGAAATCAAAGGAAGAAGTTATAACAAAAGCCAATGTTGTTGCACGTTAGTTTGCTTCAGATTTCAAGCTCCAGAAGCTCATTTCTACCTCTTACATGCTGGAAATCTTGTCTAAAATCCACGCATGGTGAGTCTGTAAACTCACTCCTCCTAGCTTACCTATTTTTAGTTGTTATTAGTACAATTTGTTCAATGTCATATCAAAAACCTGTAGTTTTCTGCGCAATTTCGCCGATGTTGCTCAATGCAACAAACTTTCTACTTTGAACATTGATATCTTGATCTTTGTTTGTTGGATTGTTGTTATTTCAGTTTCTGCTTGTTGTTGTGTTATTGGTTTATGAAATTGCAAGGTTTTATGTCATTCTGATCAGCGTAAATAGGTAGGTTTGGTCATCAAAGTTGTGGGTTTATCAGCGTAGTCCGTAAAGTGGGTCGATGCACTATGCCTCCTAGGTTGACCTGGGGGTCGACACACTAGAGAGGTGGGTCGACTAACCTTAAGTATTTTATGCAGGAAGTTTCTTGTTATTTCTACTTTGTACTGGAGCTTTTGCACTTGTGTTTACTTGTTTTCAAGTGTATTTCCTGATGTTTAATGACTTGATTTAGTTATTTCTAAAGCTCAGCAAACCAAGCTCATATTGTAGTTTATTTGAATCACGAATCTATGTAGATTTTGGAGATTCGATTCTTCATTTTCATAAGGTATTTTGTTGATGTTGAGCACTTGTGCATGATTTTGATCTAGTTTTTTATATATAAATAAACAACGTTTTCTTTATTGTTTTGAGGCTAAATATAATTTTATGATTTTAGTTTTAGTATTAAAATGGCCTCAAAACAATAATATAAATTTATTTATAAAATTATAAGATTTTAAAAAGAAATCAATTGGTTTATGAAATTCGATTTAAAAACCTATTTTGTGAACCAAGTATTTTTCTTTATACAAATATACGCTTTTGCACCCTTTGAAATGATGCGTTGGTGATCGAAAAATGTCATATACCCCACAGTATAGGACGTGGCAGTAAACGGTATTATTCAATCCCATATCCGTCTAATCGAGGCAATGAATCTTAGTGATTCTCCATGTTTTAGAGCTTTCTGTGATTTAACGAATCTCAATGATTTTTTGTGTTTCGGTGATTTTCTGTGATTCTTTGAGATATTCAGTGGTTTCTGTGTTTTCCGAGTGTGGTGCTGACTTACAGTGTATGAACCGTCGAGTGGGAATGTGTGGTATGGGACGTACAATTACCACTTTTCAGGTTACTATCTGAGGGTCAAAAATGACCCAAAACTCGCCCTTGCGAGAAAGCCCGGATTGAGTTGAGAACACGACAAATCAGAACGCAAACGATAGAACATTTCATTGCTATTACAACAATTACATCAGAGAACAAGAATATAATAGAGTATGAATAAATAATATACATCAAAAAGTTATCAGAGATTAAATTACATAGCAGCGGAAAAATAATACATAACACAACTGAAAGAAATACACAGATACAGAGCTTTCCGAATATAGCTCCAGCTGTAAATCCAGGATCCTGGAAAAATAGTATCTGCAAAACCAAAACTACTAGCTTCCCATGGAAAATATAGGCACCTAGAGTTTAGGTTAAAACAATAAACTCCAGGTCAGTCATGGGACTGGTGTGAGAACTAAAACGGTTATTAATTCTTTACTTTAAAAATAAAGTAAATCAAGGGAACACGCCGTGTAACACGGAACGAGTTTCTTCCCAAGAATACTAGTGCATAAACAAACAGTGCAATGCTTTTTGGAAAACGAAGCTATTATAAGACTCAGGTCCCATCACACAATGCGACGCAAGCCGATGGATAGAGTTTTACCTTGTAATAGCCAAACATGCTTGATACGTTTAAAACAAATCATTTTGATATTACTATAAGTATGTAGTGTCAAAATCACTTCATATATAAATGTATCAATCATAGACGACATAGTATCCCATGCTACTATGTCGCCATACTAGTTCTGCAATTAAAACCGAAATGTCGTATTGGAAGTTGGATTTCCATCTGTGAACCAAGGCAAGGGATCGTCCTTATCGAATTCGAGACTGTCTAGCCCGAGCCTCAGGATTCAGCTGCAACTGCACCAGGATCGTCAGGGCCAGTCCACCTAAGTGGATTAATAATCCCTGAACAATGTGTTTCCCTGCCCTATGGGGCATAAGTCTGGTCAGTATATCGACCATGTCATCCATCGGCCCCGTAGTGACCAATATATCCGAGGCGCCTCGCCATCCATAAAATAATATGCAATATCCACATGAGTAAAATGTCTGGGCTCCATACCATGATACCACTCCTAGCTAGAAAGATACGCATGTGCTCCCTGAGGTCCACTTATTTATCTTATTTTATATTTAAAATAATTGATACTATGTATTTATAGTTGTGTTTTCAGATTATTTATGATGAATGGATTAATGCACTTAATTGTTGAAAAGCTTGAAGAATTGGTGTATGAAGAGTGTTGATTTTGAGAGTTATATTAAAGCTTGAAGAAATGTTGCTGTTCAACCACCTTCTGCCGCATATTTTAATAATCCAATGCCTTTTCATAAAGACAGCTTGTTGCAGATGATATGGAGTTCCTATTCATGATCAAAACAATTGAAATTGATGTCATTTGTTGCCCGCAAGCTACTACAATAACAAATCTATTCATACGCGTTCACATTAGCTCATTTGCAAGGCATCTCTCTCATGCTGCGTTCACATTGGCTCATTTGAAAGGCTTTCCATTCACATGTGTTCACACTTAGCTACTTGGTTATTTTGAAAAAGGGATTTTGTCCCACATTGTGTAATGAGCCTCTTAGCCTTGGCCAATACAACTATAAATACCTTGTATCTTATTCATGTAAAAACACATTTAGTTTTATTCTGTAATTCTCTTCTTGGAATAAAACTCTTCTCCCTTTTCTCTCAGTTGTTATTTTATTTTATTTATGTTTATGTCTGTTATTTCCTTTTTCTCTTCTTCTTTAGCTATGTCTAGCTAATCCCCTTTGATTGGGGGGTGATGACGCAAATAGATATGATTCAACATGAATCACATAGCCAATAGATGAGGACTTTATACATGTAGATCTGGATCTGAATCAAGGGTTAGATCTGAACCTTCATATCCTGTGTCGTTTAAGATCTATGCTCCTTCACAGGGTATATTCGTGTTCGATCTAACAATTATCAGATTTAGATCTAATTTTAGGGTTTTAGAAATTAATTAGTGAATCCGTCCTGATAGTCTATGGTTGTTTAAGAGCTCAGCTCCTGCATAGGCTATGCTTGTTGTTATTTACTTATTTGTTTCTAAGAACCTAATTATCGTTGATTCATGTGTGTGACAGAAACATGAATTAGATCTATATTTATTTGTTGGCTATTGATGAGTGTGAATTTAATCTATGTCATTATCCCTTAATTGCTTTCTCTTATTATATAAATCTCTCTTTTTATTTAATTGCTGTTATTTTCTGTGTTTTCAATCAATCAAAATCCTGGAATAACTTGATTGGATTTATAAATTAAAATATTTTTGGTCCTAGAGTTCGACACCCTCTACAACAATCCTTGTTGTTTAGGAAAGCCGAACGGATTTTACAGTTGTTTACAACTGAAAAATTTGTTTGCAAACAAATTTTGGCGCCGTTGCTGGGGACCAAAATAATTTTTATTAATAATCCTTCGGGTTATAGTTTTTTCTTTAGTTTTCCTTCATAAAATAAAAAAAACACAAAAATATTTTTATTTTATTTTGTTCCCTTTTGTCCCCTTTTGTTTTCGAGCATAGATAAAAAATAAATCTTGTTAGTGGATTTAGTATTTGATCTGTGATACCGTAATCTACTACACACAAAAAAAGGACTTAATAAATTTTCTTTCAATTTCTTTCCAATTTCTCATCTTTCTTTTACAAAAAAAAAGTGCAAATTTTGTTTGATTTCTTTTCCTGTACAAGTTTTTCCTCTTCTCTATATTTTCTTTAAAAAAAATTAGAAAAAATCTTTCCACTTTTGCTTAGATTCTTTCCACTTTCTAAACCCCTTTCCAAATTTCTTTCTTGCTACTCCTTCCGATTTATTTCAAAAAAAACAAATAAATAAATATCTTTGCAATTTTTGTCATTGTTGGGTCTTCCCTTTTTTGTGTGTTTACTGCAGTTCCGTTTCCAATTTCTTTCCTATACTCTTTTTTACAATTTCTTTTCCAAATAAAAAAAATCTTTTCTGATTCCTTCTCGTTTTGTATTTTGTCACTCCTCTCTTGCAACTTTTCCTCTTTTACACATTTCTCTGCTTATAATAATAAAAAAAATCCTTTTTGGCAATTTTCTCTTCTGCTTTTTACTGATTCTCTCAATAGCAGGCCTTCCCTTAAACCTGCTCCAGCAACTCATTTCCATCCCACTCTTGCACGCTACTTCATCCGCAACTTACAGACCAATCGGACCACACTCTTCAACCCCTTCAAAACTCCTGACCATTCACGGCTACACAAGCCAACACACCAGTTCGTATCCCCTCCACAAATATCGAATATGTCCACTAACATATTCCCCTAGCTGCCATACACCTAGCAAGTCAACAACCCTCCACCCTTCTCTGTCGCAAGTCCACACCATCACAACCATTGACAAAGCCACCTCTTCCCTACCACAAACTGCTGCTGTCCCTCCACAGTCAATCCAAACATCCCATCCAATCCACACATTCATACCTCACCACACAGACCATCACTTGCGTCACCAAACCGCCAGCACCAAGCTAAAGTAATTCATCACCTTCTCAATCAACTTCCGCAGTGACTACCTACCATTACAACCCCCTTCGGACGTCACCCCAAACAGCATCCCCTGCGTGAAAAATATCTCCCAAATCCACGTCCCTGCCCCTCACAAAATCTCCTTGCACAGACCACAAATTCAAGCAAATATCCCTTTTCCTCCAACCGGCTACAACAGCCAAACGCCTTCAGCTTCCTTTCACAACCCTTTCCAATATCGAACGCCAAAAGTCAACCCATCTCCCAATCGAATTCCGAAATCGGAAGCCAATCCCTCCAAGAACCATCGCCAAATAAAAAAAAGGCCTCCAACCTAAGTACATCCCCCAAGTCCTAAGCCTGAACACCCTCTTCACGTTCAAAGCCGCTACATACCAAAAATCTATTCTCTTCACCGACTCAGGAAGAACATCATCTAACTCCCAATTCCATCGCGAAGTCTGCAACTAATTGCCGCCGCGCTCTAATCAAGTTTCAGGAGTTCGAAAATAAGAACTTTGATTTTGGAAAACTAAAGACTAGTTGTGAATTTTGGGATTTTTATGAGTTGCAATTGTTTAATGTTTAGTTGGGGACTTTTGCAAAATGAAAATTACTAGGTAATAAGGGTGTGTTGTATATTTTGCAGCCGACTTGTTTTCTTCACCGTTTGGGCTTGGGTTGTTGTCTACTCTAGTGGGCTGGGTTTTCTTTTCTTTGTTTAAAGTTTTTTTTTTTCTTTTTTTCCCTCCTTTCTTTGAATTAGTTTAGTTTATTTAGTTTTTTTTAGTTTAGCTTTCATTCCACTTCCGTTTCAGTTTTTCTTTTCCTTTCATTTGTTAACTTGTTTTCTTTCTCGAAAAAAAAGGAGAAATTTTTTTGGAAGCAGGTACGGAAATTAGAAAAAGTCAACCAATTAATTTGGAGGCGACAACAACCGAAAGCGGCGGACAATTCAGGGTTCGAGCGGTTGCACACCAAGTGGGGTGTGAACGCGCTAGCGCGACTCAATTGCACAGGACGGACTGCCGATCACTGTAAAATTTTCTAAACACTACAGGTGCTCTGCTGCAAAGAAAAATATATTGAAATTGCTTGTAAAAATCTTCTGCAGGGCATCGGCTTGCTTGTAATTTTTTTTTCTGCAATTATTATTCTGTGACTGTCTGTGATGGATTATTTCCCCTGTTGATGTGTGGTTGGAAATTTTAAAACAAACGTGGAATACATTATTTTTGAAATCAAATCAAGGATTCCCCGAAGCTCATAGGACAAAATATTCGTTAAATTGACAATTAGGATTGATACTCTCTAAGGTGTCTAAGGAACGGTAGAGTCTAGAACTCAAACGGGTTCTTAAACCTTCAGTCGTGTTTCTACGGTGATTCGTGGCACACTGATAATCCATGTCCGAACCTGGCCGAGACTTGCATTCATGTAACAACCCGTATTTTTGAATAACATGTTATAACATAAATCAAGGCAGAATTAAACTATAAAATCTGAATCAAGGAAAACGGGCTGTGCCATTGCGTTCGTCTCGGAAAAATACGCGAAATAGAGTCCGAGTTTTCGAAAATCGGAGTCCGTATGACCAAGTTATGGTCCGTCAAAGTTTTCAGAAAATTTCAAGTTCAAAAACAGTTCAAATTTGAATTTAGAATTCAAATTCAGCCAAAACAGACTGGGCGGGAAATCTCCCGCCCAGACAGGTCGACAGGGGGGTCGACACTAGGGTCGACCTCCCCCCAACCAGGTCGACACTAGAGTCGACCTGGGGGTCGACCTCCCTGGTCGGCCAGGTCGGACTGGTGCACCTATTTTGGATGTTTGGACCTGTTTTGGAGGCTTGTGACGTGATTTGATGGCTCGGATTGGATCTAGGGTTAATCCTATGGCTAATACTATCCTAATCTTCTATAAAAGGACCCCTAAGCCTAGCCTAAATCGTCATTATTCAACTCTACAACTAAACTATGCCAAATTTGTTCCTCTCATGGCCTCCACTCTCATGCTAAAATTTCTAAGTTTATTTATATGAGAGATTTTGAGTTCATACAAGTGTTTTCAAGCTTGTATGAGTGTTCTTAGTTTGCATTCAAGACAAGTTGCAACATTTCTATTACAAAGCAAGGGTTTTTATTGATTTGGCTCAAAGGTTTTTCATTTGGAGCTTTCATATTTGGGTGATTGCATAAGGGCTTCGTCTCAATCTTTATAATAAATATTCATTTGTGTCTTCATAGCATTGTAAGCCCTTTTCTACTTTCTTTTTTTGAACTCTAAAGTTAAATGAATGATGCAAGTTTGGGTTGATCATTGTGATATGCAAGTTTGGTTGATCATTATGTTATGCAAGTTGGTTTAATCATTATGTATGACACATGTTGCTATGTTATGCAAGTTTGGGTTGATCATTATACACATGTTATCATGTTATGCAAGTTAAACTTGAGTTTGTGAGCTTAAAGCTTCAAGCTTTATATTAAAGGTTGCATTTTGGCAACATGGAAGTTATCATATCCCTTATGATAACTTGCATGTGAGGCTAAATGCGAACTTCTAGCAACTTCTACATGTCATTTATCACCATGTATCACTTATATGCTAAGTTTGGTTTTATGCATACTTTTGAAGCCTAATAATGCAATATGCAAGTATATGAACATATGTACATTTCATATGCCACCATGTTAAACTTGTGGCTCCAACACCTTTTTGTCATGATTATGCCAAGTTCCCTATTTTATCCTTTATGCGTTGTTGCGATTATGTGAACGATGGGATTACGTTGGGGTTGGGTAACATTATGACATAAACATGGTTTTTATAACATGACGTGATATGTTAGCTTGTAATTATGTTTTGGAAACATAATGGACATGACACTTAGAAAATATGAGTGTGGCCAACTCGAGGTTGGGTTGAGTTTGTAGCATAAATCTACCCGGACCCGCCCGGCTTAACTAGTGGCTACAAACAATAGGACCCAATGTGAGAAGTTGGTCATGTTGTGCTCGAACCCGAGGTTAGACCAAGTTGTGGTGTAAAGCTACCCGAACCCGCCCGGCTTAACTAGTAACCACAACAAGGTCTAATGTGAGAGGTTAAAGCACATTAAGTTAATTAATGCATCCTGATTAGGGTTAAGTCATGGTCCACTTAATACTTAACCGATTTAGGCTTGATGGGTTAATCGGGGTTAAGTCATGAACCTTGGGTACACTTAACCAATTTAATCCACGTTTGGATCGGGTTAACCACGTTTAACCCGTTAAGAAACCCTAGTGGCGTGGTCCTTTTCAGCAGTTTCCCTCTTGATAATATCATAAGACCCTAGGGACTAGGCTAGGGTGGGGCACGATTACTGGGCTGACATGTAAGCGACCAAAACGACGGCTGAGTAGGTACGCCGGTGTGGGTCCAGGCGGACTATGGTCGTGCACATAGTCCGGAGTTGGAAAATCAGGCACGGGTACCAGTAGATCTAGACTGTGCATACTTGATTTGTGTCCGAGGTTGACACCCTAGGACTTGATACACCCTAGGGTGGACCTAGCGCAGTTTAACTACATTTCATGTTTGGGCCGTATGACACCAACACTTGACGAGTTAGGCTTATAGGGAGCCGATCAACTAGACCGTGTAGTTGGACCTTGATTTAGGTCACCTCATGATGTTGGGCCAAGCTTGGGCGAAGGGATCAATTCTTGTTTTTACTTGACATGTTAGAATGCTAGTACACCCGTGGTGCAAAACTTAACCTTGATTATGCGATGACACCTTTATCTATCTTGTTAGTTAATCATCATGTCAGTATGTTGTTATCCTTATGTTCATATCAGCTTCTCATGCCAGTTAACTTTACTAGTTCATGAACTGATAGTAGTTAGGGCTTGCCAGTCTTTTTGACTGACCTGTTTTCTTTCGCCTCTTTTCTTCCGTTTCCCCCCCTCAGGTCCTCAGGGTGGGAACATTGGAGCTTAGCTTGGATCTTTATAGCTTGCTTACTGGATTTGCCCATGTACGGTTTTGGACATTGAGCTAGCTATGGTTTATCACTTCACTTTGGGGATAGTACTTTATGTATTTCAGTTTTTCAGTTTATGCTTTTCTCTAGACTTTGTTTGTTGGAAAATAATGACCAAGTACTTTGTTGTAACTTAACTATGGTTTTGAAATGCTAGTTTTATCCGCTGCTTTACTACTCTGTTTTACTTATATGTTCTGTCTTGTGATATCTGCATGCATGTTTACCTTTTTTAACGCCCCTCCAAAGCTAGTGTGCTTGCAAGAATTACCCTGGCGGAGGTGGGGTGTTACATTTGGTATCAGAGCATAAGGTTTACGAGATTTGAGCAAAAGATTTTTAAAAACTTGGCTTTTGAAAAACTATTTTCAAAACCAATTAAGTATTTTCCAAGAAAAGTCTAGTATTTTAAAAGGCTATTCCCCAAAAGCCATTAGCACTATCCTTCGTTTCTTCGTTCTGAATCTATCTATCTTTTTCTTCGTTTCAGTATGGCTGATCTTAACCTTCCCGAGGGAGTGACCATTCCCGGATGGTTCCGGAGGTACTTGGAAGCTAGGGCCAACGATGTGGGCCCAGCAAATACCCCCAATATAACTGAGGTCCCTCCTCCTCCTCCTCAGAATCCGCAAGCAGATTTCGCTAAGATTTGCAAAGACTTTAAGGCGATGGGTGGCAAGAACTTTATTGGGACGGAGACTTTTGTGGAGGCAAGAAATTGGTTGAAAGAAATTGAAGATCTCTTCGCCATCTTTGATGTGCAAGATCATAGAAAGGTTTTATTGGCAGCATGGTTATTAAAAGAAGAAGCTGCTTATTGGTGGGAGGTCACCAATGCTACGAGGCCTATAGAGACTTGGGCCGACTTTAGGACAAGATTTGGGCTTAAGTTTCTATCATCAGCTGAGGCGAATCTGCAATTGGAGAAGTTTATATCTTTGAAGCATGGGGACATGACAGTGAGGGAGTATGTGAATGAGTTTAACAAGCTCGCCCGATTCGGTTTGGACATGGTTAATACCCCCCAGAAGAAGGCTTTACGTTTTGCATGAGGGTTGAACGAGCCATTACAAGGTTTAGCCCTATCTCATATACCCATGGGAGCCACTTTTGAAGGCCTAGTGGACATGGCATTGCTTCAAGGAGACAATAAGAATAGCAAGAAGGAAGACAAGACTAATGAGACTCAAACCAAGAAGACAGACTCCAAGTGGGGAGGAAATCAGAGCAATCAGAACAACAAAAACAACAAGGGCAACAAGGCCAAGGCAAAGGATCCAAGAAAATGCCACTACTGTGGGAATGTTGGGCACATAGCTAAAGACTGTAAGAAGAAGAAGAGGAAGCTGGGCGAATGCTTTCATTGTGGAGAGACTGGACACTTTAGCATGGATTTCCCCAAGAAGCAAGGGCAGAATCAGCGTGCAGGACCTTCTGGAGGGCAAGTACACGCTCTCAACGCTGCTCCCGTTCAGGACCGAGGTAGTATTTCTGTAGAAAGTCTTGTTTATATTTCTGATTTTCCTGTTCGCACCTTATTTGATTCTGGCGCATCGCATAGTTTTATCTCTTCTAACATTGTTGAAAGTTTGCACCTAAGTACTAGTCTAGTTGAGGATCCCGTTTGTGTTTCAAATCCAATTGGGGGTTCCGCCCATCTATCTATGATTTGTGTGGATTTGAAGATTTCTATCTTGACCGTAGAATTCACGTGTAATGCTTATGTTCTCGGGTTCACGGGATATGGGTTGATCTTGGGCATGGATTGGTTGTCCAGTTATGGAGCCATTCTCGATTGTGAACATAGGGTGGTGAGGCTCATGACTCGCCTCGGTAATACCCTAGAAATTTCTTGTAACCCTAGATGTCCCGTCATGTTATGTTATCTTGAATCTCTTGACTCGTCCATCGATGATCTGCAATCTGTAAGGGTGGTCCGAGACTATCCTGATGTCTTTGAAGAAGTTAAGGGGTTACCCCCTAAACGAGAGATAGATTTCCGCATTTATCTAGTCAATAATGCCAAGCCAGTATCATTGCCCGTTAGGCATATGGCCCCACGTGAAAGAAGGGAGCTCAGTAAGCAAATCAAGGAGTTGCTTGAGAAGAATTTTATTAGGCGAAGCATTTCAGAATGGGGTGCTCCGGTGGTATTCGCTACTAAGGCGGATGGTTCGCTTCGCCTATGTGTTGATTATCGAGAGTTGAAGTAACTGACAAAGAAGAATAGGCACCCGTTACCGAGGATTGATGATCTCTTTGACCAGCTCGTTGGTGCTTCTGTTTTCTCTCAGCTTGATCTAGCCACCGGATTCCATCAGCTTAGAGTAGCTGAGGATAGCATTGATAAAACTGCGTTTAGGACTCCAGATGGATTCTTTGAATGGCTTGTCATGCCATTCGGATTGACTAATGCACCCGCCTACTTCGTAGACTTGATGAGTAGGGTGTTCAGGGAGTTCCTCAACAAGTTTGTTGTTGTCTTCGTGGATGATATTCTGATCTTCTCAAAGGATGAGGAAGAGCATGCTAGGCATCTCAAGGAAGTGATGGATACGCTTAGAGCGCATCAGTTGAAAGCCAAGTTCTCCAAATGTCATTTCTGGAGAAGGGAAGTTCGGTTTCTTGGACATATAGTTTCTAAGCAAGGCATAGCGGTGGATCCCGCGAAGGTGGTTGTGGTTCAAGACTGGAAGACTCCTAGGAATGCAACCGAAGTAAGAAGCTTTCTCGGTCTGGCGGGCTACTATAGGAAGTTCATCAGGGACTTCGCTAAGATTTCGGCCCCTCTTACTAAGTTGACGAAGAAGAACTTAGTCTTTGCATGGGACTTGGAGTGTGAGCTTGCTTTTCAAAAGCTCAAAAGAGCCCTTACCTCAGCTCCAGTTTTGGCATTACCTGATAGTGGTAAGATGTTTACCGTGTACACAGATGCATGTGGCACGGGGTTAGGTGCTGTTCTGATGCAAGAGGAAAGAGTGATATGTTATGGGGGTAGGCAACTTAAAGTTCATGAGAAGAATTATCCCACTCATCATTTGGAGTAAGCAGCGATCGTCTTTGCACTCAAATCCTGGCGCCACTATCTTCTAGGCGAAAGGTTTGAGTTGTATACTGATCACAAGTCACTCAAGTACCTCTTCTCGCAAAAAGATCTGAATCTAAGGCAGCAAAGGTGGATGGAATTCTTGGCATCTTATGACTTCGAGATAGCTTATACCCCTGGCAAGGGTAATGTTGTGGCAGATGCACTAAGCAGAAGTAGATTGACTTTGAGTCCCTTGTTTGTTGAGATGAGGAGCCTAGAGTTCTTGGCAACCTTTGATTTCACGACGGCTGTTAAATCGATAACGGGTTCATTAGCATCCCTTGAGCTTAGGCCCACACTTCTTGATCAAGTTGGGGCTTCGCAGAAGGAAGATCCACAGATAGTCGAAGTTATGGACAAGTTGATTCGTGGTGAGACGTCTAGTCACCTTGCTAGATATACTATTGATGATAAAGGATGGCTAAGGCGTGATGGAAGGCTATGCGTTCCACAAGTAGGAGATTTGGTGCATAAAGTTCTTGAAGAAGCACATCACTCGAAGATGACTATACATCCGGGAGGAGATAAGATGTATAGAGATATGAAGCGCATTTTCTTTTGGGTCGGAATGAAGAAAGATGTGACAGAGTATGTTTCAAAATGCATGGTGTGCCAACAAGTGAAAGCCGAATCAAAGAAACCAGGTGGGCTATTACATCCATTGGAGGTCCCGCAATGGAAGTGGGAGAGTATTTCTATGGATTTTGTGGATGGATTGCCTAGGTCAAGGAGAGGGAACACAAGCATACGGGTCATAGTTGACAGACTTACGAAGAGTGCTCACTTCATCCCAGTAAAGAGCAAGAGGACCGCATCATGGCTAGCATCTATTTATCTTCGAGAGATAGTGCGGTTGCATGGAGTTCCTTCTAGCATAGTTAGCGATCGTGACCCAATTTTCACTAGCCAGTTCTGGAACAGTTTGCAAGAAGCGATGGGTACGCGATTGAATCTGAGTACAGCCTATCACCCCCAGACGGATGGCCAAACCGAAAGGGTGAATAGAGTGCTAGAAGATCTCTTGAGGCTTTTTGTTCTCGACTTCGGTGGTACTTGGGAAGACCACCTTCCTCTTGTAGAGTTTGCTTATAATAATAGCTATCAAGCCAGCATAGGGATGGCACCATTTGAAGCTTTGTATGGAAGGCCGTGCAGGTCGCCAACTTGTTGGTGGGAGACGACAGATGAGCTTATACTTGGGCCCGATATGATTAGGGATACATCCGAGAGGGTAGAGTTGATTCGAAGACGGATGAAGGCGGCCCAAGACAGACAGAAATCCTATGCAGACAAGCGAAGGACTGATTTGGAATTCGAGGTGGGAGACATGGTTTTCGTGAAGGTTTCTCCTTTGCGTAATGTGGTACGTTTTGGAGCAGTTGGGAAGCTAGCACCAAGGTTCGTAGGACCCTTCCCTATCATAGAGAGAATTGGAAAGATGGCCTATAAGGTGGAATTGCCCGAAAAGCTAGCCGGAGTGCATAATGTCTTTCATGTCTCGCATCTCCGAAAGTGCCTACATGAGTCCGCTGAGGTGGTTGAACCAAGCATTCTTGAAGACATTGAGGTAGAGAAAGAGGCAACCCTGAGAAGAGCTCCGATTCGTATTTTGGGAACAGAGATCAAGAAGTTAAGGAATCGAGAAGTCAAGTTGGTGAAAGTTCAGTGGAGTGAAGCCGATGAAGACGCAACTTGGGAAACCGAGGAGAAGATGCGTGGGCTTTATCCATTTCTTTTTGAGGGTACATTCTCGACCTCTTTCTTAATTAGTATATCTTTCTTTTTGCTATCCATGTTAATCCATGTTTATCTAGTTTATCTTGTTTCGTAAATCTTGTCATGAGAACCTTAGGTAGAAACCCTTGGTTGAAACATGTATTTGAAACATGTTATGCTTGATGTTTGCCAGTGGTTGCAAGTGTTTGCAAGTGGATACTCGTGGATGCATGATACACGTTAGGCACTAAGATCGGCTCACACACTTTCATACCGCATATGCATGAGTGTTTATGCTTATTCATGGATGAAAAATTGTACGCTATCACATGGATGTTGCATATGGATGGATGTTATGTGCACTCATGTAGAGACTATAAGTTATGTTAGGAATTTGCATACATATGGACTCATTTCACTAACATGTTTTGCATTAAGGGGGTTTACTGAATCAGTAACCTCCTAATTTTCGCATTAGATAAGTACATATACACACACCTTTGCATATGATCATACAGCATTTAGAATCCTTTAAGGACAATGACTGCACGTGGATGATGTTTTGAGTAGATGGATGATGGATGGTAGGATACGTTCTCCTAACTTGGAGATTTCGGGGACGAAATCCTTTAAGAAGGGGAGAATGTAACAACCCGTATTTTTGAATAACATGTTATAACATAAATCAAGGCAGAATTAAACTGTAAAATCTGAATCAAGGGTCGACCTCCCCCCAACCAGGTCGACACTAGAGTCGACCTGGGGGTCGACCTCCCTGGTCGGCCAGGTCGGCCTGGTGCACCTATTTTGGCTGTTTGGACCTGTTTTGGAGGCTTGTGACGTGATTTGATGGCTCGGATTGGATCTAGGGTTAATCCTATGGCTAATACTATCTTAATCTTCTATAAAAGGACCCCTAAGCCTAGCCTAAATCGTCATTATTCAACTCTACAACTAAACTATGCCAAATTTGTTCCTCTCATGGCCTCCACTCTCATGCTAAAATTTCTAAGTTTATTTATATGAGAGATTTTGAGTTCATACAAGTGTTTTCAAGCTTGTATGAGTGTTCTTAGTTTGCATTCAAGACAAGTTGCAACATTTCTATTACAAAGCAAGGGTTTTTATTGATTTGGCTCAAAGGTTTTTCATTTGGAGCTTTCATATTTGGGTGATTGCATAAGGGCTTCGTCTCAATCTTTATAATAAATATTCATTTGTGTCTTCATAGCATTGTAAGCCCTTTTCTACTTTCTTTTTTTGAACTCTAAAGTTAAATGAATGATGCAAGTTTGGGTTGATCATTGTGATATGCAAGTTTGGTTGATCATTATGTTATGCAAGTTGGTTTAATCATTATGTATGACACATGTTGCTATGTTATGCAAGTTTGGGTTGATCATTATACACATGTTATCATGTTATGCAAGTTAAACTTGAGTTTGTGAGCTTAAAGCTTCAAGCTTTATATTAAAGGTTGCATTTTGGCAACATGGAAGTTATCATATCCCTTATGATAACTTGCATGTGAGGCTAAATGCGAACTTCTAGCAACTTCTACATGTCATTTATCACCATGTATCACTTATATGCTAAGTTTGGTTTTATGCATACTTTTGAAGCCTAATAATGCAATATGCAAGTATATGAACATATGTACATTTCATATGCCACCATGTTAAACTTGTGGCTCCAACACCTTTTTGTCATGATTATGCCAAGTTCCCTATTTTATCCTTTATGCGTTGTTGCGATTATGTGAACGATGGGATTACGTTGGGGTTGGGTAACATTATGACATAAACATGGTTTTTATAACATGACGTGATATGTTAGCTTGTAATTATGTTTTGGAAACATAATGGACATGACACTTAGAAAATATGAGTGTGGCCAACTCGAGGTTGGGTTGAGTTTGTAGCATAAATCTACCCGGACCCGCCCGGCTTAACTAGTGGCTACAAACAATAGGACCCAATGTGAGAAGTTGGTCATGTTGTGCTCGAACCCGAGGTTAGACCAAGTTGTGGTGTAAAGCTACCCGGACCCGCCCGGCTTAACTAGTAACCACAACAAGGTCTAATGTGAGAGGTTAAAGCACATTAAGTTAATTAATGCCTCCTGATTAGGGTTAAGTCATGGTCCACTTAATACTTAACCGATTTGGGCTTGATGGGTTAATCGGGGTTAAGTCATGAACCTTGGGTACACTTAACCAATTTAATCCACGTTTGGATCGGGTTAACCACATTTAACCCGTTAAGAAACCCTAGTGGTGTGGTCCTTTTCAGCAGTAACCCTCTTGATAGTATCATAAGACCCTAGGGACTAGGCTAGGGTGGGGCACGATTACTGGGCTGACATGTAAGCGACCAAAACGACGGCTGAGTTGGTACGCCGGTGTGTTCCAGGCGGACTATGGTCGTGCACATAGTCCGGAGTTGGAAAATCAGGCACGGGTACCAGTAGATCTAGACTGTGCATACTTGATTTGTGTCCGAGGTTGACACCCTAGGACTTGATACACCCTAGGGTGGACCTAGCGCAGTTTAACTACATTTCATGTTTGGGCCGTATGACACCGACACTTGACGAGTTAGGCTTATAGGGAGCCGATCAACTAGACCGTGTAGTTGGACCTTGATTTAGGTCACCTCATGATGTTGGGCCAAGCTTGGGCGAAGGGATCAATTCTTGTTTTTACTTGACATGTTAGAATGCTAGTACACCCGTGGTGCAAAACTTAACCTTGATTATGCGATGACACCTTTATCTATCTTGTTAGTTAATCATCATGTCAGTATGTTGTTATCCTTATGTTCATCTCAGCTTCTCATGCCAGTTAACTTTACTAGTTCATGAACTGATAGTAGTTAGGGCTTACCAGTCTTTTTGACTGACCTGTTTTCTTTCGCCTCTTTTCTTCCGTTTCCCCCCCTCAGGTCCTCAGGGTGGGAACATTGGAGCTTAGCTTGGATCTTTATAGCTTGCTTACTGGATTTGCTCATGTACGGCTTTGGACATTGAGCTAGCTATGGTTTATCACTTCACTTTGGGGATAGTACTTTATGTATTTCAGTTTTTCAGTTTATGCTTTTCTCTAGACTTTGTTTGTTGGAAAATAATGACCAAGTACTTTGTTGTAACTTAACTATGGTTTTGAAATGCTAGTTTTATCCGCTGCTTTACTACTCTTTTTTACTTATATGTTCTGTCTTGTGATATCTGCATGCATGTTTACCTTGTTTAACGCCCCTCCAAAGCTAGTGTGCTTGCAAGAGTTACCCTGGCGGAGGTGGGGTGTTACAATTCATATAATCCAAAGTTGTTAATTTTAACATATTTTTTAAGAGCTTTCTTGAAAATGTCCCAATTCCCTTATTCCTACGGATTTTACGATAGTTGTGAAAATCAATATAATCCATATAATTTTACACCAAATTCATATGGATATTTCAATAACAACTATTGTACAAACAATTTGGATTTTACGCCACCAACTTTTCAAAATTTTCAAGATAATCCCGTTTGTGCACCACCAAATTTTCAAAATGATGATCAGCCCTCAACTCTTGAAACACATGTTGAATCTTTACTTGAAATGAGCATACAACAAAATAAAGAAATAAATGAATTGTGTAATTTATACATATGCAACAATTCAAGTGAAAGCTTTCAAAATAATCAAAATTCTATTTCACCTCCAAATTCAAATAATTCTGATTATAACCCTTTTCAATTCAATTTTGAACTCCAAAATGAATTTCAAATTCAAAATGGAAATGTAAATCACTTTTCAAATGATTTTGGCAATGGGAATAATTTCAATTGTGGTGCTACTGAAAACTTTTGTTCTCAACAATTTCAAATTGAAAATTCTCATGTAAATAATTATAAATTTGATTTTGTTGAGCAAACGAACATACTTGACGATTACTTTAAGTTTCGTGAGAAACAAAATCGAATCCAAACTTGTGACGATTCAAATAAAAATCCACCTTTGCCCACAATCGACGATTTTCAAATAACAACTTTTGAAATTGATGAGAATCTTAATGAAGTTGTTGAAAGCTCTGTAATTGATCTGAATTTGAATTCTCTTGAAAACGCAGACATCAATCTTCAATTTGATCTTCCTCTCTCAGATTCTGGAAATTTTGAAAATTTAGCAACTTTAGATTGTCAACATGACAAAAATGATGAAGTTGTTAACAACTATTTAAGTGAAGATGACTTTGATGAACGAAAACTTCTTAACTTGATTGATGATAATGTTGTTGGGTCTGAATTTGAAAATGAAAAATTTGAAAACTTTGAAATTCTTGAGGTTGAAAACAATGATACTGCTGAATGTGATCTTAAGCACAATAACGATTTTTCTGAAACTGTTGAAACTCCTTGCGACTTGATCGTTTCAACTGAACCTCACTGTGATCACTTGTTTTTCAATGATAAATTACTGCGGTATATGAACTCTTTCTGGAATAAGACTGTTTTTGAGAAAACACGATTTCAAAATTTACTGAAAATTCATTTGTTTGGTTTTAACTTTAGGTTTACGAATGAACCTTTAGTCAATAAAATTTCAAATATCAAAGCAAAACTGAACAATATTTCTCAAAAAAATGTGGGGGTGAGAGTGATTCACACGTCCCTCAATTTATACACCATCTGAACAAATCAAGCTTTGTTTTCGAAACTTTTACTGAACCCCAGCTTGATGACCTCTCTTTCGTTGCTACGAAAATTCAATTCGATTTTAGGATCAATTGTAAGCTCAAAATTATAAAATTAGCAACTCAAACTTTTGAAAAAACAAAATTTGTTTTTCCAAATCTGACACGTATAAAATCCGTTATGATTTGGTTTTCACTGCTTAAGCCGTGTCTCACAATCTTAATGAGGCTGATCCATTGGTCCATTGAGGACCGGTTCATATATTCGATGACTTCTTATTTTCTGCACGTGTACCCGGTAAGTCGTGCTGACCCTCTTATTTTATTTCCCTTTCACTAAGATATGTCTGATTAACGACTGTGAGGACACAGACACACTCAAGTGTGGGGGGGGGGGATTTATATTACATCAGCAATCAAATTTTATGAACTAGGTCATTCATTAAACAAGGATTAACTTAAATGCATAAATAACACCTTGGTTCTTGTTTGATAAGTTGAATTGTTGGGTGATGGGAATGAACATTATTTATTCATTGAATCGTAATGTGTCATTTTAAGATGTTAGCTTGAGACTGTGCAGACGTTAGTCGTCTTCTGGAGTAAGCGTGTCAACCCTTGTTATACATGTTAGAATGTGCAAGTAAAAAAAATCAAAACAAATATCAAATAATAATGATTTTGCACTTATATTTGTTGGATTTTCTGAGTTCGTTTTCATGCATAATATTTTCTTTTCCACTCAAATTTTCAAAATCGTAAGTTCTAAATCCACTTGGCCCACTTAAGGAGAAATGACTCATTGTAGCGTTCTTCTTCGATACCCCACATTATTCAAACCCAAGTTTTTAATCGATTTACATCCTTGTTTCGACAAGTTTATCTTATATTGTTATGCTCATGAACCTTTGTTTAAAGGTCAAAAACGTCACTTTTTATACCAATATTACACCACCCACTCCGTACTTGTTTTAAGGTAGGATAACCATTTACCACATTTTATTTTATATGGGTTATCTATCTTACGAAACTTTGCTTATCATTCCTTTCAGCTTTTTGTATAACATCAATCCAGACTTGTGTGTTAAATTAGGGTTATAGAAGTAGAGTAACTAGGGCACAAAACTTTCCTTTCATGAAGTGTTGGTTTAGTAGAGGAGGAATCAAATGAAATCATGTACTGCATGATTCCATTCCATCTCCATTCATCATGCAAAAGAAAAAAAAAGAAAAAAAAGAAAAAAAAGAAGAAGAAAAAGAGAAAAAAATAGAAAAAAAAGAAAAAGAAAAAAAATGAAATAAAGAGAGAGTCTCTCAGAATAAAATAGTCATTTATCATTCTTGACTATGAAGCATCCATTTCCATTCCATCCACATCCATCATGTCGTACTTAGAAGCAAGGATTTTAGTTGAGGAGATGAATGGAAACAATACGTCCATATGTGCCTTAGTATTACTTTATCTTTTGTAGCTTGAAATTCAACTAATACACCTGCCCTCTTATCTATAATATTTTTAGAACTTACAAAATTTTCCTTCATCTATGCATAACTCACATCCAATACAGTATAGTTACACTGGTGCAAAATTATTCAAAAAAAAAAAAGAATAAATGATTGGGTGCACATTGTCGATGTGTAGAACTTTGGTTGACACCACGCTCTTAACCTTCAAGACAATTACAGTGTTATCAAGGAATTACGATTCAACTAAATTTTTTATTCATTTTTGCACCAATTATGGGATGGACAATGTAGGACTAAACCGTTATTATTGAAGTTAGGTAAAATCCTTGGAACGTGAAAGACCTTAAATATATTGTTTGATTAATCCGCGTACATACGACGCTTTGGATTTTGTGGGTAGTATCCGCTGAAAACCCTCACGAGACAACACTCGTCCTACTAGGGACACCTAGAGGTTTAACGGCTTGTTGCATATGCTAAATGCAATCGTGTTTCCTACGAAAGTGTGACATATCTTAGTTTAGTTTATTCGAGGACGAATAAAAAGATAAGTGTGGGGGTATTTGATATACACGTAAATGTGTATATTTTATCCGCTTATTTATCTTATTTTATATTTAAAATAATTGATACTGTGTATTTATAGTTGTGTTTTCAGATTATTTATAATGAATGGATTAATGCACTTAATTGTTGAAAAGCTTGAAGAATTGGTGTATGAAGAGTGTTGATTTTGAGAGTTATATTAAAGCTTGAAGAAATGTTGTGTTCAAACACCTTCTGCAGCATATTTTAATAATCCAATGCCTTTTCATAAAGATAGCTTGTTGCAGATGATATGGAGTTCCTATTCATGATCAAAACAATTGAAATTGATGTCATTTGTTGCCCGCAAGCTACTACAATAACAAATCTATTCATACGCGTTCACATTAGCTCATTTGCAAGGCATATCTCTCATGCTGCGTTCACATTGGCTCATTTGAAAGGCTTTTGTAACACCCCACCTCCGCCAGGGTGGCTCTTGCAAGCACTCTGACTTTGGAGGGGCGTTTGAATCAGGTAAACATGCATAATGATATATCAAGGCAAAACAAGAACATATGTATATATGTAAACAGAGTAAATAACATAGATAAAGCAGCGGAAGATTTCAAACCATTTCAAAACCAGTCTGGTACAACATAATGTCAACTTTCCAAATAAACAAGTCTAGATAAAAACCACATCACTGAAAACGAAAAATACATAAGTACTATCCCCAAAATTAATGATAACCATAGCCAGCTTCATGTCAAGACCATACATGAGCTAAGATCCCACAAGCAAGCGATCAGAAATCTAGCTAAGCTCCAATATTCCCTCCCTGAGAACCTGGGGGGGGGGGGGGGGAAACGGAAGAAAAGAGGCGAAAGAAAACAGGTCAGTCAAAAAGACTGAGTAAGCCCTACTACAATCAATGTAAACTGATAAAGTTAACTGGCATGAGAAGCAGGTATAATCATAAGGATAACAACGTACTAGCATGATGATTAACTAACAAGGTAGATAAGGTGTCATCGCATAATCAGGTTTAAGGTTTTGCACCACAGGTGTACTAGCAAACTAACATGACTGGAATAAACAAGTATTGATCCCTTGGCCCAAGCTTTGGCCCAATAACATGAAGTGACCCTAACACGAGGTCCAATAACATGAAGTGACCCTAATACAGGGTTCAACCAAACGGTCTAGTCGATCGGCTCCCTAAGCCTAACTCATCACGTGTTGGTGTCAATACGGCCCAAACATAATTGTAGTCGAACTGTGCCGGGTCCACCCTTCGGGTGTATCAAGCCCTAGGGTGCCAACCCCTGGACACCATAAACATGAGTGCACAGTCTCGATCTACTGGTACCCATGGGTGACTTCTCCAAATACGGACTACGTGCACGACCATAGTCCGTCCGGAACTACATCGGCGTACCACACGGCCGTCGTCTATTTGGTCGCTTACCTCCAGCCCAGTAATCGTGCCCCCTCCCTAGCCTAGTCCCTAGGGCCTTAATGATACCAATTTTTGGGGATTACTGCGGAGTGGGCCCCCATTGCTAGGATTTTCTAGTGGGTTAAGTACGGTTTAACCCTCTTGCTAATCATGGATTAACTTGGTTAAGTGTAACGATGAGTTCACGACTTAACCCTGATTAATCTACCAAGCCCAAATTGGTTAAGTATTAAGTGGACCATGACTTAACCCTAATCATGAGGCATTAATTAATTTAATGCGCCTTAACCTCTCACATTAGACCTCGTTGTGGTTACTAGTTAAGCCGGTCGGTTCCGGGTAGCTTTACACCACAACTTGGTCTAACCTCGGGTTCAAGGTACAACATGGCCAACTTCTCACATTGGGTCCTATTGTTTGTAGCAACTAGTTAAGCCGGTCGATTCCGGGTAGGTTTACGCTACAAACTCAACCCAACCTCGAGTTGGTCACACTTATCTTTTCTAAGTGTCATGTCCATCATGTTTCCAAAACATGTTACAAATTTTCAAGCAATTTGGTAGACCTAACTTAATAGGTAAATTCCCAATGGGTAGACCTAACTTAATAGGTAAATTCCCAAGCTTATGTTTTTATGTCTTTTAAGTTTACCCAACCCCAAACGCAATCCCATCGCTTACATATCGCAATAGCGCATAAAGGATAGAAAGAGGGAACTTGGCATAATCATGACATAAAGGTATTGAAGCCACAAGTTTAACATGGTGGCATATGAAATGTTCATGTGTTCATACCCTTGCATATTACATTTTTAGGCCTCAAAAGCATGCATAAAACCAAACTTAGCATATTGGTGATACATGGTGCTAAATGACATGTAGAAATGGCCATAAGTTCGCATCTAGCCTCACATGCAAGTTATCATAAGAGATATGCTAACTTACATGTTGCCAAAATGCAACCTTTGGCATAAAGCTTGAAGCTTTATGTTCATAAACCCAAGATAAGCTTGCATAACATAATAGCATGAACAAAATGTTCAACCCAAACTTGCATAACATAACTTGGCATACTTGCATATAAACTTGCATATCACAACATGATAAACTTGCATATAAACTTGCATATCACAACATGATAAACTTGCATATAAACTTGCATATCACAACATGATAAACTTGCATATAAACTTGCATATAACAACATGATAAACTTGCATTTCATAGCATAGTAAACTTGCATATCATACATTTAACTTTAGAGTTTAAGTACGAAAGTAGAATAGGGCTTACAATGCTTAAGAAGTCACAAAAATATGACAAAGCCCTTATGAAATCAATCAAACCCAAAATGCAAGCTCTAACATAAAAACCCTTGAGCCAAAATGATCAAAACTCTTTCTTTATGATGCAAATATAGAAACTTGACTTGAATGCAAGCTAATGATGCTCATACAAGCTTGAAAACACTCGTATGCATGGAAAATCTCATAGAAATTTATTTAGGAATTTTATGAAGAGAGTGGAGGCCATGAGAGGGATGATTTTGCCATAGTTTAGTTACTAGAATGAATAATGATGATTTAGGGTAGGTTAGGGTCTTATTTATAGAGATTAGGACTAGTTTCAACCCTAGGATTAAACCCTAGTTTCAATCTCAGCCCTCAAAACCGAATCTGGCCTCCAAGCTCAACACAATCTCAAAATGGTGCACCAGGCTAAACAGCCCGGCTGGACCAAGTCGACAGCCAAGTCGACAGGGCTGTCGACTTGGGTCCAACCAAGTCGACTCCCAAGTCGACAGGGCTGTCGACTTGGGTGCTCTGGCGGGAATTCTCCGCCTGGCCCAAACTGGCCCAAATTCAAACTTGAATTTGAAATCTGTTTTTTTTTTTTTTTTTTTTACTTTGAAATTTTCTGAAAACTTCGTTGGGCCTTAATCGGGTCATACGGACTCCGATTTTCGAAAACTCGGACTCTATTTCGCGTATTTTTCCGAGACGAACGTAATGGCATAGCTTGTTTCCCTTGATTCAGATTTTTGAATTAAATTCTGCCTCGATTTATGTTATAATAGGTTATTGAAAATACGGGTTGTTACATTCTCCCCTCCTTAAAGGATTTCGTCCCCGAAATCTTCAAGTTAGGAAGAACATATCCTACCATCCAATCATCCATCTACTCAAAACATCATCCACGAGCAATCATTGTCCTTACAAGATTCTAAATGTTGTATGAACATATGCAAAGGTGTGTGTATATGTACTTATCTAATGCAAATATCATCAATGCAAATTATGTTAGTGAAATGAATCCATATGTATGCAATTCCTAACATAATGTATAACATCTATATGTGTGCACATAACATACATCCATATGCAACATCCATGTGATAACACAAAAATTTTCATCCATGAATAAGCATAATCACTCATGCATATGCAATATGAGGAGTGTGTGAGCCGATCTAGTGCCTAACGTGTATAATGCATCCACGAGTAACCACTTGCAAACACTTGCAACCACTTGCAACCATCAAGCATAACATGTTTCAAACACATGTTTCATCCAAAGGGTTTCTACCTAAGGTTCTCATGACAAGATTAACACGATAAACTAGATAAACATGGATAGCAAAGAGAAAGATATGCTAACAAAGAAAAGAGATTGAGAGTGTACCCTCAAAAAGGAATGGATAAAGACCACGCGTCTTCTCCTCGGTTTCCCAAGTTGCGTCTTCTTCGGCTTCACCCCATTGAACCTTCACCAACTTGACCTCTCGATTCCTTAGCTTCTTGGTCTCCGTCCCCAAGATACGAATCGGAGCTCCCCTCAAAGTAGCCTCTTTCTCCACTTCCACATCTTTCAGAACACTTGGCTCAACAACCTCTGCTGATTCATGTAAACACTTCCGGAGATGCGAGACATGAAAAACATCGTGTACTCCAGCAAGCTTCTCGGGCAACTTCACTCTATAAGCCATCTGCCCGATCCTCTCTATAATAGGGAATGGTCCAACAAACCTCGGTGCCAACTTCCTAACGGCTCCAAATCGGACCACATTCCGCAAAGGAGAAACCTTCACGAAAACCATATCCCCGACATCAAACTCCAAATCAGTTCTTCGCTTATCAGCATAGGATTTCTGTCGGTCTTGGGCCGCTTTCATCCGTCTCCGAATCAACTCGATCTTCTCGGATGTATCTCTGATCAGATCAGGCCCAAGTATAAGCTTATCTGTAGTCTCCCACCAACATGTAGGCGACTTGCACGGCCTCCCATATAAAGCTTCAAATGGTGCCATCCCTATGCTTGCCTGATAACTGTTATTATATGCAAACTCAACAAGAGGAAGATGGTCTTCCCAAGTACCACCAAAATCCAGAATACAAAGCCTCAACAGATCCTCGAGTACCCTATTCACCCTTTCGGTTTGACCGTCCGTCTGTGGGTGATAAGCCGTACTTAGATTCAACCTCGTGCCCGTAGCTTCTTGCAAGCTATTCCAGAATTGACTTGTAAAGATTGGGTCACGGTCACTGACTATACTAGAAGGGACTCCATGTAGCCTCACAATCTCACGAAGATATACAGACGCTAGCCAAGATGCGGTCCTCTTGCTCTTCACCGGAATGAAATGAGCACTCTTCGTAAGTCTGTCCACAATAACCCAAATGCTCGTATTCCCTTTCCTTGACCTTGGTAGCCCATCGATAAAATCCATGGAAATACTCTCCCACTTCCATAGTGGAACGTCTAGAGGATGCAATAGCCCACCGGGCTTCTTTGACTCGACCTTAACTTGCTGGCAAATGATACATCTAGAGACAAACTCTGCCACATCCTTCTTCATCCCAGGCCAAAAGAAAATGCGCTTCATATCTTTATACATCTTATCTCCGCCTGGATGTATAGTCAACTTAGAGCGATGCGCTTCCTCAAGAACTTTTCTTACTAAATCTTCTACCATTGGAACATATAACCTTCCGTCTCTCCTCAGCCAACCCTTGTCATCAATAGAATATCGAGCGAGGTGACTAGACGCCTCTCCTCGAATCAGCTTATCCATAATCTCAACTATCTGAGGGTCTTCTCTCTGCGAAGCCCCAACTTGATCAAGGAGGGTAGGTCTGAGTTCCAGAGATGCTAAAGAACCGGTCATCGACTCAACCGCCAAAGAGAAATCAAAGGTTGCCACATACTCTAAATTCTTCATCTCAACGAATAGAGGACTTAGGGTCAACCTTCTTCTACTCAATGCATCTACTACCACATTACCCTTGCCAGGGGTATAAGCTATCTCAAAATCATAGGACGCCAAGAATTCCATCCATCTTTGTTGCCTCAGATTCAGATCCTTCTGAGAAAAGAGATACTTCAATGACTTGTGATCGGTATAAAGCTCAAATCTTTCTCCCAGAAGATAATGGCGCCAAGCCTTGAGTGCATATACTATTGCTGCCAACTCTAAGTCATGAGTGGGATAATTCTTCTCATGCACTTTGAGTTGTCTACCGCCAAAGCATATCACCCTTCCTTCTTGCATAAGAACAGCTCCTAACCCCGTGCCACATGCATCGGTGTATACTGTAAATAACTTCCCTCCATCGGGCAAAGCTAGAACAGGTGCTGATGTAAGAGCTCTCTTGAGCTTCTGAAAAGCAAGCTCGCATTCTATGCTCCAAGCAAAAACTAAATTCTTCTTCGTCAATTTAGTGAGAGGAGCAGATATCTTTGCGAAGTCCTTGATGAACTTCCGGTAAAAACCCGCAAGACCTAGAAAACTTCTTACTTCGGTTGCATTCCTTGGAGTCTTCCAATCCTGAACTGGAACTACCTTAGCGGGATCCACCGCTAAGCCTTGCTTAGATACTATATGTCCAAGGAATCTAACTTCCCTTCTCCAAAAGTGACACTTGGAGAACTTGGCCTTCAACTGATGCGCTCTAAGCGTATCCATCACCTCCACGAGATGCCTTGCGTGCTCTTCCTCATCCTTAGAGAAGATCAGAATATCATCTACGAAGACCACGACAAACTTGTTCAAGAACTCTCTGAACACCCTACTCATCAAGTCCACGAAATATGCGGGTGCATTAGTCAAGCCGAACGGCATGACAAGCCATTCGAAGAATCCATCTGGAGTTCTGAACGCAGTCTTGTCTATACTATCTTCAGCTACTCTGAGCTGATGGAATCCCGTAGCAAGATCAAGCTGAGAGAAAACAGAAGCACCGACAAGCTGTTCAAAGAGATCATCAATCCTCGGTAACGGGTGTCTGTTCTTCTTAGTCAGCTTATTCAACTCTCGATAGTCAACATAAAGTCGGAGAGAACCATCTGCCTTGGTAGCAAATACCACAGGCGCTCCCCATTCAGATATACTTCGTCTAATGAAGTTCTTTTCAAGCAACTCCTTTACTTGCTTACTTAGCTCCCGCCTTTCACGCGGAGCCATGTGCCGAACGGGCAAAGAAACCGGCTTTGCATTATCCACCAGATAAATGCGGAAATCAATCTCTCGCTTAGGGGGCAACCCCCTAACTTCATCAAAAACATCCGGATACTCTCGAACCACTCTCACAGACTGAAGAGTTTCCACTGACGAGTCGAGTGATTCCAGATAGCACAACATGACGGGACCTCTCGGATCACAAGAAATCTCTAGGGTGTTTCCGAGGCGAGTCACGAGCCTCACAACCCTATGCTCACAATCAAGAATGGCTCCATATCTGGACAGCCAATCCATGCCCAATATCAATCCGTATCCCCTAAAACCAAGAACATAAGCACTGCACAAGAAATCTACACTCAGTATAGAGATCCTCAAATCCCCACATATCATGGACAAATGGGCGGAACCCCCAATAGGATTTGAGACACAGACGGGATCATCTACCAAGCTAGTACTAAGGTGCAAACTATCAACAAGATCAGATGAGATAAAGCTATGCGATGCACCAGAATCAAACAAGGTACGAACTGGAAAATCAGAAATATATACAAGGCTCTCAACAGAAATACTACCTCGATCGGGAACTGGAGCGACATTGAGAGCATGAACTTGCCCTCCTGAAGGTCCAGCACGCTGAGTCTGACCCTGGCCTTGCCCTTGCTTCTTCGGGCAATCCCTACTGAAATGTCCAGTCTTACCGCAGAAAAAGCATTCACCATTCTTCCTTTTCCTCTTCTTACAATCCTTAATAAGATGCCCAACTGAACCGCAATAATGGCACTTCTCCTTTTTGTTCTTGCCCGTGTTGTTGTTCCCCTTGTTGCCTTGACTCTTGTTCTTGTTCTGATTGCCTTGACTGCTTTGACCACTTGGATTACCCTGATTTCCTTTTCCCTGGGAATCAGTCTTCTTGGCTTGAGTATCATTCATCTTGGTCTCTTTCTTGACATCTCCCTGAAGTAACGCCATATCAACCAAACTCTCAAACGTGGCCCCATGGGGAATATGTGACATAGCCAATCCCTGCAACGGCTCATTCAATCCTCTAGCAAAACGAAGAGCCTTCTTCTTAGGAGTATTCACCATATCCAAGCCAAAACGAGCTAACTGATTGAACTTGTTCACATATTCTTTGACAGACATATCTCCTTGTTTCAAAGTTATGAACCTCTCCATTTGCAGATTCTCCTCAGCAGAAGATAGAAACTTAAGCACGAACCTTGCCCTGAAATCGGCCCAAGTATCAACAGGCCTAGTACCATTGGTGACTTCCCACCAATAAGCGGCTTCATCCTTCATAAGCCAAACCGCCAACAAGATCTTCCTTTGATCGTCTATCCCAAAGATAGCAAATAAATCCTCGGTCTCTTTCAACCAATTTCTGGCCTCTACAAAAGTCTCAGTGCCTTGAAAGTTCTTTCCACCCATTGCTTTGAAATCTTTGCAAGCCTTTGCGAAGTCAGCTTGAGGATGCTGAGGGGGAGGAGGAAGAGGAACCTCAGCGATAGGAGGAGGAGGAACATTAACCACCGGAGGAGGAGGAGGAGGAACATTAACTACCGGAGGAGGAGGAGGAACATCTGCGGGGCCGGCTTCGGTCGCCCTAGCCTCCAAAAGTCTCCTATACCAAACAGGTACGTGTACTCCCTCCGGAATAGCAAAGTTATCGGCCATACTGAAAACGAAGAAAAAGACAGATTCAGAATGGAGAAAAACGAAGGAATTTTGCTAATGGCTTTTTGGGGAATAGCCTTTAAAATAAACTAGACTTTTCTTTGGAAAATACTTTATACTTGGTTTTGAAAATAGTTTTCCAAAAGTTTTCTAAAAACCCCTTTTTGTTCCTTCTCGTAAACCTTATGCTCTGATACCAAATGTAACACCCCACCTCCGCCAGGGTGGCTCTTGCAAGCACTCTGACTTTGGAGGGGCGTTTGAATCAGGTAAACATGCATAATGATATATCAAGGCAGAACAAGAACATATGTATATATGTAAACAGAGTAAATAACATAGATAAAACAGCGGAAGATTTCAAACCATTTCAAAACCAGTCTGGTACAACATAATGTCAACTTTCCAAATAAACAAGTCTAGATAAAAACCACATCACTGAAAACGAAAAATACATAAGTACTATCCCCAAAATTAATGATAACCATAGCCAGCTTCATGTCAAGACCATACATGAGCTAAGATCCCACAAGAAAGCGATCAGAAATCCAGCTAAGCTCCAATATTCCCTCCCTGAGAACCTGGGGGGGGGGGGGGAAACGGAAGAAAAGAGGCGAAAGAAAACAGGTCAGTCAAAAAGACTGAGTAAGCCCTACTACAATCAATGTAAACTGATAAAGTAAACTGGCATGAGAAGCAGGTATAATCATAAGGATAACAACGTACTAGCATGATGATTAACTAACAAGGTAGATAAGGTGTCATCGCATAATCAGGTTTAAGGTTTTGCACCACAGGTGTACTAGCAAACTAACATGACTGGAATAAACAAGTATTGATCCCTTGGCCCAAGCTTTGGCCCAATAACATGAAGTGACCCTAACACGAGGTCCAATAACATGAAGTGACCCTAATACAGGGTTCAACCAAACGGTCTAGTCGATCGGCTCCCTAAGCCTAACTCGTCACGTGTTGGTGTCAATACGGCCCAAACATAATTGTAGTCGAACTGTGCCGGGTCCACCCTTCGGGTGTATCAAGCCCTAGGGTGCCAACCCCTGGACACCATAAACATGAGTGCACAGTCTCGATCTACTGGTACCCATGGGTGACTTCTCCAAATACGGACTACGTGCACGACCATAGTCCGTCCGGAACTACATCGGCGTACCACACGGCCGTCGTTTATTTGGTCGCTTACCTCCAGCCCAGTAATCGTGCCCCCTCCCTAGCCTAGTCCCTAGGGCCTTAATGATACCAATTTTTGGGGATTACTGCGGAGTGGGCCCCCATTGCTAGGATTTTCTAGTGGGTTAAGTACGGTTTAACCCTCTTGCTAATCATGGATTAACTTGGTTAAGTGTAACGATGAGTTCACGACTTAACCCTGATTAATCTACCAAGCCCAAATTGGTTAAGTATTAAGTGGACCATGACTTAACCCTAATCACGAGGCATTAATTAATTTAATGCGCCTTAACCTCTCACATTAGACCTCGTTGTGGTTACTAGTTAAGCCGGTCGGTTCCGGGTAGCTTTACACCACAACTTGGTCTAACCTCGGGTTCAAGGTACAACATGGCCAACTTCTCACATTGGGTCCTATTGTTTGTAGCAACTAGTTAAGCCGGTCGGTTCCGGGTAGGTTTACGCTACAAACTCAACCCAACCTCGAGTTGGTCACACTTATCTTTTCTAAGTGTCATGTCCATCATGTTTCCAAAACATGTTACAAATTTTCAAGCAATTTGGAAGACCTAACTTAATAGGTAAATTCCCAATGGGTAGACCTAACTTAATAGGTAAATTCCCAAGCTTATGTTTTTATGTCTTTTAAGTTTACCCAACCCCAAACGCAATCCCATCGCTTACATATCGCAATAGCGCATAAAGGATAGAAAGAGGGAACTTGGCATAATCATGACATAAAGGTATTGAAGCCACAAGTTTAACATGGTGGCATATGAAATGTTCATGTGTTCATACCCTTGCATATTACATTTTTAGGCCTCAAAAGCATGCATAAAACCAAACTTAGCATATTGGTGATACATGGTGCTAAATGACATGTAGAAATGGCCATAAGTTCGCATCTAGCCTCACATGCAAGTTATCATAAGAGATATGATAACTTACATGTTGCCAAAATGCAACCTTTGGCATAAAGCTTGAAGCTTTATGTTCATAAACCCAAGATAAGCTTGCATAACATAATAGCATGAACAAAATGTTCAACCCAAACTTGCATAACATAACTTGGCATTCTTGCATATAAACTTGCATATCACAACATGATAAACTTGCATATAAACTTGCATATCACAACATGATAAACTTGCATATAAACTTGCATATCACAACATGATAAACTTGCATATAAACTTGCATATAACAACATGATAAACTTGCATTTCATAGCATAGTAAACTTGCATATCATACATTTAACTTTAGAGTTTAAGTATGAAAGTAGAATAGGGCTTACAATGCTTAAGAAGTCACAAAAATATGACAAAGCCCTTATGAAATCAATCAAACCCAAAATGCAAGCTCTAACATAAAAACCCTTGAGCCAAAATGATCAAAACTCTTTCTTTATGATGCAAATATAGAAACTTGACTTGAATGCAAGCTAATGATGCTCATACAAGCTTGAAAACACTTGTATGCATGGAAAATCTCATAGAAATTTATTTAGGAATTTTATGAAGAGAGTGGAGGCCATGAGAGGGATGATTTTGCCATAGTTTAGTTACTAGAATGAATAATGATGATTTAGGGTAGGTTAGGGTCTTATTTATAGAGATTAGGACTAGTTTCAACGCTAGGATTAAACCCTAGTTTCAATCTCAGCCCTCAAAACCGAACTGGCCCCCAAGCTCAACACAATCTCAAAATGGTGCACCAGGCTAAACAGCCCGGCTGGACCAAGTCGACAGCCAAGTCGACATGGCTGTCGACTTGGGTCCAACCAAGTCGACTCCCAAGTCGACAGGGCTGTCGACTTGGGTGCTCTGGCGGGAATTCTCCGCCTGGCCCAAACTTTCCCAAATTCCCAAATTCAAACTTGAATTTGAAATCTGTTTTTTTTTTTTTTTTACTTTGAAATTTTCTGAAAACTTCGTTGGGCCTTAATCGGGTCATACGGACTCCGATTTTCGAAAACTCGGACTCTATTTCGCGTATTTTTCCGAGACGAACGTAATGGCATAGCTTGTTTCCCTTGATTCAGATTTTTGAATTAAATTCTGCCTCGATTTATGTTATAACAGGTTATTGAAAATACGGGTTGTTACAGCTTTCCATTCACATGTGTTCACAGTTAGCTACTTGGTTATTTTGAAAAAGGGATTTTGTCCCACATTGTGTAATGAGCCTCTTAGCCTTGGCCAATACAACTATAAATACCTTGTATCTTATTCATGTAAAAACACATTTAGTTTTATTCTGTAATTCTCTTCTTGGAATAAAACTCTTCTCCTTTTTCTCTCAGTTGTTATTTTATTTTATTTATGTTCATGTCTGTTATTTCCTTTTTCTCTTCTTCTTTAGCTATGTCTAGCTAATCCCCTTTGATTGGGGGGTGATGACGCTAATAGATATGATTCAACATGAATCACATAGCCAATAGATGATGACTTTATACATGTAGATCTGGATCTGAATCAAGGGTTAGATCTGAACCTTCATATCTTGTGTCGTTTAAGAGCTATGCTCCTTCACAGGGTATATTCGTGTTCGATCTAACAATTATCAGATTTAGATCTAATTTTAGGGTTTTAGAAATTAATTAGTGAATCCGTCCTGATAGTCTATGGTTGTTTAAGAGCTCAGCTCCTGCATAGGCTATGCTTGTTGTTATTTACTTATTTGTTTCTAAGAACCTAATTATCGTTGATTCATGTGTGTGACAGAAACATGAATTAGATCTATATTTATTTGTTGGCTATTGATGAGTGTGAATTTAATCTATGTCATTATCCCTTAATTGCTTTCTCTTATTATATAAATCTCACTTTTTATTTAATTGCTGTTATTTTCTGTGTTTTCAATCAATCAAAATCCTGGAATAACTTGATTGGATTTATTAATTAAAATATTTTTGGTCCCAGAGTTCGACACCCTCTACAACAATCCTTGTTGTTTAGGAAAGCCGAACGGATTTTACAGTAGTTTACAACTGTAAAATTTGTTTGCAAACAATACCATGATAACACTCCTAGCTAGAAAGAAACGCATGTCCTCCCTAAGGTCCACTCCCGTTTCTGGTTCAGACTGGGGTGTGAGGCTCGCGAATTAACGCTATACACCAAAGTTATGCCATTTTAAGGTTGTGCTTTGATCATCAACCACAAGATTCTGCTTTTCAACAGAAGCCTTAATCATTTGCATTTCAGCATGCCACATAGGCAATTCACGCCATGCGACTGATGTCTATCGATATATAACCTCTGAGCTCGTACGTCTCAGAGAAGGGCGTTAAGCAAGAGAATAAATTCTCCGCCACCAAACAAATATATATTTAATAGAGATCAATCAGCACAGAATAAAATCCAATGTCAGACACACATCCATTTACAAGTTCGTTTTGGGTCTGAACGAAACCAGAGGCCCCTTATTCCTCATCCCATATGTCCAATACAGGAGAGAGGTCCTCGCATATCTGGTCGATCTCCAAGTACGTTTGGATGATCATCACTTATTACCCTGTCTTGGGTGTACAGCCCAATCAAGACATCAGTAATCATTCAAACGATGTGAAGACCTCCGATCTTCAACCACCGTCTTCATCGTCGACTTGTCGTCGTATCAATTATTCAAAATGGGATAAACCCGGTCATTCTGAATAACTCGCGTATCTTATAAACAAGTGCTATAAAAACACAACATACGCCTCATTCCAATCCAGAATATTCTTTTATTCAAATATTCTTTTCACAATTTAAACCAAATTAAGGTTTTCCAACTTGTCGAGATTAACGAACCTTACCGAAGTAATCATTTATTTAATTTCCCAATCCCAACCTATTCATCCCATGGAGCAGAACTGGTAGTACTCCATATCTAACACCACGGTGTTATTGGTAAAATTAATTGCCATTTCACGTCCAAATCTAATTAAAGATTCAACTATCGCTTGGAGCAAAACTAGTGATACTCCATTCTCGATCATTTCCCAAATTTGATAATTTAAATTATCACATTCACATTTCAATCTAATTAAAGGTTCATTAAAACTCCACTTAGTTTTAATCCCCAAAAATCATTATATAATGATTATTCAAATTTAGGAAATAAATCCTGCCTTTAACTGGGTTAAAGAACCAATGTCATTTAAAACACAGTTCACGATAAACCCAAAATCATATTCCATTAATTATGGAATCTTCACGGAAAACAGATCAATATATATAATCGATATAAAATTCCTTATCCAACCAATAATGTAAATGGAATAACGACAAAGCCTTTTAAATTCCATATATAGTAACAGTCTTCCTCCACAAAAGTTCACTTCGATTATTACCAAATCGAATTCCATTCCATTCCAATTTATTTTATTAAATCGGAAAACTTTTCTTTGGAAAATTCCCATTAATCTTAATAAAAGATTTATAAATTCCAAATCACATTTCACTGTTAATTGGGTTAAAGAACGAATGTCGTTAAAACACAGTTCACGATAAACCCAAAATCATATTCTTTTATTCAATTCCAATTAAATATTAATTAATTAATTGGAAAACTCCACAAAATCTTAATTAAAAGGTTTATTCTTTTCTCAACAGGGTTTAAGAACAGTGTTACTGAAGACACCATTCACGACAAACTCAAAATCCCATTTGATATTAAATACAAGGCTCTGAATAGAAACTATATCGTCTTATATTCAATATCAAATTCTGAAACCAACAAATATCGTATTGGAAATAACGATATATATATAAACAACTTCCAAATTTCCATAACAATATCTATGTAATCACGAAACCCAATATCGAAATATTTCGAAGATTATTTCCATTCCAAATCCATTCCAATTTGTTCATTGGAAATTTTTTGTTATATTACAACCATTCACAAATCCAATTTATTTTATTTAAAAATTATTGGATTCCAAATCTAGTTAATAACCAATTCATTTTGATAAAAATATATTTTTATCCTTACAAACGGGGAATTTTTCATCCCAATTCCTTCCAAATCATTTATTATGATTTTACACAAATTATTAATATTTTAAATACTTTTATTACAGTCCTTTCAGTCGATTTCCATAAACGGTCATCGAACTGCACTTACAGCGACCTTTTCCAAATTTGATTTGGACATAATTCCAAATCCAACCGTTAGATTTCAAATCTCTTATGTTCGTTGGAAAGATCTTTTCGATACGAACCCAATGGTTCCGATTTTAAGAGAATCCGACGGTCGGATCTCTCGTAATTTCAACTCGAAGCCAATGGTCGAAATTCGAGAACGGTCGCGGCGCGGCGCGTTCTATTCAGGCCATTAAATATATAATATATATATATTATATATTTTGTTGATTTCATTTTTAAAACGTATTTTATAAATCGTTTTAAAAACGATTCCAACTTCATTTTCAATTTTAAATCAGAATTGCATATCCTATATCATTATAATATTAAAATGATAATAATTTCAAAATATCAGATTTTAAGATTCTTTCCTTTTCGATATTCATTATAAAAATGAATAAAATCGATATAAATGTCATTCGCGTTAAAATGGCGCAAATCTAATCAACACGACTTCATATATTTCAATATTTTCGTGTCCATCCCATATCGGATATAAAAGTCATATTTCAATCCTTTACTGAATATTATTTTAAAATATTTGTTATTTTAAAATATTCGTTAATTTAAAATATTCTTTCTGAATTGGAATCAGACACTGTCAGTTACCATATAATTTTATTTATATGGATTTCATACACATATGTATACAAAACAATGATAAATAATCAACCATCATCCAGAGTGCACTACACAACCGTATAAGCATTAAATATAAATAATTAATGCTTAAAAACAATCTATCAACCAATCGATTGACATACAACTAAACAGTTGGGATTAGTGTATGCCAAATATCATCCCAATACCCATGTGTGGTTTCAATCAACACACACAGATTTTATTTGTGCAGTTGGGCGATGTGTAAAATATATCGTCCCAATCAATATCAGTCAAATGAGTGTACATAAACAAATCGTCCGATTTGTAAATGAATGTTTATTTTCATTTATATACACGTTAAAAATTATACTTTTAACGATAAAATATTTATTTCAACACATGAATATTTTATACAGTTCATTTATACAATAAAAATGATATTTTTATTGTTCTAACATATTTTCGAAAATTTTGGCAGCATAACGGCGTGATACTAGAACCGAAATAAGGTCTAGCATTATCCCGCGCCTAATACTGGCTCGCGCCATACACATACCAATTCCAATCGATTCCATTCACATCCCAAACCAAATTCAAGAAATAAATCAATCAAAATAAACAACCAAACATCCATGGTCTCAATCAAAGGTGTCAGGTGCTACTAAGCACCGTCTGCATCCTAGTTTATATTTAACTGTAAACAAAATTAGAGTGAGAAGTTCTCACCTTTGGTTTCAACTCCGCCATTCTTTATTGGATGGTTTGGATTCAGATTTGCCTCATCGCGTCGTGTTCTTCTCTGTGATTTCAACGCAATCCGTTTCACGTAGTTTATATTAAAAATCACATTCTTATACAACGCTATTTACATTTAAAAAAACATATTTTTATATCGATGCTATATATATAAAAATCACATTTTTATAATGTTGCCATGTATATAAAAATCTTTTTCAAATGTAACTTATATAATAAAGATCATATTTTTATAATGCTCCTTATATAATAAAAATCATATTTTTATAATGCTACTACATATATAAAATTCAAAATTTTATGGCGCTATCATATATATAAAAATCAAATTTTTATTCCTATGTCGTCTACATAAAAATACTATTTTTATTCCTATGTTGTCTACATAAAAATCATATTTTTATTCCTATGTTATCTACATAAAAATCATATTTTTATTCTTATGTTGTCTACATAAAAATCATATTTTTATTCTTATATTGTCTACATAAAAATCATATTTTTATTCTTGTGTTGTCTACATAAAATCATATTTTTATTCCTATGTTGTCTACATAAAAATCATATTTTTATTCCTATGTTGTCTACATAAAAAACATATTTTTATATGCTATTCGTATAAATAAAAATCACATTTTTATATGCTCTTCATATATATAAAAATCACATTTTTATATGCTATTCATATAAATAAAAATCACATTTTTATATGCTATTCATATAAATAAAAATCACATTTTCATATGCTTCTACATATGTAAAAATCATATTTTTATATTGCTATTCATATAAATAAAAATCGCATTTTTATATGCTCTTCATATATATAAATTCACATTTTTATATGCTATTCATATAAATAAAAATCACATTTTTATATGCTCTTCATATATATAAAAATCACATTCTTAAATGCTATTCATATAAATAAAAATCACATTTTTATATGTTGTTCGTATAAATAAAAATCACATTTTTATATGCTTCTGCATACATTAAATAAGTAAAGATTAAAAAAACAAAATAAAACTTACAGGTGGTGCAAAGGGGGAGGGGCGCTGCGATTAAGGAGGAGGAGGGGTGCTCGCTCAGGAGGGTGGCGGCGCCTTGGAGAGGAGGTGGTCTCGCGGTGCTGGAGAAAAGGGGGGGTGCGGGTTCTTCAAATCGGAAGTGGAGGAGGAGAGAGGGAGGTCGGTGGCGAGGGGGGAGGGGGCGCAACAGGTGCGGCGGAGGGCGGCGTTGGCGGCAGGAGGCGGTGGGGGCCATGCACGATTTTTTTTTATTTCTGAGCGACGGGATTTCTGAAGGGGAGGGCTGCGTTTTTTTATTTTGACCATGGGATGAAGAATATAGGGTTTGACCACTTATATAAAATATATATTTAATTAATTTTAATTTCCAAAAAGTTGATTTTTTATTCGAACTCCAAATCGAACCCAACGACTGTCGCCCCTTACCAAATACCCACATTCCGGACACAATGGGATATGTCCCGTAAGCCAATTCGATTGTTTCGATCAGTTTTCATCAAAATTAAAATATAAACTAATATAACGTTCAAAATTGATTTCAATGTACATTTTAAATTACCGAGGCCACATACTGACTTCAAAAATTCCCGAAAAATAAATATAGCTATGTTTTGATGATACGGCCCTAACAAAACTAGTTTTGTCGAATTTGGAGACAGTTTGAAAACGGTCATTTTCCAGTCGATTAAATTCAAACTAAAATTTCCAAACACGTTTAAATCCACCACGCTCACATATTAATTTCAAAAATTATGAAAATTGAAATATAGCAACAATTTAACACTCTGGATCCAGCAAAAGTGGTTTTGTCGAAAACGGAGGTCGTTTGCAAAATGGTTATTTTTAAGGGCCATATATATTATATTAAATAATATATAAATTCCATAGCGACTATTTTCAATTTTAAATTGGACATAAATTTTTATTTCCGTTATGAAATCTGAATTTGTCACATTCGTTAGAAAGATATATTTAAACAAATTCAAATATTCTGGTTTTACTGAAATCCGATTTATTTTGAATCTTGTACATTCAATTGAAATTTAAAATCGAATTTTCAAACTACCACGCCATTTCAGGCTCGTTATATTATTAAAATAAATTTATACGTTCTAACTTTGAAATAAATAATTTTTTGTCGTTATTATTTAAAATAAATCATTTTAAATATTCAAAATTCATTAAAATAGCTAAATATTTTAAATTTATCTGGGTTGTTACAGGGTCTGTGACACATTCCTGTGTGACCATCAGTACTAGACCTTCGGGTCAATCTTATGTGAACTCTGTGTGGACCTTCGAGTCATTTGGGTACACTTTTGTGTGATATGGTACTGGCTATGGCTTTAAGCCATCATGTGTGATATCACGTGCATGCATAGCTTCGGCGCACCACTCTGTGTTAGATCCAAGATCTGTGTTTATCATTGATTTCATGATAGTGATTATTATTATTTGTGGTGATATCATTAATGGTTTTGAACTCTTAATACAATTTCAGAGATTCCATGATTTTGTATTTTCGTGATTCCATGCTTATGTGGTTCTGTGGTTCTGTGATTCCATGTTTTTGGTGATTCCGCGATCTTGTGAATCAGTGAAGTACGTGGTTTTATGATTTCACCCTATGATTTCTATGGTTTCAGAGTCTTCCATTCGTGTTATTTGATTCCAAGTGTTGATTACCCTAACCATGGATTTCAGGTAATTCGTGCTAAGGAAATGTTTAAATACATGTTCATGTTCCTCGCTCACATAGCCATTTGCTAATTGTATGGACTTTGAATGATGTGCTTGTTGACATATCTATGACATTCCTTTTTAATGGAAAGGAAATCATTGTATCAGAGCTTTTATATAAATCTGTGTCTTAAGATTCCTTTTCTTTTAGAAAGGAATTAATATTTGGTTGATATTTTATTTCACCTTTTATTATACTAATTTGTAAGCTAGATTGACCTGTGTTTATATTCCTCGGGTCTGACCGAGATCTTTCAGGTTTAGTTGTTATGCTTGCGGTTTAACTGTGTCACTGTTGGGCAATCTCTTCTATTTTTGTTTCCAAGTTATTAAAACCCCGATTTTTAAGTGTATTCATTCTTTATATCGTGTTGTATGAGTAATGGTTCATGTACAACCATTTGTTTGTAGCACATATATTCGTTGTGTTCTATTGTTGTTATAGTATATAAATTGTTATGTGAGTTATGATTGTGTATGTAATATACTGTGTTCTGAGCTGATCCTATATCCATCGTGGAGTTTTATTAGGAAAGTATTAAGTATGTCGAGCCACATGAAAAAACCCAGAGAACACATCATCGACATACTTAATACCTGTTAATGTAAATCTACGAGTGGTCGCTCCTAACGAACCCTGTTCTCCGTTTTAATATTTATTCGTTAATGCTCTTTATTGGAGTGGGTATCTGGGTGGGGCATTACAAAATGGTATCAGAGAAAAGGTTCAGAACAAAGTATGTTAGACACAAAATAGGGTCAGAATAGTGCATGTGTTACAGCGTAGAAGGATAACAATCGTGTCTACATTGGTCACTTTCTTGGTTATCCTTATTTTGTGCTTCCTATCGGCGAGATGTGTGAAACCTTGGGGTAAGGAATTTGTTATGAATTAATCGATCATCCCGTTGTAACCCATATTTGGTGCCTATCTTTTGTAATATGACTTGATAGGGATGTTTTCCATCCTTTAAATCTTTCGGTGTTTAAATCTTTGGGGAGAATTCTTGGGGAATTTTTTTCCCTATCCGTGGTGTTCCCGATGATTGTTGGGTTAGATAAGGAAGATTGGATAGTAGTTTGTGAGCTAAATTTAAAATAGGTTTTCACCCTAAGTAGTGATTTTTTGAATTGAAATAAATAAAAATTTTAATTGTTCAGCGGAAGCAGGAGAATCATTTCAATTGTGCTAGATTTGAAATAGTTAATCATGGGATTAAGAGATGGATAATAAATACGTATAAGTATTGATGAACTTAGCCTAGTGATTAACTAAATTTTTTAATGTAAGGTTGTTTTATTTGTGTAAAGCTAATAGTATTGGTAATAGTAAAAAAAACAACCTTGTATGAATTTAAATTTAATATCATCTCTATGTTGAATGGTCTATCGAGTGTCTTAAGGGTTTTGATCGATACATCTGATCAACGCTATCGATAAAAATTTCTTAAGAACTTATACGAGACTATCGAACATCGTTGATGAGTAGTAAAGTGGAATTTGGTGAAAGATATAGAATGAAACAATTATGTTGGGATAGTGTTAAACCACTGCATGTGATGCAAAATATGATGAATTTGGTGAGGACATGGCGATGATATGTCGACTTCGCAGCCTATCTTTAATGAGGATTATTGTAAATAGGTTGTTTAATGCTATTATAATCTATGAAAATTTTAAAATGTGTTGATTGTAAAAATGTTTTAACTGCACTACTGCCTGAAGTGGTGTGACATTTTTGGAATACGCTTTCACAATTGAGTTTACTCGATGGTTACAACCATTGAATTTGATATAATTCTCGGGATACGGCCAGGCTATTTGATGATCAAAAATCCAAGTAGCATCCGTTGTTTGAGAAAATTTAAACGGATCGATGGTAAGGCTGCGCCGAATGTTGATTGGAGATCGAAAATTTATGAGTGTATATTCCTGGATGCATCTTGTGAAGGGTAAGTTGTGTAGCTTAAACCTTGGGTGTTAATGAGTTGATGAAAATAGTTAAAACTTTTCATTATGTTGGGTGAATTCAAGTTGAAATTTTTTGTGTTATAATTTATATGTGTTAGGAAAATTTGAATACCAAGTGATTGTTTCTTGAATTGGAAGTTCTTGTAAGAAATAATAATAATGTTACGCAAATGGGAATTATGAGTCAAATATTCATTAATCTAAGTAAATTACGAGGACGCAATTTGTTTAAGAGGCAGTCTATCAAAATCCAGATTTTTGGATACCCGTGCTGAGCAGACCATTGTGTATTTTCCATATTTTAAATTATTAAAAAGGAAAATATGAGTTTGGGAGTAAAAATCACATAGCATTTAATCAGGCGATAAGGAATTTGTGGTTTCATAATATGTGTGTTTTAAATGAATTAAGTATTGTGATGTAATGAGTAATCTATTCCAATCTATGTTAGCAAACCATAGTTTAATGAAAAGTGGATGTTGAAAAAATATAATATCGACTAGCAATTGATATTTAAGTGTTTTAAAACATATTTCCAATAAAAATTGACAAGTTGTTTAAGAGAAAATGTATTTATAATATTAATGACAATCAATGAATTAGTTGGATTGTTGTTTAAATAAAAGTATAAGTATTGATTGTGAATCAATATAGGGGAACTTGAAATATTATATTTACATGGATATATTTAAACTGTTAAATCTATGAAGTGTACAACAATTTTGGTGAATATATATATATATATATATATATATATATATATATATATATATATAGAGAGAGAGAGAGAGAGAGAGAGATAAAAATGAGTTTCAAAGGTTAGAATGAATATTTTAGCAAAACACATATGCATTAATATATTTATGTCAAATTAGTATTTAAATATTGTGTAAATGTGGTTTTTGTATTTAATTTGTGTGTTGAGTTATGAAATTTAACACAACTTGATCAGTGTCGTGTGTGTGTTAAGTGATTTAAGATTGTATTAATAATGTTTAATTGAATTAAAATGTGTGTTTTAGTTCTTAAAATGGTGAATTTGATTTTAATTAGTTTAATATATTAACTTAATTTTGGGCTTGAATAGATGGTTATCCCCTTTAGCGCCCTTTAATTTTGTTTCTGGTGTTGGATGGAGAAAAAAATACGTACTCTTTTTCCTCCCTGCTTCTTATTCTTCTTTGTGAAAACACAGTAAAAGCATGCTCCGTTCCTTCTTTCTCCCTCATAGTTTTCATACATGTTCCAATCTAAAGCATTATTAGCATTTAGCTGCTCTCTATTTATTGCTTAGACCAGTCCAAGCTAGAGATTCATCTCCTATGCTAGAAATCAAAGTAAGAAGTTATAGTAAAAGCCATTATTGTTGCATGTTAGTTTTCTTCAATTTTCAAGCTTTAAAAGCTCAATTCTACCTTCTTGATGTTGGATATCTTATCTAAAATCCATTCAATGTGAGTCAATAGACTCACTCTGTGATGATCGCCTCATACTTCCCGTAGAGAACTAAGGAAAAGGCACGATGTATGACCTGTCAGGCCGATATGGGATGATCATCAAGGAAGAATAACTTGAAATGAAACCTGTCGTATAACTCATAGCGCATGGATAATCTATAATAATAAAATATACAACAGGATATAGTAGTGAAGCATAACTGAATAGAAAGTCAAATCTCATAAAACCATAGAATCTAGAGTACAATACATCTCAGTACATGAATCTCTGAATACAATATGCTTCATTACATCCCTCGGAGTACCATTAACCATCAAAATACAACGGAAATTGAAAAGAAATATCTACTCATCATTGTACAACATCATTGACACCAAAACCTTACTACCTACTACTCAGTCTGCTCATCAACATCATTGTTGAACAACCCAAGGTAATAAGAGAGAAACATGAAAACTTGAGTTAGACAACAGTTTTAGTGATCGATATAATGACTAACAATAGTTACATAGGATAATATAACCATAGCCAGTCCAACCATCTGATTTGTCCGATGACCGTAAAGCTAACACGTGAAAATCATCCATCACATGCCATATAAGGATAGGAAAGGGCAACCCCAGTCCCGCTTCTCTTCGAGAACATACGGTGATAACCTACCCAAAGAAAATAGAGAGGAAAGTATATGATAAACCATATCAACCAATATCCTAGCTATCACCGACAATAGCCTTAAATCCATCGATAACCGAACTTGCTTTCAGTGATCAAAAGGGCTAAAGGAAAACCCCATTTCTAGCCAAACTATCATACGCCATCGTGACTACGTGTGTTTTCCTTAATTGACTAAGGCAACTATTCCCATCATGACTGCCTAGGGTACACAATCTATCCATTCTGATCCGGATGGACGTCCCCATGATACCCCTGATTTGAGTCCGCTAGAACACTCCGATTATCCATGATTCCTTGGAACTTCAAAATTTTCAAGCCTTTCTTCTTGGTGATCACATTCTTAGTTGACTTCTCAAATTGATTCCATTATCATCCTTGATCAACTCTCATCTAAGTCAATCCACCACCATAGTGAATCATATATCATTCCATGAACAATATCGCATCAATTCAGCTCCGACCACTCCGACTTGAGTTCACGATCGAAGCACTAACCATCATTGGGTTGCACATCATCCATACGAAGTCCGCTCCTTACCAAATTTCTTCAGCAACCCCTAGGAGCCTCTACAACCAAGTCACCAAAGTTTCGACTCCCCACTAGACATCCCGATGGATCGATATCGGTCAATACACTTAGCGAAAATTTGCTAAGTGTTTGGCTTTGGTCCATCGATGTCTCGAGGTAATCCTGCCAGTCCATTCTCCAAACATTTCGACATTACTATAGAAACCTCTGTCGGTCCTTCATTGCACTCGAATAATCTATCTTCGACGCATCCCAAAACAACTCCGAATGACTCGAAAATTTGCAGACAGCCTTGATTTATGATCACAATGCATTTCCTCAAGTTTCATCTCCATCCATCATGTTGTGATGGATCAGTACTGATCCATATGGAGCGGCACCAGTCCACATAGTTAGGTCATTTTTCGCTCAAATTTTCTGAGCGTTCTCATATGGTCTTCCAGAGCTCCTCCGTCAAGTTTGTCTAAATATGATCATATGAAATTCTAATTTGCTCTATTCTTCAATCCTAAGATCTACGACAACCAATTCTAACAAACAACTCAAACAATGCAATCAACTCAATCAAAACAAAACATCAATTCTAGAATACTGATCATACAAACCTGAACATGTCACAATTATGCCATAAAGATATATAAATATGAGATCTAACATGATTTGGATCTAATCATATGTATTAACATAATTAATCTAACAATTATCTGGTTAACATGATCAAATTAGATATTCGTAGGATGTCTAAATCTGAATTAAACATACATGATCAGATCTAGAGTGAATTTAGCATGTAACATATGAATTTGATCCTAATTTACCCATATAATGCGTAGTTTCTGTGTGAGAGATATCTATCACTCACCTAAACCTCAATTCAATGTAAACCCACGGAGATCAGATCTGTATAGTGCTAAAAACCTTTGTATTTGATGCAATTTGATGTGATCTACCTTTCCTAGATGATGATCAACCTTCTATATGCAATCTGCGATAAATTTGAATGAAAAGAATGGAGAATTAGGGTTTTAGGTTGAACTGGCGAATCACAGACGTACATCCTAACCGCTTATTTATATTTGTAGGTCATTAGCCTAACATGCTTGACTAATTAGCCCATTAGCTGCTAATTAGTCTGCCAAACAAAAGCTGAAACTTAAAACAATAATTCTTCCCAAACCGTTGAAACAAATCCTTAATGTGACCACTCTACGGAATCGTAAACCACCGTTCCGATCCAATGAGACCGATCTCAACACCTGATTTGATCCTTATCAAAATTATAATTCAAACAGTAAACTAAAGGGGAAAAGGGTCATGATTAGGTTTGGTAAACATCATGGACATGTCACACATCTCCGTGAACAACATATTAAAATCTGAGAGGGATCTGACCATAAGGATTAAAGTACAATTATTTTACGATCCTCTGATACATAAAATATGGGTCATTACATTCTCCCCTCCTTTAGGAATTTCACCCCTGAAATTCTAAGCAAACATGAGCACCATAACATCCTGCATGCCTACCATCCACGAGTATCCAATTCAACATCCACCTAATTTAGCATCCAACAATCCATGCAACCAAAATCTATCCTAGCATCCTAGCATGCAGAATCCGAATAGTCTACAATGATACAAGTAAGATACTCAAAGAGTTCTGGATGGTTCGATCTCATACTTTCATTTTCCCACGTGTAATCGTCATCGTCCTCGCTACATTGTAACTTGACTAGCTTAACAACCTTCCTTCTAAGCTATTTCATGTCACTCCAAAGACGCAGAGCGGCTTACGAGGCCTAGAAACTTCAGGCTCGACCTTTAAATCTTCAAACTAATCAAGAGATACCACAATATTCGAATCATGCACAAACTTCCGTAGAAACGATATATGCAGTTAATGCTCTGCTATTATCCCGCTTTAACCCTACTATATCCCGTAGAGGATTACCACCGGTACACTTTCCCTAAATAGCCTATGATATAGCCACTCCGCTATAATCCCTGCTATATTCCGTTATTCCTAATATATCCAGTTATTTCCACTATATTTTATTCTCGTTATATTTTAATGAAAGAAATGAACTGAAAAATGACATCTATACATTACAAAAATTATGAAGTTAGGTATTTTGAATTGAATTTTTTAATATATATTTTGAAATAAAAATACTTTGTATTCTATAAAATTTAATTAAGTTAAATAGCAATTTACGCTTATTTATAGATATTTGTACATGTTTTGTTTAGAATTAAGAATGTACTCATTATAGTTAAACTAAGTTCTAGTTTTTCATTATTACTTTTACATTCGTAAAAACAATACGAACGAGTTACATGTGCTATTTTAGAGTCATCTGCTATATACTGCTATTTCTTCGCTTTATCCCTTCTATGACTTTTTGGACTTTCGCCGCATTGGATCCGCTAAGCGCTTTAACTGCACAGGAAACGATACATGAAACACATTATGCACACTCGTCGTCTTCTCAGGTAAATCAAGTCTATAAGCGAGCTTCGCAATATGCTTGATAATCAAAAACGGCCCAACAAACCTTGATTCTTACTTTCCTTTCTTTCCAAAACGAATAGTGTTCCTTAGACGTGAAACCTTAACAAACACTAAATCTCCAACTGAGAATTCCAAGTTCTTTCGTCTCTTATCGGCATAACTTTTCTAGCGATATTGGGATGCCTTCATTCATTGTCGAATGATCTCAATATTATCCGTCATTTCTCTTATCATCTCAGGCCCAAGTACCAACTTCTCGCCAGTATCTAACCAACAAGATGGAAAATTACATGATCCCTACAATGCCTCATACGGTGCCATTCCAATACTCGCCTGGTAGCTATTATTATAAGCAAACTCGACTAAATGCAGATGGCCTTCCCATAATCCTCCAAAGTCCAATACATAAGCTTTAAGAAGATCCTCCAATACTCGATTAACCCTTTCAGTCTGACCATCTGTCTAGGGATGATAAGTCATACTCATACATAGCTCGGTTCCTAATGTCTCTTGCAAACTTGTCTAGAATCCACTGGTAAACAATCAATCTCGATCATTACCAATACTCTTTGAAATCCCATGGAATCGAATTATCCACCTAAGACATAAATTAACCAACTTCGATACTGTTCTTATTGATCTGACAGGAATAAACCTTCCCTTTTAGTCAGGAGATCCACAACAACCCAAATACTATCATTTCCTACCCTTGTCCTAGGTAATGCATCAATAAAATCCATCGACACTTGCTCTCATTTCCACGTAGGAACTTCTAATGTTCGTAATAATCCACTTGGCTTCTTCTTCTTGGCTTTAGCCAACTAACAGTTCATACACTTCGAGATAAATTTCCCAACATCCCTTTTCATACATTCTCATTAGTAGACTCGCTTTATATCTGGATACATCTTATTACCACTAGGATGAATTGTCAATTTAGAGTGATGACATTCCCTCAATCCATCTATATCGAGAACAACCAGTCGTCTATTCTTGCGAAACCAACCATCTTGATCGAATTCGAAATCCTCAATCTCCTTGGGTTCCATTCTCATCTCCAATCTTCGTATTATTTCCATAAGCTTATCATCTAGCTTCTAGCTTTTGCAAATCCTTTTGATAAGGGTCGGTTTAATCGATAAGCTTGCTAACATCTTGGGCTCTAACTCACAATGAGGTCTAAAGTCAAATTCAGCCAAACACTTGAGATGCTTCCATTTCGAAAACATGGCTCCTAAGCTCGCATGCCTTCGAATTAATGCATCGGCCACTAAGATACCCTTTCCTGGAGCATAAGATATTCCAAAATCATATGATGCTAGAAACTCTAATCATTGTTGCTACCATAGATTCAAATTCTTCTGGGAGAAAAGGCACTTTAATGATTTATAATATATAAACGACTCTAATCTAACTCCTAATAAACAATGCCTCCAAATCTTCAGAGCAAACACAATTGCCACCAATTCTGAATCGGGGGTTGGGTAATTCCTTTCGTGCGTCTTTAGTTGTCGACTTGCATAGACCATAACCTTATCCTCCTGCATTAACACTGCTCCAAGTCCAATGCCACATGCATCGATGTATACCACCATCTCTTTGTTATCACTTAGAATAGTCAACACTGGAGCACTAGTCAATCTTTCTTTCAGGATTCAAAGGCTTCATCACACTTCGCATCTCACGCGAAGACCTGATTCTTCTTCCTCGGTCTGGTTAGTGGTGCAGCTAGCTTCGAGAAATCCTTAATAAATCCTCGATAGTATCCAGCTAAACTAAGGAAATCCCTAACATCTGTTGCACTCTTAGGTCGATCCCAATCCAATATTGCTGCCACTTTTGCGGGATCCACCGCTATTCCTTGTTATGACATGACGTGACCTAAGAATTTTACTTCTTCCTTCCAGAACATTTTGAATACTTAGCCTTCATCTGATGTTTTCATAAGATTTCCAAAACAATTCTCAAGTGTGTCTTGTGTTCCTCCTCGGTCCTGGAATAAACCAATATATTGTCCACAAACACAAGCACGAACTTGTTCAATAGATCTTTGAAGACTCATTTCATAAGATCCACCAGATATGATGGAGAGTTAGTCAATCCAAACGGCATCACGAGACACTTATAGAATCCGATGGTATCCTAAAAGCAGTCTTTGGCACACTATCCCTAACCACTCTCAACTGGTGAAATCCCGTCCAAAATCTATTTAGGAAAACACCTTAACTTCGTGAAGTTGATCAAACAAGTCATATATCCTCAACAATGGATAATTATTCTTCTTGGTCACCTTATTCTGCTAACGATAATCCACACACAATTGTAATGATCCTTCGGTCTTGATCGCAAACATGACTAGTGCACCTCATTCAGATACACATCTCCAAATGAATCCTTTACTCAAAAGATCATTATTCACTTGCACCTCTAACTCTCGTTGTTCCTTAGGCACCATCTTCCTAAGAGGTATTACATTAGGTCTGGCTCCATCCACTAAATCAATTCGAAACTCGATCTCTTGCTATGGCGGCAATCCTCTAACCTCATCAAAAACATCAGAAAACTCTCGAACAATTGGCATTGATGACAACCCATCCCGTGGATCACAAAAGAATATAAAAATCTAACCATATCTCCATTCTCTGGTAGACAACATATCACTGTCATTCGCTATTCCACATTCCCGATCGTCACCTCAAGCCCCTCCCAATCCACAATAGCTGCATACCTCTTGAGCCAGTCTATACCCAAAATAATCCCAAATCCAGCGAAATTCAAAACAAAACAATCATACATGAAAAAGAAGCCATAACACGATAAAGTTAGACCACGACAAAGTATACAAAGGCTGGATGAACCCCCTAATGGATTAGTCACAACCAATGGTCGATCAAGAATCTCATGTTCTAAGCCTAACCTACAAACAAGCTCATTGCATATAAAAGAATGTGATGCTCCTATATCAAACAAAACTCAAACTAAAACATCTATGGTAGAAAGCATACCTAGCACAATAACACTCTTCCCCTTTTCCTCGACGGTCGAACCCCTCGAGGGAGATGACATAACATCCAAAGTATACGTTCTCGCAACATGCTTTCCTTTGGTGGTTTTGGATAATTATTCTTCATATGACTTGGCTTATCACAATTAAAGCACTTCCTTTCCACCTTGGCGTTCTTACAATGCTTGGAACTATGACCTTTCTGTTGACAGTTATAGCAAGTAATCTCGCCTTTCGGTTTCTTCTGGCCATTCTTCCCTTACCATTCCACTTTTTCTTATTACCGCCACCTTATTGTGGATTTGACTCCACCTTATCTTCAACAACGACCTCAACTTTCTATGAAAATAAACTTTCTTTGCTCAAAGCCTTCTCGACCAATTTCTCATAAGAATCATCAATATGGTCAATCGATTGTTTTCCAACATCTAATCCCAAAATAAATTTCTCTTCCTTCTGATAAGTAGTTTCAATATATGAACGATCATACTTTGATAAAGTTTCGAATTTTGTGACATACTCAAATACTGGTCTACCTCTTTTCTTAAGCTTATCAAACTTCTTGAAGAGTATCGACTTTTGGACAATAGAAATGAACTTATCTTCAAATTTAGTTCTAAAAATATCACAAGTGATTTGGTCCTATGGAATCTCCAAAATAATAGAGTTTCACTAAATCATCACTCGCCCTTGCAACTTCCTCTTAATTGCATAGTCAATTTCCCAAGTCTTCAAAAATCCGAACACAAGTGTCCAACCAATTCTGAATCTCAACAGTTGGTTCTGTACCAACAAACGGCTTGCCAACTAGAGAAGTACAATCCTTGCAGTGCTTTGAAAAATCAACAACCTTAGGTGCCTGCACCGGAACGAGATGCTCTACTGCCGCTTATGTAGTGGGAATCCTTCTCATGATCGCTGCCATCATAGCCTCAAACATAGCAGATAATTGGGTATAACAGCTGTAGCTCCCGACTAGCTACCCTCTCCTACCCCTCTAGTAGTAGGCTCATCCCTAGCAGCATGTCTCGAAGTTCGTCGACCCATTCTCTATTTGAAACGAGAATGATTAATTCACATTAGAGAAAGGCCGCATTGGAGTTCAAGTGCTTACTAATATACTATATATTATAATATAATGATCATCCAATAAAAATTAAAAATATGTCTCTCATATGCTTTTACACTCGCGAACTTTGGATAAAATCAATTAACCAAAGCTCTGATACCAAATGTGAGGACCGCCCCATACCTCCCGCACCGAACAACTCAAACAATGCAATCAATTCAATCAAAACAAAACATCAAATCATACAGTATTGATCATACAAATATGAACATATCAAAATTATGGCATAAACATATCATAAACATGAGATCTAACATGATTTGGATATAAACATATGTATAAACATAATTAATCTAATAATTATCTGGTTAATATGATCAAATTAATTTTCCTGACATGATTTGGATCTTGTTTCTTGCTTTTTGGTATTTTCTCTTTCTCTGTCTTTGCATTCTGAGTGAATTGTCTCTTTTTAGCCATTGTTCTAAGTGTTGTTATGATCAATAGAACAAACACTTTGCTTTGATACCAACTGGAAGTCTACACGATGGATCGTGTAGTGTATAAGCAAGTGTGTGTGTGTATGTATTTGTGTATATATATATATATATATGTGCGTGTGTGTGTGTGAGTAAGTATGATATGACTAGATAGTATAAAATCTTGGTGTGCATTTTCCATATTGCTTTATTTCTACTATCTAGTCAAATCATACTTAGTAGCAGGGCTATCAATGAATACCCGAAAAATCTGATATCTGTCCGAATCCTATCTGAAAATATGAAAAAATATCTGTTATCTGACATTATATGAAAAGCGGATACGGATATCCGATATCCGAAATTTTTCTAATACGGATATGGTCATAGTGGTATCCGTATGCGAAAATTATCCGTCCAGCTAATTGATGTAATATATATAACTCAAAGTAAAAAAATAGAGTTTATAATTATTTTTACCGTCGGATGTTACTATGGTATAAATTTTTGTCCATTTTTAGTGAAAAATGGTAGTTTTAGTATATTATTATGGGATATTATTGGATATGCTTATGGATATTAGTATAAGACAACTGTTTCATCATCGCATTTCTTTATTTCTTGGTTTTTTATAAACATTAGTATAAAAGTTATTTTATGTTGATCCAAACTTTTTTATTTATACTCTTAAATTTATTATTTATTGGCGAAGTGGATAAATATTCGATATCCGTCCGTATCCTAAAATTAAGCGGATACATATATCCGATATCCGAAAATTAAACGGATACGAATATCCGATATTCGAAAATTATTTCGAATACGGATATGGATATGGATATGGCACTATCCGTACTCAAAAGCATATGTTGACAACCCTACTTAGTAGCACATATATATACACTTGCTTATACCCTACACGATCCATGCTATGGACTTTCTCTAAACTACTCTATGTGTTGTGATTGTGTATGTAATGTACTATGTTCTAATAAAGGACATTACTTGTTAATGCTCTTTATTGGAGTGTGAGTTGGGGTTGGATGTTACATTTAAAGCTTAGGAAGATCAAATTACTACAAATCTCATCCTTTCTCTTATCAAACAAGATAAATAATTTTATCCACTCTTTTACCATGCTTGTTGATTCGATTCTAGGGTAGATCTGAATTGTTGGATGTATTTATATTTATCTGTGTTTAGTTTAGATAATAGAAGTTCACATATGCTTGTAGATAATTTTAACAATTACTCATGAAGTTATCATGTATGTTTGATTCAAAGTCCTATTATATGTCACCCAAATAACTTGAAAATTTGAGATGATGTGGGTAACATTGTTTGGCAAGTGGGTTTCAATTATCATACTTTTCCAAACAAATATGAATATTTGATGAATTTTCTAAGATTAGAAATTTATTTAACTATGGATTTTTTTGGCATAGCAAGCCGGATTATAGTAGTTGTTCCATTATTTATTAGACGATAAAAAATAGGTGCTCTGCACATGCACGGAGCAACTAACTTGTTTCAAGTGTCCAAGCACTATCAATAAAACAGGATACACAAAAGAAACGAAATACAGACACAACTACAGTTCTGACAGAACTTTTCACAAAAATTCCTTGTAAATGGCAACATAATTCATTCATGAGTAACGAAACGTATGGTCAGATCGTCCATATAATACAAAAAATCCAAGCAGAAGACCATATTTCTATCCCCAGATGGGTCTTGCAAAAGCACTTAATTGAACTCACCCTCATCCATATCCTTAAATCGTCCCCAACAAGATGATTGAAAATACGTCGCATGTCATCTGCATTCCCAACACACTTATAAAAATAATGCTCAGGACCATAAAGCCTCCCGGAGGGTGCACACTCAATCCCTCTCCTATTCCACCCAAGAGATATTCGGATCAGAAGCTACATCGCCAAAATTAATTGGCTCAGATTCGATGGAATCAACTTCTACATGAACTATCTTCCTAGCTTTCAGATCCTAGGTTCAGACTGGCAGACGGGTCAGAGGTAGTTTGACAGGGGAGGCTTATTGGCTTCAAGCTGACATCCACCCGAGCAGTGACCAAAGTATTTACACTTGGTGCATATATCAGGTTTCCATCCGTACTTCACATCAATAAAATAATGATGATTATTAATGCAAACCTTGATCTGAGACGGTAGCAGCTTATTAGGCGTAATTTCAATTACAGCATGTGCGAAAACAAGATTTTTCCTAGTAACGGTAATGACATCCAAGCATTTAAGCTTGCTAATATGACAAGCAAGACAGTTAAGACCTAGGAGAGGCTGAACATCAGAGGGAATTTAGGTAAATTGAGTCCAAACTTAGATCGGCAAAACCTATCCAAGAACCCTATCAATCTTCGCACACCAAGACGTGATAATAAAAGGCCTACCCCCAATAATGGACTGAGCAGCTTCTACAACACGTAATCTTTCTTCAATAGAAATTTTTTAGATAATATTTCCCATCAACGATCGTTACATACAAGGAAGCTCGAATATGCCAGGAGTTGTGACAAGCAATGTGCATGTTAACTGTCGGAGCTCTCGAACCTAGGAAGAAGCCAACAAGATGATCATTCCAAAACTTCTCCACTTCATTGTGAATTTTAATAAGGGGAATGGAGCCTTGTCTATTTTCAGGAATTTCAAAATCTACAGGTGTGTAATCACCAACTACTTTTGGGAAGAAAGCAAACAAAGAAGCCCATTTTCTTGCAGCTTGAGGCTTTGAATTAGAGGCAGCATTAACACAAGCAACTTGTGGGATTTCAAAAGAAGGATTTCAAAAGTGGGAAAGATAGGTTGTGTATTGAATTCATGTAAAGAATCTGGTAAGTGAATTTTGGTAATAATCCAAATTGTATATGAATTGTATTTAAGAGATGTTAAAATTAAGGTTGGTGATTCAGTTAGTATTCACTTAATAAACAAATTAAGTAAAGATGATTTAAATTACAAGTAGATTTTCCAAAGGCAAGGAATAATAAAACCATAGTTAAATGATATGGAAAATTAGATTAGTATGATATTATAATTAATGTAAGTTTTTGAATTACAAGCTTTTATCTATCTTAAGATAAGAATGTTGTCGAATCAAGGTCTAAGAGGTAAATAAAATACCCAAACTTGAACGACCTCACTATTATCAAGGGATGATACAAGTTTATAATGGTAAAAGATGTTGGAAATAGTTATTATTTCCATAAGAGAATATTGCAATGTTATTTTGCAAAGTTTAGAATTTAATAAAAAAACGTTTGGTTTTATAGTAGACAATGTATCAATTGGCATTGTTTAGCCCAATTATGAAATAAGAGTATACTTGTACCATTTGGTTAAGTATAAAACACTATTTTCTAAGTAATGGAAATACTATATTTTGGGAACACGCTTACTCCAAGAAATAAGTAAATGGCTATATTTTCGAAGAAATGAAATAAGGAGATTAGATTGGTTTGAAAATGGAAGTAAATATTGGAAATCTAAGTATATATTTCCATAAGTGGTATTATAAATTTTAATCTTCGAAGTTCGAAGTTAAATAAAGTCGTTTGGGTTTATATAATAAGAAATGTGTCGTGTGACATTAATTTGGCCCATACAAGATTTAGTGATGAAATATATACCAATTGGTTATATATAGGGATATTTCCAAGGTAAAGGAAATAAAGAGAACATTTTATGAATACAGTTATTTTGGAAAAAATACTAATAAATGTATGATTATTGTTTTTAAAGTAACGAATACAGGTGAGATTTAAGAATATACTTATCCCGTTAAGATAAGAATATGGAATCAATTTTTAAGAATCGATAAATGATTTTAATGAGTGATTTTAAATAAAATGGTCTGAGCTATTGATATATTTATATGTACTATTTGTTTTGATAGTTAAAGAACTGACTATCAAATAAATTCTTCTTTTAACTTTTGGCGTGTTAGTTCGAAGAGAACGGGAAGAGAACTAGACCCAAACCACTTTGAATCGACTGTGCATTCAAAAACTAACTTGCAGGGCTACTTATGCGATTTAAAGATGGAAAATTGAAGATCGTAAATCTTCATGAGCAGAAGAACAACTTGTTAAATTTCTCTAAGTTTATCCCTAAGATATTTTGAGAATGATTCTACCGTGATTGAAATCTTCGGATTGCAAGGACTACTTGCTAGTGATCCATGGGGTGATTCCTATATTGAATGTGGTAGAAGAGTGTCTTCGGTTCATCCTATTCCTGGATGACTTGTATGGATGAATGTATAACAGGGTATTTCCTAAAAATCACGTACGTTGATTTTTACAAATATACCAAGTTTGGTGGTGGAGAAGGAAACTTCTTTTAACTTAACACCCAGAGTATTTTTGTGGATGTCAATTAGTGATTGGATGGATCTAACAATGTAGCATTCAAAGTTGATTTGATATTCTATGAAAGGTAATCGTAACCTCAAGCCTTATTAACTAGAATATGACAGAAATCGGGCAGAAAACATGGCTATGTGGGTTATTCCCATTAGGGTGTATTATCACCATTAAACGAAAATTCATTTGTTCCTTCTTCTGTCACTTCTGCACGCTTACGAGAAACGGTGGCTTGAGCCCAACCATTGGTGATAATATATTCAATACACTCAAGTTGAATGTGCGATCGGGTTGCAAGATATTCTTGTTGAACCATAGTGTATTGCTTTTTAGAGGTGCACTATTCGGAAGGTGGTTCCATACCTTGTCATGTTGGAAATTCAAACACTAATACGAGCCGTACGTTTTAGTTGTATACCAAATATTTTGGAAAGTAAGATGCAAGCTTTTCGGCAATATTCCTATTTTATTTGAGATTTGATAGACACTACTATAATATCATCAGATTTTGACATAAAAAGTGTTTTGGTTATTGTAAAGTAAAAAACACGTGCCATGTTTATGTGTAGTCGTGTATTACCAGAGTCCCATTCTTTCAAAGGATTTTTTTTAAGTTAAGAAAGTTGTTTATGACGTAAATTTTCACTGAATGTCTTCCTGACTGATCCGGGTGATTTTACTTTCCTCAAAATGTGTTCGGGTCAGACCGAGTATGTTTTTTAGGTTAGGTCTTACTTAGAGCCTCAGGAGAGGAGCCGGAGTCGAGACGTATTCCCTTATTTTCTGTATAAATTTATTTTCGCTATGTGTGTTGTATTATTAGAATATATAATCTGATCTAGTGTGTACTCTGATTGTGTAAATCACACACACACACACACACACATATATATATATTGTTGTTTTGAAATTGGATAAATTTTTATTATTAGCCCAAAAGCCTGCTCGGCGCAGAAATTACAGCCTGTTTATATCATACGGGATCCAATTTAATACAAACAAAGTACCACTTTTCCCTTCGCACACACACATATATATAGTTTCATTTTGTGTAAAGAGTTTTGATATATTATATTTTTTCCATTCCATTGTGAGGTCCTATTTCTACTTTGATTCTGTAGTTTGGTATTCTTATTCTTCTATTATTACATTTCTTTCTTATTCTCATTCTCTATTTTCTTTCTTTTAACTATTTGGGTTTTTCGATACTTGGGTTGTGGCATGTGAATAAAGAGTATTGTATTATTGTCGAAATTTGAGCATCGAATTACGCTAGGTCGTTACAGATGGTATTAGAGCATAAGGTTAAGTAATAACCTTGGCTTTGTGGCGTAACTCAATAGAGATGGGATTAGTAATACCCTAGATTGAGTTTCAGTGTATATATATGAGAGCGCGTATTTGTAACTAAACATAAAATTATTTTTATATTATGTTAATTGCCCAGTATATTTTGTAAAGAGGGTAAAAGTAACAATTTCTCAAATTATTATAATATTGAAAATCAACCAAATACACCAATGTTGATTTGAATGGTATTCAAATTGGATTATGAAGTTGGAGTTATTTAACCAAAAGGAGATTTTAAATGTGTAAATGAGAATTTTAATATTTAATTTAACTTATGTAGTTAAATAGATTGAGTTAAAATGAACCATATAAGCTTAATAAAAACTAGATTGGAATTGAAATGATAACGAATAGAAACTGAGCGTATGTAACATGAATTAATAAGAGAAAGTTGTAATTGAACTTAAGTTTTGAAATATAATTGAACTTAAGTTAATAGGAATAAGTTACTTAAATACAAAATTTAGGAGGTTAGGAATTTGACTTGAGTTTGGAAAATAGAAATACATGCAAGTATAATGAATCTGAATGGGATATAAAGGAATCTGTTTATGTATCCAAAATGGACTGCTAATAAATTGGTTATAAATAAATTTCATGTGAATTGAATAGTATATATTGAACTGGATAATCTGAATGTTTGAACCTACATTGCATGTAAATGAGATACGAATGATTCACGTTTGAACCTGTTCGATTAAGTTCTGGAACTAATTAGATCTGGTTAGGCTATAGTTGCATACTAATTGAGCGAGCCTACATATAGCTTATTGCTTATCGTTTATTCTTAATAACGCTCACATAAGGTACACCTACGAAAATACAAAAGTTTGGTACATGAATTGTGTTTTCCGACCATGTGGGTCGATGTATACATATTTATCTCTCTTGTTATACTGTGAAAGTCCCTCCGTACAAAGGAGAGTCTATCAAAATTTTCCGAAAAATTAAGATGTAATTTTTTTTAAACTTTTTGTTAACAGAAATGAATTATTATTCTGATTAGAACTTAATGAATCAGTCAAAACTAAAAGTTTAGAAAATGGAACAAAAGATTTTAACTAAGTGGAGATGTGAAAAAATATAAGATTTATAGCATTTATTCTACCTAAGTAATTTCAAGGACGAAATTATTTTAAGGGAGAGGAATGTAATAACCCAGATTTTTAGTCGTTAAGTTTGAATATTTAAATCGGTTTTAAGTGTTAATTTGGAAAATAATTCGAATTCAACAATTTTGAATATTAATTTAATTTGAATAATAAAATAATAAATTCGGTTTCAAAATAATTGAGAGAATAATTGGATTTGAGATATACTGTGAATTGGATAATTTATTAAGACCCAATTAAATTCATATTTGAATTATAATAAGGAATTAATCAATTAAATGAAGTTTGAACGTATTAGTTTAAATTTATTAAAATGAGCTCGCAACATCACGTTAGTTCATAGTTTTACAATTTGAACTTCAAATGAACGCACAAGGTCTAATATAAGTTAGAATTCTTTGAAACATGAATCTTTCGGATCTATTGGATTATAGTTTTAAAATGAAAGAGAAAAATCAAGATTTCACCCTGTAGATCTTGAGTTATGTCAAAATCAAATTTTTAGAAAATCGTTGTATAATTATTTATGAACTATAACGATTTATTAAAATAAAACGAAAGGATTTTTAATAAGTGGGATATTGGTTTAACTTATAATTCAAAACATTAATTTTAAAATGAGAATTAGTTTATTTCAAAGTTATATAAATTCTACTTGAATATATATACGATAATAATAATATATTATCAATAGATTTAATCGATTTATATTTTATCGTTTTAATTGAACATATGAAAATAACTAATTTTCAAACGACCTCTGTTTTCAGCAAAATTAATTTTATAAAATTGTTGATGGATAATTATTGTAAGATCTCAAGTTCCACGTCAATTGGAGTTATAATGTGATCGTGTGCAATATAAACGCGTATCGATGAACCGTTTGAAATAAAAATAGTGATTTTACAAATAGTTTCAGAATTTGATGAAACCAATTTCATTGGATCCATAATAATGTATTATTTTCGGATTTTAAATTTCGTAACGTTTGAAGTACAATTTGACAGTGCGTATTAAGAACGCTCAGAAATAATATAATCGAAATCGATTTAAATCGTCGATTATAAAATTATATCTTCTTCATTCGTTCGAATTAGACCTCGAAACTTGTTCTAGTGTGTTTAAAATAATAATTAAGCCTAAAAATGTCAGTCATACTGTTTTTATTGGAGTCCGAAACTGCGCGATAATTTATAAAATAAGGTCACTTTCAGAACATCAAAACAAAATCCTTCACAAAATCTCGTAGATCAGCTAATCCTGGACAAATCTTGCCATATCTGCAGCATATCTTATACAAGGTACAATTCAAGATTTTGGAAAAAATATGTAGGTGAAAACCAAATTTTGAAAAAATGGGCAAATCTCAGTAAATCCTCACAACAAATTTTGACTGAAACTTTACGATCCTGACCGCGAAATCTCATTATATCTTTACATGGTCTATCTGAATCCTTATCCAATCTTAGCAAAGAAAATTGTGTCTACTTGGCTTCTATACTTTTGCTATTGATGTACAAGAATACTTCAATATAAAACACATATGCATTTCACTAGTAAACTCGAAACAAAGGGATGCTTCTAAAAGTCATTATAAATCCAAAACTAAATGAAATCAAATGTGTGTGGATCCGTTGGAATCGTCGAAGAAGAAGCTTCCTGCTTATATACACATATTTTATTGCGGCTACAATTCCTAGTGCATGATTTTCGAATTATGTAGGATTGGATGGGGTTCTGGTGAAGATACGAGAGGATGGAGGCAAATCTGAGGTCGGCATTGAAGTTTTCGAGGTGAGGCACACATGACGATGGAGTTTTGTAGGATTCCAAGCTAATAGTTGTTCATGCTTTCATTATAGGGAAGCCACGGCCTGGGAGTCCGTGTTCATTAGGGTGCGTGCGGGTTCTGATTTGGGGTGACAGGGATATAGAGCTCGGAATGGAGAAGAAGATGGTGGCGGTTTCACAGATTTTCATGGATAATTGAGGGTGTTGGGTTGTGATGAAGGAGCGATAATGGTGAAGAGGTGTTGTGTGGGAGATGACGAGGAAGCTTTATCGTGAGTTAGGATGGGTTTAAGTAGGGTAATCAAGTTATAATTATTTTAAGTTAATGATTATTTAATTCGAATAAACTTATAACATGTGTATTTTGTCCATACGTTATCTGATTCAAGTGAAATCAGTTGCGTTGGAATCGTATCGACATAGGCTACGCATATGAACTAGTTTGGAATGATTTGGGGCCGACCGGATTTTTATATAATTTCAAATGCTCATTTGAAATTATATAAAACAGCCTAAAGTCGTCTATTAGAAATGAAATGTGAGCTAACTCTCACGCCTTATGGAATTCTTTGATGTGGTTAAATTCATATAACTATAATTTATCGTTGATAGTATAAATTGAGTATTTGGATGTTGTGGATGAATATTTTTTGTTTGTTTGATAATTGACGGTATTTATATTTCCGTCATTCAAATGCATTAGATTAGAAATTCTATTTCATATGCATTTATTACATGATATATTTAGTTGTGATGCAATGAAGCAGGTTGGAGGTATCCAACTGGATTCCTCAAATATATTTTATGTTGCTTGCTTCCATATATGAACTGTATAACCCAAGTAACATTAAATTTTGTTTGGATGTTGATTGTTGATTTTGATGTTTGTTGTTGAATTGAATTCAACAATGATGCTTTGTTAATCAACAGACAGTATTGATTAAATGATTGGCAACATACGACCTAAAACTCATCTTTTTGAGATGTCGATTTGCCGTCAGGCAAATTGACCTATTCGAAATTATTAAATTTTATTTTGATAACTAAAGCAAGATTTTCAGTTATGTTATTATAAATTATACATATATATAGAAGTTCTACAACTTTATATTTTATAGTTTGTTTTTATAAAGTAATAATAAATATTGGTATATTAAATTCTTATGTTTATAAGTTTGATAACAAATAAGTTAGAAATTAACCTATGGGTTAATGGTTTTGTGATAATTGTTTTATGGAAAAAATTAAGCGAGATTATATTTAATTAATTATATTATTAATTAATTTAATAAGAAGGATCAAAGGAAACTAGTTAACAAGTTAATTGTGTTTTGAAGTTGACTAAGTCAACTGTTTTTAATTAGAATTATTTATTTAATTAATTTGCTTTCAATTAATTTAATAGAAATAGTTTTAACAAATAGTGTATAAAACTTAACGAGTGTTTATAATAGTTAATTAATCTTTTGATTAACCATGCATAAAGTATATTATTGAGTTAATTTAATGATTATTTTGATAACTGTTTGAAAGAGATTAGTTGCTCTAATTTTAGACAACAAGGAAGTTAACTAGTTCTACTCTAGTTAATAATTGTTTTTAATAAATGATAATTAAGGTGATTACTTCTTAATTGGAATTCATTAAAGGGTTTTGTAAAGGGATTTGAAATATAATCCAAGTCATATAAAAAAGTTTATAAAAGAGGTTTAATCTAAGGCGATGATTTAAAAATAAATGTTTAATTAAGAATTGAATCGAGTTAAAAATTTGAAATCGAAAGAAAGATTTCAAAAGTGGGAAAGATAGGGTGTGTATTAAATTCGTGTAAAGAATTGGTAAGTGAATTTTAGTAATAATCAAAATTGTAACGATCCAGGATTTTCGACCCTGAAAATCAACACAAAACACAAAGTCGACTATTCAGACATCGAAAATACCGGATCATTAATAGAAAGAAGTTAGAGGGTGAGAAATAGAAAGAAAGAAAATTAGAATAGAAGAAGAAGAGGGAGAACACAACTGAACAGAATAAGAGTAAATACGAATCTCACGGCGGAACGAATAAGATATGATATGATATGTGACATATCTTTAGAAATACAAAATTTATAACTGTATATGCATACCATTTCAGAGTACAACTCATAACATCACTGCGGAAATAACTCTATCTATAACTAGTGTCAAAGCTGCCTGCTCCGAGCGCTTCCAAGTATACCTGTAAAATCATGACTACTTGACTGCCCATACAAATTTGGGCACCCAACAGTTTAGGGAAAACAAAACAAAATAAACTCTGGGTCAGTCATGTGACTGGTGTGAGTAAACTCCAAACACTTGGTTTAACTTTTAAAATCCCTTTAAAAGAAAATGAAAATCATAAGTATAATGACCCGAACTTCCCCGTGAAGGAAAGCCCGGATTTCTTTGAGGACAAGACGAATCAGAACACAAACAGAAGAACATTTCATTGTTTATTACAACAATTTCATCAGAATACAAGAATATACAGAGTATGAATAAATATTATACATTTACCAAATATCAGAGATTTACAAGTTACAATGCAGCGGAAAATAATACAAAATACAACTGAAAGGAATATACGGATACAGAGCTTTCCGAATATCATTCCAGCTGTAAACCAGGATCCTGCGAATATAAATCTGCAAAACCAAAACTACAAGCTGTCCGTGTGGAAAATAGGGGCACCCAGAGTTTAGGTTAAAACAATAAACTCTAGGTCATTCATGTGACTGGTGTGAGAACTAAAACAGTTATTTAAAACTTTTCTTTAAATCAGATATATCCAGGGACCACGCCGTATAACACGAAACGGGTTTCCTCCCAAGAATACCGTGCATATATCAAAACAGCGCAATGCTTTTTGGAAAAATGAAGCTATTATAAGACCCAGGTCCTATCACACAATAAAACGAAGCCGGGGGATAGGGTTTTCCCTTATAATAGCCAAACATGCTTGGTACGTTAAAAAAAATCATTTGATACTATTATAAGTGCATAGTGTATAAGACAACTTCAAATATAAATGTATCAATCCTAGACGGCATGGATACCATATATCATGTCGTCAATACTATGCTCTACAATCAAAACCGCAAAATGTCGTATTGGAAGTTGGATTTCCATCTGTGAACCGAGGCAAGGGATAGTCCTCACCGAATTCGAGATGCTCTAGCCCGTGTCTCAGGCAAGCGTGCAAACAAGCCTTGGATCGTCAGGGCCGGTCCACTCGATGTGGATTAAAATGTCTGAACACTGCGTTTCCCCACCCTATGGGGCGTCAACGAGCCAAATGACTCCATCGGTCCCGGATCGACCGATATAACCGAGGCGTCTCGCTATCCATCATCCACATAAGTAAAATGTCCGGGTGTGTAAAACCCAAAACACCACTCCTACCTAGAAGAAAACGCATGCCCTCCCTGAGGTCCTTCTCCCGTTTCTGGTTCACACTGGGGTGTGAGGCTCGCGAATTAACGCTACACAAAGCTACGCTATATTAAAGTCGTGCTTCGATCATCAACCACAAGACTCTGCTTTTCAACAGAAGCCTTTATCATTTGCATCTCAGCATGCCACACAGGCAATTCACGCTATGCAACCGATGTAAATCAATCACACAGAATGGAATCCAATGTCAGACATACATCCATTTACAAGTTCGTTCTGGGTCTGAACGAAACCGGAGGCACCTTATACCTCGCATATCCGTCGATCTCCAAGTACGCCGGGACGACCACCAACTGATTCCATCCTCTTGGGTGTACATCCCAATCAAGATCATCAGTAATTATCCAAACGATGTGAAGACCTCCAGTCTTCAACCACCGTCTTCATCGTCGACTTATCGTCGATTCGGTTATTCATAATGGGATAAACTCGGTCTTTCTGAATAACTCGCGTATATAATAAACAAGTGCTATAAAAACACAACATACGCCTCATTCCAATCCAAAATATTCCTTTATTCAAATATTCTTATATTTTGGGAAAGGTTCCCGTTAATTTTATCAAAGATAAATTCTTTAAATTTATTCTTTAATCTTCCTTTGGAAATCAATTCAAACCAAATTATGGTTTATCCAAACTAGTCGGGATTAGCGAAACTTTCCGAAGTAATCATTTGTTAAATTTCCCAACCCCAACCTATTCATCCCATGAAGTAAAACTCGTAATACTTCATATCTAACACCATGGTGTTATCGGTAAATTCAATTACCATTCACGTTCATATCTAATTAAAGATTTAACTATCGCCTGGAGCAAAACTGGTGATACTCCATTCCCGATCATTTCAATCTAATTAAAGATTCATTAAAACCCCACTTGGTTTTAATCTTCCCAAAAATCAATATTATTGATTGTTTAACTTGGGAAATCATATCCTGTCTTTAACTGGGTTAAAGAACCAATGTCATTCAAAACACGGTTCATTATAAACCCAAAATCACATTCCATTCCATCATCCTTTAACCGTAAATTAGCAAGTGAACAATTCCCTAAGTATTAACCCCGAAGGCCGAAACCAACATCAGATCAATACCCAAGAAACCATTCAACTTAACTAATCTCCAGTTAGTTTCTAATTTTCTTAACTCCGTTGGGTCTAAGAACAGTATTATTAAAGATACCATTCACGACAACCCAAAATCTTATTCCATTGTTAATCGAGTTGAAGAACAAGTGTTATTTAAAACACCGTTCACGATAAACCCAAAGACCAATTTCAATTCCATTCCAATTAAATATTAATTAATTGGTATACTTCATTAAATCTAAATAAAAAGATTTAATCTTTTCTCAACTGGGTTCAAGAACAGTGTTAGTGAAGACACCACTCACGACAAACCCAAAATCACATTTGATATTAAATACAAGGCTCTGAATAGAAAATATACCGGCTTATATTCATATCAAATTCTGGAATAAACAAATACCGTACTGGAATAATGATATATATATCTTCCAAATTCCTCCACAATACCCATATAATCACGGAATCCAATATCGAAACATTCCGAAGATAATTTCGATTCAAATTCATTCCAATTTATATATTGGATATTCTGGTCATTTTAAAGCCATTTCAAATACAATTTATTTATTTTTAAAAATAATTGAATTATTATTCTAGTTCAAAACTAGTTCATTTCGATAAAAATCTATTTTTATCTTTTCAAATATGGAGTTTTTATCCCAATTCTTTCCAAATCATTTCTTATGATTTTACACTAATTATTGATATTTTTAATAATTTTATCAAGGCTCGTACAGTCGATTTCCATAAACGGCCATCGAACTGCACTTACAGCGACCTTTTCCAAATTTGATTTGGACATAATTCCAAATCCATTTGTTATATTTCTAATTTCTTGTATTCGTTAGAAAGCTCTTTTCGATACGAACCCAACGGTTCCGGGTTTAGGAGAATCCGACGGCCGGATCTCCCGTAATGTCCGTTCGAAGTCAATGGTCGAAATTCGCGGACTGCCGCAGCGCGACGCGTTCTATTCAGGCCATTATATTATATATATAATATATATTTCGATGATTTCCTTTCTAAACGTATTTTATAAATCGTTTTAAATTCGTTTTCAAAACGATTTCAACTTCATATTCAATTTCAAATCTAAATTGAATATTCCATATCATCGATATATAAATGATAATATTTTCAAAACATTATATTTCAAAATCATTTCCTTTTTGATATTCATTTTAAAATGAATAAAATCGATATAAATATCGTTCGCGTCAAAATGGCGCATATCTAATCAACACGGCTTTATATATTCAAATATATTCGTGTCTATCCCTAATCGGACATCAAAATCAGATTTTGATCTTTTACTGAATATTATTTTTAAAATATTCATTATTTTAAAAAAATCGTTATTTTAAAATATTCATTCTTTTAAAATATTCCTATTTTATGAACTAGAATCAGACACGGTCAATTACCATATAATATGATTTATATGGATTTCATGCACACATGTACACAACAACAATCAAACACAGTCAATCATCATCCAAAGTGCATTCTACACTGCATAAGCATCAAATATAAATATTTAACGCTTACAACAACCTGTCAATCAATCGATCGACATACAACTAATTATTGGGACTAGTGTATGTCAAATATCATCCCAATACCCATGTGGGGTTTCAATCAATCAAACACAGGTTTTATTTGTGCAGTTGGGCGATGTGTAAAATTTATCCTTCCAATCAATATCAGTCAGATGTGTGTACATAAACAAATCATCTGATTTGCAAATGAATATTTATTTTATTCATATACACGTTAAAAATTATATTTTTAACTAAAATATATTTTTAACGATAAAATATTTTATTCCATTCCACATCACACAATCAATTTTCACAACACATCAACCAAACAAACAAGTCATCCATGGTCCATGGACGACGGGGGTCAGGTGCTTCTAAGCATTGTCTGCATCTTAGTATATATTTCTAACTAGAAAATAAATTAAAGTGAGGAGTTCTCACCTATAAGCTTAACCAAACACCGTGTCTCTTCATATGTAGAAAATCTTCGCTGTGTTTCCAACGAGATCTGTTTCATGCGGTATACGTTAAAAATCATGTTTTTAACATTGCTTCTTTCTATAAAATTATTCTCTACTTCTTATATAAAAATATCGTCCTTTCTATTTTAAAAATCTCGCCTTTTCTATTTTAAAAATCTCGCCTTTTCTATTTAAAAAATCTCGCCTTTTCTATTTTAAAATCTCACCTTTTCTATTTAAAAATCTCACCTTTTCTATTTAAAAAATCTCGCCTTTTCTATTTAAAAAATCTCACCTTTTCTATTTAAAAAATGTCGCCTTCTATTTAAAAAATCTCGCCTTTTCTATTTAAAAATCTAATCTTTTACACGATGTATACATTGTAAAGATCATACTTTTCCTTCGATGTAAACAATATAAAGATCATATTTTTATTTCGTCGCCACATATATAAAGATTACATTTTTAAATCTCTATTATATAAATTAAAATCCAAATTTTTATTCCAAATATATTCATATAAAAATCAAATTTTTATCTCACCAATAAACACATAAAAATTGGATTTTTATCATCATATAATAATTAAAAGTCTGCGAATGAAATTCAAATTGGAATACATACTTTGAATCGAGCAAGGAGGAGGGATTTTCTACGCGGCTAGGCTTCTCAGATCGGAGATGGAGGTATGGGAGCGGCGGCTCAGGCGGTGGGGCCTCCTGGCGACTGGCGGCGAAAGTCTGAAGCTAGGGCGAGGGGTTTTGGGGGTCTCGCGGGTTCCAGGGATCGAATGGGGGAGGAGGAGAGCGAGCGTCGGAGAAGGGGGGGGTCTCCGGCGATCACGGCGGCCGTGGGGTGATGGGCGACGACGGGATAAGGTGGCGGCGCAGATCGATTTAGGGAGAAACGGGGCTAGCGGGTTTTATTTCTATTTGAGGGCGTTGACCGTTTGTGGAGGGAGAGGAGAGAGGGATATATACAATTATATATATATTATTTTAATTTAAATTTCCAAAAGTTACTTTTTTATTTCGAACTCCAAACGAGGCCCAACGACCATAGTCCCTAGCGTAATACCCCCATTCCGAACACAATGAGATATGTTTCGTAAGCCTGTTGGGCTGTTTCGATCATTTTCCGTCAAAATCAAAATATAAATCTATATATTGATTTTGAATGCACATTTTCATTTACCGCAGCAACATACGGACTCTAAAAATTCCCAAAAAATATTTTCTAGCTTCGTGTTGACGATATGGTTCTAACAAAACTAATTTCGTCAAATTAGGAAACCGTTTGAAAAATGGCCATTTTCTGATCGATCCAAATTGACTGAAACTGTCAAAACACGTTTTCCTTTGCCGCGCTCACATATTAATTCAAAAAATTATGAACTTTGGAATCTAGCAATAAATTGACATCTTGGATCCAACAAAAGTGGTTTTGTCGAAAACGGAGGTCGTTTGCAAAATTTCCATTTTTAAGGGCCATATTTCCATAGCGACTATTCTGAATTTTCAACTGGGCGTAACTTTTGATTCCCGCTATGAAATTTCAATTTTTCGGATTCGTTGGAATGATATTCTCAAATATATTCTAATATTTTTGGATTCGCCCAAATCCGGTTTATTTTGAATCCTGTACATTCATTTGAAATTTGAAATCGAATTTTCAAACTACCGCGCCATTTTCAATTCCTTTTATAATTAAAAGTAAATATTTATATTCTAACTCCGATTCAAATAAATATATACGTTCTAATTCTATTCAAAATAAATTCCTCGTCGTCTTATTTAAAATATTCAAAATTCATAAAAATTGCCAAAATAAAAATTTTAAGTTGGTTCAGATTTTCCGGGTTATTACAATAAGACCGATCCACACATAAACACAAACGGTTTTTACTTTATGATAACCCAAAATATTTCTTAAAAATCAATATTTTCTGATATTATAATAATGTCTAAATCAAGTAATTAGAAATTTAGCATAACGCTTTCATCTCACGCTCTACATATATAATATACAATCAAAAAATCACAGGCTCTTATTGGAGAATGGATTTCCAACTCTGACAAGGTATGGAGCCACCTTCTGATCAGTGTACTCTAGAAGCGATACACTGGAGTTCAATAAGAACATCTTGCAAATCAGTCACACATGACCAGCCATTCATTTCGCTTGAATGCTCCAAATATATTGTCACCTTACGGTTGGTATACCAACATAACCATTCCTAAGAGATACAGAATTGAAAGAATTAACAAATATGAATATTCTCTAGATTGTGACAATATACCCTAATTGGGTGCGACCCATTTAGCCATGCTGCCTGCCCGATTTTTGTCATTTCTCGATTGATGAGGCTTGAGGTCATAACGTACTATTATACAGATCACATCTATATTTACTTTGAATGCCACATCGTCATACCCACCAAATCACAAATTGATTTCCCCAAAAATACCACGGGTATAAGCTAAGAGAAACGTATTCCTCCACCACCAACGTCAATACGTTTGAAGAGATCAACTTATGCGATCTATTAGATATACTATGTCAGACATTCGTCCATATACGTTGTCCTAGGACTGAACAAACCGAAGGAATTATTCTGTAAATCCATCTTAGCCAATTTCTACCTAGGATCGCCAGAATAACCCTTGCATAAACTCCATCTTCAGTTGTCTTCGATATATTTGATTTGAAACGATAATGCCCATGCGGAGTGGTTTTCAGATAATAAATCTGATCCCGGTCTCTCAGTATTGACAACGGAAATGGTCAAAAACTTTGATGGTCGGTGATTTAACTATCAAAGGAAAACATGTGTACAAACAACGGTCTTATTCCCAAATGGAAATCTTACCGATCAATCATTATTTCATTTCCCAATTTTCCATTTATTTCTTAAAACCCGTTTTACTTTTCACGATTTTCTTGGAAAACGTTTCCATATATTCACATCTCTTTATATTCCCCTATTTCGAAAATACACACCATTAACACTGGAAAACATTCCCATACCTTATTCATGCACCAATATCCATCAGTCCCTAACCGTAAACCAGTAAGAGAACAACTCCCTAAGTATTAACCCCGAAGGCCGAAACCAACATCAGATCGATACTCAGAAAGCCATTCAACATAACTAATCTCCAGTCAGTTTCTAATTTCCTTAACTCCATTCTTAACTTCTTATTTACACAAATCATTCTCTTTTATAACCATTTAAATCTTGTAAAAACGTTTGCTCTAAAATCATTATTCACTTTAACGTGTATATTACTCCTCTACAGAAATCAGGACTCCTTTTATTAAATCAAATCTTGATTGAATAATAGATACCATTACAGTTTAAAATTCCTTTTATCTTGTTATTTATAAATTTATATTTCATATTTTATTTCATAAACTCATCTTGATTACATATTCGATAATAGACCTAAATATTAATTATCTTGTCAAATTCTGAATTTCATTATATAATTTATAAAAATAAATTATTTATATAATGTTCGACACAGTCGAATTCTGATTATAAATCCTTACGGAATTATTTCAATACTATTTACATTTTCAACATCGAAATAATTTCATCGTTTATTTTTAAATGATTTCCCATTTTCTTTTAACTAAATTCATTTTCTTGAATTTATATTTTCAAACTATTTAATAATTATCATTTCGTTTTATTTATAAATATCATTTATAAATCACACTACTTGTTTTTATATGATCCAAAAACAAGTTATTATATTCTAGCCCAACCGAGATTCAATTTCTATTTAAAAATAGATCTTGCTCTTTCAAAACCCAAATCATTTCCCAGTATATTTTACGGTATTTAAATACCAATTATTTCCGGTTATTGTTGTTCAAATATTCCAAACATACAATAATCAATCACAGATTATTTGTCACATCATATAATGTAATGCATGAAAAACAACAATATAATTGTTGAGGAATCCAGTTGGATTTCTCCAACCTGTTTACCTGCATCCACCGATGTTAATCAACAAAAATACACTAATCTCATATCAATATGACATTATTAAATCAACGACACGATATATATAACTATCAACCAATTTATTTGTAAATCATCCAAACAATCATCACACACAGCATTCAATCATTTTTATCAATATTAATTAAAATTTATAAAATTATAAAAATAGGCAGAGTTAGTGAGTTTACTCACTTTGTTCTAATCGTTGGAAAACGATTAATGTTGGTTGGCTTGAATCCGACGTTTTAACTATACCATAAATCCAAACGAGCTCCGAACGGTTCCAAACGAGCTTCGTCGCGTAGCGTGCGTGAATACGATCCTAACGGATCCGACCATTCGCAATTCTGACACCGTATGAATAAATTATTGAGTTAATAAGTTATATAAGCGTAAATACTTGATTTAATTTAACTAAATATAAATATGGGCCTTATGTCTATTCCAAGTTGGCCCAAAACCACCATCCAAACCCGCTACAATCCCACTCCTCCTTTCACGCTATAAGCAGCCGGACACATGGATTATTTCTTCATCCCTTCGCAACCTTTTGTTCCCCTTTTATCATATATTTTGTTTTATTTTCTTGGGCCTCACTCTTACTTTCCTCCTCGGACCATTTTGTTTATTTATATCTTTCCGTTTAAAAAGAAACGGGCTTCACAATAATAAAATCGGCCCACACCATCAACCTGCATGCGAAAAGCTCCATCTTCCCCATAGTTAAAACCCGTACCTCCTGCTCCTTTTATACTGCTCTTCTTCACTGATCAACATAGAGAACTCGCCGTAGTTTCCCAAGCCATTTCCGTGCTTCTCGTCGATCCCTCCATGTCTTTCAAAATAGAAACAACAAACGTACTTCTTTCTCAAATATCTACAACCTCCTGCTCAGTAAAAATACCTGCTTCCCCTTATAAAACATCCATGTCGTGCCTTGCTCCCTGTATTCATTTCATAAACATCATATTCCAGAAGAAAACGAACCCACAGCCCCTTTGATAACCTACTATCCCAACAAATACACCAGTAGCTGCTACTTTCTACCTTAAACACAACGCAAGTCCTAGTAAAACAAACGCATCATCACATCAGGCGCCCATACACTCCTTCACGCTACCCAGTTACTACACTTAACATATCAGTGCACCTCCTTCCTATTAGTGCGACGGTGATCTCCAAAAATGAAATGGATGTTCTCAGTATACTTAGAGCATAGCCATCATGTCCTCTTATCATGCCTAGTTCAAACGTGTTTCCCAAACTCCACGGCACCCATACACCAACCCTCACCTCTCTTCATGCCGACTACCACCTCAAAGCAGTGAATCTGGACCCCGTTTTCTACCTTCTCCACTAGCTATCCTATCACCGATTACTTACCCCTCTTCCTCCGCTCAAAATCTTGGATCCCACCCTCACAGCTCGACGGCACCGTGCTGGTCACGACTCCAGCACCAGTACCCCAAACTCCCATTATATACCTTTTAAAACTCGCACTACCCCTTTACAGCGCATGACAACATGCTTACCGCTGGCTACTGGAAATGTCGACATGTTTATATGATAAAAACCCACGAATTTCTCACCAACGACCCTCCTCCATGGTTTAATATTTTCGAAGTTTGCTTTAATATGAGGTTTGCTGGGTTAAATTTTCTGAAGAAAAAAAATGATAGCTGGGCGAGTGTATTTATACCATTCGTAAACTTACCCCTTAAGTAAATAGAGTAAGCTAGGATAAAACGACTACATAGCCTGCGTTTGAAAAGATGGATCTCGTACCATTCCTTCGTAGCTAAGGAAAAGAATATATATTTTATTTTAATGATGACTCATTCACAGAAACTCTATCCACTACTTTATTATATTATATTGATGTTAATCCTCCTTGATTTGATTATACTGTACTGTGCTTGATGGAAGGATGTACGACACTTAATCGCTAAGCAATGGAAACATTTTATATATTTATACAAGCTGATAATGAAGTTCGTAAAATCAGTTTGATGACAGTATTTTCACGTATAGCACTAGTTCGTTCCAATGTGTAAAGCAAAGATGATAACATAATACTATTGTCTGTTTATTTCTTAAAGAGTTTTGGTGGCAGTGATTCATCATCAGGACTAAAGCTACCATTTGTGAAAGGACAACCAGCACCTCTTCTTAAACATAGTAAAACGAGCAGCTTCTAGACAAAGAATACACCTTCCTTATTACCAAATGACTGTGACCAAGGTCAAGAAGAATGAATTAAATCTTCACTGCAATTTAATATACTTTTGACAATAATGTCAAGGAACTTTTACTGCTTTAACCTAACAAGGAGCTAAAGTCTTAACATATTACCTTCCACCTTCCTTATGCCTTAATGATATACTAACATCTTAATACGGAATGTGATTTGTTAGAACGTATGGACCCTTTTCACTCTTTAAAAATTGTAACCTGGCATTATTAGTAAATATTAAGAAAATGTTAATTAGTAATTGACTAATATGATGGTTTATTTTTATTTCTACTTATGGAAATATATCATGAAGATGGAATCTAATCTTTGGGCTAATTGTCCAACTCTATCCTCTGTACAAAAGTAGCTTACCAGGCAAAAAGTAGCAATAAGTAGTTACAATTACCGTACACTTTATCTATCTAATTTTTAACATATATTTTCAATATATTTACCGTGAACAATTGACAGATAAAATTGCCTAATTCGACGAACTTTAGGGAATGGATAGAAGCAAACACATTTAAATTGCCAAATCAATATTCTAATAATTAAATAAATTAATTATTAAATCGATAAAAATTACGGGACGTTACACAAATTTTGTATGAATTATATTTAAGAGATGTTAAAACTAAGGTTGGTGATTTAGTAAGTATTCACTTAATAAACAAATTATGTAAAGGTAGTTTAATTTGGAGTAGATTTTCCAAAGGCAAGGAATAATAAAAGCATAATTAAATGAAATAGCAAATTATATTAGTATGATATTATAATTAATATCAGTTTTTTAGTTACAAACTTTTATCAATCTTAAGATAAGAACGTTGTTGAATCAAGGTCTAAGAGGTAAATAGAATACCCAAACTTGAACGGCTTCACTATTATCAAGGGATGGTACTATTTTGTAATGGTAAAATATGTTGGAAATGGTTGTTATTTCCATAAGAGAATATTGCTACATTATTTTAAAAGGTTTAGAATTTAAATAAAACCCATTGAGTTTTAAAGTGAACAATGTATCACTTGACATTGTTTAGCCCAATTATGAAATATGATTATACATATACCATTTGGTTAAGTATATAAAACTAATTTCTAAGTAATGGAACCAATATATTTTGGGAATACACTTATTCCAAGAAATAAGTAAATGGTTAAATTTTTTGAAGAAATGAAACAAGGAGATTAGATTGTCTTGAAAACGGAAGTAAATATTGGAAATTTAATTATATTTTTTCATAAGTGCTATTATAAATTGTAATTTTCAAAGTTTGAAGTTAGATAAGGCCGCTCGGCTTTATATAATAAGAAATGTGTCACATGACATTAATTTAGCCCATATAAGATTTAGTGATGAAATATATACCAATTGGTTTTATATACAACGATGTTTCCAAGGTAAAGAAAATAAAGAGAACATTTTGTGAATACAGTTATTTTGGAAAAAATAATAAGAAAGGTATGATTATTGTTTTCAAAGTTAGAATACAAGTGAGATTTGGGAATACTTATCCCGTTAAGATAAGAACATGGAATCGATTTTTAAGAAACGATAAATGATTTTAATGAATGATTTTAAATAAAAGGGTCTGAGCTGCTGATATATTTACCTGTACTATTTGATTTGATAGTTAAAGAACGAATATCAAATAAATTCTCTTTTTGACTTTTTACATGTTAGTTCAAAGAGACAGGGATGGGAACTGGATCCAAAAACCATTTTGAACCAACTTTGCATTCGAAAACGAACTTGCAAGGATGCTTATACGATTTAAAGATGGAAAAATTGAAGACCGTGGATCTTTATGAGCGGAAGAACAACTTGTTAAATTTGTCTAGGTCGCTCCTAGAGATATTTTGAAAGTGATTCTGTCGTGATTGAAATCTTCGGATGGCAAGGACTACTTGCTACTGATCCATCAGGTGATTCCTATATTGGATGTAGGACTGTAGGAGAGAGTTTTCGGTTCATCTGTTCTTGGATGACTTGTATGGACAAAGATCTGACAGAGTACTTTCCAAAAATCATGTACGTTAATTTTTATAAATATACCAAGTTTGGTGGCGGAGAAGGCAACTTCTTTAAGCTTAATACCTAGAGTATTTTTGTGGATATCGGTTAGTGATTGGATGGATCCGACAATGCGCCATTCAAAGTTGATGTGATATTCTCTGAAAGGTAATCATAACCTCAAGCCTCATTAACCGAAAAATTACAGAAATCGGGCAAGCAGCATGGCTATGTGGGTCATTCCTATCAGGGTGTATTATCACCATCTAGAGAAAATTTATTTTTTCTTTCTTCTGTCACTTGTGCATGCTTACGGAAAACAGTGATTTGAGCCCAACCATTGGTGATAATATATTCGGTACACTCAAGTTGAACGAGTAGCCGATCATGTGTGGCCGGGTTGTAAGATGTTCTTGTTGAACCTCAATGTATTGGTCTCTAGAGGTACACTATTCGGGAGATGGTTCCATAACTTGTCATGTTGAAAATCTAAACACCAATACGAGCCGTATGTATTTAGTTGCATACTTTTTGACTAAAAAATGGCACAAATACCCAAAGACAAGAATTTGTAGAGAAAAATGAAATAATATCAAATGAAAATGAAGGAAAAACGGCAAACACATAAATTTATAGTGGTTCGGCGTTTACGAGCATATGTCAATTTTATAATTCCTTGATTCAATAAAAAATTACAATTACAACGAGTATAATCTTCAAATACTCACAATACAATAATATTTCTCTCAAAATTCATTGATAGTATTCGAAATGTTGCTTGAATTGATGTTGTTGATGGCTAGTTAGAGCACGCGTGAAGTATATGAGTGCCAAAAGTCCTTCTAATCTCCTCAAAGTTATGTATTTATAGGCATAGCAGTAGGACTGTTCTCAGATCGAACATGTGGAGGTCGAGCCATGCTATTCGGAGGTAGTGATAACAGTTGGAAAAACGGTTACAGGTGGGCAGGCCATCCAGTTACGAGATACATGGCTTCGGACGTGGACACGTGGAAGTATCTCCGGACAATCAAGAGATCGTGGGAAGACTGGGAAAGTGGCAACCGTCTTGTCTGGATCAAATAGGGTTCAGATCAAAGCTTTTGATCAGGGCCTTTGAACTTCAGACCAGATTTCATTCGATCCAAGACCACAAATGATGTGGGCCACATCTATTCGACCCGATGAGTTCGAACTGAAAGCCATCAAAACAATATAAGCTATCTTTTTTTGGATCCAACAACTTCGAGTCGGGACTAAGTCTTTGGTTAGGCATGTTTCCGAAGTCTGAAGCCTTTAACTTTGATCATCTGGATCTTGGACGGCCTTATTAAAAGGCAGACTAATATTTTTCCTTAAAAGTACATCTTATCATAGATGAGATGCGCTTTGAACTTGTAGAGATGTCCATTCCCAAACAAGCAATGGTTAAAAACTGTGTCTTTTTGTAAAGTCATGGCTCTTGATCTCTTGTACTATGCATAAACAGTAGATCATATTCAAAATTTTCTTTGTCATACCTAACTAGGCAAAGTCTTTGACCGATGTGGTGACAGGCACATAAGCAAATCGTTCAAACCCATGTCAAATGAAAAGGTTAGATTTACCTATTTTGAATCATGTTAAGTCGTTGTCTCTTGCACGTGAGTATACACATACAAGTCGTTCCAAAAAACTTTTTCTAACGAACGTCGAGATCGAGTCAAATCATATGAGTCCATCATGTTGCCAAAAACCTAAGGCGATTGCTAGGAATGTCCATTGCTTTTTTCAATTTCTTTCTGGATTTCGGTTTCCGGATCGAAAATTTCGTTGTCCCCTCGGATCGACTCATTCGATCCGGGGCCAGTTCGATTGGTGTCACCCCGCATTTTTCGATTCTGAACCGAGGATAAAGTCAGACCATCATTTCAGTGGGGAGTCGAATAGTCGCCTAGGTGTAATATATAAGCCAGCCCGTTCTTCACTTTTACTTTTTACTTTTCACCCCTTGCTGCCATTAATTTCAAATTGATAAAACTCAAATCCCTAATTCTCTAATTTTACTTCAAATTCAACCCCAAATCATTCACGATGGGTTTTAATTCATGCAATTTGTACTTTTCTTTGACATTTTATATGATTTGCACCACAAACCCACATTATTTGACTTCAATTTTCCATGGCATTGATGTTTCAAATATCAAGAGTCAACGCCACCGTCGATGATGCCTGAGCTGTCATTAGCTCATCGTCTTGGTGACACGACACTCGTCTTCATGGTTTGGAGGTGACAATTTTGAAGAAATGGAGCTCTGGGTTGCCATGGATGGTTAAAGGCATGAAAGGTGTTAAGCAGGGAAGAAAAAGAAGAAAAGGGTTTAAGGGCTTCGGTTCGAAAAAACTCAGAGGCGCGGACACTTATTAGGTTCGAAGAATTTGGAAATGAGGAGTTACAAAGGCCAGAAGGTAGGACTGTAAATTTTGTGCGAATGTCTGATGGCCGTTCGTGTCCATGGCCGAAATACAGTCGTTTGATTCTCATTTAGGACACGAGTTAGGACAACAAAATTTGTACAACAAAAAATCACGTCCGATCCATGTTCGTTCGAATTCGTCTGAATTCAATGTATTTCGATGTATAGTTGAGAGAAAATCTAATAAATAGTATAAAATATGATATAAAAAGTCATGTCTGATCCGGTCCTTTTGTGTTCGTGTCCGAAATTCATTTTTCCGTGTCCGACCGATTTTATTTAGGACACGAATCAGGATAACAAAATTTGTCCGAGGAAAAATTTTGTCCGGTGCATGTTCGGTCCGATTTTTTTAGGATAGAAATTGAACACATCTCCGTCTGATCCGATCAGACCGATTTACATCCCTACCAGAAGGGGTCATATGGGCTCGAATAAAAAAAAAATACGATCTGGAGTGGTCTGTCCTAGGATTCTTTAACCAAAGTTTTTTTCGAACCGGATGCCATTCCAGGACGAACAATCCAACATCGAACTAGATGGACACATATATGGATAGTTAGGATAGAGCCTTCTGGGACCCGAATCAAAATAATACAGCATAACCCTTTTGGACTGGTTGGACATAAAGATATAACTTTTTGCAACACTGCGGAACATATCAAACAATCACATGCCTTCGACCTTTTTTGTTCACTCTTTCAACACACTTGCACTGCACACACTAGTACACATACACGAGGGGCACATATTACTTTACTCTAACCACCAATGTTTCTTAGATAGTACAGGGAGCATGTCTATAAGATACCCCCATAAGATATTATAAAGTTGAGAAATGCAAGGCTCCTGTGATAATGACTAATTCATACATTTCATTGCCAGACTCTAACTCTGACAGCGATGATCCGGTATTTGAAGTTGACATCCATGAGGAAGCAGAATTGAAGAGGGTACTTCTTTGGATGAAGAGGATGGAGGAGTAGGAGATAATAGGGCTCCCGCCACATTTTGGGGTGCTATCCTTCTGGAAGAACCTAATGATTCTTTGGTGTCTACCACAGACAAATCAAGGTTTAGACGGCTATGCTTGAAACATGAAATTCCCTAAGGCGACGTCTGGGCCCCTGATGTTTTGGAGGGAACTCGCAATCCTCCGGAAGGATACATGGCCATCAGTCGCCAAATGTGCTAAGTTTGGAGCATCCCTCCCTTTCATCCCTTCATTATTGATCTCCATCGACGAGTGAATATAGCACCCATGCAGCTTCATCCTACAGCATATTCATACCCGTATACCCTCTTCACAGCATATATGAAGATCCTAGGTGTGGAGCCTACCTTTGAAGACATCGCCTTTTTTTATAACTTCAAGCATCGCCAATAAGTGACTCATTTATTTCTTTACTTTGATTCTATGCCCAAAAGGAATATTATCAAGGATACAACAACGTGGGCGACATATGGCCAAATCAGTTTTATGTTCGTCATCAAGAGAGGTGTGATAGGAGATGGCTTCAACCTAGTAAGCTTCAAGTTCCAATCTCTTGTCTTTAACTCAATGTATTGAATATATAACATTTATTTTCATTGCCAGTTCCAAACCCGAAGAAGCTACAGGGTCAGATATATCAGGATCGCTTAACCGCACTACTAAATGCTCCACCAGCCTCACTAAGCGTCAAGAGCTGTCTTGTGGATGAACTTCTCCGTCAATACAACTTTCTCAGTCCACAATGGAGTATAGAAGTTGGTTAGGTCGTGCCCCTATATACGTGCCTCTAGCCTAGAATCCTCCAGCGTTAACGGGGATAGAAGGCGTGCCCCCATCGGACGGGGAGGGGGGGGGGGGAGGGGGAGGCAACCGTTTCATAGAAAGCTAACGGGGATAGAAGGCGTGCCCCCATTGTTTGGGTGTCTATGTATGTATTAAGTTATGTATGACTGCTTTATGATACTTTTTGCTCACACACTTAATAGTATATAATCATTACTAAAATATATCGAGCCTCTTTTTATATAAGAAACTAAGGGATATCATTAATCAAAACTGACTACATGTAAATCTCCATTGGTAAGAAGATGTCAGATGGCTGCAATATGGAAAGTACATTAATTTTTCTCAAAAATACATCAATTAAATTCAAGAGTTATAGTATAATGTAGATTTGCACTAGCAGAATAAACATTTCACATAATTTTTTTTGGATCAAACTCCCATAACATACCTTTGTCCAAAGCAGGGCTGATACACCATGAGAAATGTAGACATCGTAAGATCTTATAGCAATATTTTTGAGTGGTCTCGATTGAATTTATTGTTTCAGCTGTTTCTTTTACTTGTTAATATCTACAAAGCAGAGAAAATGCAAACAAGGCATAATATGGATGCATACCTGAATTAAATCAAAGATGTTTCTAGGATTACTAGGACCTAGCCCTACGACAAGGGTTATAACGAAGAAAACAGTAATCGTAGACTTGATTTTGAGTTAAAAGATAAAACTCAATGAAAATTATGTACTATTCCAATAAGAAAACATATGAAGCACTAAACATGACATTGCTTACCGGCTAGTTCGGATGTTGAAGTGAGCTTAGTTTGCAAAACTGAGCATTCGTTCAATTTGAGTTACACAATAATGATCAGGCTAATACATGTTTAGCATCTGAAAGCAAGGGATCCAGGTGGAAGACTTTCAGTACATAATACTTACAACTGACTTACTTTTGACTTCATATTTGGACTTCATGATCATGTTTACTCCCAACTGACTTACATTGAAATGTAATTTGCAAACCCAAATATAACTATCCAAGTACAAAATTACTTATGGCGTAGTGGCTCCTCTAATCTTCAGAAATACACAAAATGAATAACCACACTGAAAGCAGAGGCAATCCTAGGATATATTGCTTTAAAACGTGACAGGTAAACCTCAAATGAAATGGATTTACTTATTCGATCCTACCTAATATTCAATAGACAGGGCGTCCATGTTTCACAACTCATATATACATAAATGCTTTAGAAAGAATACAAACAAATTCATAGTAAAGCAAAGGACACAAACCTAACTCATACTTAGAAAATGACTGTAGCATTGTCTACTCTGACGTCATTTCATATGAATTTGTAGGATAAATCACGCAGGAGAGAAAGGCCACAACAAGCCCACGCAGATACTTTACAAATTGAAACCTTGAAATTGGTAGTTGTTGTATATGACGTAGTTGTATACACAATTATATGATTTTTGTTTGATGATAACAACCAAATAAATATTATTTTAAATGTGTTTGTTACTGTACTGTTATATACATAACATCACAGACATGAATATAATATTTATATTTAAATAAAATACGACTGTACAGAAATTCTAATATTCACAGTATTTTATTTAAATAGAATATTTTATTTCAATAACTAAACAGTATAAAGTTTACAACTCCACTGATATCTTTCATTTCACAATTTTTTTTCACTGCTCTTCACTACAATACTTAACACTCATTGTACAATCTCATATATACATTCATTTTCACATTGACTCATATACAGACTCATTGACACTATACACTACTTTAATCTTCAATCTTAAGTCTTCACAACACTCTTCTGTCAGTCCAGTCATCATCTTCATACCTATCATATACAGAAACACACACATAGTATATGGAACAGAAATAATTTCATACTCTAGCAAATATTATTTTATTTTTAAAATTTTATTTACCTCAGTTTTCTGGTGTGTTTCTCATCATTTTTCTGACTTGATCTGATTTGTCTGACTGTGTCTTGACAACTTGTGATATTCACAGTGATACACTGTAAATACCACAAGGTAGACAACATATATATATATATATATATATATATAATGCAGGGACAGGAAAATTGGCCGATTGGCTGCATATACACACGTGTATAAATATACACGTGTGCATTGCCTCGCCAATTAAAATGTTGTGAGCAACTGAGGAGCAGCCAAGTAGACTAGCTCGACACTGAAATGGACAAGTGAACACAACAACAAAAGCGTTGAGCTAAGAATTTCAAATCATGTACAAAGCAGCCTATTCAAAGTGGTCGAGTGGTCAAGACTGTGCCAACATTCACAATGATCTATCTCAGACATGCATGTACAAAGAATCTTGTTTCAGCAAAAATGACAAGGCAGATCAGTTATAACAGGGTGAAGATCAACTCAAGTTAAAGTCTAAACTGGTGCATGCAAGAATGGTTCATCATGGCAGATCACTCAACATGGATCAAAAGGAAACAACTCAGTTTTATGTTAGCCAACACAACAAATATACAATCAGAGCAGCAGTGCATAGGCAAATCCAAACACATATGGTTCAGCATTAAAGTAATGTGAACACGGAGTTTTTTTGCACAAGTCAGAGAGACATGGCATGTAAACAACAAAGAGAAGCCAGAATGAACACACATATAGGGGTGAAGCAGCATACACATGAAAATGAACATAAAAAATTAATATGCAGAAAATCAGCAGTTTATGTTTTCAGGCAATTTAAGTGCAAGTTGGCCAAAGAGTGGTGCAGCATGATGCAGGGGTTTCTTATCACAAGTCAACAAATACACATGCATATGTTCAAGTGACATGCAGTGGTGCACATGCTCAAAATAGGGCTCAAGGAAACATATTCATTAACATGGGAGATGTACTGTGGACAATATGTACACTCAAGTGACAAAATTACATTGTTCTGCAATGTAATGTCAAGCATGGTCGAGCAACGAGCACACAGGATATTGAAGTGCATCAAAACATTTCAGGTGTGCATGTGGTTATACAGAAGTCAAGTGTTCATGTTACAACCCAAAAAGCAATGCTCAAATTTTTTGAAATATTCAGAATTAAGTTCAGATTTTTTTTTTTTTGGATAAAATCAGCTTCAAATTAAGCTAAATGGGGCAAGTAGCTTTGGCCTGCAAGTTTTTGTTTTTCGAAAATCTCATGAGATTTTAAATACCAAGAAATCCAGTCAAGATGATAGCTGATATCAACAATTCAAATGTGGCAAGTAATTACATCTTTCCAGCAGAGAAATTGAGACAAATGCAATATGTTCACACAGCAAATACATGTGAAAAAGATTAATTCAGGAAAGAGTGTAATGCGGCTTTTGAAATCAATTCTCAATTCCAAATCTTTCCACGTATACAGGTGTTCCAATATTCAAGTTTGGCAAGTTATTTTTGGTTACTGGATTTGTGAAATTCTTTTACAAGATAAAATAGTAAAGCCAAATCGTTTCAAGTCAAAACAATGGAACAATTCAAATATTTCCTAAAAATCTTTTAGCAATCACAACATTCTTTTAAGGCCTCAGAATCAAATCACGTAAGAATTTAAAAGGGATAAGTATCATTCTCATCTAGACAACAAATGGAGGGCCACGACAATCATTTAAATCAAAGCAACATTTCGAGCAAGAAAAAATTACCCAATCATTCAAGTCACTATAGCGAAATCAGAGAACAAATTTAGGGTTTCCAAATTACCCTATAAGTTAACACCATTACATCATCGGAAAGCATCGAATAAAACCAGAGCATAATCGAAGAGAAAAACTCAGAGAAAACTCACAATTTTTCATTGTCTTCAATCAAACAAAATCCAAATCGAAGCATCAGAAAGCAACAGCAAATTCGAGCTTCAGTGATCATCTGAATCATCAATTTAAAGACTTTACGATTCGATTTGGTGCAACAGAGTAAAACCCTAGGTTGAAGCCTTCGCCATTTTTTCTCACAAAGGAAAGTGATCGGGATAAAAGAAAAAGGGTGCAACATATTACAAAGGGCCAGCCAAGTGTTTTAATGGACAAGGGGATGACCCTTCCTTTTTAAATCCAAGGGTTTTTAGTTCATATTTTTAATTTGAGTTTCTTTTAATTTGTATTGTAAAAATCATCGAACAGTTTTTCTAGTGTCTGTAAAATACTAGAGGAATCAGTCAGGGTGTTGACTGACAGTTGACAGAGTCTGTAAAATCTGGGTTACTGTTTACATGGTCGTAATCAGGGGAAATTCGATCGAGGGGATATCGATCAGTCTAGGGTTTTGAGCGTAGGGTTAGAATAGGAGCAGGGTTTGCGAGTGTACATGGTCTTGTATGCGGGATCTGTTCTATCACCTAGTAGAAACCTTAAAAATGCAGCAGTAGGCAGGGTTTTGCCGAAGCTGGGTATATCTATGTGTGATTTATTTTATGCATTTCTGTTTCTGCTATATTCTGTGATCTGTGTATTGTTATCTATCTCGTTAGATTTTTAATTCAGTTAAAAACTGTGATAAACCCTATTCACCCCCTCTAGGGTTAATCTAGATTCAATAGTCGTTTCCAAAATCAAATGGAAAATACATGTGCGTGTAGCAGATTAGATATGGGTGAACGACTCGTCCGGATCGGGAAGAGATTAGAGGGAATAGATGCGTTGTGGTGAGGAATCGAAGGTGACGTGAATTTAGGTTTAAATTTTGGGGAAAAAATTCGCGCTAAAATTTCACATAGCGGAAGAATACAGTGAGGTGGTTATCACTGATTGGGTGATGGAGCAATGCTTTAGATAGCAAGCAGGGATTGGTTTGAACCATTGGATTAAATCATCATTTACGGTTATTTATTTTGATAACGCGGATCGTTGACTTGCATTGTATTTATGTAAAGCTACGCTTTGAAGTGGTGTTGCACGTCACAGCACAAGAATTCCAACCGCAGTAGTGCATTCATGTCTAATGCAACAACATATGAATATTATGGCAGAAGATCGAAGAAACCATAGCTTTCGCCACACTTTTCATGCAGCGCACACACATTAGTGTTGAATATGCCCATTTTTATAGTAGTGTGGATTACTTCTTGCCCGCCATAAAACCTAATTTGTGATGAATTGAGAAAGAGATGAGTTTATGTTTGGTATATGACAGTGTGTGTTATTGTTGCTATTATATTGTAACGACTGGATGTATAGTTCTGAAAATTATTATAGGTTGGTTGCTATAACTTGTTGAGCTTCTTTTTGTAATCTTTCTGTAACTTGTGGAGCTTACTTTTGTAACTTGCGTCGATGTTTACCTCAAGTTGAAGTACTGAAACAAAGATGAATAAACTTCTATCCTCGTCCTTGATCTTATTATTTCTATCACTAAGTTTTTGTTTTCTCAAGCAAGATGGAGTAATGGTAGAGTGGTGAAGCATAATATGAAAAAGCTGATAATGTAGAAAATGTTGAAATAGGAATCATCAACAACACATATAGATACAATTTGCGAGGGATTTTTAAGATAATCCAACTGATTAAAACACATATTTTTTTTTAAAGAAAATCAATTGGAGTTTCTAAAGAAAACGCCATTTTAATTTCTATTAGAATGTTCTATGAAGGACATATTAATATATCGTATTTTAGTAAGTGTTTAAGAAATTTAGATTCATTAATTACTTGCTTTTCAATTAAAAAAGAAAATTTTGTAATTGGAGAAGATATGGATGTTGCAATATATGATATAAATTTGATTTTGAAATGCTAAAATTTGGGAAAAAATTATGTCCAGTACGAACAATACGGGTTACATACAATGTGCTTTTATATCAATGGATATTATTGAAAAAAGAGTGAAACAACTATTAGGCTTCAAAAGCTACCTTGAAGAATAAGATCTCGTGCTTCTTTTAATAATGCACCTTCTAGTAACATTTTTTTTCCAAATAATCAAAGACTACTAGAATAAGCATTTGTTCTGTAAATTCTTAATCTTAGAAAGATGAGTTCAGTCTCATGGTCATTGTGTTAAGAATAGGGTCTCCTGATTTGTAGGAATTGAGTTTATCTATCAGCATATTTAATGCATGGTGTTTTTCCTAATTCTTAGGGATAATTGTCCTAGTTTTATGTCGTTCAAAGTTTTTTACATTTAGTTCATGTACTGACTTATAAAGGCTTCTGTTTTGCTAATAACATTGGTAATCTTTTCGAGTTCCCATTTTCATTTCTGCAGTTCTTAACAATTGGTATAAGAGTCTAACTGCTCATATGAGTTTATTTTTCGATCTTGAGTGCTCTGTTCCGGCAGTGGTAGCCACCATGAAGGGTTGTCGTCTACCAGATCGGGTCTTGTTAGTGTTCAATAGTTTGTAGTTTTGAGTATGAGATGCAGTTGTTGATTTATGATGTAGAATAAGCCAAAAGTCGGGTCATGGATACTTAAGAGTGCGTGCATTACAAGATAAAACTGAATCCGATACCTGCAGTTAATATTTAGATATCAGATGTTTATTCTTCTTCTTTGTTAGAGATGGTGGTATTTCAGTTTATACTGAGATAAAACTTACTGCATGTATGATATTGGCAGTTGTAACTTGGGTGTTGTGGAATGCATTTCGAGTTGGAGCTTGTTATCATCGTGTGGGGTTGAACAGTAAGTGATAGAAGCAGACGTTGTTTTTTCCCTGTGAGGCATAAGTTATAATGCATATAGCGGTGTGGACGTTGAGTCTGGGTTATTGTCATGTTTACCAAGATGAAAGTAGATCCGGTGCTATTTTGAATGTGACGAATTCTCCGTGATGCAGAGAAATGGTAATAGTGGATACTGAATTGGCATTGTTTTTGTATTGTTTCTGAGGTTAGAATCTATAGTTGTCGAGAATATTAATAGTTGGATCTAAGAAAGATGAGTTCAGTTTCATGGTCATTGTGTTATAAGTATCCTAATTTGTAGGAGTTGAGTTTGTCTATTAGCATGATTAGTACGTGGCGTTTGTCATAATCTTTAGGGATAGTTGTATTAATTTTATACCATTCAATTATTTTACATTTAGTTTGCGTACTGCCTTATAAAGGCTTTTAGTAATCGTTTCGAGTTCCTATTTCCATTTTTGTCATTCTTAACAATTGGTATCAGAGTCTAACTGCTCATACGAGTTTATTTTTTCAATCTTGAGTGTTTCGTTTTGGCGGCGACAGCCACCATAAAGGGTTATCGTCCTCTAGACCGGGTCTTGTTAACATTCAATAGTTTGGAATTCTGAGTGTGAGATGCAGTTGTTGATTTATGTCGATGCAGGCTAAGCCAAAAGTCTGGTCTTGGATACTTAAGAGTTTGTGCATTACAAGATAAAATTGGATCCATTGGCTTCATTTGATATTTAGATATCAGATGTTTATTCTTCTTCTTTGTCAGAAATGGTGGTATTTCAGTTTATAATCACTGAGACGAAACTTACTTTAAGTTGAATGCTGGCAGTTGTAACTTGGGTGTTGTGGATGACATTTCAAGTTGGAGCTTGTTGTCATTGTGTGGGGATTGAATAGTAAGCGATAGAAGAAAATATTGTTTTTTGCAGTGAGGTTTGAGTCATACGGCATATAGTGGTGTAGACATTGAATCTGGGTTGTTGTCATGTTTACCGAGATGAATATGACGACCCGATACTGTTTTGAATATGATGAATTCTCCATGATGCAGAGATGTCTTGCTAATAGTGGAACTGAATTGAAATTGTTTTTGTATTGTTTCTGAGGTTAGAATCTATAGTTGTTGATAATGTTAATAGTTGGATATGATTGGATTGATGATGTATATCTGTGAGTTGCTCTAAGTTTTTATAGTTAATATGTCGAACTTCTAAAAAACTGAACAATGTAAGGCCGTGTCGAAGAGTTGGCCTTGCTTGATGTAAGCTTGTCTAAATATGTAGATGTATTGCAAGTCTAAAGATGACTTGTGGTAGAGCCTGGTTGTTTACTTGAAATATGCAGAAAGAATGAAAAAAAACCCAAAGTTAGAAGGTTGTGTAAAATGCTGGAGGAGTATTGTCAAGTACTCATCGTTGTTGCTGATATGTTGGATCAAATCAGCTTTCGCAAGGGGCTCAGTGGCGATTAGGCCCGTAAACGGATGCGAATAGTGCTATATCCATATCCGAAAATAAAAATCCGTATCCGAATTCATATCCATATCCGCGAATACCTATTAAATAATGTCCATATCCGTATCCGGCTTAGCAAATATGGATATTTTCGGATATCCGAAAATATCCAAATCCGAACTAAAAAAAAACTTAATACAATACAATGCAAATTTCATTTGGCATTGAACAATAGCTGAAAAAAATGTTGTAATACAAAAAATATATCAACTTAACGATAGCTAATGTAATCACACAAAATTCAAACAATAATATTTCATCAAATAATCCATACGCTGATCCAAACACGCACACAAATTAAAGTACATACAAATTAAAGCAAATGCATATAAAAACATTACCATATAATCCATATGCTGGTTCAAACATACATACAAATTAAAGTATATACAATACAAATTAAAGAAAATACCATAATTCATCTTAATAATAATAGCACACGAACAAATTAAAGCACTGCATTCTTTCTTCATGAAATGGTTGAAGCTTCCAAAAAATGACCCTGCAAAAGAGGCACAAATTCAATCATATAAAGCACAAACTAAAATGACCAAGACCAATCATGTAATTATAAACTAAATATGACCCAGCAAGTAAGTTGTTGTGCTCGGCACAACAACTAAGTTGTTGTGCACGAGCACAACAACTAAGTTGCACTGCACAGCAACTAAGCTGCTGTGCAGTAGCACAACAACAAAGTTGCACTGCACAACAACAAAGTTGCATTGCACAACAACAAAGTTGTTGTGCAGTAGCCCAACAACAAAGTAGCTAGCATAACAACAAAGTTGTTGTGCAGCAATTAAGTTGTTGTGCAGTAGCACAACAACTCAGTCGATGTGTCTAGCACAACAACTCAGTCGTTGTGTCGAGCACAATAACTCAGTTGCTACTTAAACATGCATATTAATCAAAAGAACATGACAAAAAAATTCATTGTGTGATGAACATTAGAATGGTTAACACAATTCAAACACAAATAAATGTTACCTTATGATTTGAAAAATATTCGGATACGCATGGTTAGATATTACCAAACTACTACTAATGAATGACTTTATGAGTGATCGGGCATAAATGGTTTACATGAAAGCAAAGCAGTGACAGATTATTTAAATAATGGAACCACTAAGACAAAATCTTGCATATAATGCAAGTAATTAATTTACCCCAAACAACTTCAATTTATTTAAAGGTAGCAATACTGAGTAAATTTCTATTAATGAAGAAAATAAAAATAACTATAAGCATGACTTACCGTTGGGATTTAATTGGTTTGTTGGAGAAATTTTGGTAGTCAACATTTGTTGTCCATATATACTTAGACGGTTGGAATTTTTTGGACATGTTTTTAGATGATTTTTCAAGTGGGTTGTTCCCAATGAAGTAGCTCTATTAAATATTCTAGAACAGTGTTTACAAGTGGCTTTAATAGGACCTTCCAGTAATTCCCTATTAAATTTCTTCCATACATACGATTTCCAAGCTCTTACGTTAGAGGGTGTGTATTTGTCTGGATCCGTAGAATGATTTTCAAATACTTGTGTGATTGGCAAACTAGAATCTGTAGCTGTATTTGAAGTGTTTCGATTCTCTCCTACGACTTCAACATTATTACCAAAAATATCCTTATTACTACAGCTTGATGAGGTGTTCGTCATTGCCAAAACTCTACAATGTAAAATAAAATAAACTTTATCACTGTTTAAGCCTAAATAATGAGATTAGAAAATAATGCGATTTGCAGTTTCTAATGCTCATATACTAGGATTTCCTGCCAAAGATGAATGTTAAAATGGACAAATTCTAATTGCAAGCTTTAACAAAAATTAAAAACTTATCGCAGCTTTGTAATTCACTTCAAGCATATTGTAAAAGATCGCATATTTATGCACGTGCAAGATAACATGTTGCTGCTTCATTTTTGTTTTTTTGGTTCTTTTTTCTTTTCTTTGTGGCCAAAAAATAAAAACACATTGCTGGAAGAAAAGGTATTTGTACACCTGAAAGAGTACAATAAAGAATTACAAATTTGTACATGAGCAATCAACAAACAAATTTTAACTGGTGAAAATCAGATTTATTTTTGCAGTTGATATGAACCAAAGAAAATAGCTGAAATGAGTTATTTTATTTTGTTTTGAAAGCTTATCACTGAAACTTGTTCTATCAAAATTGTGGACATGTGCACACAATTTCGATGCAATTCCGACACAACATAAACAATTTAAACTTCAAATGGACAGAAAACACAACACGAGCAGTGAAAAACCGTCTAAAAAATACAAAGGAAAACTATTATTTTTCTAAGCACACAATAAGATCAAACCTAATCGGGGCGGCGACTTCCACTACTTCACGTTGAACCGTCGGAGACAAGGACAGCAGACTTGCGGTTGAAGGCGGTTGCAGATTTCAAGAAGACGACAAAAGTTGAAGGCGGTTGCAGGCTTCGAGAAGACGATGACGGATTCCAGTACTTCGCGTTGTAATGTAGGAGACGACAAAAGAATTAGGTTTTGATAAAAAAAAATAGCGGTTGATTTGTGAGATGGGAAAGGGTATTTGGTGAAAGTGAATATATAAGGGTTTGAGAGTTGAACGCAAGTTTTTAACCCAACGGCTGTAAAACTGAGCGACTTATAATATTTATAAGGGTCAGGTAATAAGGGTTTTGTATCCATCTATAATTAATAAATATCTAACTATAACCTAAATATAAAAATACAAAAATATATATTTCCACAACGGGCGGATATTTTTCGGATACATATATTGGCATATCTGTATCCGCTAATCATTTCAGATATCGGATATCCGTATCCGCTTTTTGGATATCGGATATTATTCGTATTTCCAGATGCAGATACAGACGGATTTTGGATATTTCGGGTATTCATTGACAGCGCTAGTGGCAATTCTGTCGTCATGATGGAAAGAATGATTTGATTAGAGTCGGGTGATTCACATTTTTGTAGTTTGCATGAAGTGTGTTTCATCGCACTTCTATTTTGGAGGAGGATGCCATAGTGTTCTGTGATGAAGATGGTGCTCAGGCGATTCACAGTGGATGACAGATTTGGTTTTTGGCAGTAGAAAATTTTGGTTTTTCCGAAGGGTGATTTGCATTGAGATTGATTGGTGTTTAGCTTTGTAACAACCCGTATTTTCAATAACCTGTTATAACATAAATGGAGGCAGAATTAAACTGTAAAATCTGAATCAAGGGAAACGGGCTATGCCATTGCGTTTGTCTCGGAAAAATACGCGAAATAGAGTCCGAGTTTTCGAAAATCGGAGTCCGTATGACCAAGATATGGCCTCGCGAAGTTTCACGAAAAATTCCCAAATTAAAGTATACTTAATTAAGTGAAATGGGTTGCGCAGAGAAATATATATATATATATATATATTGAAATATATATATATATATAATTGAAAATTAAATAAATAAATATGCAAAAATGTTCAAAACAGCGAATTGGGAGAGGGAATAACCGAACCGGCCGATTTTTGAGGTCGACCCGAGCCCGCTGGGTCGACTAGGGGTTAATCCAGGGTGTTTGGCTGTCAACCCGTGGGCCGATTCGCTCAAATGCAGATTTTGCATTTGGATGGTTCTCATGGTTCATCTTTAATCTAAAGTCCCTAGATGGTTCCTACACTTGACTTCTTGCCCAAGACATGCTTTGATGGCTTGGATTGAATCTAGGTTTAATCCTATGGCCTAAAACACTTGCCTAATCTATAAGTAAGACCCTAACCTATCCTAAATCCTCATTATTCATTCATGCAACTAAACTATGGCAAAATTTTACCTCTCATGGCCTCCACTCTCTTCATAAAATTTCTAAATGGTTTCTATGAGAGATTTTCCATGCATACAAGTGTTTTCAAGCTTGTATGAGTGTCATTAGCTTGCATTCAAGTCAAGTTTCTATCTTTGCATCATAAAGCAAGGGTTTTGATCATTTTGGCTCAAGGGTTTTTATGTTAGAGCTTGCATTTTGGGTCTATTTGATTGCATAAGGGCTTTGTCATATCTTTTGTGCCTTCATAGCAATGTAAGCCCTTTCCCTACTCTTAGATATTAACTATGAAGTTAAATGTTCATGTTGCAAGTTTGGGTTTGATCATTGAGTATGATACATGCTATCATGTCATGCAAGTTTATGAAGTCATTATCTTGATCTTGTGAGCTAAAAGCTACAACCTTTATGTTGAAATGTTGCATTAGGCAACATGAGAACCCTCATAACCTTTATGTCAACTTGCATATGAAGTCATAACCCTTATATGATGATATATGCGAGTTACTAGTCATCATTCCATATCTTTTGTCACCATGATTCGCTTATGTGCCAAGTTTGGGTTTATGCATGTTTTGAGGCTTAAGAATGTAACATGCAAGTTAATGAACACATTTGTGCCTCATTTGCCACCATGATTAACTTGTGGCTTAATATCCATTTTTGTCATGCCTTTGCCAAGTCTCTTCTTTTAATCCATTACGTTGTCGCGAACGTATATGCGAGTTTAAAAGCGTTGGGTTATGTTATGGGTAATTTCTAATGACATGAAAATACAACTTGAAAACATGACTTGAAATATAACATGGAAGTTGACATGTAAGTATGCATAAAAACATAAGCTTGGGAATTTACCTATTAAGTTAGGTCTACCCTTTGGGAATTTACCTATTAAGTTAGGTCTACCCAAATGCTTGAAAACTTGTAACATGTTTTGGGAAACATGATGGACATGACACTTAGATAATATAAGTGTGGCCAACTCGAGGTTGGGTTGAGTTTGCAACGTAAAACTACCCGGAACCGACCGGCCTAACTAGTAGTTGCAAACAATAGGACCCAATGTGAGAAGTTGGTCATGTTGTGCTTGAACCCGAGGTTAGACCAAGTTGTGGTGTAAAGCTACCCGGAACCGACCGGCTTAACTAGTAACCACAACAAAGTCTAATGTGAGAGGTGAAGGTGCATTAAGTAATTAATGCCACATGATAGGGTTAAGTTAATTTGATTAATGACTTTTAACCAAATATGACATGGACAAATGGGTTAAGTAATTTGATTAGGATAATGATACTTAACAAAACATGACAAGGTTGGGTAGGTTAAGTAACTTGATTTGCCTAATGACACTTAACCATTTTTATATGACTAGTGGATAGGGTTAAGTTAACCAACACTTAATCAATCCAACGCGATAACTTGGTAAGGTTAAGTAAGTTTTCTTAATGACGCTTAACCGAAAAATACGGTTAACGAATGGGGTTAAGATTAGACTCAACTAGTCTAAACATGGAAATCGGATGGGGTTAAGTTAGCCTAGACTTAATTAATCCCACTTGGTAGTTTAATGGGGTTAAGTTAAACACTTAACTAATCTAAACATGATGAATTGATGTGGTTAAGTGACCTATACTTATCCAATCTAACTCGTTAATTTATTGTGGTTAAGTTAACCAATACTTAACCAATATAACGTGAAAACATGATAAGGCTAAGTCACGAATCGCTTGAATACACTTGACCGATTTGACTAAGTAAATTGATAGGGTCAAGTTAATATATACTTAACCAATCTAGAATGATAATTGGACGAGGTTAAGTCGTGAATTGCTTAATATACTTAACCAACTTGAGCATGGTTTATAGGGTTAAGCCTTGAACTTGGATACTTAGCCAATTTTGACAGGATTTGTAGACGGGTTAAGTCATGAACTTAAGTGACACTTAATCCATTATGTAAACCCTAGTTCTGAGGATTAGGTGGATAACCGTAGTTAACAAGGATAACGGGAACAATGCTAAGTGGTAAACCTTAGTTGAAGAATAACTAAGTAATGATTCTTAGTCAAGGAAATTTAGACCAGTTCATAGATAGATGAGTAACCTGATACGGTAGGTCATCGTTTAAGTATACGAGTAGGAGCAAGTATCTGATTTAGATAAAGGCTCCAGCGAACTGGGTAACGAAGCAGCGGCTTCGGGGAACGTGAGGATATTCTTGGTATCCCTCTATGAGCTGCCAGGTGATTATACTAGGCTCATGAGAGGTTAAGGTCTGCGTTAGAAGAACCAAGAGTATGCCTTGGTTGCTATACGAGCGACCTAAAGACGGGGATGGATAGGGGATAGTCGACGATACACGGTCGTACCCTAGATAGCATTTCGTCAGGCTACCTACCATCTTTGGTCAAGCGTGTACGTACGGAAAGGCAGAGAACACCCAAAAGACCATAATTGCTATCTAATTATGGTTGCGGTAAGGCTTGGATGTGGGTTTGCCGGTGTTGTGTTCTCATACAGGATTTATCCTGTCTTGTCTTTCACTAGTTGAGGGAGTGGTCTCGTGGGACCATAGCCACGTATAAGAAAAACAGACCTTAGCATCTTCATCGGCAGATAAATCGAAAGCTCCCGACCGAGTCCTGTATTTCTTGATTTGCCCTGTGACAGGACTCGGATGGCACGATGTGATACATGTGCATACGGTCATGGAAAAGCGATTCACGATGAATGCGTGGGAAAAAGGGCGCGGTTGGCGGTTAGCGTAATCCCTAGTGGCCCTAGGTGGTTGAACCCAAACCGAGATACGAAAACGTGCAATAGGTAAGCATAATCCCTAGCAGCCCTAGGTAGCATAAGTCCTAGTTGTACAAACAATAATTCATGTTGGAAGACCCTAGCTAGGTTTAGGGTAACAGTCCAAACCGATCTTAAGGATCATGGAACTATGTTAAAGTAATATAGAATCTCATGGGAAAGCCCGTATGGTCTACGGCAAGGGACTGAACATTTACATGGAATAAAACATACAAGTTGAGTAACCTATATATGCGATATATTAGGTTGACATGGACCATTACACGACTTTTGAGTGAGGGTCATTCTTGGTTAACACATGACACGGTGGGGATACTAGTACGGTATGTGCAGAGCTAAAATACAGGATAGATATCACGGGGCGTTATACGTGACAGATATCTTGGGGATATTATACTTGATAGAAACCTGACGATGTGATACCTTGTTTTATCTTGACATCGTAATTTATCATGACACCTTAGTTTATCTGAGTTCAGTAGTTCATCCTGTTATTTTGATTTAGCTTATCTATCTTGTTATCATGCTTATGTTCATCTCAGTTTCTCATGTCAGTTAACTTTACTAGTTTTTATGCTAATAGTAGATAGGGCTTACTCAGTCTTTTTGACTGACCCGTTTTGTTTCGCCTCTTTTCTTCCGTTTCCCCCCAAGGTTACAGGGAGGAAATACTGTTGTTTAGTTCGGACTTCTTCTGCTTGAAGGTCATCATGGATGGCTTGGACTTTTCTTGGCTAATGGGTACTTTACTGTTTTTACTTGGGGAATAATTTATGAAAATGTCTTCATGCTTCTTTACTATTGCAAGACAGGTTTTGATGTACTCTGATGTAAAAGGCTTTAGACCTTATTTATTCATGTTATGAAAGTTTGATTTTACTTCCGCTATTTTATATGTTCTGTCTTGTGATATTTCTGTGCATGTTTACCAATAATGCCCCTCTAAAGCTAGTGCATTCCTTTGCGAGTGACCCTAGCGGAGGCGGGGTGTTACAAGCTTCAAGTTTGTTGCAGCAGTTGCCTGCGGGGATCGCGAATTTGAAGAGGCGTAAGCAGTTGTGTGGTAGATGGATGGTGCGGTAGTAGTTTCATGCATGAAGCAGTTTCAGGGAGAAGAAGTTATTACATTGGGGAAGTATTTGCACGAGCTAGAGCGTTGTGTGCATTTGTTGTTGCCTTGTGTATATATTTGCATGTAAGTATGTGTTTTCCTTGAAGTGTGTTAGTGAAGTGAAGGCAACAGGCCTTGGGAGACATAAGCATCAGGTGATACACATGATAAATGGAGTGGAAGCATAGAGAAAAACATGTTCAAAATAAAAAAATGCAAACGTGAAGCAAGGAAACAGATCCATGCAAATATAAGAAGTGAAATAGAGCTACTATTCATATTGGAGAGTTTGGGCTGTGTGTTGCTTTGCGGTGCTTAGCAATGATGCAAATTTGATAATAATAAAGAATGAAAAAAAAGAATGCCAGGCGATTGAAAGAAAGATGTTGGAAACTAAGAAGAAGAGAGGGACGCGGGTTTTCGGGTTTTGGTTGATTGGGCTGAGTAAATAAAAAAACGAGGCAGTTGTGTTCCTTTCTTTTTGGTTTGCATGCTTTGCATAGAAGTTGTGTTAGTGGATCAACGAGGTTGTGATAGCAAGATAGCATGTACTATTCATATAAGGGGAATTTGCAAAATAATCCTTGCCAATGTGCACCATTGCACATTTGAGGATGAGAAAAGGAAGTTGTCTGATCAGGTGAGATGAAATGGGAAGCTAGTTGACTTCGGCTCATTCCAATTATGGAAGGTAGTAGGAAGTTAGTTTTGTGTGAGATGGTGGTTGGTTTGATGTGGAATATGGAGAAATAGAGATAGCAGAGAAAAGAATTGTGGTTTTAGGGAATGAAGCAAATTTGAACAAATTGTGGTTTTAGGGAATGAAGCAAATTTGAATGGTTGTTCAGGTTGTAAGGGAGGAACTTATAGTGGTAGGGCTGGTTGATATGTGATGTTGGACATGTTGTATGATGAAAATATGAAGGTGGAGAATGAGGTAATGCAGTTGTTGGTTGACAGCTATGCAGTTAAAGCCCCGCTATAGCCCATAGCGCTCTTCAGCCGCTACGCTATTTCAATTTAGCACTGATGAACAGTAGATCCGCTTTTAGCCTCGCTATATTCCGCTGCATCCGCTAAATCAAAGCTTTTTAGCGTCCGCTTTAGCAATATTAATATATAGAGCCTGATTTGACAAGTTCTCTTTTAAAAATAATCTGTAATGTTAGCGTAAAGTGCTAAATTTTAGTCATAGGTGCCTAATATATGGTAATAATCAATTACATTCATCAAATTTAGCATGCATAAATACGATATTCCATGATTTTGTTATATAAGATTAGTTAATATTAGTTTCTTATACACATATAATGTGAGAAAGATAATTAATTAATTTTCAAATATTTGGTTTCACATATATTGAATCTTTTTACGTCTTCGTTGTAGCCTCGCTATTTCCCCACTTTATCCCCGCTACACCTTTTTGCACCTCCACCGCTATAGAACCGCTAAGCTCTTTAACTGCACAGGTTGACGGTGAGGTTTTGTAGTTGGAGATGGTGATTGTTGAGAAGAGGAGTGATTGAACTGTCAGTGATGATGATATGGTTGTAGTCTGAGGTTATTGTTAGCAATGAGGATAGTGAAGTGAAACTGAAATAGGAAGTAGAAATGCATAGCAAAAATGATGTGATTAAACGTAGTAGGCCGTTGAAGCTTGGTAGATGTTTGTTTTGGTGCTTTGTCAAAGCTGATGGAGTTGCAGTGAAGTTTGGAGGTAATGTGTTGGTCTGGATTGTATGAGAAAGGCAGGGAAGTGGGTATAGTTGATTGGCAGAGAAAAGGTTTAATACAAGCTGCTGGAAGACGGAGATAGTTGGAGTGATAGTGGTAGTTGGACTTGGTGGAAGTGGATGTTAGCATTAAGAAGACATTCAGCAGAACGTTGGTTGTTGATGTGATAGCGAGGAAGACGGTGTCAGTACTGGGGTTGGATATTTTTGGAGTGCTCGAGAACTGTTTGATGATATGCCTAAGAGAAGATAGGAATGCCTGCAAGTGAAGCATGTGAGTTTGTGAGTGAAACAGACATGGTTTCGTGTCATCCAACGAGAAAATGAGGAAGAGCCACAGTTCTTGGGCGAGCTAGATGAAATTTGGAGATTCGGTTGAAAAACAATAAAGCTATTATTGATTTGAATCAGATCTGAATCTAATCAAATCTATATTCAATCCAATATGACCTAGGAAAGCAATAAACATGAAAGAGATTAAAATTGTAGAAATTAAATAACAAATAGAAAATAAATTAGGATTACCGCTGGATCTAATCAGACGGTCAATCACCAATGAAAATACGTGAAAAATACAAATAGTGCTCTACCAAATCTAATTGTGTAGACAACACTAATTGCTAAGAAAATAAAAAATGCAGAAAAGAGGAAAAAGAAGAAAAATTTATTGATTATCGAATGATTTTTACAATGAGAATACAAGGGTATTTATAGGATAGATAGCCAACCCTAACCCTAAACCTAATACAATGACAAATGGGCCTTAGGGAAATCACAAAAAAGTTTACAATGAGAATTACAAATGGGCCTTAGTGAAATCTAATAAATTTGGGCCTTTCCTCCTTTCCTCTTGCTTACTTGACAATTCTTCATTGATTTTTGATATGCATAGCACTTCTTCCAATTATTTTCTTGTCCAAAAAGCAACTGGATGTGAGATCTTCGTCAGCAAGTCTTCAATTGTAAATATATAGCAATTTGATCTCTATTTTCCATTTTTTTGACGGTATGTGGCTTAATCAGCATATCTGTAAAAGTGACAAAACAATACATAAGTAATATTTATTTATATACAAAAGAAAAGATATAAGAGCATAAAATAAACCCATTTCTATGTTAATCAAATACCTCTACACTTATCTTTTACTCGTCCTCGAGTAAAACAAAAAATGAAAAAGTACATTGGATAGGTCAAACTTTCGTAGGAAACATGATTGCGTTGAGCGTATGCAATAAGCCATTAAACCTCTAGGTGTCCCTGGTAGGACGAGTGGTGTCTCGTGAGGGTTTTCAGCGGATACTACCCACAAAATCCAAATGCAGTATGCTATGGTTCTAATGCTACTACATGAATGAACAGACATATGCAAATGAAAACATGACTTATTTCAGGAAAGTGGTACAACAAATTAAACTAACAATTTCTAGTCAGTTGATTATATTTTAGATACCTCAACCTGTCACAAATTTTCAACATAATTCAAGTTTTCAATGTTAAACTCAAGCTTGGCCAGTTGGTTATGTCGATTAGCCATGAAATAAATTCTTCGTTTTCTTGTCACAGTTCGCAGAATGTTATTATTATTTCCTTATGTATGGCTAGTCAAATCAATAAGGTCAAGAAATGTTTGGGCATCATCGCTTATTCTCTATCTCTATAAAAGTTAAAATTTATGATTAATTACCTACACCTAACTTAAAGACCAAGGTATACCACCCATATACTGTCTTGCGGACTAACGGAGAGTTAGGACAGAGCTTGGCAGATTGTGCAGACCGACGCTGACTTTGTCAACAACATGTCGATAATCCTTAGGTGTCCAACTCAAAAAATGAGACCAAGATATACCAATGTTGACTTTGTCAACAACATGTCGGATAGAGCTTGGCGGGTTTGCACACCAACGCTAGATTTACAAGCAACATTGGATACCATTGGATTACTATTATTATTATTGAAAATATAAGAGCAAGAGAGAGTTACACGAATTCAGCTTAACGCAACTTAGTTTTAAAGATTCGAAAAGCCAATATAAGTATTTTAAGTCCTCCACTCATTTAAACAAAGACTACAATATAAAATAGACTTCATGACCATCACCTAAGAATCTCCATATGTACCGGTTACACTGTTATCCCTCAAAATTCAACTTTTCATTATATTTATTATTCGATCTTAGTTGAGAAAAATAATACTATCAACTGATTAACAATCGTTAACTTATTCTGTTGTATCAATCTAAAATGAGTCGTATTTTTAGATTGATGGTATGTTCCTACGATTAGAATGCATGATGGTCCTAAATGAAAAGAAAGATTTTTTTTAAAAGAAAAATGAAAAGAATGCAATGCAAACTCCCCCCACACTAGAACTAAACAGTGTCCACACTGTAAATATTTTTTTCTAAATTTAAAAGATCATACCCAAGGTGAATGAGATGCAAAATTATTTGTAGAATGAAATGCAATTTAACTGTATGTAAGAATGGATCATATGTACAATGATATATGTGTTTGCGATGCAAAGAATGCCACCAACTTTTTCCTCCACACTTGGTTCTAGCCCAATGAATCAGATTTCCACTATGTCTAGGCATGTTTCTAATAAGCAAAAATTTTTGAAAACCATCTCATCTTTATACCTAGATTTATTGTTCAGTAGATAAATATCCAGTGTCATCCTAATCCGATGTTTTTCAACAGAAGTAATGCTTCCAAGATGATTCATGTGTTCCACAAATTTATCAGTGTAATTGTCCAAAAATTTGTGATCGTATATAAACTCAGTTACAATCGTAAAATTTAAATTCTGAGTGTTGTTCAAGACTATGTGATCACATTTCTCAATTCCATTGCTGGACAACATATTTTCGATCCTAACAACTTCAAGTTCGTTGGAAGTTTCCTCAAAGTTAAAAATTTCAAACTTGGATTCGTGGCCTGATTCTATTTCATCCTCATTAGGCAATTCATCCTCATACAATCCAAAAAATTCATGTTCATTAAAATCCCTTTCCAATTTTGAGTTTTTGAAAAATATAACATTTTCATTTTATTCAATTTCAAAAATTTTAAGTTTCTCGCAGCCTAAAAGAGAAAGATCGAAATCTGAGCTTAAATCTTTTTCCTGAAAAGAGTTGAAGTCCAAATCATTTAATGAATTGTGAACAACTGCATTAGATGGTTATTCTCAATTTCCAATGTTGTTATTTGAAAATTTTCACTATCAGTAAAGAATGGATTATTTTCTTATTCATTGCATGTTTGAATTTGATTTTGTTGCTCGAGTTGTTCTTTAAAAGACGTCATTAAACAAAGAAGTTCATCAAGCTGTCTATCTTGCCTTTCTACCCTCTCTCTAAGAATGTTAAGTGATATTCTTCAGAATTGTTGATTTGAGAGCTCTCGTTTGGGATTTCTTGATTCTCAAAATTATAGTCCCTATCAATTTCACAATCAATATTATTTCCAATGTGGTGGTTGTTTGAATTTTCGTAAAAATGACAATGATATTGGAAATCATTTTGATTATATAAATTATGTTCGTAACCAAATCTGTTAAAATTCGAGAAAAAATTGCAATTTTGGTTATTTTCAAGATGTTGATATGAGCTATAATTTTGAAAATTTTGGTTTACAACCCCATATTGATGTGGATCAACGCCATATTGAGATTCAAAGCAATTTTGATGTGGATGTGTCCCATAATCGAAATTATTGAAATTTGAATTAAAATTGCAATTTCGATCATTTATATGATTTTGAAAATTGTTGGCACTAGGCTCACGAAATTTCGGAAAATTTTGCGTCATGAGTTGTAATTCATATTCATACTCTTCAAGAGGACGTCTACTCTGGTTATTAACCCACAATTCTCTCAAGGATATTTTTGAATCAGACGTTTGAATGAAGGGTTGTGCTCTATTAATTAACTGACTCAATTAGAAGGGGAAAGAGGGTCTTTTGGTCGTTCATGCATAATATAAATACTAAGGGATACGACCAATGTTTTATAGGTAGTATGCAACCTCTTTTGCTAATAGTTCAATAAATTGAACTACTATATATTCGCGATCCAATTATACGAGACAATCAACTTCACAAAGCACCACTTTTCAATTGTGTTATTTTGCAAATCAAATCAAGCTTTATAATTGAAAAACGACGAGAGTGATGATTTTATTTATGGAAATTCGTTCCTCACAAATAGATTCAGAAAATTCAGTCATAGAACAATAACAAAATTGAAAAAATTGTACAAGTAAGCCGCTGCCCCTGCACAAGATTTTTACAAGCAACTTCTATATTTTTTTTCTTTGCGGTAAAGCACCTGTAGAGTTCAGAAAATATTACAGTGGGTATGGCAGTCCGTCTAGAGCAATTGAGTGGCACTGATAATTTTAACTTCACTGTTTGCAATTTTCTCCACCTCTGAATTCCTTATTTGATTGCTTTGAACTCTTCACGCTTTGGCCTTTGATTGAAGTCCCTTTTTTTAGGAAAAAAGAAAAGAAAAGGAAAATGTGCTGAAAATAGGAAAGAAGATTGAAAGGAAAGCAAATAAACAGAAAAAATAAAAAATAAATCAAAAGAAAAGAAAATAAATAAAAATAAAACTATCAAAACAACTAGACTAGAAAAATAAAATATATAACAAGCTAGACTAACTCAGAAAGAAAAAAAAGAAACTGGACTCGAAAACAAACTAGACTCACTCAACAAAATCAAAACGGGACAGAACTAAAACTAAGTTGGAAAAGAAAAACAAAAACAAAAATAAATTATAAACTAGGCTAAACAATTGACTCACACTAAATATAATAAAATAAACTAACTAACAAAAAAAAATCACGCATTCAAAAGGAAACAAATCAAAGGGCCAATTTTCAGAACAATCCCTTTTATTTCAAATCAGGGAATACTAGTCACTGGAGCAAAGAAGAAGATATAGGAAACAAATCACACCCGGCTCAGCAAATCACGCCTCCCTTCTAAAACAAATCATGCACCACTACAAATAAACATCGGATCAGCCCTATACAAAAAAAAAACACCACTAACTGATATAAATAACGCGTATTCAATGGGCCAATAAATCACCAAAAATTTTATTTCTCTGGAACGAATCACGGAGATGATAATTGGGGTTTCCAAATCGGATTTTGGGATTTCGAATATTTGGCTATTGATGTTCTTGTGTTTCGATTTCGCGATATGAGGATGACGGTGTAGATTTGCGAGTAGGGTTTCAGGTTTGAATTTGGTTTTCACGATTTGTTAAACGATTCGGATATGAAGAGGATGAACGTGATGAGTAGTCTGGGTTTTGGAATTTGTGATTGAAGGTGATAGATGTGCGGATAACTGTTCGGAAGGTTGCAGGAGATACTATTGATCGGCTATGTTGTTGGTTTGGCAACTGTGTCAACGGGTGCTGGTTTGTGGAGTTCAGAGGCTGCAGATTCGAGTTGGATTTCGGTTGAGGGGTTTTGGAGGTTTTTTTGAAGTGCGTTGGGTGATGGGTAGATGGTGACGAGGATGGGCGTATTGATTGTTGGGGTGTGTGATGAAGATATTTGTGCGCAGGGAAGAAATCGGGTAGACACAGCAAGAAATCAAAAGGAACTAGAATATAAAAGAAAGGAACTGAAAACAAAAGACTAAGTATTTTTTTTCTCTCAATTAGAAGATTACTTTACCCATGTATAGTACGAAATCTAATCAATCAAGATTTTTTTTCTATATATACAAGAATATAAAAGAAAAAAATAAAAAGAAAAAAAAACCTAACACGAATCGGAAATTAAATAAATAATAAAATTCAACCATTACCTCCCAGCAACGGCGTCAAAAACTTGATCGACGCTTTCTAAGTAATTAGAAAAGTCCGATATTTAAATAAATTTTGCAAGCGCACAGATCGTATAGTATGCAGGTCGAATCACATGGAGGTAAATTAAATTAAATTATTTATACAATTTCTTGGGCGAGTTAGACGAAATTTGGAGATTCGATTGAAAAACAATAAAGCTATTATTGAATTGAATCAGATCTGAATCTAATTAAATCTATATTCAACCCAATATGACATAGGAAAGTAATAAACAGGACAGAGATTAAAATTGTAGAAATTAAATAACAAACAAAAAATAAATTAAGATTACTGCTGAATCTAATCAAACGACCAATCACTAATTAAAATAAGTGAAAAATACAAATAATGCTCTACCAAATCTAATTGTGTAGACAACACTAATTGCTAAGAAAAAAAATGCAGAAAAGAGGAAAAAGAAGAAAACTTTATTGATTCTCGAATGATGTTTACAATGAGAATACAAGGGTATTTATAGGATAGATAGCCAACCCTAACCCTAATACAATGACAAATGGGCCTTAGGGAAATCACAAAAGAGTTTACAATGAGAATTACAAATGGGCCTTAGTGAAATCTAATAAATTTGGGCCTTTCCTCTTTTCCTCTTGCTTACTTGACAATTCTTCATTGATTTATGATATGCATAGCCCTTCTTCTAATTATTTTCTTGTCCAAATAGCAACTGGATGTGAGATCTTCGTCAGCAAGTCTTCAATTGTAAATATACAACAATTTGATCTCCATTTTCCAATTTTCTGACTGTATGCAGCTTAATCGGCATATCTGTAAAAGTGACAAAACAATACCCAAGTAATATTTATTTATATACAAAAGATAAGGTATAAGAGCATAAAATAAACACATTTCTATGTTAATCAGTGAGCATATCAAAATTGTTATCTTCAAAAAAGTTACTAACTCCACATTACCAAGCATAGCTAAATGGAATCTCATCATATTGAGATATAGGATATCTTATGATGGTATGAAATACCTCCCAAAATCAAACTTACCACTATTTTTAAACAATTATGTTATTCGTTAATTTTGCAATTAAAATGTCAAATAATATTATATAGAATTTTTTGTATGTAGATCAATAGTTGCAAAATATCAATGATTATGAAAAAAATTGCCTGAAGAAGTTGGAGAAAATGAGGAAAGAGTAAGTTTAGAAAACAACCAAGGTTTCAAATTCCAATGAGATAATTTGGGACAACAAAGTACGATGCAGTTTCAAATTCAACTGCTAGAGTCAAAGTTAAAGGACATGCAAAATCAATTGTGTAAAGAAATTCAGTTGAGAAAGAAAAAATACTTGGTGATTATTAAACTCTTGAAGTAAAATAATTTTAGAACAAAACTTCAAACTTCCACAAGTACCAACAACAATGAGAACACAAGAAAAATACAGTTGTGCAACGACAAATTCATGAATTTAACACCAACATTCAGGTTGATCAACACACAAGAATACATTGAATTGATGGAGTCAAAAGCACCAACCGCAAGTAAAAAAGGAAGATTAGGGCCAACACGAAGAATTCAACATTGACAATGCAGAAAAAATATAAGCATAAAAACAATCTTCAATGATTCAACGAATAAAAACGGGAAGAAAAAGAGCAAAAAAAGAAGATTTGGATTTTACTTATGAGAAATCAAAAAGAAAAAACATTCAAAAAGATGATGAAGGTAAAGTCGAAGAGACGAAAATTGTTGATGTTGAAAACATAGATATACCAAAAAAAAAATTACATTGCCTTCATCTTTTAGACAATGCAAAAATGCCTGGTAATTTTTTTTTTTTGAGCTTAACGGTTGTGTAGAGCACATCTACACACCCGATTGTATAATAATGCTAGTAAAAATATATAAGTCGGTCAACAGGCCTGACCGATAGCGCAAATAGTACTGACAATGCATGCAGATTGCATGCAAAAGAATTCGATGTGCATAACACAGTTAAGTACATAGGTAAATAATATACATGCTAACCAAAATAACCACCAAACTACAAACTACATCACCACCCATACGAGCCACCAGGTAAGGATCCAAGACATTAACACGAACTAGCCAAAAAACCAGAAAAGGTTTACCAGAGGCATAAGGGAGCGTTGAACATGACGAGCTTACCATGACCTTGGGAGGTATTGCCGTTGCTGGATGCCATAAGCGTCGGAGCTTACAACAGACTCGCCCCAAACAATTGCAGTGTCCATGATAGTGGAGATGTACGGTGCTGGTTGTGTACCATGATAGGAGATGTACTTATAACATGATTTGATCGAGAAAGTTCTCTTGAACTGAGCTTCCATAATATAGTATCAGGGTTTTGGTTCAGGTTTGTGGATTGAATGATGAGTAGCACTTCTTGGATATCTTGGATGGTTGATGGGTGGAAATAGGAGGTGGGCATTAAAGCTGCCATGCCTAGATGGGCTGCTTCCACAACGGAGATGTTAGGATTAGGGCAAATGGCGTATAGGGTGGGATAGAAGTGTGAGAGCCGAAAGTCTTAGTACCAGGTGCCATGCCAGAGGGAGCGGTTGAGACTGTTCTGTACCTTAATGGGGAAAAGGTGCTTGATGCGGGGTAGAGATCTTAGAACTCAACTCCAGAACGTGAGGGGCGAGAATTTGGTGCAGAGTGTAGAATTGAAATTGGTTGTTTATTGTAGTAGAGGGCCAGAATGAGGGATTTCCACATGTAGTTAGCAGAGGCCATACACTACCAAATCCATTTGGCAAGAAGAGCCAGGTTGAGCAGATGGATGTCCGGGATGCCAAGCCTTCCTGCATCCATATCTAAGCAAACAGACTTCTAACTGACTAGGGATTTTGCAGGACCCTCATGCCATAAGAATGACCTACGAGTCTGATCAATGCATTTGATTACCCCAGCATGGGGCCTTGTGGACAGAAAGCCAATATAGAGGTAGAGCCGATATAATAGCTTTAACCAAAACAAGTCGTCCAGCCGCAGAGAGCGAGGAGGCTTTCCATAGGGCAAGTCTCGAGTCCACTTTGGATATTAGGGGATGCCAATCACTCCGATAGAGCTTCCCGAGATGGATTGGAACACCCATATAGGTTTATGGGAAGTCCATGAGTTGGCAATTGAGCATGCTAGCCACAAAAGGGCCAAGATGATTTGCACTGCCCAACATGTAAATGGAGCATTTTTGCGAAGTTAATAGAAAGGCATGAAGCTAACTCAAAGGTACTCATCATTATCCACAAAAAGCCGCAAGACGACCAAGATTAAATTATTATTTTTACTGTGTAAGTGGAGTAAAGTATGAATCAAATTTCATTCAAATTAAATAATAACAAAAGTGATAAAGTAACTATGTTCATTACCCTTTTATCTGTTAATTCTACGGTACAGTTGCCTGGGAATGTGAAATAGGAAAGGAACTCATCATTATCCATAGAAAAGACATTAAAGACATTTTACTAGGGTCTTTTATCAGTGGTCAGACATTTTTTCACCTACAAAATAAAGATAAGTAAAAAAACCAGACCCAAGAATAACACTATTATATTGAACTTTACATTCCAGTATATTATTTTGATGTTTCACTCACATTGCCAAGCAAAAATCAAGTATGCACCATTTTACGCAATATATAACCAAAAATTTATTTTATTTAAAGTCACTATATTAATATACACATATATATATATTACTACTGTTTTGCATGGTATTGTAATTAAAACTTCATATACAGAATGCAACGTTTCAGATAATTCAAAACTCTATATATAATATAGACTAAATATGTAACAACCAGCATATTTCACGATAATATATTTAAATATAGCGTCGTTAATCATTAATCATCAATCGTGTGTATGTCCAAAAAGTCACATTTTGCATAAGGATGAATTTGGACTCGAAGCCACTTCCATTGAGTTCAAATTGTCGTTTGCATGATCGAAAACTATAGACATCGATATGTTTAGAATTTTTGGAAATTGAGACTTTGGGAAGGGGTTCGTAAACCTAGCCCATTAACCCATCTCCCTATAAGCCACCTAGCTCACTACTCCTTCATTCATTTCCTCCTACTCCACAAAATTAGAAATGGGGAATGGGAAAGGGGAATTAAAATTCCCTAAGGCCTAGCTTGGTCTTAGGAATCTAATTCATGTTGAAATCAAGTGGAAATCCATATGGAAGAGAGGTAAGCTCAATCTCTATCTTCTCCAACTCAATTCCTTTTCAATTCTAATGATTTCCTAACCCTAATTCTTAGGAAATATTGTACATTCATGTGTAGATTGAAGAATTAGTGCTATATTCGAAGAGAGGTTAATTTGGCTAAGTCTTCATCATCTCTTCACTTGCAACAACCAAAGGTGAGTTCCTATGAACTCATATCTATGCCCCAAGCATTCATGCTTGTCTGGTGTGCACTTGACACATATATGTTGCTTATGAATTGTGTATTTGGTTGTGTTGATTGATTTCTGTGTTGACATTTCCAATTTATAAAGTTTGGTTTCATTTTTATTTATTTCCATTGTGATTCTTGGTAGCATGTGAATTTGGATGTTGTAAGTTGTTTCAGAAAGCCTTGAATACTCCAATTTTGCATATATAATATTATATGCCTTCGGGCATTTGTCGATATCACTTTGAGCATGTTATCTAGGAAAATTGTGCTTAGGCCCAGGTTCAGACGTCTGAATATTTTAGGTTAGACATCTGACCTGCTACAAATAATTATAAAAACAGACAGAGCGCAATTCAGAAGTCTGAATTATTCAATTAAACGTCTGAATTGTAATTCATAAGTGTGAATTGTAATTCATACGTGTGAATTGTAATTCAGAAGTCTGAATTTTCCAATTCAGATGTCTGAATCTCAGATACAGACATAAGTCTCTGGAAAGCCCAATTCATACATCTGAATTTTTTATTTCAGAAGTCTGAATCCTGTTTTTCTGCTGTTGACCAGTGGAGACCACGGTCAACAGTTTAGGTCCACTCAGACTCTTTCCCGGTCGTGTTTCGGCCCATTTCGACTTTTTTATGACTTTCAATTTCTCTGGCTCACAGAATTCTGCATTTTGATTTCATGAACATTCAATTTATTCATGATGAACGAAATTATAATCGACAATCGTGAGATTTTGTTTATGTTATTAAAATGTGAATTCTTAGTTCAATCGTCATTTCGATTGCTATTACAAGAGATTTGCCACTTTGAAATTATATAAAAAGTTTTTAATTTATTAGTAGACACCTAATCTTTTACTAAATAGTTTCTAACTCCACTTCATTATATGAAGTTATTTTCTAAATTGGTTTCTAACCCGACTTCATTGGATGAAGTTATTTTATAAATTGACTTGCAAATCTATTTAGTATATATTTTATAAACCTTTTTCTCATTCGTATGAGAAATCAAATTAAACACCTTAGTAAAAACAAGGTCTATGAACCCTTACGTTTACTTCGATGGTTAATTCTTAGACTTGTTCGTTTGAAAACTATGGAAATGATCATCTTTTGTTTTTAGTGGACTATACGACTTGTTCATAAATATTCAAGTAGAACTAGTGGTTATGGGACATATAGCTAAACTCTTACAGTAACTAGCTTGGAGTAATTTGCACTACCATGGATCAATTATGTTCTTTTCATGATTTTATTCATTTTGATGATCTTTGCGTCATTTTGAGGAACTTCAGTTCACTAAGGGACTTTGGTTCACTCCAGCGGGGTCACGACCTGCAGGCCTTCGGGACATCTCGGAGCTTCGACTCAACATATAGGCTAGCTACCTTGAGATCGCGTCTTATCTCGGTACACGTGTTGGTTGAGTCTTCAGATTCCCATGTTGAGTCTTCAGACTCCCATCTCGAAGCCTACCCCCTTGTGTTCTCTTTGATTTCTAGATTTAGGGTTTTTGATTTCTGGAATATGAGTTTTATTGACATATGAGCTGTCAATTTTCGTATTGGTATTAATTTATCAATCTTAGTTTTATTGACGTATGAGTTGTTAATTTTCATATTGGTAATAATTTATAAATCTTAGTTTTATTGACATATGAATTGTCAATTTTTGTATTGGTATTAATTTATCAATCTTAGTTTTATCGATATATGAGCTGTCAAATTTCGTCATTATTTGACATGATTTATCATTTCCGTGAGTAGCTATATAACTTTGAATGAGATATCCTTTTATTGCTATGATATAGATTTATTAGTTATACTGTAGACATTCTTAAGCTTCACCTTTAAGTGTGGCATTGTTGTTAGAGTATGTCTATATTTACCTTTATCTCTTATTATATCCCAGTTTATGAGATAAGTACAGCTAGACTGGTCCGTTTATTTTGTATCTTTATGTAAATAATACTCGGGTCAGATCGAGGTATTTCAGGTGATTTTTCTTGACTCCAGCATGGATTATCCTCCACTTTTGGGCAAACTACTTTAGTGTTGTAGTTTTTGGGTTATATATATATATATATGAGACTCCTTTGTATACATATCTTTTTGAGTAGCCATGTACCTATTCTTTTGATGTATAATGGATTGACTATGACCACTATCTTTGTATTTACTCTTACATGTTATATTCATATCTATTTCCGCCTTAGTGATGTGAATATCTATGTCTGACTCTGATTATATTGTTATTTATTTTATACAGATTCCGAATTATATATAGCCGTTGTGTAGTAGACTTGAACTTGAATTAGATGTGTCAGATTTCCTCATGAGATTTAAAAAGTAAGACTAGATTATCCGATACATTTATCACGCGTTCAAAGCTAATATATATATATATATATATGGTCGCTCCTCAACAGCCTTATTCTTCGGGTTAGTTGACATCATTCCTCGCGATGACCTTGGCTAATGCGAGTATAGAGGTGGGGCATTACACAATACAATGTATAATTAGCATATTTATGCTATCAAACTAAAATATTTTCAATTTTTTGAATTACAGGTGATAGATTGGTTCCTACAGAAGTTAAACAAAGTCGATCACAAATGCTATTTCATAATAACTATGATAGTAAGATTCCTTTTTATTTTCATTAGAAAATGTAAAACTATTCATAAACTTACAAACTAAAGCATGCAAGTTTTATTTCATTAAAAAGCATTAACAAATAATTTTGACAACCTTATAAAGCATCTTATCACCTGAAAGATTGAACGATTTGTCAACGTTGAATTTTCAAACACTCAATTTTTTCCAATGCACAAAGATCTACACTGGACTTTAGGAACTGTTGACTGTACAATCGTGGAGTGGAAGCACTATGATTCTTTGAGATTTATGAGATCAACTGCAAACACATATTCAAACCACAAGCAAGCACAGTTACTGGTAAGTCCTAATTACCAAAAATCTGTTTATTTGTTCATAACATAGTTCGTAATATCATTTTACTAATCAATACATATATATATATATATATATATATATCGTAGAAAGTACATTTGGGAAGAATGGAATGAAAAACATATAAAAAAGAAAATGATGCCAAGGAAGAAGATTGATCAACCAAGTTGTCAACAACAACCATCTACATCGCAATATCTTTCTCTATATATAATTTTGTTTTTAATTCTACTTATCTAGTTAACTCCTTGACTTGCAATTTTGTTGCTGTAATTTTGATCAATGTTAAACTTAATGAATTCTGATCAGTGTCAACTTAATACAATTGCAATATGTTGTTTCATAACATATTTGGACATGACAAATGTTCTGTTTAAATACTATGTTCATAGCTTTAATCATTATGCCTAATATCAAACCTACTTTATTTGTGGTAAAACGATGTTGATCACATTATAGTAGGCAAATGCATAATTGTAATACTTAATGATACGATTTACTGGTATATAAACTCATATTTGCAAGAAAATATGTACAATGTTTACATTAAATCATTTTATTCTGTTATGTTCTTTTGCATCGTAAGTAATAGATTATCTTGTTGTTTGGCCAATTTGAAGTAAAGAAATTTATTCACGATTGAGTTTCTAAAATACAGTGTATAATGTTTCTACTTGTTATTTGTAATTCAAATTTTAATCTGAAAATATCACCACATTAATGTTGAATCTTAAAGAGCATACATTTTGTGTTACCTTTGTCTTAAACAATCTCAATAGCTTTTAGTACTATATAAACTGTACTATAAACTACTAAAGCCGTATGTCACACTACATCATTTAGGTTAAATTTACTAGACAACTTAATCATATACAGCATGTGAAACAGAAAGGCATATGTCACGCTACAGCTAGGGGTGAGTGTTCGGTTGGTTTTAGAGTAAAAATGTTTAAACCGAACTATAACCGAAAGTTTTTAAAGCCGAACCGAACCAAAATATTTTCAGTTAATTCGGTCGGTAACCAATATTACCGAACTTGAAGGATATCTTATTGTTCAAATGATTAATTCAACCAAAGAAAAGCATAAATTTATTTTTGGAAAAAATTATTTATTAAATTTTATGTTTACAATAAAATTTGACTTCTCTTTAACAAATGTTTTCATATTTTGTCACTAAACCCATTATTTAAAGTATGACACTGACATAAAATTAGATAATACGGTAAAAGTTCGGTTAATTCGGTTAAACCGATAACCAAAAATATGTATATTACAAGCTGAATTCAAACCGATTTAGTTTCAATAGGAAAATAGTGCGAAAGACAAAATTAAAGAAAAATTTAGGCACAAGGACAAGAGACCAAAAATTTAGCCATAAGGACATATTTTAGTGTAAAATAAAAAATGATAGTGGGCCTTTGAATTCCTTGGTTTACAATAAGTGTCCTTGTAGTTAAATTTTTGGCCTCTTGTCCTTGTGCTTATTTTTTCTTTAATTTTGCCCTTGTGCCTAAAAATCCCCTAGTTTAAAAACCGAACCGACCGAAATAAATCAGTTTTGTTCGTTAATTCGGTTCTAATTGTATACTGCTCACCCTAACTACAACATTAACATTTCATATACCCAATGTATTATTTAACAAAACAATAATGTGCCTAATTTGAAAAAAAAAATCTGAGAATCTAGAAGCCGTAATTTGAAGAAAAAAAATCGAAACAGAAATCCAGATAACCATGATAGCACATATCGTATTAGTAAAAGAACCAAAATTCGAAATCCAAAGATCACTCCGGACCATATTATAAGAGAAAGCCAAGCGAGAATACTAGAACTCCAATAACATAAAGCCATAGAAACCAGAATATCCAATGCTGGCATAGTCCATACTGCAAAAATGGAATGAATCGTTTTGCCAAGTCCTGGAAAACAACTAACAACCAATCGAGTATAGTTCGTATCGAGCCATGATGGAATGGCCTTGCAAAGTCTTGACAAGACGGCTTGGCTCTTCCCAAGCAAAGTATTTACTTGGGGGCCAGATTATTTTTATACATAATGAGCATAGTCCATACTCACCAAGTCCTTAAAGTTTGAAATTCCAATTTTTGATTTCATACTTCACGAGCATAGTCCGTACGAGTGATGTAATTTTATTAAAGTTTTGGAAAAGTTCTAAATTTTTGATAAAACTAAAAGAAAACCTAACGATTTATCGTCGGGCAGAGAGTACGTCTAGGGGTTAAGTCCTAACCCTGTATGTGGGTGAGCCGAATTAGCCGTTTTCGATTTCAAGTTTATTAAGTCTTGTTAAGTGTGAATTTAGGATGATCGTCAACGAAGAGTATTCCTAAAGATCTCACCAGTTACTGTACATATGTAGGCAGGCTTAACCATCCAAAATCTAGAAAACCAAAAAACCAAGGAAAATTATTAACTAGAGGACGGATGGTTATAGCCAGGTATAGAGCATGCCTAGGGATTATGTCCTAATCCCTACAGGGTAGGCTGATTTAACCATCCAAAACCAGGGATACAACATCTAGTAGGCCGAAGCCCAAATGATCAAAGCCAAAAATCCAAAATCCTAGTGGCCAAGTAACCAAAATACAAAAGCCAAAAACCCAGAGAAAACCGCACCAATCGATGACCGATTCACCGGAGCACGTCCTGGCCCATTCCCGTCCCAAGCCGGAGCAGGAAACTATGTTTTCTCTTGTATTGCAGCCCGATTTCTAACATACTATGTCAGCTTGCGACATCTGACACATTCCTCAATCATATCCCAAAAGATGCATGCAGTCATTTGTATTAGGGCCATCAACCTTATGAAATAAATAGTGTTTATCAGAATCCCTTTCCCTTTGAGTTGACTCCTACCTGGGAGGCTTCTTGAGCGGAGCATTCGTATGAACTTCCAGATAGATATCTTATAGGAAATGAGAAAGTTTCGTGTATAAAGGGACTTTGGGTTCCCTCCATTGTTGAGTATTTCTTTTGTTTCCAAACGAAACTTTTCCTTTGCCTTTATCCTTACTGGAGTCAGACGACCCTTCGTCCATAACCATATTAACCTTGATAACTTCCTTATCAGTCCTAGTATCCTCATCCCACAAAAACCTATCTGCTTCAAAGTAGAACTTGCCAAGGTCCGTTGGTGGATCATGTTGATGCGAGACCTTAAAATCCGTCTTATCGAGAATTGGTGTAAGTAAAAGTCACAATAAGGTAACACTTAACAAAGTGAAATTTTATTTTATCAAAACCAAGTAAGCGATAAATTTGGCCAAAATGTCACACCACCTGCTAAGCGAAATGCGAACATTAATATTCGAATAGTTCGATATTAATCGCTAACCAAATTCACACCCGATGATTCACACAACTGGAACAATGAATTTTCCTTTGACCGAACGGTTTGATTAGTTTATAATTTTTATAAATTAATTAAATTAATTAATATATGTGAAATATTAATTATAAATATGAATATGATTTGAGAAATAAATATAACAAGGTATATTTGTAATAGTTATGAATATATCAATCAATATATGATATAGATAAACAATTAAATTGGATTGAATTGTGTAACATTTTACATGAGCTTAAATGGATTTAATACCCATGAGAATGGGGTTTAACTTTCGGTTATAGCTTGATAAAGGAGGATAGGGTTTGAAGGGGCTTGGTTTTGATGGATAAGATTAAAGAAAAGTAACATGAGATTACATTCACCTTTCTTTCTTTCCACTCAACATATATATATATATATATATATATATAAGCTCTTCAAAAACCTAATTAGAAGAACATACAATATTCTCAGCCTCCTTCTTCATTCGTAAACTTACCCCTTAAGTAAATAGAGTAAGCTAGGATAAAACGTTAACATAGCCTGCGTTTGAAAAGATGGATCTCGTACCATTCCTTCGTAGCTAAGGAAAAGAATATATATTTAATTTTAATGATGACTCATTCACAGAAACTCTATCCACTACTTTATTATATTATATTGATGTTAGTCCTCCTTGATTTGATTATACTGTACTGTGCTTGATGGAAGGATGTACGACACTTAATCGCTAAGCAATGGAAACATTTTATATATTTATACAAGCTGATAATGAAGTTCGTAAAATCAGTTTGATGACAGTATTTTCACGTATAGCACTAGTTCGTTCCAACGTGTAAAGCAAAGATGATAACATAATACTATTATCTATTTATTTCTTAAAGATTTTTTGTGGTAGTGATTCATCATCAGGACTAAAGCTACCATTTGTGAAAGGACAACCAGCAACTCTTCTTAAACATAGTAAAATGAGCAACTTCTAGACAAAGAATACACCTTCCTTATTACCAAATGACTGTGACCAAGGTCAAGAAGAATGAATAAAATCTTCATGCAATTTAATATATTTTTGACAATAATGTCAAGGAACTTTTACTGCTTTAACCTGACAAGGAGCTAAACTCTTAACATATTTCCTTCCACCTTCCTTATGCCTTAATGATATACTAACACCTTAATATGGAATGTGATTTGTTAGAACGTGTGGACATTTTCACTCTTTAAAAATAGTAACCTGACATTATTAGTAAATATTAAGAAAATGTTAATTAGTAATTGACTAATATGATGGTTTATTTTTATTTCTACTTATGGAAATATATCATGAAGATGGAATCTAACTTTGTGCTAATTGTCCAACTCTATCCTCTGTACAAAAGTAGCTTACCAGGCAAAAAGTAGCAATAAGTAGTATCAATTACCGTACACTTTATCTATCTAATTTTTAACATATATTTTCAATATATTTACCATGAACAATTGACAGATAGAATTGCCTAATTCGACGAACTTTAGGGAATGGATAAAAGCAAACACCTTTAAATTGCCATATCAACATTCTAATAATTAAATAAATTAATTATTAAACCGATAAAAATTACGGGATGTTACAATCCTTTCCCCTTAAAAGAATTTTGTCCCTGAAATTATTAAGCAGAAAATATGCTATAACTCTTCTAACCTCACTCAACCCACTTGGTTAAAACCTTGCACTTCACAGTTGCTCAACACGGTCCTCTATAGACTTTTAATCCTTATGTCATACTCCGCTTTCAATGATTATTTCAATCGACCTATCCATCATTCCAATCTTATTTTCAACTCATATGCTCTACTGCATATCTCCACATCTGTTCAAATTGATCTTTTAATCAATTTATGAATTTTATAATTCTCCTTTAAATTTTATTAATCCATTATGGTTTTCTTTTCTTTTTTTAAATTAAAATCGACAAGTTGATTTCCACTTAAAAAATTCTAACTCTTTACGTCTTCAGGAAATTTTGCCAGCGTCTCCTTTACATGGTTCAATTGGTACAGCTACTACTCGCCTCCCTAGGCCTTCTCCAATCCAAAAGAAAATCAATCAGCCAAGCGGCTTGTCAAACAGGCTTATAAAATCTCACACTCAATATAATATAAGCTCGTAGCTTTTTGTCGTACATTCAAATCTATTTCTCCCATTTGCTATCACTTTAGCATATATCCATGCATTCATGACTAACTTCCAATCAATTCATTCCAAATCCAAATCACTTGCTTATGCCAAGCCAAATTCATTATAAAACTCCAACTCCAATTTAAATTTCCATTTCTTACTCAACAATCCAGTTACATCCCAGATTATCTCTAATCCAATCCAATTTTTATTTCAATATCATTTCAGCCTATTCAATTTCAACCAAACTAGTATCGGTTAAATTTCCATTTGCTTTCATAGTCTTTATTTGACTTGTTTAAATTAGATTCTAACTTATTCACTTTTACTGGTTCAAACTATTTAACTTCATATTTAAATTTCAAATTCCTGGGTTTTATTTCAAACCAGATTGAAATCATATATATACATAACAATAGCAATTCAAAACATTTGAATTTTTAAACAACTTGTGTCCTCAAAACAATTCAAAACAATATCTTCGATAATAATCTATCACTTAGAAACTCGAAAAATGAACACTGATGATGTTGCAGCCATTATCAGAATTATTTTCCAGCTATCGAAGTGAGTTCAATACTATATCACCTTCAAAACTAATTTTCAAACATTCCATTTCTAAATTTCATCAAAATATTCTTTAAAATAGTTGAAAACATTTCTATATTCACCCAGGATCTTGGAATTTCCATATATTCAATCCAAAACCATTTACAAATAATGTTCCAATTTTCTAGAGTTTTAATCTCAATTCTAGGTTAAATCCAGATTTAATCCATCTAATTACATTATATGAATTCTGATTGGGTATTTATAACCATCTCAATTATAATCTTATTTGATTAAAATAACAACCAACTCATCTATTACATATATATATATATAATAATTCCTATATATATATATATACTTCTTTATATCAAAATATATTTCGGGGAAAATTATTTCATTTACCCACTTTTCAAAACATACTGTGTCGTTTTATTGTATTCGAGTATTTAGAAACCCCTATCGATATCATGGTGCCCCACTATCGATCATTGTAGCAACCCAGATTTTTAACCATTTATTTTAAAATATCTAAATTAGTTTTAAATGTTGTATTGGTAATTTAAAAATATTTTATAAGGAATTTATTTAATAAAATGATACTTAAACGTATAATTTATAATTTAATTTAAATCGAGCTCGTAATGTCGCGGTAGTTCATAATTTAATGTTTTGAACTTCAATTAAATATACATAATCCAATATAAATCGGATTTCTTTGAAACAAGAAACGTTCAAATCTATTTGATTATATTTTTCTAATGAAAGTGAAAAATCAAGATTTCGTCTTGTAGATTGTGAATTATGTCCAAATTAAATTTTCAAATAGTCGCTAAGGAATTCGTTAATAAAATATAGCGATTTATTTTATAAAATAAAATGGGATTTTAATATATTGAATATCAATTTGGTTTGAAACTCAACCAGAAGTATTTTATTTTGATATTGTGTAAAATTCTGCCCGAGTACGTTTGATAGCAATATTTTATAATTTTTATATTAAGGTATTTTAAAATTGATTTATTTTAATTTAAATTGGACCCTTAAAAGGGGTTGTTATTCAAATGACCTCCATTTTCTATGAAACCAGTTCCATCGCATCCAAAATATTTAATTATTGTTAGATTTCAAGTTTCGAATAAATGGAGTTGTTATGTGAGCATGCGAAGATTAAACATGAATCGATTAACAGATTTAATATTCAAAATTTCGTTAATATTCCAAATGGACTGTAATTTCGACGAAATAAGTTTCGTTGAGACCGAAATATTGAATTATAGCTAGATGTCCATTTTTTCTCACAAACGGATGTCATATGAAATCATTTGAAATTTTAAACGGTAAATAAAAGTGGTGATAAACATCAACTTATATAAATTAAATAAAATATTGTTTATTCCACCTATAAATAAACCTCAGTAGTCCCGTTCTTTCCATCGCAAAATCCCAAACCCCAATTATCTTTCCCGGTTCTTATTTCTCCCAGCAAACAAATACACAAAGAAATTCTCCAATTCAATCTTCAATTAAAAATCCGAAACTATAAGAAAAATCCAAACTCAGATCCGTTCTAACCCTTACACCAAGGGCTTCAATTCTACATATATTCTAGGGGACGCGATTGAAACCTGTACCGATCGACGTGGGTACAACATCGACTAAAGTGGCTATTGCCGGAGTTTAGGGTGACGAGGAGGGAAGCGGCTGATGGGGAATTGATTCTGGTGGCTAGACGCTTGTATTGGGTAAATTTCAAAGCATTCGAAGATAAAATATGTCGATGGGTTTTTTGTGTTGAGCTGTTTAAGAGTTGAGTCGAGATTTGAAAGGTTGACGCGGAGGTGGAGAAGATGAACGGATGAAGTAAGAATCAGGTCGCTATGATTAAACTTTGGGAGAGGAGTTCACGTTTTGTTTGTGGGATGATGTATATTAGCAGCAGGTGGTTTCAAGTTAGAAGAAGACGTGTTTAATTTTGTGAAGTAAAACAAGTTCATATTGGTACAAGAGAAAAAGAAAAAAAGGAAAATAAAAGTTGTTAGTGGTTCGATTTCTAAACCGAGGTGGGCTTTCCGTACTGGAGACAGGAGGGTTGGTTTTGTTCAATAATGGAAGGAGAATTTTTGGGAAGCATATTGTAATTGGAGATGAAGGTACTGGTGCGGGTTTAAACTAAAACGTGAGCCAAGGAAGAACCAGGGACGCTGTTCTCACGGGGTATGCAAGGACATTGGTAGATATAAAGGGACAGTTTTGGACTGGTAATGGTTGGTTTATAGTGAAGTTTGGAGGTGGTTCGTATTGGGTTGTGGGGTTCAGAAAAATAACAGGAAGGAAGATGGTAAATAAAAAAATTAACTGAAGCTTGGTTAGAATATGAAGAGGACTGAAGCTTTTTGAAGGGGTTTTGTCTATAATGGATGAATGTATGGAAACAAAAATTCAAAGGTCTATAATGGCATTGAAATGAAGAAGGGAATTGAGGTCCATGTGGTATTTGCATGGAGGAAAGCTATCGGGTTATTTCGAAAGTAAGGATGGATTTACACGTTGAAATCCACGGTTAATTTGACTAATTTGAGTATAAAGCCTACGAAGGTAATTAAAAGTAAAAAAATCTTTATTAGTTATTTTGTTTAATTTAACCGTATTAAAACTTATATCGTGCATAACTTTATTATATGATAACAAAATTAGACAAAAATGGATACGTTATGATCGTAGTAACGAAGTCTGCTTTGAGGAACCGATTTCGCTAAAATTTGATCTACTGGAATTTCATGATAAAATCAAATTATGTTGATTTTAACAGGAATAAAAAGCAGAACCGTCAACTGTGAAACAAGGTGAGTGAACTCACTAACTCTGAACCGTTTATATTTTTATATAAACGAGTTTTAAATTTATTTATATTAATTTTATACCGTGTGATGATTGTTTGGATGAATGGTTGATAAAAATTGGTTGGTACAGTTATATCGTTGATCGTTTATTAATTTTGTTCACCATGATATTTCATATTAATGTGAAATTAATACTATTGATGTGATTAACATCTGTGGATGCAAGGAAACAGGTTGGAGGGATCCAATTGGATTCCTCATCAACATTTATATTACTGTTTTTATTTGATTGTGAGATATGATGTGTTATATAATCCATGATTGGATATGTTGTGTTTGATTTACCCTGGCCCTAGAAACTTGGTATTTTAGATACCGTAAAATAAACTTGAATGTGGAAAAGGAAATTGGGATTTAAAAATGGAGTTTATTACCAAAATAAAAATTAAGTTTCGAATAGAGTTGGAAATAGAAATATGTTCAAGTGGATAAATCAAGAAGTTGTTTATAAATAAGAATATAAATTAAGTGAATTAATAATCATTGGATAAATTGGAATATAAGATCAAATATGAATTTATGTGGGAAAGTGGAAATCGGTTTTGAAACCAATATTTGAAAATAGATTTGAACTTAGCAAATTATAAAGGAAATTATAAAAGAGGTTTTAAATGATTGGAATAAAAAATGAGATTTGTATGAAAAATTCTGAGTAGAAGTTATAAGGAGAATTTGGGTTTAAGATATTATTCATAAGTACGAAATCAAACTGATTTGATAATATATATAAAGGAAACATATCCATGAGAAAAAATGAATAATGGATTAAAACAATATTTTGCAAATGAAATATCTATAAAGGAAATTTAGATGATTTGAAATATGAATCCAAATTTGAAATTGAGTGAAAAGGGAAATGGGCAACCGTTTTAAAAGAAAACGACGAGTTTTAGTTCAAAATTCAGAATATGAAATAAAGTGTTATAATATTTTGTAGACTGGAATGGTTATAAAGGAGTTTGGTAATGATTTGGAAAGGATAAATTCAAAAGTGAATTTGGAATTTGAATTAACCTGAAATGGTAGATAAATTCCGAAGTTCGGAATATAATCGAATATAGATTATTCGAGAGAAAGTTATTGGAATTTGATTATATCGAATTTTGGGAAGTAGTTATTTTTACTTTCAGTTTCGAATCAATTTCAATTATTTACTTATTAATTGAATTAGTAAGTACAAGTTGTATTTTTATATACCAAATATTTGGAAACAACAATTATAACGCTGCCATTATAATAAATGTTTTGTAAATCTAAACAGCGATTATAATGCTACTATTATAATAAATGTTTTGTAAATCTAAACAACGATTATAACACTACTATTATAATAAATGTTTTATAAATCTAAACAGCGATTTTAACGCTGTCGTTGTAATAAATGTTTTATAAATCAAATATTTGGAAACAGCGATTATAACGCTGCCGTTATAATTAATGTTTTTCGTAAAAGAAATGGATTCTTAGATTGAATCTTAGAGTCGTGTAAGAGATGTTTTGTTTGAAGTTGTGAGCTTTAACTATTTCAAAGTTGAGAATGTTGTTTAATTAATGTCTGAGAGGTAATTATACCCCAACTTGATTGACTTCATGATTGACTGAGGAACGGCTAAAGTTCAGTCACGAAGATTGGTTAGTGATTTGGTTAGTAAATGATTGATTAATGGGATTAGTTATCAATGTTCGTTTAGATCCAAATAAAGGGAATTGGGAAACGCTTTCCTACTATAATTAGAGATGTTTTCTAAAAATAGAATATGAAATGAATTGATCACCAACGAATTTAGAAATGAAATATGGAAATATTTTCTGATATTAGTAAGGTATATTTTCTGAATATAGAAAATAAGGATTCGTGAATATATAGAAATGTTTTCTAACTGGAATAAAAAATATTTTCTCGAATAAAGGAATTAGGATATTGGAAATGTTTTTCCAAGAATCGAGAGAGAAAATAGAGTTTTGAAAGGATACGAAAGATGGGAATTGGGAATTGGAAATGATAATATAATAAGGAATTGATTTAAAAAGGGGCCAGTGTTGTTTGATGATTGATCGATAAATTTTCCATTTGGAAATAGGACCGTTGATTATATGGATGTTTTCTTTGATAGTTAAATCACCGACTATCAAAGTTTTGGTTTATTTTATACCTCTATTGTCAATACGGAGAGACCAGGATCAGGTTTATTATCTGAAAACCACTCTGTATTAGCATAAGCGTTACGAATCAACTTATGCTGAAGATAATTGAAGACGGAGTAAAGTGTAAGGGCTGTTTTTTTAATCCTAGGTAGAAATTGCCTAAGATGGATTAATAGAATGGTGCCTTCAGTTTGTCCAATCCATGCACAACGTATATGGACGAATGTCTGATGACATGACATTCAAAGTAAATGATGGCAGGGTGTTGTGAAAGATAATCGTGACCTCAAGCCTCATCACCCCGGAAATGACAGAAATCGGGCAGGCAGCATGGCCATGTGGGTCATTCCCATTAGGGGTATTATCACCTGATCTAGAGAAAATTCATTTGCTTCTTATTCTATTCACTGCTATATGCTTTCGGTAACGGTTGGTGATCACAACCGTTGGTGATAATATGTTCGATACACTCAAGTTAAATGAGTGGTCATCCATGTATGGGCCGGGTTGCAAGACGTTCTTGTTGAACCCAGTGTATTCCCCTCTAGAGATACACTATTGGAAGGTGGTTCCATACCTTGTCATGTTGGAAATCCAATCTCTAATAAGCGCCCTACGGTTTTTGATTTAATATTATATATGGAGAATGAAATGTACGCGTTCCACTAAATTTCTATTTATTTGATTTAGACACTATTGTAATACCACTGGATTTGATATCAAAAATATTTTTGGTCATCGTAAGGTAAAAACCATCCGTATTTATGTGTGGATCAGTCTTACGATTATCATTTCTTTCAAAAGGATTTTGAAAGTTAAACAAATGGTTGGAGTTTACTCACACCAGTCCCATGACTGACCCAGAGTTCATTTTGTTTGTTTTCCCTAAACTCTTGGGTGCCTAAATTTGTACGGGCAGTCAAGTAGTCGGGATTTTACAAATTCACTTAGAGGAGTTTGAAGCAGTAGGCTTCACCGGTTAGCTATAGACTAACATATATTCCGCTGTATACCATGTTTGTATCTGGAAACAGGTGTTTATGACTGTTCCAGAAATAGCGGTTGTCCTCTGATGATGGTATGTATATAAAGTTACTGAATTGTATTTCAAAGTTTATGTTATCTAATATATTTTATTCGTTCCGCTGTGAGTTTGTGATCTTCGTTTTCTTCTATTCTAATATTTCTTTCTTTCTATGCCTCATCCTCTAACTTCTTTCTAATAATGATTCATATTTCTGTGCAATTTGGGTTGGACGTATGGTGTTATTAGTCGACTCAAAGAGTACAGAAATTCAGGCCATTATAATCAGAACTCGTAAGCCACTCGACTAGTAAATCTCCACAAAATAAAATCATTTTTATATAATCTACAAATATGTTCACTCGTATATATACACTCAACTCAATCTAGGGTATTACTAACCCTAACTCTACTGAGCCACGCCACTGAGCCAAAGTAATCACTTAACCTTTAGCTCTGATACCACTATAATGACCCAAGATTTTAGACCTCGAAAATCAACACTAAACACAATGTCGACTATTCAGACATCGAAAACACTGGATCATTAATAGAATGAAGTTAGAGGGTGAGAAGTAGAAAGAAAATTAGAATAGAAGAAGAAGGGGGAGAACATAACTGAACAGAATCAGAGTAAATACGAATTTCACAGCGGAACGAATAAGATATAATATGTGACATATCTTTTGAAATACAAAATTTATAACTGTATATGCATACCATTTCGGAGTACAACTCATAACATCACAGCGGAAATAACTTTGTCTATAAATAATGTCAAAGCCGCCTGCTCCAAGCGCTTCCAAGTATATATGTAAAATCCTGGCTACTTGACTATCCGTACAAATTTGGGCACCCGAGAGTTTAGGGAAAACAAAACAAAATAAACTCTGGGTCAGTCATGTGACTGGTGTGAGTAAACTCCAAACACTTGGTTTAACTTTTAAAATCCTTTTAAAAGAAAGTGAAAATCATAAGACCGACCCACACATAAACACAGACGGTTTTTACCTTATGATAACCCAAATTATTTCTTAAAATCAATATTTTCTGATATTATAATAATGTCTAAATCAAGTCATTAGAAATCTAGCAGAACGCTTTCATCTCACGCTCTATATATATAATATACAATCAAAAAATCACGGGCTCTTATTGAAGAATGGATTTCCAACTCTGACAAGGTATGGAACCACCTTCTGATCAGTGTACTCTAGAAGTAATACACTGGAGTTCAACAAGAACATCTTGCAACTCAGCTACACATGACCAACCATTCATTTCGCTTGAATGTTCCGAATATATTGTCACCTTACGGTTGGTATAACAACATAACTGTTCCCGGGAGATACAGAATTGAAAGAAGTAACAAATATGAATATTCTCTAGATGGTGACAACTTAAGCTAATTAGGTGCGGCCCATTTAGCCATGCTGCCTGCCGGTTTTTGTCATTTCTCGGTTGATGAGGATTGAGGACATAACGTACTATTATACAAATCACATCTACATTTACTTTAAATGCCACATCGTCATACCCGCCAAATCACAATTTGATTTCCCAAAAAATACCACGGGTATAAGCTACAATTCCTCCGCCACCAACATTAATACGTTTGAAGAGATCAACTTACGCGATCTATTAGATATACTCTGTCAGACATTCATCCATATACATTGTCTTGGGACTGGAAAAACCGAAGAAATTATTCTGTAAATCCATCTTAGGTAATTTCTACCTAGGATCGCCAGAATAACCCTTGCATAAACTCCATCTTCAGTTGTCTTCGATATATTTGATTCGAAACGATAATACCCATGCGGAGTGGTTTTCAGATAATAATTATGATCCCGGTCTCTCCGTATTGACAACGGAAATGGTCAAAAACTTTGATAGTTGGTGATTAAACTATCAAAGGAAAACATGTGTACAAACAACGGTCGTATTCCCAAATGGAAATCTTACCGGTCAATCATCATTTCATTTCCCAATTTTCCATTTATTTCTTAAAACCCGTTTTACTTTTCATGATTTTCTTGGAAAACCTTTCAATATATTCACAGCCTTTATATTCCCCTATTTCGAAAATACACACCATTAACCCTGGAAAACACTCCCATACCTTATTCACGCGTCACTATCCATCAGTCCCTAACCGTAAACCAGTAAGAGAACAACTCCCTAAGTATTAACCCCGAAGGCCGAAACCAACATCAGATCGATACTCAGAAAGCCATTCAACATAACTAATCTCCAGTCAGTTTCTAATTTCCTTAACTCCATTCTTAACTTCTTATTTACACAAATCATTTTCTTTTATAACCATTTAAATCTTGTAAAAACATTTGCTCTAAAATCATTATTCACTTTAACGTGTATATTACTCCTCTACATAACTCAGGACTCCTTTTATTAAATCAAATCTTGATTGAATAATAGATACCATTACAGTTTAAAATTCCTTTTATCTTGTTATTTATAAATTTATATTTCATATTTTATTTCATGAACTCATCTTGATTACATATTCGATAATAGACCCAAATATTAATTATCTTGTCAAATTCTGAATTTCATTATATAATTTATAAAAATAAATTATTTATATAATGTTCGACACGGTCGAATTCTAATTATAAATCCTTACGGAATTATTTCAATACTATTTACATTTTCAACATCGAAATAATTTCATCGTTTATTTTTAAATGATTTCCCATTTTCTTTTAACTAAATTCATTTTCTTGAATTTATATTTTCAAACTATTTAATAATTATCATTTCGTTTTATTTATAAATATCATTTATAAATCACACTACTTGTTTTTATATGATCCAAAAACAAGTTATTATATTCTAGCCCAACCGAGATTCAATTTCTATTTAAAAATAGATCTTGCTCTTTCAAAACCCAAATCATTTCCCAGTATATTTTACGGTATTTAAATACCAATTATTTCCGGTCATTGTTGTTCAAATATTCCAAACATACAATAATCAATCACAGATTATTTGTCACATCATATAATGTAATACATGAAAAACAACAATATAATTATTGAGGAATCCAGTTGGATTTCTCCAACCTGTTTCCCTGCATCCACAGATGTTAATCAACAAAAATACACTAATCTCATATCAATATGACATTATTAAATCAACGACTCGATATATATAACTATCAACCAATTTATTTGTAAATCATCCAAACAATCATCACACACAGCATTCAACCATTTTTATCAATATTAATTAACATTTATAAAATTATAAAAATAGGCAGAGTTAGTGAGTTTACTCACTTTGTTCTAATCGTTGGAAAACGATTAATGTTGGTTGGCTTGAATCCGACGTTTTAACTATACCATAAATCCAAACGAGCTCCAAACGGTTCCAAATGAGCTTCTTCGCGTAGCATGCGTGAATACGATCCTAATGGATCCGACCATTCGCAATTCTGACACCGTATGAATAAATTATTGAGTTAATAAGTTATATAAGCGTAAATACTTGATTTAATTTAACTAAATATAAATATGGGCCTCATTTCTATTCCAAGTTGGCCCAAAACCACCATCCAAACCCACTACAATCCCACTCCTCCTTTCACGCTATAAGCAGCCGGACACATGGATTATTTCTTCATCCCTTCGCAACCTTTTGTTCCCCTTTTATCATATATTTTGTTTTATTTTCCTGGGCCTCACTCTTACTTTCCTCCTCGGCCCATTTTGTTTATTTATTTCTTTCCGTTTAAAAAGAAATGGGCTTCACAATAATAAAATCGACCCACACCATCAACCCGCATGCGAAAAGCTCCATCTTTCCCATAGTTAAAACCCGTACCTCCTGCTCCTTTTATACTGCTCTTCTTCACTGATCAACATAGAGAACCCGCCGTAGTTTCCCAAGCCATTTCCGTGCTTCTCGTCGATCCCTCCATGTCTTTCAAGATAGAAACAGCAAACGTACTTCTTTCTCAAATATCTTCAACCTCCTGCTCAGTAAAAATACCTGCTTCCCCTTATAAAACATCCACGTCGTGCCTTGCTCCCTGTATTCATTTCATAAACATCATATTCCAGAAGAAAACGAACCCACGGCCCCTTTGATCACCTACTATCCCAACAAATACACCAGTAGCTGCTACTTTCTACCTTAAACACAACGCAAGTCCCAGTAAAACAAACGCATCATCACATCAGGCGCCCATACACTCCTTCACGCTACCTAGTAACTACACTAAACAGATCAGTGCGCCTCCTTCCTATTAGTGCGACGGTGATCTCCAAAAATGAAATGGATGTTCTCAGTATACTTGGAGCATAGCCATCATGTCCTCTTATCATGCCTAGTTCAAACGCGTTTACAAAACTCCACGGCACCCATACACCAGCCCTCACCTCTCTTCATGCCGACTACCACCTCAAAGCAGTGAACCTGGACCCCGTTTTCTACCTTCTCCACTAGCTATCCTATCACCGATTACTTACCCCTCTTCCTCCGCTCAAAATCTTGGATCCCACCCTCACAGCTCGACGGCACCGTGCTGGTCATGGTTCCAGCACCAGTACCCCAAACTCCCATTATATACCTTTTAAAACTCGCACTACCCCTTTACAGCGCATGACAGCATGCTTACCGCTGGCTACTGGAAATGTCGACATGTTTATATGACAAAAACCCACGAATTTCTCACCAACAACCCTCCTCCATGGTTTAATATTTTCGAAGTTTGCTTTAATATGAGGTTTGCTGGGTTAAATTCTCTGAAGAAAAAAAATGATAGCTGGGTGAGTGTATTTATACCATTCGTAAACTTACCCCTTAAGTAAATAGAGTAAGCTAGGATAAAACGACTACATAGCCTGCGTTTGAAAAAATGGATCTCGTACCATTCCTTCGTAGCTAAGGAAAAGAATATATATTTAATTTTAATGATGACTCATTCACAGAAACTCTATCCACTACTTTATTATATTATATTGATGTTAGTCCTCCTTGATTTGATTATACTGTACTGTGCTTGATGGAAGGATGTACGACACTTAATCGCTAAGCAATGGAAACATTTTATATATTTATACAAGCTGATAATGAAGTTCGTAAAATCAGTTTGATGACAGTATTTTTTACGTATAGCACTAGTTCGTTCCAATGTGTAAAGCAAAGATGATAACATAATACTATTGTCTGTTTATTTCTTAAGGAGTTTTGGCGGCAGTGATTCATCATCAGGACTAAAGCTACCATTTGTGAAAGGACAACCAGCACCTCTTCTTAAACATAGAAAAACGAGCAGCTTCTAGACAAAGAATACACCTTTCTTATTACCAAATGACTGTGACCAAGGTCAAGAAGAATGAATTAAATCTTCACTGCAGTTTAATATACTTTTGACAATAATGTCAAGGAACTTTTACTGCTTTAACCTAACAAGGAGCTAAAGTCTTAACATATTACCTTCCACCTTCCTTATGCCTTAATGATATACTAACATCTTAATACGGAATGCGATTTGTTAGAACGTATGGACCCTTTTCACTCTTTAAAAATTGTAACCTGACGTTATTAGTAAATATTAAGAAAATGTTAATTAGTAATTGACTAATATGATGGTTTATTTTTATTTCTACTTATGGAAATATATCATGAAGATGGAATCTAATCTTTGGGCTAATTGTCCAACTCTATCCTCTGTACAAAAGTAGCTTACCAGGCAAAAAGTAGCAATTAGTAGTTATAATTACCGTACACTTTATCTATCTAATTTTTAACATATATTTTCAATATATTTACCATGAACAATTGACAGATAGAATTGCCTAATTCGACGAACTTTAGGGAATGGATAGAAGCAAACACATTTAAATTGCCAAATCAATATTCTAATAATTAAATAAATTAATTATTAAATCGATAAAAATTACGGGACGTTACACAAATTTTGTATGAATTATATTTAAGAGATGTTAAAACTAAGGTTGGTGATTTAGTAAGTATTCACTTAGTAAACAAATTATGTAAAGGTAGTTTAATTTGGAGTAGATTTTCCAAAGGCAAGGAATAATAAAAGCATAATTAAATGAAATAGCAAATTATATTAGTATGATATTATAATTAATATCAGTTTTTTAGTTACAAACTTTTATCAATCTTAAGATAAGAACGTTGTTGAATCAAGGTCTAAGAGGTAAATAGAATACCCAAACTTGAACGGCTTCACTATTATCAAGGGATGGTACTAGTTTGTAATGGTAAAATATGTTGGAAATGGTTGCTATTTCCATAAGAGAATATTGCTACATTATTTTAAAAGGTTTAGAATTTAAATAAAACCCATTGAGTTTTAAAGTGAACAATGTATCACTTGACATTGTTTAGCCCAATTATGAAATATGATTATACATATACCATTTGGTTAAGTATATAAAACTAATTTCTAAGTAATGGAACCAATGTATTTTGGGAATACACTTATTCCAAGAAATAAGTAAATGGTTAATTTTTTTGAAGAAATGAAACAAGGAGATTAGATTGTCTTGAAAACGGAAGTAAATATTGGAAATTTAATTATATTTTTTCATAAGTGCTATTATAAATTGTAATTTTCAAAGTTTGAAGTTAGATAAGGCCGCTCGGCTTTATATAATAAGAAATGTGTCACATGACATAAATTTAGCCCATATAAGATTTTGTGATGAAATATATACCAATTGGTTTTATATACAACGATGTTTCCAAGGTAAAGAAAATAAAGAGAACATTTTGTGAATACGGTTATTTTGGAAAAAATAATAATAAAGGTATGATTATTGTTTTCAAAGTTAAAATACAAGTGAGATTTGGGAATACTTATCCCGTTAAGATAAGAACATGGAATCGATTTTTAAGAAACGATAAATGATTTTAATGAATGATTTTAAATAAAAGGGTCTGAGCTGCTGATATATTTACCTGTACTATTTGATTTGATAGTTAAAGAACGAATATCAAATAAATTCTCTTTTTGACTTTTTACATGTTAGTTCAAAGAGACAGGGATGGGAACTGGATCCAAAAACCATTTTGAACCAACTTTGCATTCGAAAACTAACTTGCAAGGATGCTTATACGATTTAAAGATGGAAAAATTGAAGACCGTGGATCTTTATGAGAGGAAGAACAACTTGTTAAATTTGTCTAGGTCGCTCCTAGAGATATTTTGAAAGTGATTCTGTCGTGATTGAAATCTTCGGATGGCAAGGACTACTTGCTACTGATCCATCAGGTGATTCCTATATTGGATGTAGGACTGTAGGAGAGAGTTTTCGGTTCATCTGTTCTTGGATGACTTGTATAGACAAAGATCTGACAGAGTACTTTCCAAAAATCATGTACGTTAATTTTTATAAATATACCAAGTTTGGTGGCGGAGAAGGCAACTTCTTTAAGCTTAATACCTAGAGTATTTTTGTGGATATCGGTTAGTGATTGGATGGATCTGACAATGCGCCATTCAAAGTTGATGTGATATTCTCTGAAAGGTAATCATAACCTCAAGCCTCATTAACCGAAAAATTACAAAAATCAGGCGAGCAGAATGGCTATGTGGGTCATTCCTATCAGGGTGTATTATCACCATCTAGAGAAAATTTATTTTTTCTTTCTTCTGTCACTTGTGCATGCTAAACAATGATTTGAGCCCAACCATTGGTGATAATATATTTGGTACACTCAAGTTGAACGAGTTGCCGATCATGTGTGGCCGGGTTGTAAGATGTTCTTGTTGAACCTCAATGTATTGGTCCCTAGAGGTACACTATTCGGGAGATGGTTCCATAACTTGTCATGTTGAAAATCTAAACTCCGATACGAGCCGTATGTATTTAGTTGCATACTTTTTGACCAAAAAATGGCACAAATACCCAAAGACAAGAATTTGTAGAGAAAAATGAAATAATATCAAATGAAAATGAAGGAAAAACGGCAAACACATAAATTTATAGTGGTTCGGCGTTTACGAGCATATGTCAATTTTATAATTCATTGATTCAATAAAAAATTACAATTACAACGAGTATAATCTTCAAATACTCATAATACAATAATATTTCTCTCAAAATTCATTGATAGTATTCGAAATGTTGCTTGAATTGATGTTGTTGATGGCTGGTTAGAGCACGCGTGAAGTATATGAGTGCCAAAAGTCCTTCTAATCTCCTCAAAGTTGTGTATTTATAGGCATAGCAGTAGGACTGTTCTCAGATCGAACATGTGGAGCTCGAGCCATGCTATTCGGAGGTAGTGATAATAGTTGGAAAAACGATTACAGGTGGGCAGGCCATCTAGTTACAAGATACATGGCTTCAGACGTGGACACGTGGAAGCATCTCCGGACAATCAAGAGATCGTGGGAAGACTGGGAAAGTGGCAACCGTCTCGTCTGGATCAAATAGGGTTCGGATCAAAGCTTTTGATCAGGGCCTTTGAACTTCAGACCAGTTTTCATTCGATCCAAGACCACAAATGATGTGGGCCACATCTATTCGACCCGATGAGTTCGAACTGAAAGCCATCAAAACAATACAAGCTATCTTTTTTTGGATCCAACAACTTCGAGCCGGGACTAAGTCTTTGGTTAGGCATGTTTCCGAAGTCTGAAGCCTTTAACTGTGATCATCTGGATCTTGGACGGCCTTATTAAAAGGCAGACTAATATTTTTCCTTAAAAGTACATCTTATCATAGATGAGATGCGCTTTGAACTCGTAGAGATGTCCATTCCCAAACAAGCAATGGTTAAAAACTGTGTCTTTTTGTAAAGTCATGACTCTCGATCTCTTGTACTATGCATAAATAGTAGATCATATTCAAAATTTTCTTTGTCATACCTAACTAGGCAAAGTCTTTGACCAATGTGGTGACAGGCACATAAGCAAATCGTTCAAACCCATGTCAAATCAAAAGGTTAGATTTACCTATTTTGAATCATGTTAAGTCGTTGTCTCTTGCACGTGAGTATACACATACAAGTCATTCCAAAACACTTTTTCTAATGAACGTCGAGATCGAGTCAAATCATATGAGTCCATCATGTTGCCAAAAACCTAAGGCGATTGCTAGAATGTCCATTGCTTTTTTCAATTTCTTTCTGGATTCCGGTTTCCGGATCGAAAATTTCGTTGTCCCCTCGGATCGACTCATTCGATCCGGGGCCAGTTCGATTGGTGTCACCCCGCATTTTTCGATTCTGAACCAAGGATAAAGTCAGACCATCATTTCAGTGGGGAGTCGAATAGTCGCCTAGGTGTAATATATAAGCCAGCCCGTTCTTCACTTTTACTTTTTACTTTTCACCCCTTGCTGCCATTAATTTCAAATTGATAAAACTCAAATCCCTAATTCTCTAATTTTACTTCAAATTCAACCCCAAATCATTCACGATGGGTTTTAATTCATGCAATTTGTAATTTTCTTTGACATTTTATATGATTTGCACCACAAACCCACATTATTTGACTTCAATTTGCCATGGCATTGATGTTTCAAATATCAAGAGTCAACGCCACCGTCGATGATGCCTGAGCTGTCATTAGTTCATCGTCTTGGTGACACGACACTCGTCTTCATGGTTTGGAGGTGACAATTTTGAAGAAATGGAGCTCTGGGTTGCCATGGATGGTTAAAGGCATGAAAGGTGTTAAGCAGGGAAGAAAAAGAAGAAAAGGGTCGAAGGGCTTCGGTTCAAAAAAACTCAGAGGCGACTACACTAATTAGGTTCGAAGAATTTGGAAATGAGGAGTTACAGAGGCCAGAAGGTAGGACTGTAAATTTTGTGTGAATGTCTGATGTCCGTTCGTGTCCATGGCCGAAATACAGTCATTTGATTCTCATTTAGGACACGAGTTAGGACTACAAAATTTGTACAACAAAAAATCACATCCGATCCATGTTCGTTCGAATTCGTCTGAATTCAATGTTTTTCGATGTAGTTGAGAGAAAATCTAATAAATAGTATAAATTATGATATAAAAAGTCATGTCCGATCCGGTCCATTTGTGTTCGTGTCCGAAATTCATTTTTCCGTGTCCGACCGATTTTATTTAGGACACGAATCAGGATAACAAAATTTGTCCGAGGAAAAATTTCGTCCGGTGCATGTTCGGTCCGATTTTTTTAGGATAGAAATTGAACACATCTCCGTCTGATCCGATCCGACCGATTTACATCCCTACGAGAAGGGGTCATATGGGCTCGAATAAAAAAAAAATACGATCTGGAGTGGTCTGTCCTAGGATTCTTTAACCAAAGTTTTTTTCGAACCGGATGCCATTCCAGGACGAACAATCCAACATCGAACTAGACGGACACACATATTGTAACGACCTGCATTCTACGCATCGGAAGATCGTAGAATATTTATTTCTTTTTCTTAGTAAGTCGTATGGTCGTGTACTTTTGGGAAACGACTAGTAGGGTCATTTCCCATGTTCATGATTTTTGTCGATTTTTAAATGACCGTTTTGCCCCTAGTTGAACTTGTTTTGACCATAACTTTTGACTGGAAAGGAATTTTGACCTGAAACCACTTCCATTGGATCCGGATGATGGTTTACAATTCCATAGAGTGGTCATATTAGCCAAACGGACTCACCTTTGGGAGATATGGCTGAATCAAGTTTCAGATGGTGAAAAACAGCTTAATTGGGCTTAACCGGGTGATTAACAGCTAGGCCCAAAGGGGAATTTCGGGATTAGGAGTTTAAAAGGGCTGTTAGGGTTTGGAGGATACCTTTTTCTCATTTTTCAGCCGTCACTATTCATTCCTCTTAACCTAGCCATGGCCTCCACCCTCTAAATCTCTTCAAAACACCTCTTAATCACTTTCTAATTGAAGATTAGGCTTAGCAAACATCAAATCAAGGAGTATTAGCACGAGAACTGAGGTAGAGCTGCTGTGTAAGATTGGGAACAGCGCCAAATCAGAGAATATTTCAGTTTTGGGGTTTTAGTGGTGGCAAAGGTGAGTGATTAGCTTGCTTTTACACTAATTACGGTTAATTATGGGTAATTAGTGAAGATTAGCGAATTTATACATTAATAAATTCTGGAAAAATTCCTAAAATTCTATAATGATGTTTTATGGCTCTGATAAAAATTTGGGCTAATTTGGGTAATTAGTGATAGGAGAAGGAGATCTGATCCGAACCGAATAGAAGGAGGAGATCCGAACCGAACCGGATATGAGGAGACACCCGAACCGAACCGGATAGGAGGAGGAGATCCGACCCGAACCGGATAGAGGAGGAGACCCGAACCGAACCGGATAGGAGGAGGATGCCCGAACCGAACCGAATAGGAGGAAGAGACCCGAACCGAACCGAAGAAGACCATAACCCGAGATGCAAAGGTAGTCCAAATGGGAAGTTTGTACCAAGGATTCAGATGGGAATCAACGAGTTAACTTCATGATTGGGCTTTGCTGCGGGATGTGTGCTAAGGGGCTGTCGATGTCTGTAACTTTGGATCACTATGTATAGGGGGTACGTGAACGGATTCAGGGCCACAGTGGTCTAGGTACGACTAAAAGAGCTATAGACCAATGAAGTGGGGTCATTTGTAAAGGATTAGTCATGACTCCATGGGGTAAGCTTGGTGGTAGCAGTAGTTGTACAAGCCGAACTCCGTCACTACTTCGATGGGTCTAGTGGTTGAAAGTGGTATACATCGTATGCTTTATGCACTGAGTGAGAGATGTGAGGATGGTTGCCATGATTGAATTGTTTGCTATCCCTATGACATGCACACCCCCACCCCCGTATTTCTTTACACCATATGTTGATGGCACCTTAGAGTATTGTACAGTATGTAGTGCTAACTCTTTGGTTGTAGGTCCAGGTTCAGGTATGGTTTAGTATACCTGTTATTGTTCTGTTTAGCTGCTTATCGCTCATACCAGACTTTTTGTCTGACCCAGAGTTTTATGTCTCTTCTTATTACTCTGGGTGCTCACACGAGCAGACTAGAGACAGGTTAGCTGGTGATGCACGGGTAGATGATCCGGAGACGAGCAGGAGGCTTCCACGTAATATATATATAGTATTCTCCCTGTGTTGTCGAAGATCACTGCTTGGGCATTGGTGGTGCATCTTCCACTTTAGCTTTCTTTTGTTTAGAGACAGTAGATTTTGAAAAGTTGTAATAAGCTGTATTTGGATTTCCGCTGCTCTGATGTTGACATTTATTATTAGTTATCAGCTTATACACTGTCTCACCTGTTTTATGTCAAGTATGTTATTATTATATTTTATTCCATGCGCTGTGAGACATTCTACAGGTTCCTTGATTAGTTCATTCTCTTCTTTCTTTTCTTATGACGACCGTTCTGTGCCAGTTGGACATGTGTACAGCGCACACTTGGAGGAAGTGTCGGTTGGTGCGGGGCGGGCCGTCACACTTGGTATCAGAGCTCTAGGTTGCGTAGTTAACCTAGGGAAGTTATCAGGGAGAGATAATATACGTATACGAGAGAGCGTATTTGTGGTTATTTTGGTTTTCAAAAGCTATATATATACTATTAGTAGTATAAGAATGAAGTCGTACTGCACTAGCACCACTATGGAATCGTTAATCGTTTCCTTTTTCAGATTGACGATGAGCCGAGATACTAGAGGTGCTGGTAGGGGAGCCAATAATGGGAATGCTGCTGACATGAGGACGATGTTTACTGACCTCATGAGAGAGATGCTTAGAGATGTACGTAGGGCAGCTCCCAATGGTGGAAATGGTGGTGGTCCAATAGTGCAGGCGCCAAGAGTCGACTTCGCCAAGCTGAATAAGGATTATACTAGCCTTGGTGGGAAGCCGTTCCACGGAACAGAGTCGGCCACAGATGTTCAGGATTGGTTGGATAGCTGCGAACGTATCTTCGAGGATTTGGGTATCGAGGATGCGATGAAGAGAAAGCTAGCGTCCCGTCAGCTGCAAGGGCGTGCAATGAATTGGTGGAATGCTATAAAGGCAGGTACTCCCGAAGATCAGATTACTTGGGAGCAGTTTAAAGCTCGCTTTAGCGAGAAGTTCATTCCAGCTGCTTAGAAGTCAGTGCTGTTTAAGAAATTCTTGGAGCTCAAGCAGAATGGCAGAGCTGTCTCAGAGTACATTGCTGAATTCGACACTTTGTCAAAGTATGGGTTATCTCTTATTGATACTGCCGAGAAGAAGAATGAGAAATTCATAACTGGGTTAGATCAGTACTTAGGGGAAAGGCTTATTAACCACATCGATGAGACGTTTGAGTCGATTGTGGGGAAAGCATTAAGATCAGAGAGTCTCTACCCTAAGCCGAAGACTGAGGTTGCATCCGCAGATGAGCCAAAGCCACAAGCAAGTGGTGGAGGCAAGGGTGGTTCCCAGAATAAAAGAAAGCAGAGTCAGACTAAGGATGGCCAGAAGAAAAAGAATAAACAAGATGTTGAGTGCTTCAGCTGTGGTAAGAAGGGCCATTATGCTAGTAATTGCCGGGCCAAGCCAGCGGATAGGAAGTGCTTCAACTGTAGCCAAATGGGACATCACAAGGACAAGTGTCCGCAACCCCCTAAAGAAAAGAAAATGGTGAAAGCATACGCCCTTAATGCTATTCCTTCTTCGTCGAATGCCCCAACTGCGGCGGAGAAGGGAAAGAATGTCGTCATTCAAGGTATGCTTTCTGTTTATGATGTTCCTGTTAGAGTTTTTTTTGATACCGGAGCTTCCAGTTCTTTCATATCTAGTGACCTGGTAGATAGGTTGGGATTGGAGCTTGAGATTGTCGATAGACCTTTAGTAGTGACGAACCCGATTGGTGGTTCTACTAGCCTTAGCATGATTTGTCGTAATGTGGTCTTATCGAGTCATGGATGCATGTTTGTTTGTGATTGCTTTGTTTTGGGCTTTACTGGGTTTGGCATTATTTTGGGAGTAGATTGGCTCCGAAGATAGACTGTGAGGGCTTTTTGGTGACAGCTAGAGCGGATGATGGGCGGAGGATAGTGTTTGGTGGTCTACCCAGTGAGGGGGTATTGGCTAGTTTTCTAAACTCCCTCGACATTCCGCATAGTGAGTTGTCAGGTTTGCTCGTGGTTGGCCAGTATCCGGATGTTTTCGAAGAAGTGACCGGACTTCCACCACACCGAGAGATTGAGTTCCGTATTGATTTGGTAAAAGATGCCAGACCTATAGTGATGCCACTTAGTCATATGGCACCAAGGGAGCAGCGAGAGCTCGAGGTGCAAGTCAGCGATCTTTTGAAGAAGGGATTTATCAGAAGGAGTGTCTCTGAATGGGGAGCACCAGTTGTGTTTGCTACCAAGGCGGATGTTTCCCTTCGTTTGTGTGTAGACTACCGCGAGTTGAACAAGGTGACGAGGAAGAATAAGTATCCTCTCCCGCGGATAGATGATTTGTTCGATCAGTTGAGTGGCGCGAGAGTGTTCTCCCAGTTGGATCTCGCGACAGGTTTTCATCAGCTTAGAGTGGAAGCTGAGAGTATATCTAAAACGGCATTTCGAACGCCGTCTGGATTTTTTGAATGATTGGTTATGCCATTTGGGCTGACTAATGCCCCGGCATATTTTGTGGATCTTATGAATAGGGTATTCAGAGATCAGTTGAATAAGTCTGTTCTTGTGTTCGTGGATGATATTTTGGTTTACTCAAGGAACGAGGAAGAACACAAGGAACACTTGAGGACAGTGATGGAGGTGTTGAGGAAACACCAATTGAAAGCAAAGTTTTCTAAGTGTCACTTCTGGAGGAAGGAAGTGAGATTCTTGGGCCATGTTGTTTCAGAAAATGGTATCGCTGTGGATCCTGCTAAGGTGGCTACGGTGCAAGATTGGTCTACGCCCAAGAATGCAACAGACGTAAGAAGTTTCTTGGGATTAGCGGGATATTATCGTAAGTTTATCCAAGGCTTCTCCAAGATAGCAGCACCGTTGACTCAGTTGACAAAGAAGAATCAAGCTTTTGTTTGGAACGAAAGGTGCGAGGATGCATTCAAGAGTCTAAAAGAAAAGTTGACAAGTGCACCAGTGTTAGTCATTCCCAAGGGGAGTGAAGAGATGACGGTATATACAGATGCTTGTGGTACCGGACTAGGTGCTGTGTTGATGCAGGGTGGTAGGGTTGTAGCTTATGCAAGCAGGCAACTGAAACCGCATGAGAAGAGGTATCCTATCCATGATTTGGAATTGGCAGCGATCGTATTCGCATTGAAGATGTGGAGACATTATCTCTTGGGAGAAAGATTCGAGCTGTTTACTGATCATAAGTCGCTGAAGTATCTTTTCTCTCAAAAGGATTTGAATCTTCGTCAGCAGAGGTGGTTAGAGTTCTTAGCTTCATATGATTTCGACATCGCATATACACCGGGAAAGGGCAATGCCGTAGCCGATGCGTTGAGTCGAAGACATGCCAGTTTAGGGGCTATGTTCCTTGAATGGAAGCAACTGGAGTATATCGCGGGGTTTGATTTCAGACCAAAGTGCGAATTGGACCCAGAAATGTTAGCAAGTTTGACGATCAGACCCACTTTAATTGAGCGGATCGGCTCTAGTCAGAGGGACGATCCTAACCTATTGGAAATCATCTCCAAGTTAGAGATGGGTATCGATGAGGAGATGAGCAAGTATGGGCTTGATCAAGATGGATGGCTTAGAAAGAATGGAAAGCTCGTTGTACCCAATGTCAATGGATTGAGAGATGAAGTGCTTAGAGAATGTCATCACTCAAAACTGACTATACACCCCGGTGGTAATAAGATGTATCGAGACATGAGACAGACTTACTACTGGGAAGGGATGAAAAGAGACGTTGGGGAGTTTATATCCAAATGCATGAATTGCCAGCTAGTTAAAGCCGAGCAAAAGAAGCCTAGTGGGTTGTTACAGCCATTAGAAATTCCCGAATGGAAATGGGAGCAAGTCTCGATGGATTTCATTGATGGTTTACCAAGGACTAGATCGGGACATGATAGCATTTGGGTGATTGTGGACCGATTAACCAAAAGTGCAAGATTTATACCAGTCAGATCGACCAGAACGGCAGCTAAGTTAGCAGAATTGTATATGAAGTGGGTAGTGAGATTCCATGGAGTGCCTAAAAGCATTGTGAGTGACCAAGACCCGTTGTTCACTAGTGGGTTTTGGAAGAGCTTACAAGAAGCTCTAGGGTCAGAGTTACATCTCAGTACCGCGTATCATCCTCAGACCGACGGTCAGACGGAGAGGGTGAATCGTATTTTGGAAGATCTCTTGAGAGCATGTATATTGGATTTTGGTGGATCATGGGATGACCATTTGCATCTAGTAGAGTTTGCATATAATAATAGCTACCAATCCAGTATCGGTATGGCTCCGTTTGAAGCTTTGTACGGAAGACCATGCAACTCACCATCATGTTGGATAGAGACTGGCGAGAAGTTTTTGCTTGGACCAGATGTGGTGAGGGAAACTTCAGATAAAATCAAGACCATTCAACAACGAATGAAGGCTGCCCAAGATAGGAAGAAGAGTTATGCCGATAAGAGGAGAAGAGACTTAAAATTCTCCGTTGGCGACTTGGTGTTTGTCAATATTTCTCCGTTGAAGAGCGTAATACGATTTGGCAGGAGAGGAAAGTTGGCACCAAGATTCGTTGGCCCATTCCCTGTTCTTGAACTAGTCGGGAATTTGGCATATAGAATTGACTTACCAGACAAGATGGCGGGAGTTCACAACGTATTTTATGTTTCCTAGTTAAGGAAGTTTGTGCACGACCCTAATGTGGCTATTTCACCTGATCAGTTGGACGATATCGAGGTTGAACCTGAGGCGGTTGGGAACCGTAGGCCTATGCGTATCGTTGGGAACGATACGAAGCAACTTCGAAGGAAGGCGGTGAAATTAGTCAAAGTCCAGTGGGGTGAGGATGAGAAAGACTGTACTTGGGAAACAGAGGAGGACATAAGGAAGAAGTATCCAGAACTCTTTGCCTGGTAAGATTTAATTAGCGATTTAGTTTTCCGCATGCTAGGTTATGTTTGTTTTTCTTGTTTTGCATGTTTGGTTGCTGTGAATGATTGTTAGGCATGCGGGATTCATTGTTTGTTTCTTTGTTAAGGAATTTCGGGGGCGAAATTTCTTAAGGGGGGAGAATGTAACGACCTGCATTCTACGCATCGGAAGATCGTAGAATATTTATTTCTTTTTCTTAGTAAGTCGTATGGTCGTGTACTTTTGGGAAACGACTAGTAGGGTCATTTCCCATGTTCATGATTTTTGTCGATTTTTAAATGACCGTTTTGCCGCTAGTTGAACTTGTTTTGACCATAACTTTTGACTGGAAAGAAATTTTGACCTGAAACCACTTCCATTGGATCCGGATGATGGTTTACAATTCCGTAGAGTGGTCATATTAGCCAAACGAACTCACCGTTTGGGAGATATGGCTGAAACAAGTTTCAGATGGTGAAAAACAGCTTAATTGGGCTTAACCGGGTGATTAACAGCTAGGCCCAAAGGGGAATTTCGGGATTAGGAGTTTAAAAGGGCTGTTAGGGTTTGGAGGATACCTTTTTCTCATTTTTCAGCCGTCACTATTCATTCCTCTTAACCTAGCCATGGCCTCCACCCTCTAAATCTCTTCAAAACACCTCTTAATCACTTTCTAATTGAAGATTAGGCTTAGCAAACATCAAATCAAGGAGTATTAGCACGAGAACTGAGGTAGAGCTGCTGTGTAAGATTGGGAACAGCGCCAAATCAGAGAATATTTCAGTTTTGGGGTTTTAGTGGTGGCAAAGGTGAGTGATTAGCTTGCTTTTACACTAATTACGGTTAATTATGGGTAATTAGTGAAGATTAGCGAATTTATACATTAATAAATTCTGGAAAAATTCCTAAAATTCTATAATGATGTTTTATGGCTCTGATAAAAATTTGGGCTAATTTGGATAAGTTTTGCTAATTGTATGCATAATCACGGTTAAGAAGGATTAAGGGGAAAACATGGGTTTCTGGGTATGTTTGATCTAAAGTATTTCATGTAAATGATGTTTTAATGTTTGTGATTGATTCTATATGTTGTTACTGCTGTTTGGAATGTTTTGTAATGTCATAGGAAGTTTAGAATGGTTGAAAACGCCGTCGTTCGACGAAAATAGCTTACTGGAAAAAAGTTGCAGATTTTCAGAACCGGTTAGGAAGAACACCCGATCCGAACCGGATAGGAGGAGGAGATCCGATCCAAACCGGATAGGAGGAGGAGATCCGAACCGGATAGGAGGAGTAGATCCGATCCGAACCGAATAGAAGGAGGAGATCCGAACCGAACCGGATAGGAGGAGACACTCGAACCGAATCGGATAGGAGTAGTCACCCGAACCGAACCGGATAGGAGGAGGAGATCTGATCCGAACCGAATAGAAGGAGGAGATCCGAACCGAACCGGATAGGAGGAGACACCCGAACCGAACCGGATAGGAGGAGGAGATCCGACCCGAACCGGATAGAGGAGGAGACCCGAACCGAACCGGACAGGAGGAGGATGCCCGAACCGAACCGAATAGGAGGAAGAGACCCGAACCGAACCGAAGAAGACCATAACCCGAGATGCAAAGGTAGTCCAAATGGGAAGTTTGTACCAAGGATTCAGATGGGAATCAACGAGTTAACTTCATGATTGGGCTTTGCTGCGGGACGTGTGCTAAGGGGCTGTCGATGTCTGTAACTTTGGATCACTATGTATAGGGGGTACGTGAACTGATTCAGGGCCACAGTGGTCTAGGTACGACTAAAAGAGCTATAGACCAATGAAGTGGGGTCATTTTTTAAGGTTTAGTCATGACTCCATGGGGTAAGCTTGGTGGTAGCAGTAGTTGTACAAGCCGAACTCCGTCACTACTTCGATGGGTCTAGTGGTTGAAAGCGGTATACATCGTATGCTTTATGCACTGAGTGAGAGATGTGAGGATGGTTGCCATGATTGAATTGTTTGCTATCCCTATGACATGCACACCCCCACCCCCGTATTTCTTTACACCATATGTTGATGGCACCTTAGAGTATTGTACAGTATGTAGTGCTAACTCTTTGGTTGCAGGTCCAGGTTCAGGTATGGTTTAGTATACCTGTTATTGTTCTGTTTAGCTGCTTATCGCTCATACCAGACTTTTTGTATGACCCAGAGTTTTATGTCTCTTCTTATTACTCTGGGTGCTCACACGAGCAGACTAGAGACAGGTTAGCTGGTGATGCACGGGTAGATGATCCGGAGACGAGCAGGAGGCTTCCACGTAATATATATATATAGTATTCTCCCTATGTTGTCGAAGATCACTGCTTGGGCATTGGTGGTGCATCTTCCACTTTAGCTTTCTTTTGTTTAGAGACAGTAGATTTTGAAAAGTTGTAATAAGCTGTATTTGGATTTCCGCTGCTCTGATGTTGACATTTATTATTAGTTATCAGCTTATGCACTGTCTCACCTGTTTTATGTCAAGTATGTTATTATTATATTTTATTCCATGCGCTGTGAGACATTCTACAGGTTCCTTGATTAGTTCATTCTCTTCTTTCTTTTCTTATGACGACCGTTCCGTGCCAGTTGGACATGTGTACAGCGCACACTTGGAGGAAGTGTCGGTTGGTGCGGGGCGGGCCGTCACACATATGGATAGTTAGGATAGAGCCTTCTGGGACCCGAATCAAAATAATACAGCATAACCCTTTTGGACTGGTTGGACATAAAGATATAACTTTTTGCAACACTGCGGCACATATCAAACAATCACATGCCTTCGACCTTTTTTGTTCACTCTTTCAACACACTTGCACTGCACACACTAGTACACATACACGAGGGACACATATTACTTTACTCTAACCACCAATGTTTCTTGGATAGTACAGGGAGCATGTCTATAAGATACCCCCATAAGATATTATAAAGTTGAGAAAGGCAAGGCTCCTGTGACAGAGACTAATTCATACATTTCATTGCCAGACACTAACTCTGACAGCGATGATCCGGTATTTGAAGTTGACATCCATGAGGAAGCAGAATTGAAGAGGGTACTTCTTTGGATGAAGAGGATGGAGGAGTAGGAGATAATAGGGCTCCCGCCACATTTTGGGGTGCTATCCTTCTGGAAGAACCTAATGATTCTTTGGTGTCTACCACAGACAAATCAAGGTTGAGATGGCTATGCTTGAAACATGAAATTCCCTGAGGCGACGTCTGGGCCCCTGATGTTTTGGAGGGAACTCGCAATCCTCCGGAAGGATACATGGCCATCAGTCGCCAAATGTGCTAAGTTTGGAGCATCCCTCCCTTTCATCCCTTCATTATTGATTTCCATCGACGAGTGAATATAGCACCCATGCAGCTTCATCCTACAGCATATTCATACCCGTATACCCTCTTCACAGCATATATGAAGATCCTAGGTGTGGAGCCTACCTTTGAAGACATCGCCTTTTTTTATAACTTCAAGCATCACCAATAAGTGACTCATTCATTTCTTTACTTTGATTCTATGCCCAAAAGGAAGATTATCAAGGATACAACAACGTGGGCGACATATGGCCAAATCAGTTTTATGTTCGTCATCAAGAGAGGTGTGATAGGAGATGGCTTCAACCTAGTAAGCTTCGAGTTCCAATCTCTTGTCTTTAACTCAATGTATTGAATATATAACATTTATTTTCATTGCCAGTTCCAAACCCGAAGAAGCTACAGGGTCAGATATATCAGGATCGCTTAACCGCACTACTAAATGCTCCACCAGCCTCACTAAGCGTCAAGAGCTGTCTTGTGGATGAACTTCTCCGTCAATACAACTTTCTCAGTCCACAATGGAGTATAGGAGTTGGTTAGGTCGTGCCCGTATATACGTGCCTCTAGCCTAGAATCCTCCAGCGTTAACGGGGATAGAAGCGTGCCCCCATCGGACGGGGGGGAGGGGGGGGGGAGGGGGAGGCAGCCGTTTCATAGAAAGCTAAGGGGGTCCCGAAGAGCAAAGACATTACAAGTTTCAATCAAGAAACTTAGGAAGGGGAGAAGGAGAAGTACCCCGAGAAAGTGATCAATGAAAAACTTAGGAGTTCCTCTCCTATAAATATATTCAAAGAGGAGCTCTTAGAAAAGGCCGTCGAGGAGGAGCCTTCTCCAAAAGATACCTCTATTACAGAGAAGTAGTCTTCTCCTAATACACCACCTCCACCTCAATCTCCAATTCATGATTCTCTCTAAGAGAAATTAGTGTCCCCATTCCAAGGCTTAGGCGATCTACCTTTGTCGGACACTATATGTTCTTCTTAAGATCTTGGCTCTGGCACCTTCTTTCCGACTTCCAAAGAGGAAATTACACACACAAAGGTAGGGCAGACAATTCCAATTAGCCAAACTCCAGGCATTGGTCCATCAGGGGGAGGGGGGGTCACTAGGACACACACGACACCTGCACTGCACATCACAACACATGTGTGTTGCATTAACCTGATTCTAATACTGCTTTACTTTGATTTGCAGGAACTATGTCTCGTAGAAGTTATGACCCCAGAAAGCTCTGCAGCATTCTCTCAAAGTCTTATTCTGACCCTGAGCGCGAATATAATAGAGATGACCATGACAGGGAGAAGAGAAGGCGTCACTTACAGAAGTATTATCCCTCCTTACGCTACTGCTCTATGGTCCACTCTGATATCGACAAGCATAAGAGCTATTAGGGTTCTTGTGATGCAGATAGACAAATCGCTAAGGCTCCACTTCCTCCAAAAGTGTCACACCCAAAAGACAAATATCCTAAGAAACATTCCGAACATAAGGATAAGGATGGTGCAGCGATCATTCCATCCAAACACAAATCCACTGATATATCTACTTCAAAGTCCATTGTACTTGACGCCTCTACTGTCGAGAGGATAAAAGTTCTGAAAGAGCAATTTCCTCGGTATCACTTCGGGCATATGCACTTTATGCCTAATCTCCAGCCAGTCCCCGAAAATTGGTCTGATAATGTTAAGAAATATATAGACTTCGTCAACAAGCAATATAAGGAAACATGCAAGTATGCTCGGAAGCTATATGAAATCATACAGTGTCTCCAGCTGGACTTGGACAATCAAAGGCATTCGTTGGAATGCGACATATCGCATGTCAAGACTATCAAGAAAGAATTAACCGAAACCGATGACAAATTGAAACTGGTTGAGACAGAGGCTGAAAAATACAAGAAATTGCATGCCGAATTGCAACAGCGTTTCCATAATGAACTTTACATTTTTAGCAAGGAATGCACAACCCTTAAGGAGAAGTGTCAGAGTGTCACAGCTGAAAACACTAACCTAAAGTTGCTTTGTACTCGCATCCAACGCAAGAAAACTGAGCTTGAGAAGGAAAATGCTGATCCGAGAGCCAAGCTGGCCAAAGTGGAGGAGATGGAAAAAAGGGCCAAGGAACATGCTAACACTGCTCTCGAATCCACCTCTAAGGCTCAATTTTAACTTGACAAGGCTAAGCTAGAGAAACAACTTGCTGAGGCCAAACAAGCACTAGATGATATGGGACCTCTCGTTTATTCTTTCTTCGCGCAAGTTCTCTAACAACACGATATATCATGGGTAGAAGACTATCCCACTACTCTAGTTGATGAATGGGGTGAGCTGGTCGAGAATGAGAGGCATAGGCTGAAAGTTGAGATTGTGGATGAGGAGGAATTGGTTAGAACGTTCCTGAAGGGCGATGAACCTGAGCGTCTGCTGGACGGAAGGATTCTGCTTAAAGAAGTGGAGGATGCCACAAAGCGTCAGGCTAAGGGCAAAGATATCACTAAGGGTGGTCTTGCTTCTTCCTCTCAGCATCCAAGGCCAGTGAGAAAGAAGAGTATAATCCCGAGGATCCAGGACTCATCACACGCAAATCTCTCTCTCTGACCATTGAGGCTGAAACTCCCGCAACATCTAGAGACCATTCTGCCAAAGGTATTTCCACATTCTCTCCTCAATTCGCTAAAGTTTTGATAGTATATCTGACGGGCTATTTTAGCAACATTCTGCTAAAGGTATTTCCACATTCTCTCCTCAATTCGCTAAAGCACTAGATGATATGGGACCATTCTGCCAAAGGTATTTCCATATACCTGACGGGCTATTTTACTATATAGAATATCTTAGCAACATACTCATTAAATGTAAAATACAATAATGACAATTCAAATTTTATTGTCTATGATGATGATTTCGATCATATTTAAGAGGAGTATCAAGAGAATGTTATAGCATGAGAATTAAATTGAATAGAGCAGCTGAACATGCATAACAATATGTAGAGCATGAAATGTTAAAATTCAAAATATCATAAGAGACCAAATTATTGCAGCATGGCTGCACTGAAATATTATATTATTTTATATGTACTTAAAGGAGTATTATATAACTACCTTGCATTTTACTTTATTTTTGCATTGTTCTTTCATTTTATTTGGACGCATATTAAAAAATAAATAACAATAATTAACTGTAAATCAATCAGACTAAACGGAAAGTTTTGCACGCATCCTTACGGTTATAAAAAATTAGCACAAAGTCTCTTTAAATTTTCTTTTATAATTTACATTACTATTTTTTTTTCCAAAATGTGAAATTCATCAAAGTACTTAGATAATTTTACGAAGCTTAACATACGCGTTTAAGATATATGCCCACAACCCAGAATGACCGTAATTCATGTCAGATTAGATGCTTTTAATTTTATAAATAAGAAAGGTAAAAAAGAAAGAAATTAAAAAAGATGCAAAAAATAAAGTTTAAATACAGACGTAAACATATAAATTTAGGAAAAAAGGTATGCTTCTGATTTTCACTAAATTAAAAATCACAATTTAAATATCTCGCTAAAGTATTTTCTAATCGTAGTAGCGAAATAATTAGTCTTGCTGTCAACTATTACTTGATGTGTGCCATCAGAACATAATAAAAGGATACCAACAAAAATTTCAAGATGAAAATTATTTATGCAAGCAAATCAAAAGCCTTATAAACATCTGAATGAGCACATCTGAATATTCTAATTTTAACAGTCACACAAACGTTATCATAAGTAAGACATGAGGTTAAGAATGTAGCAGCTACAAGGTTTATTACACTTCCTAATCGCTCATAGCAATATCTTTTTCTTCGACCAGGTACAATTTGAGTCATGTATTAAGTTATATCCTTTTAAATCCGCACCTTTTTTCTTTGGAAACAAAAGGAGTTGGTTGTTATTAGGGTGCGTTCTTGGTGATGACAAGGAATTCAAATGAACGGGTTGACCGAGCGGTTAAGCGACTCGTTAAATTTGAGTGAGCAAATGATGTGTTTTTGTGATTTTTAGTGGTGAATTGAACGAAGTACTGAGCAGCTGTACATATTTGTTTGTAACATATATTTTGTGACGGTAAAACTAATTGGAAATACAGTTTTTCTCATTCTCTTCTTCATCGTCGTTTGTGAAGATACGAGTAAATCGTATTTTCATTTGCATTGTGCAATATTTTAGTTGAAGCTTGGATTTGATTTAGTAGTAGGAAAGAGAGAATTCAAGGGTTTTTATATTAAAACATATATCAAACACACCTCGAAAATACCGATAATTAATGATTGATACCGATAAATATTGATAATTGATCAAAATACATGGATAAAAGAAATGCAAATATATAGGTAATAGTGTTGGAAATTTTAGAGGAGGAAGAAGAAGAAATTAGAAGAAAGAAGAATAATTAAGAAAACTTTCATTGTTTCATTTTTTTTCATACCACAAAATGAGAGATTACACTTACATTTATAACATTACAAGGATTCTAGAGTCTTCTTCTCTATAATTGTCCTTAACCCATATTTTCTACTTTGCTTAACATATCAAATTCCATTTGATGACTCTTACCATTTATTTTAGCCTTCTATTAATACAATAATTAAATTCATTGCACAATTAATATTTTCCTAAAAACCAAGTTTATTTCCAACAAATAGAAATGCAAATACAACGATAACTAATTAAAATATATATACATGTCTATTATATCATTCATATTGCAATTAATTCACCCTTTATCGAATTCTGGCATCATGTGTCGTCCCTTCCTACCCAGCCATCAATAAATAAATTGTATATCAAATAAGTAAACTGCTTAGATATTTTGGGTAGCATATCGTTTTCGTTCAATATAAGGCACAAATTTATCTGAAGGTAAGTGCGTCATTGCATGAGTAATTAAAATATTTATACATGCAATTGCATGAGTAATTAAAATATTTATACATGCAACCTGATCTTTGAAGTTGGATTTCTAATTATTACCATTGACATCTAATGTGTTAAGTTAAACAAAACTTTGTTTTAGTTGTATTTTTGTAGATGAACGGTTAAGTAGCTGTTGAAATCTAATTGGAATTCTGATTATTACGGTGCATCCGACGCGTTGAACGTTAGCGGTTGACAAACAAAAAAACACTTGTGAACGGCACCATAGAGAAAAACAGTTTACTAATCTTTGCCGTCTTCGGTCGTTGACGTCGGGATTCAAATTCGTCGCGGGGCAAAATAGTCATTACGGCAATAACTCGGTAGGTTTTCATTCAGATATAAATATCTCCCCAATCACCCCGAAAATCATGGCGTCTGTGTTTTCTTTGCGGCAGCTACCTGTCCATTTCTCTTCATCTTACTCCTCTTTTTCTTGAAAATCTGAAATTGCCATTGCTGGGTCGCGGTGAAGAATTAGCATTGTCCGTACCATCTGAGGCTTCAGCTTCACTGATGATAACAATCGCCTAATCTGAGCGTCCCTTTCAGTTTTTGACGTTTGTTCATAGATTCTTTTTATTATTCAATTTACTGTTTTATTGAAAAAAAAAAAAAATCCCGTTCTCAGAACATGGCAATAAATTAGAGTCTCTAACGCGATGAATCAGTATCGCGACTAGCGCTGTACGTTGCCAACATTGAATATTAGCAGATTTCATGCAGGGTTAATTTTTGTCATTTTAATTCTGCATCCAATGGCTGTACAACTTGTTTTAAAATCGATTCTGATGTTGATTAGTTATTTTTGTTCTACGATTATGGCAGGATTGATAATCCTTCAAATACTGAAATCGACTCGTAGTTTTGGCAGGATGATCCGTTGTTTTTTCAATTCTGCGATGATTCAATTGACAGTGCAAGTTAATTCTGGTATTAACAGCTTTCTTTCTTTACTGGAAGTTCCTATATTTTCTTGGTACTGATATGCGTTCAGATTCAGCTTTTTATTCTAGGTAGAATTTAATAGAAAATTAACTTTCGAAATAATGTTGCAGTGCCAGTAGTAATGGTCTCTTTTGTGCAAAATCTGCTCTACTTAATTGTAGAATTTGTGTGCATACTCACGCTTTCATATTGTATGTACTACCGTTGTTGTGGTGCATGCCTAAGGTTTTCAGTTGTAGTTGTGTTTTTTTGGAAGTTCAGTTGCTTGAGCTATTTAAGGTGAAAACAGAATTCTGCTTAGATGACAAACATCTAAAGCATGCTTGAAGAGTATGGTTTGTTTTTTAAGTTTGGAAATTCATGCTTTTGCCGTTCTAATGAATTTCAAGCTCGTTTTCGGTTTTAAATTAAGTTCAAACGTCAGTGATTATATGGCTACATTGAAAAACTTCATTGCGATTCTAGCATCATCCCACTGCCAAAATCCTTGCTTCAAGCTTTTTGACAAATTTTTGCCTAGATTTGTGGTTATGCTTGTATGTCTATTTGTCTGGGGTAATGATTTTTGTAGTTTTCTTGTTGAGTAAAATTTTTGTTATTTTAGGAGTGGGTCATGTTTAAATTTTAAATGAATTTGTTAAGTAATATAAAGTAAAATCGAAATTTTGAGCCAAGCTTGGTTGATGAATGAACGTTGTTGGTTTTAGTTGTGGAAGACGGACGAAGTCTTACATTGCAAAAATATTGTAATGGCAAGTTTGGTGAATTTTTGTGTCTTTAACTTTCTTGCTATCTGGAATCAATAAGTTGCGTGTTTTTCTTGGAGTCAACTTTACGAATTCCTTATTTTTGAATGGAATATGGTCAATTGTGGTGTATTGATGGGTATGTGTTCGATATTGTAATGGCAAGCTTGATGAATTTTTGTATTTTATCTTTATTGCATTGTGGGATCAATAAGTTGCGAATTTATCTTGTGTCATTTTTACAAATTTCTCATTTGAGTGTGTTGATGGGTGATGTTTGTATGGTATGATGAGTTCACTATTAGATGTTCTTGGTCTTTCATTTCGGAAGAATCTTTGTTCAATAAAAGTTATGATTTTTTTAAGAAAAAGGTATTTTTGGATATTTCAACATAGGATGGCCTTGTAGGTTTCTCTTTTGGCAAATTCTATTCAGACCAGCATAATTGTTGAGTTGTCCTTCTTTTTTATTTTAAAATTTCACTGGATAGAAACTCTTTTTTGAATAATTTTTTTAACACGTTATTATCAGTTTTGCAGTGCGGGAGTGGGGATTGTGAACTTCATGCCGTAGGCTTACGAGATTGATATCATTTCCTTGTAGGGGTCCTACAAAGTTAGCAATATTATCTTGTAGAGTTTCTGTAAGGTAAGCAACATAAACATTGTAGTGACTCTACGAGGTAACAGGTACTTTGGTCATGTGAAAGTCAAAAAAAAGTATGGGGTAACTCAACAAAAACGGTGGTCTGAATAAAATTTGCCTCATCTTTGTCTATTTATATTTATTAGGTAATCTAAAAAAAAGCGTAGATCAATTAAATTTTGACTTTTTGATTTTATTTTTTCTTTGGGGTTGCTAATCAAGTAATTATTACTTTTTTCATTTATTATATAAGACCTTTTAAAAATTTACAAACAATTCTAAGATTTTTTTTCATATTTTAGTTTATATTATAAAGAAAGTTGGTTCCATAAATTATATTTTCTTTTGTAATATGCAATTTAGGTATTACTTCTATTTTTGTGAAAATAATCATTAAGGAATTGTTAAATCTTTTAGTATTCACTATCGATTGAAAATAAAGTAGGAATAGCAAGTTTAAATGTTTTATATTTTTTTAGTAAATCAAACAATTTAAAACACTTTTTTGTATTATTTTTTATTATGTAATTAACAACTAAATTTAATCATTTAAATTATTTTAATTTATAAGTTTGCCCTTTTATATAGCTACTTAAAGATAAATTCAGCATTTTAATTATTTTTGATCTATTGCTTTATCTTGTTCTATGGTAATATTATATAGTTTAAAGTTAATTCCATGTCAATTTAAAGTTAAATTGCTAAAACAAAATTTGTTGCATAACAATTTTAAGCTAAGCTATTTGTAGAAATGAATAAATAGTTTTTTATTTGATTTGGTTACCTCCTAAATTCGAAGTTTAAAACCATATTATTTTAATGTGAAGTTGAATACTTTATATTATAATAAAATGTGATTGATACACTTGGTTAAAGTTCAGTTTAAAGTTTGATTTTAAATAATAAAGTATCTTGATTTTCAGATGAATACTAGATTAGAAAACGATTAAAAAACAGATTAAAAAAGACGAATATGAAATATTGCATTTGGAGTAAAAACATAAAATTAATGATTGAGTCGGAAACATTGCCTTAAAAAATGCAATTATCTACCAATATTTTCGTAAAAAATTATGGATTTCAATTTAGTTTGATTTTTTTGGATTTTATAATGATAGAATAATTATTTTAGATATTAGAAAATTCTATAATGTTTTCTAGTGTTGTTATGATTTATGGTATAAATTTTAATTTGTAGGTAAAACAAAACAAAAATCATACATATAAGCATATTTCTATATGTTATCGTCGAGTTTGTACAACTTTTTATATGCATCTACTTTATTATAAATAGAAGTGTGTAAATTGAAAACTAACATTTTCTTTAAGTAGATTTAACTTTAATCAATTTTGCTTATTGTATAGTGTAAATACATAAAAATCATAATTTTTAATTTTATACTAATAATTGCACAATCTTGTGTTTGATACAATATATAAATATAACGTAGTTACAAATTGTTGGCAATATTTAGATTTTTAAATTATTCAAGGCAAAACAAATAAAATAAAAAAAAGACAAAACAAATAAAATGAAAAGAAAAACTGAAGCGAAGAATGAAAATCAACAGACAGAACTAAGAAAACAAAAAGAAAGATAAAACTGCAAACCTTTGTTAGTATAGTATAATATTGTTAATTTTTTTAATATATCAAATTTGAGATTGTAAAATGCAATATGTAGAGTATGACAATATACTGCGTAGCGCGTGTAAGTATTTTGGCTATTCTGACTCACAATTTGTCGATCCATTTGGACTTTAATATTGGACCCGATTGATTTGGATCAGCCTTCTTTTTGAAGCACTGAGACAACATGGGCTTTAGATGGTAGAACAAAAACATGATATTCGACGTAGATTGCATTTCTTTCGGTATTTCATCCAGGGTGGTAGTGAAGACGGTCGGGCACGCGAGGATTGTATAGCGAGAGATGCTGAAACCCAGATAGCACAACTATAAATGTGGACAAATTCAACACTAGTTTTATATGGTTTAGATCGAAAAAGCATTGCATTTGCCTGTATTTTCAAATATGCAACACTAGAGGGCGTAGCATCCGCGGTCGTTGTCTTCGCCCTTTAAGACAATGCTTATGTCCATCTACTGCTACGAAAAGAAAGTGTGGCATTCTAGCCGTAATGCAACAATATTCAGCATTGCCTTAAGCATTAGTTAGAACCTGGTTTTCAGGTCACGATAGTGGGGGGCCATGTCAGCTGCCTACGTGTTACAAGACACGTCAACTGCCCACATGCGACGTGAGCTGTCTATGTGTCCATGTACCTTGTGAAATTATTAATATTTTATGTAACGGAACATCACTGTATTATGGAATGCAGCACCATTATCTTGGAATACAATAGCATAAAAAAACAAATGTAACGGTAAAACAAGGCAAATGCTATCTTAGAAAAAGGAAAATACAACACTTTAATTATAAATTTTGCAATACCAGTATCGTACATAGAAGTAACACATCCAAAACACTCATCATCGCATTCAAACCATCTAAAATATTCTATATACCATACCAATTCTTCAAATATACCACAAGTGTCAACACATACGATTAAATACATAATTTAAAAGTATAATTCAAATATTCTACATACTACCTTTAATACAAGTTGCAACACATACGATCAGATGCGTTTTATAAAGTAACAATGCATTCTATCAAAGACTGTACCTTTCGATCCAGAACCCACTACGAAAATATCTACCTTGTTGGCTGTATCTTTCCATATTTTACGTCCTGTAATTTAATTTTCACAAGTTATTTGATAAGTGCATGTACGATATAATTATATCATGCAATGAAATAAAAATTCTTTACACAATACCAATGGTGGCATAATTTCAGTCGATTCAAGCGCAAAAACCATCTGGCCATCTTAATTAAATGTTATGCATATAATTATAACAATTGTTCATTGACCATTGGTCACTCATGCCAGCGATAGCCAACAAATAAGCACTTTCAGTATGCTTCATCTTCTGTGCATAACATTTCCAGTTCGCATATTGGTGCCAACATATAGTGGGCCCCTCGCGTATCCTTTCAAACTTCGGAACCATCACCATCACCATCCCCAAAAGTTTAATCTTCGAAAGTTCCAAAAATATATTTAATGGAGGACTCGACACTATATATCACGGCGCTGTTCTTAACGGACATTGGAATGTTGAATATCTGCATCGTTCTGTTGAGGTGGTTTTGAATCATAATGTGTGGCCTATGCGGTTATATCCAATAACTTTTTTCTAGTATCGTGCTCATCTTACAGTAAGCGTGATCATGCTATAATGTTGAAAGTCTTAACAAAATTTTAAGATGCTATTTATTTGCAAAAATGGTCAGATGAGGAATTTGAGCCTGAACCAGCGTTCGAAGCGGAATCATGGACTTAAAGTTGATGGCTTTTCCGAGTTCCTAAAGAATAATGTTCCTGCTGTTAAAGATATAATGAAGCTAATGAGATGTGTGCTTGCAATTGACGACCGTGACTGGTCTCATTTTGACCATAGATCTTTCTACTTGAAAATGCAATTTTATGAAGGCATTGGCTCTATCAATACTTCTGTTGCTCTATTAAATAATAAGGTTCAACTCATTAACGTTCATCGATGTGTCCATGCTCATCCTGTAACAAGGCATGACTTCTTTTTCTGGGCAATGCAGAAGAAAAGGTGGTTCCATGTTTGTGTGATTACAGAGTGGAAATAGATTTAAAATAAAGATTTGACGCGATGATTAAGGAAGCTGCTTTGCTACCCCTCTTGCCAAGCTTATTTCCTGAAACCAACCATGACATGCATGTTGAAAACCAAGCCCCAATGAATTAGATGAATGATCAGTGGGTAGAACATGAAGTAGAGATGGATTTACCAGTGAACCAAGCTCAGTTTGCAGCACCACCTCTTCCTCTTCATCAGTCGCTACCTTTGCTTCCTTCACCTCCTTTGCTGGATAAGGGCATAGAATATGATTGGCCAAACTACCTCACCCCTTATTCTGATGCTTCAGGTTCATCACATGTTGTTGCTCACTTCAGACTGGCTCTTCCACAGCTGCAAAACCCTAACGAATATGTTGGAAGTTCCAGCCCTAATCTGGTTCGAATTGGTGCTACTAATGCCATTGTTTGGGTGTCTATGTATGTATTAAGTTATGTATGACTGCTTTATGATACTTTTTGCTCACGCACTTAATAGTATATAATCATTACTAAAATATATCGAGCCTCTTTTTATATAAGAAACTAAGGGATATCATTAATCAAAACTGACTACATGTAAATCTCCATTGGTAAGAAGATGTCAGATGGCTGCAATATGGAAAGTACATTAATTTTTCTCAAAAATACATCAATTAAATTCAAGAGTTATAGTATAATGTAGATTTGCACTAGCAGAATAAACATTTCACATAATTTTTTTGGATCAAACTCCCATAACATACCTTTGTCCAAAGCAGGGCTGATACACCATGAGAAATGTAGACATCGTAAGATCTTATAGCAATATTTTTGAGTGGTCTCGATTGAATTTATTGTTTCAGCTGTTTCTTTTACTTGTTAATATCTACAAAGCAGAGAAAATGCAAACAAGGCATAATATGGATGCATACCTGAATTAAATCAAAGATGTTTCTAGGATTATTAGGACCTAGCCCTACGACAAGGATTGTAACGAAGAAAACAATAATCGTAGACTTGATTTTGAGTTAAAAGATAAAATTCAATGAAAATTATGTACTATTCCAATAAGAAAACATATGAAGCACTAAACATGACATTGCTTACCGGCTAGTTCGGATGTTGAAGTGAGCTTAGTTTGCAAAACTGAGCATTCGTTCAATTTGAGTTACACAATAATGATCAGGCTAATACATGTTTAGCATCTGAAAGCAAGGGATCCAGGTGGAAGACTTTCAGTACATAATACTTACAATTGACTTACTTTTGACTTCATATTTGGACTTCATGATCATGTTTACTCCCAACTGACTTACATTGAAATGTAATTTGCAAACCCAAATATAACTATCCAAGTACAAAATTACTTATGGCGTAGTGGCTCCTCTAATCTTCAGAAATACACAAAATGAATAACCACACTGAAAGCAGAGGCAATCCTAGGATATATTGCTTTAAAACGTGACAGGTAAACCTCAAATGAAATGGATTTACTTATTCGATCCTACCTAATATTCAATAGACAGGGCGTCCATGTTTCACAACTCATATATACATAAATGCTTTAGAAAGAATACAAACAAATTCATAGTAAAGCAAAGGACACAAACCTAACTCATACTTAGAAAATGACTGTAGCATTGTCTACTCTGACGTCATTTCATATGAATTTGTAGGATAAATCACGCAGGAGAGAAAGGCCACAACAAGCCCACGCAGATACTTTACAAATTGAAACCTTGAAATTGGTAGTTGTTGTATATGACGTAGTTGTATACACAATTATATGATTTTTGTTTGATGATAACAACCAAATAAATATTATTTTAAATGTGTTTGTTACTGTACTGTTATATACATAACATCACAGACATGAATATAATATTTATATTTAAATAAAATACGACTGTACAGAAATTCTAATATTCACAGTATTTTATTTAAATAGAATATTTTATTTCAATAACTAAACAGTATAAAGTTTACAACTCCACTGATATCTTTCATTTCACAATTTTTTTTCACTGCTCTTCACTACAATACTTAACACTCATTGTACAATCTCATTTATACATTCATTTTCACATTGACTCATATACAGACTCATTGACACTATACGCTACTTTAATCTTCAATCTTAAGTCTTCACAACACTCTTCTGTCAGTCCAGTCATCATCTTCATACCTATCATATACAGAAACACTCACATAGTATATGGAACAGAAATAATTTCATACTCTAGCAAATATTATTTTATTTTTAAAATTTTATTTACCTCAGTTTTCTGGTGTGTTTCTCATCATTTTTCTGACTTGATCTGATTTGTCCGACTGTGTCTAGACAACTTGTGATATTCACAGTGATACACTGTAAATACCACAAGGTAGACAACACACACACATATATATATATATATATATATATATATATCTATAATGCAGGGACAGGAAAATTGGCCGATTGGTTGCATATACACACGTGTATAAATATACACGTGTGCATTGCCTCGCCAATTAAAATGTTGTGAGCAACTGAGGAGCAGCCAAGTAGACTAGCTCGACACTGAAATGGACAAGTGAACACAACAACAAAAGCGTTGAGCTAAGAATTTCAAATCATGTACAAAGCAGCCTATTCAAAGTGGTCGAGTGGTCAAGACTGTGCCAACATTCACAATGATCTATCTCAGACATGCATGTACAAAGAATCTTGTTTCAGCAAAAATGACAAGGCAGATCAGTTATAACAGGGTGAAGATCAACTCAAGTTAAAGTCTAAACTGGTGCATGCAAGAATGGTTCATCATGGCAGATCACTCAACATGGATCAAAAGGAAACAACTCAGTTTTATGTTAGCCAACACAACAAATATACAATCAGAGCAGCAGTGCATAGGCAAATCCAAACACATATGGTTCAGCATTAAAGTAATGTGAACACGGAGTTTTTTTGCACAAGTCAGAGAGACATGGCATGTAAACAACAAAGAGAAGCCAGAATGAACACACATATAGGGGTGAAGCAGCATACACATGAAAATGAACATAAAAAATTAATATGCAGAAAATCAGCAGTTTATGTTTTCAGGCAATTTAAGTGCAAGTTGGCCAAAGAGTGGTGCAGCATGATGCAGGGGTTTCTTATCACAAGTTAACAAATACACATGCATATGTTCAAGTGACATGCAGTGGTGCACATGCTCAAAAGAGGGCTCAAGGAAACATATTCATTAACATGGGAGATGTACAGTGGACAATATGTACACTCAAGTGACAAAATTACATTGTTCTGCAATGTAATGTCAAGCATGGTCGAGCAACGAGCACACAGGATATTGAAGTGCATCAAAACATTTCAGGTGTGCATGTGGTTATACAGAAGTCAAGTGTTCATGTTACAACCCAAAAAGCAATGCTCAAATTTTTTGAAATATTCAGAATTAAGTTCAGATTTTTTTTTTTTTTGATAAAATCAGCTTCAAATTAAGCTAAATGGGGCAAGTAGCTTTGGCCTGCAAGTTTTTGTTTTTCGAAAATCTCATGAGATTTTAAATACCAAGAAATTCAGTCAAGATGATAACTGATATCAACAATTCAAATGTGGCAAGTAATTACATCTTTCCAGCAGAGAAATTGAGACAAATGCAATATGTTCACACAGCAAATACATGTGAAAAAGATTAATTCAGGAAAGAGTGTAATGCGGCTTTTGAAATCAATTCTCAATTCCAAATCTTTCCAAGTATACAAGGTGTTCCAATATTCAAGTTTGGCAAGTTATTTTTGGTTACTGGATTTGTGAAATTCTTTTACAAGATAAAATAGTAAAGCCAAATCGTTTCAAGTCAAAACAATGGAAAATTCAAATATTTCCTAAAAATCTTTTAGCAATCACAGCATTCTTTTAAGGCCTCAGAATCAAATCACGTAAGAATTTAAAAGGGGTAAGTATCATTCTCATCTAGACAACAAATGGAGGACCACGACAATCATTTAAATCAAAGCAACATTTCGAGCAAGAAAAAATTACCCAATCATTCAAGTCACTATAGCGAAATCAGAGAACAAATTTAGGGTTTCCAAATTACCCTATAAGTTAACACCATTACATCATCGGCAAGTATCGAATAAAACCAGAGCATAATCGAAGAGAAAAACTCAGAGAAAACTCACAATTTTTCATTGTCTTCAATCGAACAAAATCCAAATCGAAGCATCAGAAAGCAACAGCAAATTCGAGCTTCAGTGATCATCTGAATCATCAATTTAAAGACTTTACGATTCGATTTGGTGCAACAGAGTAAAACCCTAGGTTGAAGCCTTCGCCATTTTTTCTCACAAAGGAAAGTGATCGGGATAAAAGAAAAAGGGTGCAACATATTACAAAGGGCCAGCCAAGTGTTTTAATGGACAAGGGGATGACCCTTCCTTTTTAAATCCAAGGGTTTTTAGTTCATATTTTTAATTTGAGTTTCTTTTAATTTGTATTGTAAAAATCATCGAACAGTTTTTCTAGTGTCTGTAAAATACTAGAGGAATCAGTCAGGGTGTTGACTGACAGTTGACAGAGTCTGTAAAATCTGGGTTACTGTTTACAGGGTCGTAATCAGGGGAAATTCGATCGAGGGGATATCGATCAGTCTAGGGTTTTGAGCGTAGGGTTAGAATAGGAGCAGGGTTTGCGAGTGTACATGGTCTTGTATGCGGGATCTGTTCTATCACCTAGTAGAAACCTTAAAAATGCAGCAGTAGGCAGGGTTTTGCCGAAGCTGGGTATATCTATGTGTGATTTATTTTATGCATTTCTGTTTCTGCTATATTCTGTGATCTGTGTATTGTTATCTATCTCGTTAGATTTTTAATTCAGTTAAAAACTGTGATAAACCCTATTCACCCCCTCTAGGGTTAATCTAGATTCAATAGTCGTTTCCAAAATCAAATGGAAAATACATGTGCGTGTAGCAGATTAGATATGGGTGAACGACTCGTCCGGATCGGGAAGAGATTAGAGGTAATAGATGCGTTGTGGTGAGGAATCTAAGGTGACGTGAATTTAGGTTTAAATTTTGGGGAAAAAAATTGGCGCTAAAATTTCACATAGCGGAAGAATACAGTGAGGTGGTTATCACTGATTGGGTGATGGAGCAATGCTTTAGATAGCAAGCAGGGATTGGTTTGAACCATTGGATTAAATCATCATTTACGGTTATTTATTTTGATAACGCGGATCGTTGACTTGCATTGTATTTATGTAAAGCTACGCTTTGAAGTGGTGTTGCACGTCACAGCACAAGAATTCCAACCGCAGTAGTGCATTCATGTCTAATGCAACAACATATGAATATTATGGCAGAAGATCGAAGAAACCATAGCTTTCGCCACACTTTTCATGCAGCGCACACACATTAGTGTTGAATATGCCCATTTTTATAGTAGTGTGGATTACTTCTTGCCCGCCATAAAACCTAATTTGTGATGAATTGAGAAAGAGATGAGTTTATGTTTGGTATATGACAGTGTGTGTTATTGTTGCTATTATATTGTAACGACTGGATGTATAGTTCTGAAAATTATTATAGGTTGGTTGCTATAACTTGTTGAGCTTCTTTTTGTAATCTTTCTGTAACTTGTGGAGCTTACTTTTGTAACTTGCGTCGATGTTTACATCAAGTTGAAGTCCTGAAACAAAGATGAATAAACTTCTATCCTTGTCCTTGATCTTATTATTTCTATCACTAAGTTTTTGTTTTCTCAAGCAAGATGGAGTAATGGTAGAGTGGTGAAGCATAATATGAAAAAGCTGATAATGTAGAAAATGTTGAAATAGGAATCATCAACAACACATATAGATACAATTTGCGAGGGATTTTTAAGATAATCCAACTGATTAAAACACATATTTTTTTTTAAAGAAAATCAATTGGAGTTTCTAAAGAAAACGCCATTTTAATTTCTATTAGAATGTTCTATGAAGGACATATTAATATATCGTATTTTAGTAAGTGTTTAAGAAATTTAGATTCATTAATTACTTGCTTTTCAATTAAAAAAGAAAATTTTGTAATTGGAGAAGATATGGATGTTGCAATATATGATATAAATTTGATTTTGAAATGCTAAAATTTGGGAAAAAATTATGTCCAGTACGAACAATACGGGTTACATACAATGTGCTTTTATATCAATGGATATTATTGAAAAAAGAGTGAAACAACTATTAGGCGTCAAAAGCTACCTTGAAGAATAAGATCTCGCGCTTCTTTTAATAATGCACCTTTTAGTAACATTTTTTTTCCAAATAATCAAAGACTACTAGAATAAGCATTTGTTCCGTAAATTCTTAATCTTAGAAAGATGAGTTCAGTCTCATGGTCATTGTGTTAAGAATAGGGTCCCCTGATTTGTAGGAATTGAGTTTATCTATCAGCATATTTAATGCATGGTGTTTTTCCTAATTCTTAGGGATAATTGTCCTAGTTTTATGTCGTTCAAAGTTTTTTACATTTAGTTCATGTACTGACTTATAAAGGCTTCTGTTTTGCTAATAACATTGGTAATCTTTTCGAGTTCCCATTTTCATTTCTGCAGTTCTTAACAATTGGTATAAGAGTCTAACTGCTCATATGAGTTTATTTTTCGATCTTGAGTGCTCTGTTCCGGCAGTGGTAGCCACCATGAAGGGTTGTCGTCTACCAGATCGGGTCTTGTTAGTGTTCAATAGTTTGTAGTTTTGAGTATGAGATGCAGTTGTTGATTTATGATGTAGAATAAGCCAAAAGTCGGGTCATGGATACTTAAGAGTGCGTGCATTACAAGATAAAACTGAATCTGATACCTGCAGTTAATATTTAGATATCAGATGTTTATTCTTCTTCTTTGTTAGAGATGGTGGTATTTCAGTTTATACTGAGATAAAACTTACTGCATGTATGATATTGGCAGTTGTAACTTGGGTGTTGTGGAATGCATTTCGAGTTGGAGCTTGTTATCATCGTGTGGGGTTGAACAGTAAGTGATAGAAGCAGACGTTGTTTTTTCCCTGTGAGGCATAAGTTATAATGCATATAGCGGTGTGGACGTTGAGTCTGGGTTATTGTCATGTTTACCAAGATGAAAGTAGATCCGGTGCTATTTTGAATGTGACGAATTCTCCGTGATGCAAAGAAATGGTAATAGTGGATACTGAATTGACATTGTTTTTGTATTGTTTCTGAGGTTAGAATCTATAGTTGTCGAGAATATTAATAGTTGGATCTAAGAAAGATGAGTTCAGTCTCATGGTCATTGTGTTATAAGTATCCTAATTTGTAGGAGTTGAGTTTGTCTATTAGCATGATTAGTACGTGGCGTTTGTCATAATCTTTAGGGATAGTTGTATTAATTTTATACCATTCAATTATTTTACATTTAGTTTGCGTACTGCCTTATAAAGGCTTTTAGTAATCGTTTCGAGTTCCTATTTCCATTTTTGTCATTCTTAACAATTGGTATCAGAGTCTAACTGCTCATACGAGTTTATTTTTTCAATCTTGAGTGTTTCGTTTTGGCGGCGACAGCCACCATAAGGGGTTATCGTCCTCTAGACCGGGTCTTGTTAACATTCAATAGTTTGGAATTCTGAGTGTGAGATGCAGTTGTTGATTTATGTCGATGCAGGCTAAGCCAAAAGTCTGGTCTTGGATACTTAAGAGTTTGTGCATTACAAGATAAAATTGGATCCATTGGCTTCATTTGATATTTAGATATCAGATGTTTATTCTTCTTCTTTGTCAGAAATGGTGGTATTTCAGTTTATAATCACTGAGACGAAACTTACTTTAAGTTGAATGCTGGCAGTTGTAATTTGGGTGTTGTGGATGACATTTCAAGTTGGAGCTTGTTGTCATTGTGTGGGGATTGAATAGTAAGCGATAGAAGAAAATATTGTTTTTTGCAGTGAGGCTTGAGTCATACGGCATATAGTGGTGTAGATATTGAATCTGGGTTGTTGTCATGTTTACCGAGATGAATATGACGACCCGATACTGTTTTGAATATGATGAATTCTCCATGATGCAGAGATGTCTTGCTAATAGTGGAACTGAATTGAAATTGTTTTTGTATTGTTTCTGAGGTTAGAATCTATAGTTGTTGATAATGTTAATAGTTGGATATGATTGGATTGATGATGTATATCTGTGAGTTGCTCTAAGTTTTTATAGTTAATATGTCGAACTTCTAAAAAACTGAACAATGTAAGGCCGTGTCGAAGAGTTGGCCTTGCTTGATGTAAGCTTGTCTAAATATGTAGATGTATTGCAAGTCTAAAGATGACTTGTGGTAGAGCCTGGTTGTTTACTTGAAATATGCAGAAAGAATGAAAAAAACCCCAAAGTTAGAAGGTTGTGTAAAATGCTGGAGGAGTATTGTCAAGTACTCATCGTTGTTGCTGATATGTTGGATCAAATCAGCTTTCGCAAGGGGCTCAGTGGCGATTAGGCCCGTAAACGGATGCGAATAGTGCTATATCCATATCCGAAAATAAAAATCCGTATCCGAATTCATATCCATATCCGCGAATACCTATTAAATAATGTCCATATCCGTATCCGGCTTAGCAAATATGGATATTTTCGGATATCCGAAAATATCCAAATCCGAACTAAAAAAAAACTTAATACAATACAATGCAAATTTCATTTGGCATTGAACAATAGCTGAAAAAAATGTTGTAATACAGAAAATATATCAACTTAACGATAGCTAATGTAATCACACAAAATTCAAACAATAATATTTCATCATATAATCCATACGCTGATCCAAACACGCACACAAATTAAAGTACATACAAATTAAAGCAAATGCATATAAAAACATTACCATATAATCCATATGCTGGTTCAAACATACATACAAATTAAAGTATATACAATACAAATTAAAGAAAATACCATAATTCATCTTAATAATAATAGCACACGAACAAATTAAAGCACTGCATTCTTTCTTCATGAAATGGTTGAAGCTTCCAAAAAATGACCCTGCAAAAGAGGCACAAATTCAATCATATAAAGCACAAACTAAAATGACCAAGACCAATCATGTAATTATAAACTAAATATGACCCAGCAAGTAAGTTGTTGTGCTCGGCACAACAACTAAGTTGTTGTGCACGAGCACAACAACTAAGTTGCACTGCACAGCAACTAAGCTGCTGTGCAGTAGCACAACAACAAAGTTGCACTGCACAACAACAAAGTTGCATTGCACAACAACAAAGTTGTTGTGCAGTAGCCCAACAACAAAGTAGCTAGCATAACAACAAAGTTGTTGTGCAGCAATTAAGTTGTTGTGCAGTAGCACAACAACTCAGTCGATGTGTCTAGCACAACAACTCAGTCGTTGTGTCGAGCACAATAACTCAGTTGCTACTTAAACATGCATATTAATCAAAAGAACATGACAAAAAAATTCATTGTGTGATGAGCATTAGAATGGTTAACACAATTCAAACACAAATAAATGTTACCTTATGATTTGAAAAATATTCGGATACGCATGGTTAGATATTACCAAACTACTACTAATGAATGACTTTATGAGTGATCGGGCATAAATGGTTTACATGAAAGCAAAGCAGTGACAGATTATTTAAATAATGGAACCACTAAGACAAAATCTTGCATATAATGCAAGTAATTAATTTACCCCAAACAACTTCAATTTATTTAAAGGTAGCAATACTGAGTAAATTTCTATTAATGAAGAAAATAAAAATAACTATAAGCATGACTTACCGTTGGGATTTAATTGGTTTGTTGGAGAAATTTTGGTAGTCAACATTTGGTGTCCATATATACTTAGACGGTTGGAATTTTTTGGACATGTTTTTAGATGATTTTTCAAGTGGGTTGTTCCCAATGAAGTAGCTCTATTAAATATTCTAGAACAGTGTTTATAAGTGGCTTTAATAGGACCTTCCAGTAATTCCCTATTAAATTTCTTCCATACATACGATTTCCAAGCTCTTACGTTAGAGGGTGTGTATTTGTCTGGATCCGTAGAATGATTTTCAAATACTTGTGTGATTGGCAAACTAGAATCTGTAGCTGTATTTGAAGTGTTTCGATTCTCTCCTACGACTTCAACATTATTACCAAAAATATCCTTATTACTACAGCTTGATGAGGTGTTCGTCATTGCCAAAACTCTACAATGCAAAATAAAATAAACATTATCACTGTTTAAGCCTAAATAATGAGATTAGAAAATAATGCGATTTGCAGTTTCTAATGCTCATATACTAGGATTTCCTGCCAAAGATGAATGTTAAAATGGACAAATTCTAATTGCAAGCTTTAACAAAAATTAAAAACTTATCGCAGCTTTGTAATTCACTTCAAGCATATTGTAAAAGATCGCATATTTATGCACGTGCAAGATAACATGTTGCTGCTTCATTTTTGTTTTTTTGGTTCTTTTTTCTTTTCTTTGTGGCCAAAAAATAAAAACACATTGCTGGAAGAAAAGGTATTTGTACACCTGAAAGAGTACAATAAAGAATTACAAATTTGTACATGAGCAATCAACAAACAAATTTTAACTGGTGAAAATCAGATTTATTTTTGCAGTTGATATGAACCAAAGAAAATAGCTGAAATGAGTTATTTTATTTTGTTTTGAAAGCTTATCACTGAAACTTGTTCTATCAAAATTGTGGACATGTGCACACAATTTCGATGCAATTCCGACACAACATAAACAATTTAAACTTCAAATGGACAGAAAACACAACACGAGCAGTGAAAAACCGTCTAAAAAAATACAAAGGAAAACTATTATTTTTCTAAGCACACAATAAGATCAAACCTAATCGGGGCGGCGACTTCCACTACTTCACGTTGAACCGTCGGAGACAAGGACAGCAGACTTGCGGTTGAAGGCGGTTGCAGATTTCAAGAAGACGACAAAAGTTGAAGGCGGTTGCAGGCTTCGAGAAGACGATGACGGATTCCAGTACTTCGCGTTGTAATGTAGGAGACGACAAAAGAATTAGGTTTTGATAAAAAAAATAGCGGTTGATTTGTGAGATGGGAAAGGGTATTTGGTGAAAGTGAATATATAAGGGTTTGAGAGTTGAACGCAAGTTTTTAACCCAACGGCTGTAAAACGGAGCGACTTATAATATTTATAAGGGTCAGGTAATAAGTGTTTTGTATCCATCTATAATTAATAAATATCTAACTATAACCTAAATATAAAAATACAAAAATATATATTTCCACAACGGGCGGATATTTTTCGGATACATATATTGGCATATCTGTATTCGCTAATCATTTCAGATATCGGATATCCGTATCCGCTTTTTGGATATCGGATATTATTCGTATTTCCAGATGCAGATACAGACGGATTTTGGATATTTCGGGTATTCATTGACAGCGCTAGTGGCAATTCTGTCGTCATGATGGAAAGAATGATTTGATTAGAGCCGGGTGATTCACATTTTTGTAGTTTGCATGAAGTGTGTTTCATCGCACTTCTATTTTGGAGGAGGATGCCATAGTGTTCTGTGATGAAGATGGTGCTCAGGCGATTCACAGTGGATGACAGATTTGGTTTTTGGCAGTAGAAAATTTTGGTTTTTCCGAAGGGTGATTTGCATTGAGATTGATTGGTGTTTAGCTTTGTAACAACCCGTATTTTCAATAATCTGTTATAACATAAATGGAGGCAGAATTAAACTGTAAAATCTGAATCAAGGGAAACGGGCTATGCCATTGCGTTCGTCTCGGAAAAATACGCGAAATAGAGTCCGAGTTTTCGAAAATCGGAGTCCGTATGACCAAGATATGACCTCGCGAAGTTTCACGAAAAATTCCCAAATTAAAGTATACTTAATTAAGTGAAATGGGTTGCGCAGAGAAATATATATATATTGAAATATATATATATAATTGAAAATTAAATAAATAAATATGCAAAAATGTTCAAAACAGCGAATTGGGAGAGGGAATAACCATGAGGTCGACTAGGGGTTAATCCAGGGTGTTTGGCTGTCAACCCGTGGGCCGATTCGCTCAAATGAAGATTTTGCATTTGGATGGTTCTCATGGTTCATCTTTAATCTAAAGGCCCTAGATGGTTCCTACACTTGACTTCTTCCCCAAGACATGCTTTGATGGCTTGGATTGAATCTAGGTTTAATCCTATGGCCTAAAACACTTGCCTAATCTATAAATAAGACCCTAACCTATCCTAAATCCTCATTATTCATTCATGCAACTAAACTATGGCAAAATTTTACCTCTCATGGCCTCCACTCTCTTCATAAAATTTCTAAATGGTTTCTATGAGAGATTTTCCATGCATACAAGTGTTTTCAAGCTTGTATGAGTGTCATTAGCTTGCATTCAAGTCAAGTTTCTATCTTTGCATCATAAAGCAAGGGTTTTGATCATTTTGGCTCAAGGGTTTTTATGTTAGAGCTTGCATTTTGGGTCTATTTGATTGCATAAGGGCTTTGTCATATCTTTTGTGCCTTCATAGCAATGTAAGCCCTTTCCCTACTCTTAGATATTAACTATGAAGTTAAATGTTCATGTTGCAAGTTTGGGTTTGATCATTGAGTATGATACATGCTATCATGTCATGCAAGTTTATGAAGTCATTATCTTGATCTTGTGAGCTAAAAGCTACAACCTTTATGTTGAAATGTTGCATTAGGCAACATGAGAACCCTCATAACCTTTATGTCAACTTGCATATGAAGTCATAACCCTTATATGATGATATATGCGAGTTACTAGTCATCATTCCATATCTTTTGTCACCATGATTCGCTTATGTTCCAAGTTTGGGTTTATGCATGTTTTGAGGCTTAAGAATGTAACATGCAAGTTAATGAACACATTTGTGCCTCATTTGCCACCATGATTAACTTGTGGCTTAATATCCATTTTTGTCATGCCTTTGCCAAGTCTCTTCTTTTAATCCATTACGTTGTCGCGAACGTATATGCGAGTTTAAAAGCGTTGGGTTATGTTATGGGTAATTTCTAATGACATGAAAATACAACTTGAAAACATGACTTGAAATATAACATGGAAGTTGACATGTAAGTATGCATAAAAACATAAGCTTGGGAATTTACCTATTAAGTTAGGTCTACCCTTTGGGAATTTACCTATTAAGTTAGGTCTACCCAAATGCTTGAAAACTTGTAACATGTTTTGGGAAACATGATGGACATGACACTTAGATAATATAAGTGTGGCCAACTCGAGGTTGGGTTGAGTTTGCAACGTAAAACTACCCGGAACCGACCGGCCTAACTAGTAGTTGCAAACAATAGGACCCAATGTGAGAAGTTGGTCATGTTGTGCTTGAACCCGAGGTTAGACCAAGTTGTGGTGTAAAGCTACCCGGAACCGACCGGCTTAACTAGTAACCACAACAAAGTCTAATGTGAGAGGTGAAGGTGCATTAAGTAATTAATGCCACATGATAGGGTTAAGTTAATTTGATTAATGACTCTTGACCAAATATGACATGGACAAATGGGTTAAGTAATTTGATTAGGCTAATGATACTTAACAAAACATGACAAGGTTGGGTAGGTTAAGTAACTTGATTTGCCTAATGACACTTAACCATTTTTATATGACTAGTGGATGGGGTTAAGTTAACCAACACTTAATCAATCCAACGTGATAACTTGGTAAGGTTAAGTAAGTTTTCTTAATGACGCTTAACCGAAAAATACGGTTAACGAATGGGGTTAAGATTAGACTCAACTAGTCTAAACATGGAAATCGGATGGGGTTAAGTTAGCCTAGACTTAATTAATCCCACTTGGTAGTTTAATGGGGTTAAGTTAAACACTTAACTAATCTAAACATGATGAATTGATGTGGTTAAGTGACCTATACTTATCCAATCTAACTCGTTAATTTATTGTGGTTAAGTTAACCAATACTTAACCAATATAACGTGAAAACATGATAAGGCTAAGTCACGAATCGCTTGAATACACTTGACCGATTTGACTAAGTAAATTGATAGGGTCAAGTTAATATATACTTAACCAATCTAGAATGATAATTGGACGAGGTTAAGTCGTGAATTGCTTAATATACTTAACCAACTTGAGCATGGTTTGTAGGGTTAAGCCTTGAACTTGGATACTTAGCCAATTTTGACAGGATTTGTAGACGGGTTAAGTCATGAACTTAAGTGACACTTAATCCATTATGTAAACCCTAGTTCTGAGGATTAGGTGGATAACCGTAGTTAACAAGGATAACGGGAACAATGCTAAGTGGTAAACCTTAGTTGAAGAATAACTAAGTAATGATTCTTAGTCAAGGAAATTTAGACCAGTTCATAGATAGATGAGTAACCTGATACGGTAGGTCATCGTTTAAGTATACGAGTAGGAGCAAGTGTCTGATTTAGATAAAGGCTCCAGCGAACTGGGTAACAAAGCAGCGGCTTCGGGGAACGTGAGGATATTCTTGGTATCCCTCTATGAGCTGCCAGGTGATTATACTAGGCTCATGAGAGGTTAAGGTCTGCGTTAGAAGAACCAAGAGTATGCCTTGGTTGCTATACGAGCGACCTAAAGACGGGGATGGATAGGGGATAGTCGACGATACACGGTCGTACCCTAGATAGCATTTCGTCAGGCTACCTACCATCTTTGGTCAAGCGTGTACGTACGGAAAGGCAGAGAACACCCAAAAGACCATAATTGCTATCTAATTATGGTTGCGGTAAGGCTTGGATATGGGTTGGCCAGTGTTGTGTTCTCATACAGGATTTATCCTGTCTTGTCTTTCACTAGTTGAGGGAGTGGTCTCGTGGGACCATAGCCACGTATAAGAAAAACAGACCTTAGCATCTGCATCGGCAGATAAATCGAAAGCTCCCGACTGAGTCCTGTATTTCTTGATTTGCCCTGTGACAGGACTTGGATGGCACGATGTGATACATGTGCATACAGTCATGAAAAGCGATTCCCGATGAATGCGTGGGAAAAAGGGCGCGGTTGGCGGTTAGCGTAATCCCTAGTGGCCCTAGGTGGTTGAACCCAAACCGAGATACGAAAACGTGCAATAGGTAAGCATAATCCCTAGCAGCCCTAGGTAGCATAAGTCCTTGTTGTACAAACAATAATTCATGTTGGAAGACCCTAGCTAGGTTTAGGGTAACAGTCCAAACCGATCTTAAGGATCATGGAACTATGTTAAAGTAATATAGAATCTCATGGGAAAGCCCGTATGGTCTACGGCAAGGGACTGAACATTTACATGGAATAAAACATACAAGTTGAGTAACCTATATATGCGATATATTAGGTTGACATGGACCATTACACGACTTTTGAGTGAGGGTCATTCTTGGTTAACACATGACACGGTGGGGATACTAGTACGGTAGGTTCAGAGCTAAAATACAGGATAGATATCACGGGGCGTTATACGTGACAGATATCTTGGGGATATTATACTTGATAGAAACCTGACGATGTGATACCTTGTTTTATCTTGACATCGTAATTTATCATGACACCTTAGTTTATCTGAGTTCAGTAGTTCATCCTGTTATTTTGATTTAGCTTATCTATCTTGTTATCATGCTTATGTTCATCTCAGTTTCTCATGTCAGTTAACTTTACTAGTTTTTATGCTAATAGTAGATAGGGCTTACTCAGTCTTTTTGACTGACCCGTTTTGTTTCGCCTCTTTTCTTCCGTTTCCCCCCCAGGTTACAGGGAGGAAATACTGTTGTTTAGTTCAGACTTCTTCTGCTTGAAGGTCATCATGGATGGCTTGGACTTTTCTTGGCTAATGGCTACTTTACTGTTTTTACTTGGGGAATAATTTATGAAAATGTCTTTATGCTTCTTTACTATTGCAAGACAGGTTTTGATGTACTCTGATGTAAAAGGCTTTAGACCTTATTTATTCATGTTATGAAAGTTTGATTTTACTTCCGCTATTTTATATGCTCTGTCTTGTGATATTTCTGTGCATGTTTACCAATAATGCCCCTCTAAAGCTAGTGCATTCCTTTGCGAGTGACCCTAGCGGAGGCGGGGTGTTACACGTGGTATCAGAGCAGAAGGTTACCAGACTGGGCAAAAGTTTTTAAAGACCTTCTGAAAACTATTTGAAAAAAAAAAACCGTTTACAAAGAAGCATTTTTCAAGAAAATTTTCTTTTAAAAAAAAAAGGCTATTCCCCAAAGGCCATTAGCACTATCCTTGTTTCCTTAATTGAGTCTCTTTTCCTTTCTTTCCTCCATCTGTAGTCACAGTAGTTTTAACTGCGACTAGTCTTTTCTACCTACGAAAGTGCTTTCCATACGATGGAGGTGGTTCTCGAGAGACCAGTGGCCGCGTTATAAGAAAGGATCGTGAGAAAGAAGGATAAAGGATACGAGCTTAAGGAGGAGCAACTTGTTGGTATGGCTTAGTCCTCAAAGGAGGGAGAAAGATGAACAATGAAACCCATGACGAGAGAGTACCTTTGGCATGGTAAAACGGGGCGGATAGTTAAGTATTATGGGACAAGGACAAGATCATCGGGAGGGCAGTAGTATGCTCTCATTTCTAGAGTACCTCGGAAGGAGGGTAACGATCTTGTTAAAGGTTTAGCTTTTCTTCTCTATCATCCCGTTAGGACTTCGTTGTTCGTATCATTTAAGTCTGCTTCGATAGTTGAGTCTCTGCACCTTAAGTACTAGCGTAATAGAGAATCCCATTTTTGTCTCAAAGTCCTATTGGAGAATCATTCCATTTATACATGACTTGTTTGGATTTGGGAATGTCTATGCCAAGTGTTGAGTTTGGAAATAATGCTTATGTTTATAAGCTATGGATGGATTCTAGGGATGAAGTGGTTATCCAGTAGGGGGTGCCACTCTCGGTTTTGATAGGAGGGTAGTTAGACCTTTTGACTAGCCTTAGTAATGCCCTCGAAGTATCGGGTAACCTTTTTTAGGTTCTGTCATGACTGGTTACTTAGAATCCCTTGATGCCTTTATTGGAAATTTGAAGCCCGATAGAGTGGTGTTCGCCAATAAGACGGATGGTTTACTTCATTTATGCATGGGTTATAGAGATCACCCTAGTAAGTGCGCATGATAACCCGATTGACATCTGTTTACTTTCAAGAGAAAGTTCTTCTACATGGAATGCCTTATAGTATATAAACGAGATCCAAGATTCACTAGTGAATTTTGGAAAGCTTGCATGAGATCATGAGTATGCAGTCATGTTTGCGTCAAGTATTCTAGGAAAAGGATAAGTGCAAGTGGAACGAGAGGCGACGAAGAAATGAGTTCCAGCTCATGTTATGGAAACAGGAATAAGAAGCTACAAAATCGCGAAGTTAAAAGACGACTTTGATGGTCAAAGACTAGATACGCGCATGATATCTCTTTTTGGGAGTATATCCTTGATCCTTGTTTTCTGTAGAGCTTACTTGTAGGCTATCTTTTGTGGACATCCTCTCGGTCCTATTCTCCGTTACAAACCCTGTAAGGAGTTTGTCCTGTTTATCTTCTCGACCCTGTTTCAGGGAATTCTAGGTAGAACCCTACGGATGTAAACATGTATTTGAAACATGTTATGATTGATATGGTTGCAAGTGGTTGCAAGTGGTTGCTCGTGGATGCGCGAATACACATTAGATACTAGCTCGACTCGGTCACATTTCATATTGCATATGCACGAGTATTTATACTTGTTTATGGATGAAATCGAATGTATTATCATGCGGTTGTTGCATATGAATGAATGATTGTGCACGCATATAGTATCTATATGACTAGGACTATTTGCATACATGTTGGATTCATGGCACTATACATATTTTGCATTAGAAAGATTATTCAGGCCTGATCATTAGCATTAGCTAAGGAACATGTACACACACGTTTTGCATATATTCATACAGCATTAGAAATCATCTAAGGACAATGGTTGCTTGTGGATGATGTTTTGAGTAGATGGATGATGGATGGTAGGATATGTTCTTCCTAACTTGGAGATTTCGGGGACGAAATCCTAAAAGGTGGGGAGAATGTAACAACCCGTATTTTCAATAACCTATTATAACATAAATGGAGGCAGAATTAAACTTTAAAATCTGAATCAAGGGAAACAGGCTATGCCATTGCGTTCGTCTCGGAAAAATACGCGAAATAGAGTCCGAGTTTTCGAAAATCGGAGTCCGTATGACCAAGATATGGCCTCGCGAAGTTTCACGAAAAATTCCCAAATTAAAGTATACTTAATTAAGTGAAATAGGTTGCGCAGAGAAATATATATATATTGAAATATATATATATATATATATATAATTGAAAACTAAATAAATAAATATGCAAAAATGTTCAAAACAGCGAATTGGGAGAGGGAATAACCGAACCGGCCGATTTTTGAGGTCGACCCGAGCCTGCTGGGTCGACTAGGGGTTAATCCAGGGTGTTTGGCTGTCAACCCGTGGGCCGATTCGCTCAAATGCAGATTTTGCATTTGGATGGTTCTCATGGTTCATCTTTAATCTAAAGGCCCTAGATGGTTCCTACACTTGACTTCTTCCCCAAGACATGCTTTGATGGCTTGGATTGAATCTAGGTTTAATCATATGGCCTAAAACACTTGCCTAATCTATAAATAAGACCCTAACCTATCCTAAATCCTCATTATTCAGTCATGCAACTAAACTATGGCAAAATTTTACCTCTCATGGCCTCCACTCTCTTCATAAAATTTCTAAATGGTTTCTATGAGAGATTTTCCATGCATACAAGTGTTTTCAAGCTTGTATGAGTGTCATTAGCTTGCATTCAAGTCAAGTTTCTATCTTTGCATCATAAAGCAAGGGTTTTGATCATTTTGGCTCAAGGGTTTTTATGTTAGAGCTTGCATTTTGGGTCTATTTGATTGCATAAGGGCTTTGTCATATCTTTTGTGCCTTCATAGCAATGTAAGCCCTTTCCCTACTCTTAGATATTAACTATGAAGTTAAATGTTCATGTTGCAAGTTTGGGTTTGATCATTGAGTATGATACATGCTATCATGTCATGCAAGTTTATGAAGTCATTATCTTGATCTTGTGAGCTAAAAGCTACAACCTTTATGTTGAAATGTTGCATTAGGCAACATGAGAACCCTCATAACCTTTATGTCAACTTGCATATGAAGTCATAACCCTTATATGATGATATATGCGAGTTACCAGTCATCATTCCATATCTTTTGTCACCATGATTCGCTTATGTGCCAAGTTTGGGTTTATCCATGTTTTGAGGCTTAAGAATGTAACATGCAAGTTAATGAATACATTTGTGCCTCATTTGCCACCATGATTAACTTGTGGCTTAATATCCATTTTTGTCATGCCTTTGCTAAGTCTCTTCTTTTAATCCATTACGTTGTCGCGAACGTATATGCGAGTTTAAAAGCGTTGGGTTATGTTATGGGTAATTTCTAATGACATGAAAATACAACTTGAAAACATGACTTGAAATATAACATGGAAGTTGACATGTAAGTATGCATAAAAACATAAGCTTGGGAATTTACCTATTAAGTTAGGTCTACCCTTTGGGAATTTACCTATTAAGTTAGGTCTACCCAAATGCTTGAAAACTTGTAACATGTTTTGGGAAACATGATGGACATGACACTTAGATAATATAAGTGTGGCCAACTCGAGGTTGGGTTGAGTTTGCAACGTAAAACTACCCGGAACCGACCGGCCTAACTAGTAGTTGCAAACAATAGGACCCAATGTGAGAAGTTGGTCATGTTGTGCTTGAACCCGAGGTTAGACCAAGTTGTGGTGTAAAGCTACCCGGAACCGACCGGCTTAACTAGTAACCACAACAAAGTCTAATGTGAGAGGTGAAGGTGCATTAAGTAATTAATGCCACATGATAGGGTTAAGTTAATTTGATTAATGACTCTTAACCAAATATGACATGGACAAATGGGTTAAGTAATTTGATTAGGCTAATGATACTTAACAAAACATGACAAGGTTGGGTAGGTTAAGTAACTTGATTTGCCTAATGACACTTAACCATTTTTATATGACTAGTGGATGGGGTTAAGTTAACCAACACTTAATCAATCCAACGCGATAACTTGGTAAGGTTAAGTAAGTTTTCTTAATGACGCTTAACCGAAAAATACGGTTAACGAATGGGGTTAAGATTAGACTCAACTAGTCTAAACATGGAAATCGGATGGGGTTAAGTTAGCCTAGACTTAATTAATCCCACTTGGTAGTTTAATGGGGTTAAGTTAAACACTTAACTAATCTAAACATGATGAATTGATGTGGTTAAGTGACCTATACTTATCCAATCTAACTCGTTAATTTATTGTGGTTAAGTTAACCAATACTTAACCAATATAACGTGAAAACATGATAAGGCTAAGTCACGAATCGCTTGAATACACTTGACCGATTTGACTAAGTAAATTGATAGGGTCAAGTTAATATATACTTAACCAATCTAGAATGATAATTGGACGAGGTTAAGTCGTGAATTGCTTAATATACTTAACCAACTTGAGCATGGTTTGTAGGGTTAAGCCTTGAACTTGGATACTTAGCCAATTTTGACAGGATTTGTAGACGGGTTAAGTCATGAACTTAAGTGACACTTAATCCATTATGTAAACCCTAGTTCTGAGGATTAGGTGGATAACCGTAGTTAACAAGGATAACGGGAACAATGCTAAGTGGTAAACCTTAGTTGAAGAATAACTAAGTAATGATTCTTAGTCAAGGAAATTTAGACCAGTTCATAGATAGATGAGTAACCTGATACGGTAGGTCATCGTTTAAGTATACGAGTAGGAGCAAGTATCTGATTTAGATAAAGGCTCCAGCGAACTGGGTAACGAAGCAGCGGCTTCGGGGAACGTGAGGATATTCTTGGTATCCCTCTATGAGCTGCCAGGTGATTATACTAGGCTCATGAGAGGTTAAGGTCTGCGTTAGAAGAACCAAGAGTATGCCTTGGTTGCTATACGAGCGACCTAAAGACGGGGATGGATAGGGGATAGTCGACGATACACGGTCGTACCCTAGATAGCATTTCGTCAGGCTACCTACCATCTTTGGTCAAGCGTGTACGTACGGAAAGGCAGAGAACACCCAAAAGACCATAATTGCTATCTAATTATGGTTGCGGTAAGGCTTGGATATGGGTTGGCCAGTGTTGTGTTCTCATACAGGATTTATCCTGTCTTGTCTTTCACTAGTTGAGGGAGTGGTCTCGTGGGACCATAGCCACGTATAAGAAAAACAGACCTTAGCATCTGCATCGGCAGATAAATCGAAAGCTCCCGACCGAGTCCTGTATTTCTTGATTTGCCCTGTGACAGGACTCGGATGGCACGATGTGATACATGTGCATACGGTCATGGAAAAGCGATTCACGATGAATGCGTGGGAAAAAGGGCGCGGTTGGCGGTTAGCGTAATCCCTAGTGGCCCTAGGTGGTTGAACCCAAACCGAGATACGAAAACGTGCAATAGGTAAGCATAATCCCTAGTAGCCCTAGGTAGCATAAGTCCTAGTTGTACAAACAATAATTCATGTTGGAAGACCCTAGCTAGGTTTAGGGTAACAGTCCAAACCGATCTTAAGGATCATGGAACTATGTTAAAGTAATATAGAATCTCATGGGAAAGCCCGTATGGTCTACGGCAAGGGACTGAACATTTACATGGAATAAAACATACAAGTTGAGTAACCTATATATGCGATATATTAGGTTGACATGGACCATTACACGACTTTTGAGTGAGGGTCATTCTTGGTTAACACATGACACGGTGGGGATACTAGTACGGTAGGTGCAGAGCTAAAATACAGGATAGATATCACGGGGCGTTATACGTGACAGATATCTTGGGGATATTATACTTGATAGAAACCTGACGATGTGATACCTTGTTTTATCTTGACATCGTAATTTATCATGACACCTTAGTTTATCCGAGTTCAGTAGTTCATCCTGTTATTTTGATTTAGCTTATCTATCTTGTTATCATGCTTATGTTCATCTCAGTTTCTCATGTCAGTTAACTTTACTAGTTTTTATGCTAATAGTAGATAGGGCTTACTCAGTCTTTTTGACTGACCCGTTCTGTTTCGCCTCTTTTCTTCCGTTTCCCCCCCCAGGTTACAGGGAGGAAATACTGTTGTTTAGTTCGGACTTCTTCTGCTTGAAGGTCATCATGGATGGCTTGGACTTTTCTTGGCTAATGGGTACTTTACTTTTTTTACTTGGGGAATAATTTATGAAAATGTCTTCATGCTTCTTTACTATTGCAAGACAGGTTTTGATGTACTCTGATGTAAAAGGCTTTAGACCTTATTTATTCATGTTATGAAAGTTTGATTATACTTCCGCTATTTTATATGTTCTGTCTTGTGATATTTCTGTGCATGTTTACCAATAATGCCCCTCTAAAGCTAGTGCATTCCTTTGCGAGTGACCCTAGCGGAGGCGGGGTGTTACAAGCTTCAAGTTTGTTGCAGCAGTTGCCTGCGGGGATCGCGAATTTGAAGAGGCGTAAGCTGTTGTGTGGTAGATGGATGGTGCGGTGGTAGTTTCATGCATGAAGCAGTTTCAAGGAGAAGAAGTTATTACATTGGGGAAGTATTTGCACGAGCTAGAGCGTTGTGTGCATTTGTTGTTGCCTTGTGTATATATTTGCATGTAAGTATGTGTTTTCCTTGAAGTGTGTTAGTGAAGTGAAGGCAACAGGCCTTGGGAGACATAAGCATCAGGTGATACACATGATAAATGGAGTGGAAGCATAGAGAAAAACATGTTCAAAATAAAAAAATGCAAACGTGAAGCAAGGAAACAGATCCATGCAAATATAAGAAGTGAAATAGAGCTACTATTCATATTGGAGAGTTTGGGCTGTGTGTTGCTTTGCGGTGCTTAGCAATGATGCAAATTTGATAATAATAAAGAATGAAAAAAAAGAATGCCAGGCGACTGAAAGAAAGATGTTGGAAACTAAGAAGAAGAGAGGGACGCGGGTTTTCGGGTTTTGGTTGATTGGGCTGAGTAAATAAAAAAACGAGGCAGTTGTGTTCCTTTCTTTTTGGTTTGCATGCTTTGCATAGAAGTTGTGTTAGTGGATCAACGAGGTTGTGATAGCAAGATAGCATGTACTATTCATATAAGGGGAATTTGCAAAATAATCCTTGCCAATGTGCACCATTGCACATTTGAGGATGAGAAAAGGAAGTTGTCTGATCAGGTGAGATGAAATGGGAAGCTAGTTGACTTCGGCTCATTCCAATTATGGAAGGTAGTAGGAAGTTAGTTTTGTGTGAGATGGTGGTTGGTTTGATGTGGAATATGGAGAAATAGAGATAGCAGAGAAAAGAATTGTGGTTTTAGGGAATGAAGCAAATTTGAACAAATTGTGGTTTTAGGGAATGAAGCAAATTTGAATGGTTGTTCAGGTTGTAAGGGAGGAACTTATAGTGGTAGGGATGGTTGATATGTGATGTTGGACATGTTGTATGATGAAAATATGAAGGTGGAGAATGAGGTAATGCAGTTGTTGGTTGACAGCTATGCAGTTAAAGCCCCGTAATATCCCCGCTATAGCCCATAGCGCTCTTCAGCCGCTACACTATTTCAATTTAGCACTGATGAACAATAGATCCGCTTTTAGCCTCGCTATATTCCGCTGCATCCACTAAATCAAAGCTTTTTAGCGTCCGCTTTAGCAATATTAATATATAGAGCCTGATTTGACTAGTTCTCTTTTAAAAATAATCTGTAATGTTAGCGTAAAGTGCTAAATTTTAGTCATAGGTGCCTAATATATGGTAATAATCAATTACATTCATCAAATTTAGCATGCATAAATACGATATTCCATGATTTTGTTATATAAGATTAGTTAATATTAGTTTCTTATACACATATAATGTGAGAAAGATAATTAATTAATTTTCAAATATTTGGTTTCACATATATTGAATCTTTTTACGTCTTCGTTGTAGCCTCGCTATTTCCCCACTTTATCCCCGCTACACCTTTTTGCACCTCCACCGCTATAGAACCGCTAAGCTCTTTAACTGCACAGGTTGACGGTGAGGTTTTGTAGTTGGAGATGGTGATTGTGGAGAAGAGGAGTGATTGAACTGTCAGTGATGATGATATGGTTGTAGTCTGAGGTTATTGTTAGCAATGAGGATAGTGAAGTGAAACTGAAATAGGAAGTAGAAATGCATAGCAAAAATGATGTGATTAAACGTAGTAGGCCGTTGAAGCTTGGTAGATGTTTGTTTTGGTGCTTTGTCAAAGCTGATGGAGTTGCAGTGAAGTTTGGAGGTAATGTGTTGGTCTGGATTGTATGAGAAAGGCAGGGAAGTGGGTATAGTTGATTGGCAGAGAAAAGGTTTAATACAAGCTGCTGGAAGACGGAGATAGTTGGAGTGATAGTGGTAGTTGGACTTGGTGGAAGTGGATGTTAGCATTAAGAAGACATTCAGCAGAACGTTGGTTGTTGATGTGATAGCGAGGAAGACGGTGTCAGTCGTGGGGTTGGATATTTTTGGAGTGCTCGAGAACTGTTTGATGATATGCCTAAGAGAAGATAGGAATGCCTGCAAGTGAAGCATGTGAGTTTGTGAGTGAAACAGACATGGTTTCGTGTCATCCAACGAGAAAATGAGGAAGAGCCACAGCTCTAGGTTGTTGGGGAGATAGCATGGTATAGAAGGATGACCCAAGTAGAGAGGTCCATGAGTCCTTAAGAGGAAACCAACAGTGTTTGTTGATGGTTAAAGTACCAATCAATGTGAAACCGTTGAGCATGTCCAATCAGATAGAAGTGAAAGTTGAGATCAAGTTCGTCTATGCAAGACGATAATGAAACTGAGAAGCACGATTCATTGCTTTATAAAATTAGATGTTAGCACATCTATTTTAAGAGAGGGAGTCAAGAATAAGTCTCCTAATCTGTAGGGGTTGATCTTGTCTATTAGCATGTTTAGTACATGGTGTTTGTCCTAATCTTTAAGGATAGTTGTCCTAATTTTATGTCGTTCAATTTTTTCAATTTAGTTCGTGTATTTCCTTATAAAGGCTTCCGTCTTTCTAATAAAATTGATAATCTTTTCGAGTGCCCATATCCATATCTGTTGTTCTTAACACATTGTCATTGAAGGAAAGCATAACTAAAAGCTTGATTCACTTCAATAAATCTCTAAGGAATATTTCTGGCTGTGTAATGCTTACTTTGGTATGTATTATTAATGTTCAATTTAAACAAAAATAAATACACGCTAATTTTGATTTCGATTATTACAGTATTGGTTATGTGAGTGATCGACACTTTCTAAGTAATTAGAAAAGCGCGATATTTTAAACAAATTCTGCAAGCGCATAGATCGTGTAGTATGCAGGTCGAATCATAGGGAGGTAAATTAAACTAAATTATTTATACAATTTCTTGGGTGAGCTAGATGAAATTTGGAGATTCGGTTGAAAAACAATAAAGCTATTATTGATTTGAATCAGATCTGAATCTAATCAAATCTATATTCAATCCAATATGACCTAGGAAAGCAATAAACATGAAAGAGATTAAAATTGTAGAAATTAAATAACAAATAGAAAATAAATTAGGATTACCGCTGGATCTAATCAGACGGTCAATCACCAATGAAAATACGTGAAAAATACAAATAGTGCTCTACCAAATCTAATTGTGTAGACATCACTAATTGCTAAGAAAATAAAAAATGCAGAAAAGAGGAAAAAGAAGAAAAATTTATTGATTATCGAATGATTTTTACAATGAGAATACAAGGGTATTTATAGGATAGATAGCCAACCCTAACCCTAAACCTAATACAATGACAAATAGGCCTTAGGGAAATCACAAAAACGTTTACAATGAGAATTACAAATGGGCCTTAGTGAAATCTAATAAATTTGGGCCTTTCCTCTTTTCCTCTTGCTTACTTGACAATTCTTCATTGATTTTTGATATGCATAGCACTTCTTCCAATTATTTTCTTGTCCAAAAAGCAACTAGATGTGAGATCTTCGTCAGCAAGTCTTCAATTGTAAATATATAGCAATTTGATCTCTATTTTCCATTTTTTTGACTGTATGTGGCTTAATCAGCATATCTGTAAAAGTGACAAAACAATACATAAGTAATATTTATTTATATACAAAAGAAAAGATATAAGAGCATAAAATAAACCCATTTCTATGTTAATCAAATACCTCTACACTTATCTTTTACTCGTCCTCGAGTAAAACAAAAAATGAAAAACTACATTGGATAGGTCAAACTTTCGTAGGAAACATGATTGCGTTGAGCGTATGCAATAAGCCATTAAACCTCTAGGTGTCCCTGGTAGGACGAGTGGTGTCTCGTGAGGGTTTTCAGCGGATACTACCCACAAAATCCAAATGCAGTATGCTATGGTTCTAATGCTACTACATGAATGAACAGACATATGCAAATGAAAACATGACTTATTTCAGGAAAGTGGTACAACAAATTAAACTAACAATTTCTAGTCAGTTGATTATATTTTAGATACCTCAACCTGTCACAAATTTTCAACATAATTCAAGTTTTCAATGTTAAACTCAAGTTTGGCCAGTTGGTTATGTCGATTAGCCATGAAATAAATTCTTCGTTTTCTTGTCACAGTTCGCAAAATGTTATTATTATTTCCTTATGTATGGCTAGTCAAATCAATAAGGTCAAGAAATGTTTGGGCATCATCGCTTATTCTCTATCTCTATAAAAGTTAAAATTTATGATTAATTACCTACACCTAACTTAAAGACCAAGGTATACCACCCATATACTGTCTTGCGGACTAACGGAGAGTTAGGACAGAGCTTGGCAGATTGTGCAGACCGACGCTGACTTTGTCAACAACATGTCGATAATCCTTAGGTGTCCAACTCAAAAAATGAGACCAAGATATACCAATGTTGACTTTGTCAACAACACGTCGGATAGAGCTTGGCGGGTTTGCACACCAACGCTAGATTTACAAGCAACATTGGATACCATTGGATTACTATTATTATTATTGAAAATATAAGAGCAAGAGAGAGTTACACGAATTCAGCTTAACGCAACTTAGTTTTAAAGATTCGAAAAGCCAATATAAGTATTTTAAGTCCTCCACTCATTTAAACAAAGACTACAATATAAAATAGACTTCATGACCATCACCTAAGAATCTCCATATGTACCGGTTACACTGTTATCCCTCAAAATTCAACTTTTCATTATATTTATTATTCGATCTTAGTTGAGAAAAATAATACTATCAACTGATTAACAATCGTTAACTTATTCTGTTGTATCAATCTAAAATGAGTCGTATTTTTAGATTGATGGTATGTTCCTACGATTAGAATGCATGATGGTCCTAAATGAAAAGAAAGAATTTTTTTAAAAGAAAAATGAAAAGAATGCAATGCAAACTCCCCCCACACTAGAACTAAACAGTGTCCACACTGTAAATATTTTTTTCTAAATTTAAAAGATCATACCCAAGGTGAATGAGATGCAAAATTATTTGTAGAATGAAATGCAATTTAACTATATGTAAGAATGGATCATATGTACAATGATATATGTGTTTGCGATGCAAAGAATGCCACCAACTTTTTCCTCCACACTTGGTTCTAGCCCAATGAATCAGATTTCCACTATGTCTAGGCATGTTTCTAATAAGCAAAGATTTTTGAAAACCATCTCATCTTTATACCTAGATTTATTGTTCAGTAGATAAATATCCAGTGTCATCCTAATCCGATGTTTTTCAAACTTGGATTCGTGGCCTGATTCTATTTCATCCTCATTAGGAAATTCATCCTCATACAATCCAAAAAATTCATGTTCATTAAAATCCCTTTCCAATTTTGAGTTTTTGAAAAATATTACATTTTCATTTTATTCAATTTCAAAAATTTTAAGTTTCTCGCAGCCTAAAAGAGAAAGATCGAAATCTGAGCTTAAATCTTTTTCCTGAAAAGAGTTGAAGTCCAAATCATTTAATGAATTGTGAACAACTGCATTAGATGGTTATTCTCAATTTCCAATGTTGTTATTTGAAAATTTTCACTATCAGTAAAGAATGGATTATTTTCTTATTCATCGCATGTTTGAATTTGATTTTGTTGCTCGAGTTGTTCTTTAAAAGACGTCATTAAACAAAGAAGTTCATCAAGCTGTCTATCTTTTTCATCAAGCTGTCTATCTTGCCTTTCTACCCTCTCTCTAAGAATGTTAAGTGATATTCTTCAGAATTGTTGATTTGAGAGCTCTCGTTTGGGATTTCTTGATTCTCAAAATTATAGTCCCTATCAATTTCACAATCAATATTATTTCCAATGTGGTGGTTAATTGAATTTTCGTAAAAATGACAATGATATTGGAAATCATTTTGATTATATAAATTATGTTCGAAACCAAATCTGTTAAAATTCGAGAAAAAATTGCAATTTTGGTTATTTTCAAGATGTTGATATGAGCTATAATTTTGAAAATTTTGGTTTACAACCCCATATTGATGTGGATCAACGCCATATTGAGATTCAAAGCAATTTTGATGTGGATGTGTCCCATAATCGAAATTATTGAAATTTGAATTAAAATCGCAATTTCGATAATTTATATGATTTTGAAAATTGTTGGCACTAGGCTCACGAAATTTCGGAAAATTTTGCGTCATGAGTTGTAATTCATATTCATACTCTTCAAGAGGACGTCTACTCTGGTTATTAACCCACAATTCTCTCAAGGATATTTTTGAATCAGACGTTTGAATGAAGGGTTGTGCTCTATTAATTAACTGACTCAATTAGAAGGGGAAAGAGGGTCGTTTGGTCGTTCATGCATAATATAAATACTAAGGGATACGACCAATGTTTTATAGGTAGTATGCAACCTCTTTTGCTAATAGTTCAATAAATTGAACTACTATATATTCGCTATCCAATTATACGAGACAATCAACTTCACAAAGCACCACTTTTCAATTATGTTATTTTGCAAATCAAATCAAGCTTTATAATTGAAAAACGACGAGAGTGATGATTTTATTTATGGAAATTCGTTCCTCACAAATAGATTCAGAAAATTCAGTCATAGAACAATAACAAAATTGAAAAAATTGTACAAGTAAGCCGCTGCCCCTGCACAAGATTTTTACAAGCAACTTCTATATTTTTTTTCTTTGCGGTAAAGCACCTGTAGAGTTCAGAAAATATTACAGTGGGTATGGCAGTCCGTCTAGAGCAATTGAGTGGCACTGATAATTTTAACTTCACTGTTTGCAATTTTCTCCACCTCTGAATTCCTTATTTGATTGCTTTGAACTCTTCACGCTTTGGCCTTTGATTGAAGTCCCTTTTTTTAGGAAAAAAGAAAAGAAAAGGAAAATGTGCTGAAAATAGGAAAGAAGATTGAAAGGAAAGCAAATAAACAGAAAAAATAAAAAATAAATCAAAAGAAAAGAAAATAAATAAAAATAATACTATCAAAACAACTAGACTAGAAAAATAAAATATATAACAAGCTAGACTAACTCAGAAAGAAAAAAAAAGAAACTAGACTCGAAAACAAACTAGACTCACTCAACAAAATCAAAACGGGACAGAACTAAAACTAAGTTGGAAAAGAAAAAAAAAACAAAAATAAATTATAAACTAGGCTAAACAATTGACTCACACTAAATATAATAAAATAAACTAACTAACAAAAAAAAATCACGCATTCAAAAGGAAACAAATCAAAGGGCCAATTTTCAGAACATTCCCTTTTATTTCAAATCAGGGAATACTAGTCACTGGAGCAAAGAAGAAGATATAGGAAACAAATCACACCCGGCTCAGCAAATCACGCCTCCCTTCTAAAACAAATCATGCACCACTACAAATAAACATCGGATCAGCCCTATACAAAAAAAAAAACACCACTAACTGATATAAATAACGCGTATTCAATGGGCCAATAAATCACCAAAAATTTTATTTCTCTGGAACGAATCACGGAGATGATAATTGGGGTTTCCAAATCGGATTTTGGGATTTCGAATATTTGGCTATTGGTGTTCTTGTGTTTCGATTTCGCGATATGAGGATGACGGTGTAGATTTGCGAGTAGGGTTTCAGGTTTGAATTTGGTTTTCACGATTTGTTAAACGATTCGGATATGAAGAGGATGAACGTGATGAGTAGTCTGGGTTTTGGAATTTGTGATTGAAGGTGATAGATGTGCGGATAACTGTTCGGAAGGTTGCAGGAGATACTATTGATCGGCTATGTTGTTGGTTTGGCAACTGTGTCAACGGGTGCTGGTTTGTGGAGTTCAGAGGCTGCAGATTCGAGTTGGATTTCGGTTGAGGGGTTTTGGAGGTTTTTTTGAAGTGCGTTGGGTGATGGGTAGATGGTGACGAGGATGGGCGTATTGATTGTTGGGGTGTGTGATGAAGATATTTGTGCGCAGGGAAGAAATCGGGTAGACACAGCAAGAAATCAAAAGGAACTAGAATATAAAAGAAAGGAACTGAAAACAAAAGACTAAGTATTTTTTTTCTCTCAATTAGAAGATTACTTTACCCATGTATAGTACGAAATCTAATCAATCAAGATTTTTTTTCTATATATACAAGAATATAAAAGAAAAAAAAAAACAAAAAAAAAACTAACACGAATCGGAAATTAAATAAATAATAAAATTCAACCATTACCTCTCCAGCAACGGCGTCAAAAACTTGATCGACGCTTTCTAAGTAATTAGAAAAGTCCGATATTTTAAATAAATTTTGCAAGCGCACAGATCGTATAGTATGCAGGTCGAATCACATGGAGGTAAATTAAATTAAATTATTTATAAAATTTCTTGGGCGAGTTAGACGAAATTTGGAGATTCGATTGAAAAACAATAAAGCTATTATTGAATTGAATCAGATCTGAATCTAATTAAATCTATATTCAACCCAATATGACATAGGAAAGCAATAAACAGGACAGAGATTAAAATTGTAGAAATTAAATAACAAACAAAAAATAAATTAAGATTACTGCTGAATCTAATCAAACGACCAATCACTAATTAAAATAAGTGAAAAATACAAATAATGCTCTACCAAATCTAATTGTGTAGACAACACTAATTGCTAAGAAAAAAATGCGGAAAAGAGGAAAAAGAAGAAAACTTTATTGATTCTCGAATGATGTTTACAATGAGAATACAAGGGTATTTATAGGATAGATAGCCAACCCTAACCCTAATACAATGACAAATGGGCCTTAGGGAAATCACAAAAGAGTTTACAATGAGAATTACAAATGGGCCTTAGTGAAATCTAATAAATTTGGGCCTTTCCTCTTTTCCTCTTGCTTACTTGACAATTCTTCATTGATTTGTGATATGCATAGCCCTTCTTCCAATTATTTTCTTGTCCAAATAGCAACTGGATGTGAGATCTTCGTCAGCAAGTCTTCAATTGTAAATATACAACAATTTGATCTCCATTTTCCAATTTTCTGACTGTATGCAGCTTAATCGGCATATCTGTAAAAGTGACAAAACAATACCCAAGTAATATTTATTTATATACAAAAGATAAGGTATAAGAGCATAAAATAAACACATTTCTATGTTAATCAGTGAGCATATCAAAATTGTTATCTTCAAAAAAGTTACTAACTCCACATTACCAAGCATAGCTAAATGGAATCTCATCATATTGAGATATAGGATATCTTATGATGGTATGAAATACCTCCCAAAATCAAACTTACCACTATTTTTAAACAATTATGTTATTCGTTAATTTTGCAATTAAAATGTCAAATAATATTATATAGAATTTTTTGTATGTAGATCAATAGTTGCAAAATATCAATGATTATGAAAAAATTGCCTGAAGAAGTTGGAGAAAATGAGGAAAGAGTAAGTTTAGAAAACAACCAAGGTTTCAAATTCCAATGAGATAATTTGGGACAACAAAGTACGATGCAGTTTCAAATTCAACTGCTAGAGTCAAACTTAAAGGACATGCAAAATCAATTGTGTAAAGAAATTCAGTTGAGAAAGAAAAAATACTTGGTGATTATTAAACTCTTGAAATAAAATTATTTTAGAACAAAACTTCAAACTTCCACAAGTACCAACAACAATGAGAACACAAGAAAAATACAGTTGTGCAACGACAAATTCATGAATTTAACACCAACATTCAGGTTGATCAACACACAAGAATACATTGAATTGATGGAGCCAAAAGCACCAACCGCAAGTAAAAAAGGAAGATTAGGGCCAACACGAAGAATTCAACATTGACAATGCAGAAAAAATATAAGCATAAAAACAATCTTCAATGATTCAACGAATAAAAACGGGAAGAAAAAGAGCAAAAAAATAAGATTTGGATTTTACTTATGAGAAACCAAAAAGAAAAAACATTCAAAAAGATGATGAAGGTAAAGTCGAAGAGACGAAAATTGTTGATGTTGAAAACATAGATATACCAAAAAAAATTTTTACATTGCCTTCATCTTTTAGACAATGCAAAAATGCCTGGTAATTTTTTTTTTGATCTTAACGGTTGTGTAGAGCACATCTACACACCCGATTGTATAATAATGCTAGTAAAAATATATAAGTCGGTCAACAGGCCTGACCGATAGCGCAAATAGTACTGACAATGCATGCAGATTGCATGCAAAAGAGTTCGATGTGCATAACACAGTTAAGTACATAGGTAAATAATATACATGCTAACCAAAATAACCACCAAACTACAAACTACATCACCACCCATACGAGCCACCAGGTAAGGATCCAAGACATTAACACGAACTAGCCAAAAAACCAGAAAAGGTTTACCAGAGGCATAAGGGAGCGTTGAACATGACGAGCTTACCATGACCTTGGGAGGTATCGCCGTTGCTGGATGCCATAAGCGTCGGAGCTTACAACAGACTCGCCCCAAACAATTGCAGTGTCCATGATAGTGGAGATGTACGGTGCTGGTTGTGTACCATGATAGGAGATGTACTTATAACATGATTTGATCGAGAAAGTTCTCTTGAACTGAGCTTCCATAATATAGTATCAGGGTTTTGGTTCAGGTTTGTGGATTGAATGATGAGTAGCACTTCTTGGATATCTTGGATGGTTGATGGGTGGAAATAGGAGGTGGGCATTAAAGCTGCCATGCCTAGATGGGCTGCTTCTACAACGGAGATGTTAGGATTAGGGCAAATGGCGTATAGGGTGGCATAGAAGTGTGAGAGCCGAAAGTCTTAGTACCAGGTGCCATGCCAGAGGGAGCGGTTGAGACTGTTCTGTACCTTAATGGGGAAAAGGTGCTTGATGCGGGGTAGAGATCTTAGAACTCCACTCCAGAACGTGAGGGGCGAGAATTTGGTGCAGAGTGTTGAATTGAAATTGGTTGTTTATTGTAGTAGAGGGCCAGAATGAGGGATTTCCACATGTAGTTAGCAGAGGCCATACACTACCAAATCCATTTGGCAAGAAGAGCCAGGTTGAGCAGATGGATGTCCGGGATGCCAAGCCTTCCTGCATCCATATCTAAGCAAACAGACTTCTAACTGACTAGGGATTTTGCAGGACCCTCATGCCATAAGAATGACCTACGAGTCTGATCAATGCATTTGATTACCCCAGCATGGGGCCTTGTGGACTGAAAGCCAATATAGAGGTAGAGCCGATATAATAGCTTTAACCAAAACAAGTCGTCCAGCCGCAGAGAGCGAGGAGGCTTTCCATAGGGCAAGTCTCGAGTCCACTTTGGATATTAGGGGATGCCAATCACTCCGATAGAGCTTCCCGAGATGGATTGGAACACCCATATAGGTTTATGGGAAGTCCATGAGTTGGCAATTGAGCATGCTAGCCACAAAAGGGCCAAGATGATTTGCACTGCCCAACATGTAAATGGAGCATTTTTGCGAAGTTAATAGAAAGGCATGAAGCTAACTCAAAGGTACTCATCATTATCCACAAAAAGCCGCAAGACGACCAAGATTAAATTATTATTTTTACTGTGTAAGTGGAGTAAAGTATGAATCAAATTTCATTCAAATTAAATAATAACAAAAGTGATAAAGTAACTATGTTCATTACCCTTTTATCTGTTAATTCTACGGTACAGTTGCATGGGAATGTGAAATAGGAAAGGAACTCATCATTATCCATAGAAAAGACATTAAAGACATTTTACTAGGGTCTTTTATCAGTGGTCAGACATTTTTTCACCTACAAAATAAAGATAAGTAAAAAAACCAGACCCAAGAATAACACTATTATATCGAACTTTACATTCCAGTATATTATTTTGATGTTTCACTCACATTGCCAAGCAAAAATCAAGTATGCACCATTTTACGCAATATATAACCAAAATTTTATTTTATTTAAAGTCACTATATTAATATACATATATATATATATATATATTACTACTGTTTTGCATGGTATTGTAATTAAAACTTCATATACAGAATGCAATGTTTCAGATAATTCAAAACTCTATATATAATATAGACTAAATATGTAACAACCAGCATATTTCACGATAATATATTTAAATATAGCGTCGTTAATCATTAATCATCAATCGTGTGTATGTCCAAAAAGTCACATTTTGCATAAGGATGAATTTGGACTCGAAGCCACTTCCATTGAGTTCAAATTGTCGTTTGCATGATCGAAAACTATAGACATCGATATGTTTAGAATTTTTGGAAATTGAGACTTTGGGAAGGGGTTCGTAAACCTAGCCCATTAACCCACCTCCCTATAAGCCACCTAGCTCACTACTCCTTCATTCATTTCCTCCTACTCCACAAAATTAGAAATGGGGAATGGGAAAGGGGAATTAAAATTCCCTAAGGCCTAGCTTGGTCTTAGGAATCTAATTCATGTTGAAATCAAGTGGAAATCCATATGGAAGAGAGGTAAGCTCAATCTCTATCTTCTCCAACTCAATTCCTTTTCAATTCTAATGATTTCCTAACCCTAATTCTTAGGAAATATTGTACATTCATGTGTAGATTGAAGAATTAGTGCTATATTCGAAGAGAGGTTAATTTGGCTAAGTCTTCATCATCTCTTCACTTGCAACAACCAAAGGTGAGTTCCTATGAACTCATATCTATGCCCCAAGCATTCATGCTTGTCTGGTGTGCACTTGACACATATATGTTGCTTATGAATTGTGTATTTGGTTGTGTTGATTGATTTCTGTGTTGACATTTCCAATTTATAAAGTTTGGTTTCATTTTTATTTATTTCCATTGTGATTCTTGGTAGCATGTGAATTTGGATGTTGTAAGTTGTTTCAGAAAGCCTTGAATACTCCAATTTTGCATATATAATATTATAAGCCTTCGGGCATTTGTCGATATCACTTTGAGCATGTTATCTAGGAAAATTGTGCTTAGGCCCAGGTTCAGACGTCTGAATATTTTAGGTTAGACATCTGACCTGCTACAAATAATTATAAAAACAGACAGAGCGCAATTCAGAAGTCTGAATTATTCAATTAAACATCTGAATTGTAATTCATAAGTGTGAATTGTAATTCATACGTGTGAATTGTAATTCAGAAGTCTGAATTTTCCAATTCAGATGTCTGAATCTCAGATACAGACATAAGTCTCTAGAAAGCCCAATTCATACATTTGAATTTTTTATTTCAGACGTCTGAATCCTGTTTTTCTGCTGTTGACCAGTGGAGACCACGGTCAACAGTTTAGGTCCACTCAGACTCTTTCCCGGTCGTGTTTCGGCCCATTTCGACTTTTTTATGACTTTCAATTTCTCTGGCTCACAGAATTCTGCATTTTGATTTCATGAACATTCAATTTATTCATGATGAACGAAATTATAATCGACAATCGTGAGATTTTGTTTATGTTATTAAAATGTGAATTCTTAGTTCAATCGTCATTTCGATTGCTATTACAAGAGATTTGCCACTTTGAAATTATATAAAAAGTTTTTAATTTATTAGTAGACACCTAATCTTTTACTAAATAGTTTCTAACTCCACTTCATTATATGAAGTTATTTTCTAAATTGGTTTCTAACCCGACTTCATTGGATGAAGTTATTTTATAAATTGACTTGCAAATCTATTTAGTATATATTTTATAAACCTTTTTCTCATTCGTATGAGAAATCAAATTAAACGCCTTAGTAAAAACAAGGTCTATGAACCCTTACGTTTACTTCGATGGTTAATTCTTAGACTTGTTCGTTTGAAAACTATGGAAATGATCATCTTTTGTTTTTAGTGGACTATACGACTTGTTCATAAATATTCAAGTAGAACTAGTGGTTATGGGACATATAGCTAAACTCTTACAGTAACTAGCTTGGAGTAATTTGCACTACCATGTATAAATTATGTTCTTTTCATGATTTTATTCATTTTGATGATCTTTGCGTCATTTTGAGGAACTTCAGTTCACTAAGGGACTTTGGTTCACTCCAGCGGGGTCACGACCTGCAGGCCTTCGGGACATCTCGGAGCTTCGACTCAACATATAGGCTAGCTACCTTGAGATCGCGTCTTATCTCGGTACACGTGTTGGTTGAGTCTTCAGATTCCCATGTTGAGTCTTCAGACTCCCATCTCGAAGCCTACCCCCTTGTGTTCTCTTTGATTTCTAGATTTATGGTTTTTGATTTCTGGAATATGAGTTTTATTGACATATGAGCTATCAATTTTCGTATTGGTATTAATTTATCAATCTTAGTTTTATTGACGTATGAGTTGTTAATTTTCATATTGGTAATAATTTATAAATCTTAGTTTTATTGACATATGAATTGTCAATTTTTGTATTGGTATTAATTTATCAATCTTAGTTTTATCGATATATGAGCTGTCAAATTTCGTCATTATTTGACATGATTTATCATTTCCGTGAGTAGCTATATAACTTTGAATGAGATATCCTTTTATTGCTATGATATAGATTTATTAGTTATACTGTAGACATTCTTAAGCTTCACCTTTAAGTGTGGCATTGTTGTTAGAGTATGTCTATATTTACCTTTATCTCTTATTATATCCCAGTTTATGAGATAAGTACAGCTAGACTGGTCCGTTTATTTTGTATCTTTATGTAAATAATACTCGGGTCAGATCGAGGTATTTCAGGTGATTTTTCTTGACTCCAGCATGGATTATCCTCCACTTTTGGGCAAACTACTTTAGTGTTGTAGTTTTTGGGTTATATATATATATATATGAGACTCCTTTGTATACATATCTTTTTGAGTAGCCATGTACCTATTCTTTTGATGTATAATGGATTGACTATGACCACTATCTTTGTATTTACTTTTACATGTTATATTCATATCTATTTCCGCCTTAGTAATGTGAATATCTATGTCTGACTCTGATTATATTGTTATTTATTTTATACAGATTCCGAATTATATATAGCCGTTGTGTAGTAGACTTGAACTTGAATTAGATGTGTCAGATTTCCTCATGAGATTTAAAAAGTAAGACTAGATTATCCGATACATTTATCACGCGTTCAAAGCTAATATATATATATGGTCGCTCCTCAACAGCCTTATTCTTCGGGTTAGTTGACATCATTCCTCGCGATGACCTTGGCTAATGCGAGTATAGAGGTGGGGCATTACACAATACAATGTATAATTAGCATATTTATGCTATCAAACTAAAATATTTTCAATTTTTTGAATTACAGGTGATAGATTGGTTCCTACAGAAGTTAAACAAAGTCGATCACAAATGCTATTTCATAATAACAATGATAGTAAGATTCCTTTTTATTTTCATTAGAAAATGTAAAACTATTCATAAACTTACAAACTAAAGCATGCAAGTTTTATTTCATTAAAAAGCATTAACAAATAATTTTGACAACCTTATAAAGCATCTTATCACCTGAAAGATTGAAGGATTTGTCAACGTTGAATTTTCAAACACTCAATTTTTTCCAATGCACAAAGATCTACACTGGACTTTAGGAACTGTTGACTGTACAATCGTGGAGTGGAAGCACTATGATTCTTTGAGATTTATGAGATCAACTGCAAACACATATTCAAACCACAAGCAAGCACAGTTACTGGTAAGTCCTAATTACCAAAAATCTGTTTATTTGTTCATAACATAGTTCGTAATATCATTTTACTAATCAATACATACATACATACATACATACATACATACATACATATATATATATATATATATATATATATATATATATATATCGTAGAAAGTACATTTGGGAAGAATGGAATGAAAAACATATAAAAAAGAAAATGATGCCAAGGAAGAAGATTGATCAACCAAGTTGTCAACAACAACCATCTACATCGCAATATCTTTCTCTATATATAATTTTGTTTTTAATTCTACTTATCTAGTTAACTCCTTGACTTGCAATTTTGTTGCTGTAATTTTGATCAACGTTAAACTTAATGAATTCCGATCAGTGTCAACTTAATACAATTGCAATATGTTGTTTCATAACATATTTGGACATGACAAATGTTCTGTTTAAATATTATGTTCATAGCTTTAATCATTATGCCTAATATCAAACCTACTTTATTTGTGGTAAAACGATGTTGATCACATTATAGTAGGCAAATGCATAATTGTAATACTTAATGATACGATTTACTGGTATATAAACTCATATTTGCAAGAAAATATGTACAATGTTTACATTAAATCATTTTATTCTGTTATGTTCTTTTGCATCGTAAGTAATAGATTATCTTGTTGTTTGGCCAATTTGAAGTAAAGAAATTTATTCACGATTGAGTTTCTAAAATACAGTGTATAATGTTTCTACTTGTTATTTGTAATTCAAATTTTAATCTGAAAATATCACCACATTAATGTTGAATCTTAAAGAGCATACATTTTGTGTTACCTTTGTCTTAAACAATCTCAATAGCTTTTAGTACTATATAAACTGTACTATAAACTACTAAAGCCGTATGTCACACTACATCATTTAGGTTAAATTTACTAGACAACTTAATCATATACAGCATGTGAAACAGAAAGGCATATGTCACGCTACAGCTAGGGGTGAGTGTTTGGTTGGTTTTAGAGTAAAAATGTTTAAACCGAACTATAACCGAAAATTTTCAAAGCCGAACCGAACCAAAATATTTTCGGTTAATTCGGTCGGTAACCAATATTACCGAACTTGAAGGATATCTTATTGTTCAAATGATTAATTCAACCAAAGAAAAGCATAAATTTATTTTTGGAAAAAATTATTTATTAAATTTTATGTTTACAATAAAATTTGACTTCTCTTTAACAAATGTTTTCATATTTTGTCACTAAACCCATTATTTAAAGTATGACACTGACATAAAATTAGATAATACGGTAAAAGTTCGGTTAATTCGGTTAAACCGATAACCAAAAATATGTATATTACAAGCTGAATTCAAACCGATTTAGTTTCAATAGGAAAATAGTGCGAAAGACAAAATTAAAGAAAAATTTAGGCACAAGGACAAGAGACCAAAAATTTAGCCATAAGGACATATTTTAGTGTAAAATAAAAAATGATAGTGGGCCTTTGAATTCCTTGGTTTACAATAAGTGTCCTTGTAGTTAAATTTTTGGCCTCTTGTCCTTGTGCTTATTTTTTCTTTAATTTTGCCCTTGTGCCTAAAAATCCCCTAGTTTAAAAACCGAACCGACCGAAATAAATCAGTTTTGTTCGTTAATTCGGTTCTAATTGTATACTGCTCACCCTAACTACAACATTAACATTTCATATACCCAATGTATTATTTAACAAAACAATAATGTGCCTAATTTGAAAAAAAAAATCTGAGAATCAAGAAGCCGTAATTTGAAGAAAAAAAATCGAAACAGAAATCCAGATAACCATGATAGCACATATCGTATTAGTAAAAGAACCAAAATTCGAAATCCAAAGATCACTCCGGACCATATTATAAGAGAAAGCCAAGTGAGAATACTAGAACTCCAATAACATAAAGCCATAGAAACCAGAATATCCAATGCTGGCATAGTCCATACTGCAAAAATGGAATGAATCGTTTTGACAAGTCCTGGAAAAACAACTAACAACCAATCGAGTATAGTTCGTATCGAGCCATGATCGAATGGCCTTGCAAAGTCTTGACAAGACGGCTTGGCTCTTCCCAAGCAAAGTATTTACTTGGGGGCCAGATTATTTTTATACATAATGAGCATAGTCCATACTTACCAAGTCCTTAAAGTTTGAAATTCCAATTTTTGATTTCATACTTCACGAGCATAGTCCGTACGAGTGATGTAATTTTATTAAAGTTTTGGAAAAGTTCTAAATTTTTGATAAAACTAAAAGAAAACCTGACGATTTATCGTCGGGCAGAGAGTACGTCTAGGGGTTAAGTCCTAACCCTGTATGTGGGTGAGCCGAATTAGCCGTTTTCGATTTCAAGTTTATTAAGTCTTGTTAAGTGTGAATTTAGGATGATCGTCAATGAAGAGTATTCCTAAAGATCTCACCAGTTCCTGTACATATGTAAGCAGGCTTAACCATCCAAAATCTAGAAAACCAAAAAACCAAGGAAAATTATTAACTAGAGGACGGATGGTTATAGCCAGGTATAGAGCATGCCTAGGGATTATGTCCTAATCCCTACAGGGTAGGCTGATTTAACCATCCAAAACCAGGGATACAACATCTAGTAGGCCGAAGCCCAAATGATCAAAGCCAAAAATCCAAAATCCTAGTGGCCAAGTAACCAAAGTACAAAAGCCAAAAACCCAGAGAAAACCGCACCAATCGATGACCGATTCACCGGAGCACGTCCTGGCCCATTCCCGTCCCAAGCCGGAGCAGGAAACTATGTTTTCTCTTGTATTGCAGCCCGATTTCTAACATACTATGTCAGCTTGCGACATCTGACACATTCCTCAATCATATCCCAAAAGATGCATGCAGTCATTTGTATTAGGGCCATCAACCTTATGAAATAAATAGTGTTTATCAGAATCCCTTTCCCTTTGAGTTGACTCCTACCTGGGAGGCTTCTTGAGCGGAGCATTCGTATGAACTTCCAGATAGATATCTTATAGGAAATGAGAAAGTTTCGTGTATAAAGGGAGTTTGGGTTCCCTCCATTGTTGAGTATTTCTTTTGTTTCCAAACGAAACTTTTCCTTTGCCTTTATCCTTACTGGAGTCAGACGACCCTTCGTCCATAACCATATTAACCTTGATAACTTCCTTATCAGTCCTAGTATCCTCGTCCCACAAAAACCTATCTGCTTCAAAGTAGAACTTGCCAAGGTCCGTTGGTGGATCCTGTTGATGCGAGACCTTAAAATCCGTCTTATCGAGAATTGGTGTAAGTAAAAGTCACAATAAGGTAACACTTAACAAAGTGAAATTTGATTTTATCAAAACCAAGTAAGCGATAAATTTGGCCAAAATGTCACACCACCTGCTAAGCGAAATGCGAACATTAATATTCGAATAGTTCGATATTAATCGCTAACCAAATTCACACCCGATGATTCACACAACTGGAACAATGAATTTGCCTTTGACCGAACGGTTTGATTAGTTTATAATTTTTATAAATTAATTAAATTAATTAATATATGTGAAATATTAATTATAAATATGAATATGATTTGAGAAATAAATATTACAAGGTATATTTGTAATAGTTATGAATATATCAATCAATATATGATATAGATAAACAATTAAATTGGATTGAATTGTGTAACATTTTACATGAGCTTAAATGTATTTAATACCCATGAGAATGGGGTTTAACTTTCGGTTATAGCTTGATAAAGGAGGCTAGGGTTTGAAGGGGCTTGGTTTTGATGGATAAGATTAAAGAAAAGTAACATGAGATTACATTCACCTTTCTTTCTTTCCACTCAACATATATATATATATAAGCTCTTCAAAAACCTAATTAGAAGAACATACAATATTCTCAGCCTCCTTCTTCATTCGTAAACTTACCCCTTAAGTAAATAGAGTAAGCTAGGATAAAACGTTAACATAGCCTGCGTTTGAAAAGATGGATCTCGTACCATTCCTTCGTAGCTAAGGAAAAGAATATATATTTAATTTTAATGATGACTCATTCACAGAAACTCTATCCACTACTTTATTATATTATATTGATGTTAGTCCTCCTTGATTTGATTATACTGTACTGTGCTTGATGGAAGGATGTACGACACTTAATCGCTAAGCAATGGAAACATTTTATATATTTATACAAGCTGATAATGAAGTTCGTAAAATCAGTTTGATGACAGTATTTTCACGTATAGCACTAGTTCGTTCCAACGTGTAAAGCAAAGATGATAACATAATACTATTATCTATTTATTTCTTAAAGATTTTTTGTGGTAGTGATTCATCATCAGGACTAAAGCTACCATTTGTGAAAGGACAACCAACAACTCTTCTTAAACATAGTAAAACGAGCAACTTCTAGACAAAGAATACACCTTCCTTATTACCAAATGACTGTGACCAAGGTCAAGAAGAATGAATAAAATCTTCATGCAATTTAATATATTTTTGACAATAATGTCAAGGAACTTTTACTGCTTTAACCTGACAAGGAGCTAAACTCTTAACATATTTCCTTCCACCTTCCTTATGCCTTAATGATATACTAACACCTTAATAGGGAATGTGATTTGTTAGAACGTGTGGACATTTTCACTCTTTAAAAATAGTAACCTGACATTATTAGTAAATATTAAGAAAATGTTAATTAGTAATTGACTAATATGATGGTTTATTTTTATTTCTACTTATGGAAATATATCATGAAGATGGAATCTAACTTTGTGCTAATTGTCTAACTCTATCCTCTGTACAAAAGTAGCTTACCAGGCAAAAAGTAGCAATAAGTAGTATCAATTACCGTACACTTTATCTATCTAATTTTTAACATATATTTTCAATATATTTACCATGAACAATTGACAGATAGAATTGCCTAATTCGACGAACTTTAGGGAATGGATAAAAGCAAACACCTTTAAATTGCCAGATCAACATTCTAATAATTAAATAAATTAATTATTAAACCGATAAAAATTACGGGATGTTACAATACTTTCCCCTTAAAAGAATTTTGTCCCTGAAATTATTAAGCAGAAAATATGCTATAACTCTTCTAACCTCACTCAACCCACTTGGTTAAAACCTTGCACTTCACAGTTGCTCAACACGGTCCTCTATAGACTTTTAATCCTTATGTCATACTCCGCTTTCAATGATTATTCCAATCGACCTATCCATCATTCCAATCTTATTTTCAACTCATATGCTCTACTGCATATCTCCACATCTGTTCAAATTGATCTTTTAATCAATTTATGAATTTTATAATTCTCCTTTAAATTTTATTAATCCATTACGGTTTTCTTTTCTTTTTTTAAATTAAAATCGACAAGTTGATTTCCACTTAAAAAATTCTAACTCTTTACGTCTTCAGGAAATTTTGCCAGCGTCTCCTTTACATGGTTCAATTGGTATAGCTACTACTCGCCTCCCTAGGCCTTCTCCAATCCAAAAGAAAATCAATCAGCCAAGCGGCTTGTCAAACAGGCTTATAAAATCTCACACTCAATATAATATAAGCTCGTAGCTTTTTGTCGTACATTCAAATCTATTTCTCCCATTTGCTATCACTTTAGCATATATCCATGCATTCATGACTAACTTCCAATCAATTCATTCCAAATCCAAATCACTTGCTTATGCCAAGCCAAATTCATTATAAAACTCCAACTCCAATTTAAATTTCCATTTCTTACTCAACAATCCAGTTACATCCCAGATTATCTCTAATCCAATCCAATTTTTATTTCAATATCATTTCAGCCTATTCAATTTCAACCAAACTAGTATCGGTTAAATTTCCATTTGCTTTCATAGTCTTTATTTGACTTGTTTAAATTAGATTCTAACTTATTCACTTTTACTGGTTCAAACTATTTAACTTCATATTTAAATTTCAAATTCCTGGGTTTTATTTCAAACCAGATTGAAATCATATATATACATAACAATAGCAATTCAAAACATTTGAATTTTTAAACAACTTGTGTCCTCAAAACAATTCAAAACAATATCTTCGATAATAATCTATCACTTAGAAACTCGAAAAATGAACACTGATGATGTTGCAGCCATTATCAGAATTATTTTCCAGCTATCGAAGTGAGTTCAATACTATATCACCTTCAAAACTAATTTTCAAACATTCCATTTTTAAATTTCATCAAAATATTCTTTAAAATAGTTGAAAACATTTCTATATTCACCCAGGATCTTGGAATTTCCATATATTCAATCCAAAACCATTTACAAATAATGTTCCAATTTTCCAGAGTTTTAATCTCAATTCTAGGTTAAATCCAGATTTAATCCATCTAATTACATTATATGAATTCTGATTGGGTATTTATAACCATCTCAATTATAATCTTATTTGATTAAAATAACAACCAACTCATCTATTACATATATATATATATATAATAATTCCTATATATATATATATACTTCTTTATATCAAAATATATTTCGGGGAAAATTATTTCATTTACCCACTTTTCAAAACATACTGTGTCGTTTTATTGTATTCGAGTATTTAGAAACCCCTATCGATATCATGGTGCCCCACTATCGATCATTGTAGCAACCCAGATTTTTAACCATTTATTTTAAAATATCTAAATTAGTTTTAAATGTTGTATTGGTAATTTAAAAATATTTTATAAGGAATTTATTTAATAAAATGATACTTAAACGTATAATTTATAATTTAATTTAAATCGAGCTCGTAATGTCGCGGTAGTTCATAATTTAACGTTTTGAACTTCAATTAAATATACATAATCCAATATAAATCGGATTTCTTTGAAACAAGAAACGTTCAAATCTATTTGATTATATTTTTCTAATGAAAGTGAAAAATCAAGATTTCGTCTTGTAGATTGTGAATTATGTCCAAATTAAATTTTCAAATAGTCGCTAGGGAATTCGTTAATAAAATATAGCGATTTATTTTATAAAATAAAATGGGATTTTAATATATTGAATATCAATTTGGTTTGAAACTCAACCAGAAGTATTTTATTTTGATATTGTGTAAAATTCTGCCCGAGTACGTTTGATAGCAATATTTTATAATTTTTATATTAAGGTATTTTAAAATTGATTTATTTTATTTTAAATTGGACCCTTAAAAGGGGCTGTTATTCAAATGACCTCCATTTTCTATGAAACCAGTTCCATCGCATCCAAAATATTTAATTATTGTTAGATTTCAAGTTTCGAATAAATGGAGTTGTTATGTGAGCATGCGAAGATTAAACATGAATCGATTAACAGATTTAATATTTAAAATTTCGTTAATATTCCAAACGGACTGCAATTTCGATGAAATAAGTTTCGTTGAGACCGAAATATTGAACTATAGCTAGATGCCCATTTTTTCTCACAAACGGATGTCATATGAAATCATTTGAAATTTTAAACAGTAAATAAAAGTGGCGATAAACATCAACTTATATAAATTAAATAAAATATTGTTTATTCCACCTATAAATAAACCTCAGTAGTCCCGTTCTTTCCGTCGCAAAATCCCTAACTACCAATTATCTTTCCCGGTTCTTATTTCTCCCAGCAAACAAATACACGAAGAAATTCTCCAATTCAATCTTCAATTAAAAATCCGAAACTATAAGAAAAATCCAAACTCAGATCCGTTCTAACCCTTACACCAAGGGCTTCAATTCTACATATATTCTAGGGGACGCGATTGAAACCTGTACCGATCGACGTGGGTACAACATCGACTAAAGTGGCTATTGCCGGAGTTTAGGGTGACGAGGAGGGAAGCGGCTGATGGGGAATGGATTCTGGTGGCTAGACGCTTGTATTGGGTAATTAAAAGTAAAAAAATCTTTATTAGTAATTTTGTTTAATTTAACCGTATTAAAACTTATATCGTGCATAACTTTATTATATGATAACAAAATTAGACAAAAATGGATACGTTATGATTGTAGTAACGAAGTCTGCTTTGAGGAACCGATTTCGCTAAAAATTGATCTACTGGAATTTCATGATAAAATCAAATGATGTTGATTTTAACGGAAATAAAAAGCAGAACCGTCAACTGTGAAACAAGGTGAGTGAACTCACTAACTCTGAATCGTTTATATTTTTATATAAATGAGTTTTAAATTTATTTATATTAATTTTATACCGTGTGATGATTGTTTGGATGAATGGTTGATAAAAATTGGTTGATATAGTTATATCGTTGATCGTTTATTAATTCTGTTCACATGATATTTCATATTAATGTGAAATTAATACTATTGATGTGATTAACATCTGTGGATGCAGGGAAACAGGTTGGAGAGATCCAATTGGATTCCTCAACATTTATATTACTGTTTTTATTTGATTGTGAGATATGATGTGTTATATAATCCATGATTGGATATGTTGTGTTTGATTTACCCTGGCCCTAGAAACTTGGTATTTTAGATACCGTAAAATAAATTTGAATGTGGAAAAGGAAATTGGGATTTAAAAATGGAGTTTATTACCAAAATAAAAATTAAGTTTCGAATAGAGTTGGAAATAGAAATATGTTCAAGTGGATAAATCAAGAAGTTGTTTATAAATAAGAATATAAATTAAGTGAATTAATAATCATTGGATAAATTGGAATATAAGATCAAATGTGAATTTATGTGGGAAAGTGGAAATCGGTTTTGAAACCAATATTTGAAAATAGATTTGAACTTAGCAAATTATAAAAGAGGTTTTAAATGATTGGAATAAAAAATGAGATTTGTATGAAAAATTCTGAGTAGAAGTTATAAGGAGAATTTGGGTTTAAGATATTATTCATAAGTACGAAATCAAACTGATTTGATAATATATATAAAGGAAACATATTCATGAGAAAAAATGAATAATGGATTAAAACAATATTTTGCAAATGAAATATCTATAAAGGAAATTTAGATGATTTGAAATTGAGTGAAAAGGGAAATGGGCAACCGTTTTAAAAGAAAACGACGAGTTTTAGTTCAAAATTCAGAATATAAAATAAAGTGTTATAATGTTTTGTAGACTGGAATGGTTATAAAGGAGTTTGGTAATGATTTGGAAAGGATAAATTCAAAAGTGAATTTGGAATTTGAATTAACCTGAAATACTAGATAAATTCCGAAGTTCGGAATATAATCGAATATAGATTATTCGAGAGAAAGTTATTGGAATTTGATTATATCGAATTTAGGGAAGTAGTTATTTTTACTTTCAGTTTTGAATCAATTTCAATTATTTACTTATTAATTGAATTAGTAAGTACGAGTTGTATTTTTATATACCAAATATTTGGAAACAACAATTATAACGCTACCATTATAGTAAATGTTTTGTAAATCTAAACAACGATTATAATGCTACTATTATAATAAATGTTTTGTAAATCTAAACAACGATTATAACACTACTATTATAATAAATGTTTTATAAATCTAAACAGCAATTTTAACGCTGCCGTTGTAATAAATGTTTTATAAATCAAATATTTGGAAACAGCGATTATAACGCTGCCGTTATAATCAATGTTTTTCGTAAAAGAAACGGATTATTAGATTGAATCTTAGAGTCGTGTAAGAGATGTTTTGTTTGAAGTTGTGAGCTTTAACTATTTCAAAGTTGAGAATGTTGTTCAATTAATGTCTGAGAGGTAATTATACCCCAACTTGATTGACTTCATGATTGACTGAGGAACGACTAAAGTTCAGTCGCGAAGATTGGTTAGTGATTTGGTTAGTAAATGATTGATTAATGGGATGAGTTATCAACGTTCGTTTAGATCCAAATAAAGGGAATTGGGAAACGCTTTCCTACTATAATTAGAGATGTTTTCTAAAAATAGAATATGAAATGAATTGATCAACAAGGAATTAAGAAATGGAATATGGAAATATTTTCTGATATTAATAAGGTATATTTTCTTAATATAGAAAATAAGGATTCGTGAATATATAGAAATGTTTTCTAACTGGAATAAAAAATATTTTCTCGAATAAAGGAATTAGGATATTGGAAATGTTTTTCCAAGAATCGAGAGAGAAAATAGAGTTTTGAAAGGATACGAAAGATGGGAAATGGGAATTGGAAATGATAATATAATAAGGAATTGATTTAAAAAGGGGCCAGTGTTGTTTGATGATTGATCGATAAATTTTCCATTTGGAAATAGGACCATTGATTATATGGATGTTTTCTTTGATAGTTAAATCACCGACTATCAAAGTTTTGGTTAATTTTATACCTCTGTTGTCAATACGGAGAGACCAGGATCAGGTTTATTATCTGAAAACCACTCTGTATTGGCATAAGCGTTACGAATCAACTTATCCTGAAGATAATTGAAGACGGAGTAAAGTGCAAGGGCTGTTTTTTTAATCCTAGGTAGAAATTGCCTAAGTTGGATTAATAGAATGGTGCCTTCAGTTTGTCCAATCCCTGGACAACGTATATGGACGAATGTCTGATGATGTGACATTCAAAGTAAATGATGGCAGGGTATTGTGAAAGATAATCGTGACCTCAAGCCTCATCACCCGGGAAATGACAGAAATCGGGCAGGCAGCATGGCCATGTGGGTCATTCCCATTAGGGGTATTATCACCTGATCTAGAGAAAATTCATTTGCTTCTTATTCTATTCGCTGCTATATGCTTTCGGTAACGGTTGCTGATCACAACCGTTGGTGATAATATGCTCGATACACTCAAGTTAAATGAGTGGTCAGCCATGTGTGGGCCGGGTTGCAAGACGTTCTTGTTGAACCCAGTGTATTCCCCTCTAGAGATACACTATCGGAAGGTGGTTCCATACCTTGTCATGTTGGAAATTCAATCTCCAATAAGCGCCCTGCGGTTTTTGATTTAATATTATATATGGAGCATGAAATGTACACGTTCCGCTAAATTTCTATTTATTTGATTTAGACACTATTGTAATACCACTGGATTTGATATCAAAAATATTTTTGGTTATCGTAAGGTAAAAACCATCCGTATTTATGTGTGGATCGGTCTTACGATTATCATTTCTTTCAAAAGGATTTTGAAAGTTAAACAAATGGTTGGAGTTTACTCACACCAGTCCCATGACTGACCCAGAGTTCATTTTCTTTGTTCTCCCTAAACTCTTGGGCGCCTAAATTTGTACGGGCAGTCAAGTAGTCGGGATTTTACAAATTCACTTAGAGGAGTTTGAAACAGTAGGCTTCACCAGTTAGCTATAGACTAACATATATTCCGCTGTATACCATGTTTGTATCTGGAAACAGGTGTTTATGACTGTTCCAGAAATAGCGGTTGTCCTCTGATGATGGTATGTATATAAAGTTACTGAATTGTATTTCAAAGTTTATGTTACCTAATATATTTTATTCGTTCCGCTGTGAGTTTGTGATCTTCGTTTTCTTCTATTCTAATATTTCTTTCTTTCTATGCCTCATCCTCTAACTTCTTTCTAATAATGATTCATATTTCTGTGCAATTTGGGTTGGACGTATGGTGTTATTAGTCGACTCAAAGAGTACAGAAATTCAGGCCATTACAATCAGAATTCATAAGCCACTCGACTAGTAAATCTCCACAAAATAAAATCATTTTTATATAATCTACAAATATGTTCACTCGTATATATACACTCAACTCAATCTAGGGTATTACTAACCCTATCTCTACTGAGCCACGCCACTGAGCCAAGGTAATCACTTAACCTTTAGCTCTGATACCAATGTAACGACCTAGGATTTTAGACCTCGAAAATCAACACTAAACACAATGTCGACTATTCAGACATCGAAAACACTGGATCATTAATAGAATGAAGTTAGAGGGTGAGAAGTAGAAAGAAAATTAGAATAGAAGAAGAAGAGGGAGAACATAACTGAACAGAATCAGAGTAAATACGAATTTCACAGCGGAACGAATAAGATATAATATGTGACATTTCTTTTGAAATACAAAATTTATAACTGTATATGCATACCATTTCGGAGTACAACTCATAATATCACAGCGGAAATAACTTTGTCTATAAATAATGTCAAAGCCGCCTGCTCCAAGCGCTTCCAAGTATATCTGTAAAATCCTGGCTACTTGACTATCCGTACAAATTTGGGCACCCAAGAGTTTAGGGAAAACAAAACAAAATAAACTCTGGGTCAGTCATGTGACTGGTGTGAGTAAACTCCAAACACTTGGTTTAACTTTTAAAATCCCTTTAAAAGAAAGTGAAAATCATAAGACCGACCCACACATAAACACAGACGGTTTTTACCTTATGATAACCCAAAATATTTCTTAAAATCAATATTTTAAGATATTATAATAATGTCTAAATCAAGTAATTAGAAATCTAGCAGAACGCTTTCATCTCACGCTCTATATATATAATATACAATCAAAAAATCACGGGCTCTTATTGGAGAATGGATTTCCAACTCTGACAAGGTATGGAACCACCTTCTGATCAGTGTACTCTAGAAGTAATACACTGGAGTTCAACAAGAACATCTTGCAACTCAGCTACACATGACCGACCATTCATTTCGCTTGAGTGTTCCGAATATATTGTCACCTTACGGTTGGTATACCAACATAACTGTTCCCGGGAGATACATAATTGAAAGAAGTAACAAATATGAAAATTCTCTAGATGGTGACAACATAACCTAATTGGGTGCGACCCACTTAGCCATGCTGCCTGCCCGATTTTTGTCATTTCTCGGTTGATGAGGATTGAGGTCATAACGTACTACTATACAGATCACATCCACATTTACTTTGAATGCCACATCGTCATACCCGCCAAATCACAATTTGATTTCCCAAAAAATATCATGGGTATAAGCTACAATTCCTCCGCCACCAACATTAATGCGTTTGAAGAGATCAACTTACGCGATCTATTAGATATACTCTGTCAGACATTCATCCATATACGTTGTCTTGGGACTGGACAAACCGAAGAAATTATTCTGTAAATCCATCTTAGGTAATTTCTACCTAGGATCGCCAGAATAACCCTTGCATAAACTCCATCTTCAGTTGTCTTCGATATATTTGATTCGAAACGATAATACCCATGCAGAGTGGTTTTCAGATAATAATTATGATCCCGGTCTCTCCGTATTGACAACGGAAATGGTCAAAAACTTTGATAGTCAGTGATTAAACTATCAAAGGAAAACATGTGTACAAACAACGGTCGTATTCCCAAATGGAAATCTTACCGGTCAATCATCATTTCATTTCCCAGTTTTCCATTTATTTCTTAAAACCCGTTTTACTTTTCATGATTTTCTTGGAAAGCCTTTCAATATATTCACAGCTCTTTATATTCCCCTATTTCGAAAATACACACCATTAACCCTGGAAAACATTCCCATACCTTATTCACGCGTCACTATCCATCAGTCCCTAACCGTAAACCAGTAAGAGAACAACTCCCTAAGTATTAACCCCGAAGGTCGAAACCAACATCAGATCGATACTCAGAAAGCCATTCAACATAACTAATCTCCTGTCAGTTTCTAATTTCCTTAACTCCATTCTTAACTTCTTATTTACACAAATCATTTTCTTTTATAACCATTTAAATCTTGTAAAAACGTTTGCTCTAAAATCATTATTCACTTTAACGTGTATATTACTCCTCTACAGAAATTAGGACTCCTTTTATTAAATCAAATCTTGATTGAATAATAGATACCATTACAGTTTAAAATTCCTTTTATCTTGTTATTTATAAATTTATATTTCATATTTTATTTCATAAACTCATCTTGATTACATATTCGATAATAGACCCAAATATTAATTATCTTGTCAAATTCTGAATTTCATTATATAATTTATAAAAATAAATTATTTATATAATGTTCGACACAGTCGAATTCTAATTATAAATCCTTACGGAATTATTTCAATACTATTTACATTTTCAACATCGAAATAATTTCATCGTTTATTTTTAAATGATTTCCCATTTTCTTTTAACTAAATTCATTTTCTTGAATTTATATTTTCAAACTATTTAATAATTATCATTTCGTTTTATTTATAAATATCATTTATAAATCACACTACTTGTTTTTATATGATCCAAAAACAAGTTATTATATTCTAGCCCAACCGAGATTCAATTTCTATTTAAAAATAGATCTTGCTCTTTCAAAACCCAAATCATTTCCCAGTATATTTTACGGTATTTAAATACCAATTATTTCCGGTCATTGTTGTCCAAATATTCCAAACATACAATAATCAATCACAGATTATTTGTCACATCATATAATGTAATACATGAAAAACAACAATATAATTGTTGAGGAATCCAGTTGGATTTCTCCAACCTGTTTCCCTGCATCCACAGATGTTAATCAACAAAAATACACTAATCTCATATCAATATGACATTATTAAATCAACGACTCAATATATATAACTATCAACCAATTTATTTGTAAATCATCCAAACAATCATCACACATAGCATTCAACCATTTTTATCAATATTAATTAACATTTATAAAATTATAAAAATAGGCAGAGTTAGTGAGTTTACTCACTTTAATCTAATTGTTGGAAAACGATTAATGTTGGTTGGCTTGAATCCGACGTTTTAACTATACCATTAATCCAAACGAGCTCCGAACGGTTCCAAACGAGCTTCGTCGCGTAGCGTGCGTGAATACGATCCTAATTGATCCGACCATTCGCAATTCTGACACCGTATGAATAAATTATTGAGTTAATAAGTTATATAAGCGTAAATACTTGATTTAATTTAACTAAATATAAATATGGGCCTCATGTCTATTCCAAGTTGGCCCAAAACCACCATCCAAACCTGCTACAATCCCACTCCTCCTTTCACGCTATAAGCAGCCGTACACATGGATTATTTCTTCATCCCTTCGCAACCTTTTGTTCCCCTTTTATCATATATTTTGTTTTATTTTCCTGGGCCTCACTCTTACTTTCCTCCTCGGCCCATTTTGTTAATTTATTTCTTTCCGTTTAAAAAGAAATGGGCTTCACAATAATAAAATCGACCCACACCATCAACCTGCATGCGAAAAGCTCCATCTTCCCCATAGTTAAAACCCATACCTCCTGCTCCTTTAATACTGCTCTTCTTCACTGATCAACATAGAGAACCTGCCGTAGTTTCCCAAGCCATTTCCGTGCTTCTCGTCGATCCCTCCATGTCTTTCAAAATAGAAACAGCAAACGTACTTCTTTCTCAAATATCTTCAACCTCCTGCTCAGTAAAAATACCTGCTTCCCCTTATAAAACATCCATGTCATGCCTTGCTCCCTGTATTCATTTCATAAACATCATATTCCAGAAGAAAACGAACCCACAACCCCTTTGATCACCTACTATCCCAACAAATACACCAGTAGCTGCTACTTTCTACCTTAAACACAACGCAAGTCCCAGTAAAACAAACGCATCATCACATCAGGCGCCCATACACTCCTTCACGCTACCCAGTAACTACACTTAACAGATCAGTGCGTCTCCTTCCTATTAGTGCGACGGTGATCTCCAAAAATTAAATGGATGTTCTCAGTATACTTAGAGCATAGCCATCATGTCCTCTTATCATGCCTAGTTCAAACGTGTTTCCCAAACTCCACTGCACCCATACACCAGCCCTCACCTCTCTTCATGCCGACTACCACCTCAAAGTAGTGAACCTGGACCCCGTTTTCTACCTTCTCCACTAGCTATCCTATCACCGATTACTTACCCCTCTTCCTCCGCTCAAATTCTTGGATCCCACCCTCACAGCTCGACGGCACCGTGCTGGTCACGGCTCCAGCACCAATACCCCAAACTCCCATTATATACCTTTTAAAACTCGCACTAACCCTTTACAGCGCATGACAGCATGCTTACCGCTGGCTACTGGAAATGTCGACATGTTTATATGACAAAAACCCACGAATTTCTCACCAACGACCCTCCTCCATGGTTTAATATTTTCGAAGTTTGCATTAATATGAGGTTTGCTGGGTTAAATTCTCTGAAGAAAAAAATGATAGCTGGGCGAGTGTATTTATACCATTCGTAAACTTACCCCTTAAGTAAATAGAGTAAGCTAGGATAAAACAACTAAATAGCATGCGTTTGAAAAGATGGATCTCGTACCATTCCTTCGTAGCTAAGGAAAAGAATATATATTTAATTTTAATGATGACTCATTCACAGAAACTCTATCCACTACTTTATTATATTATATTGATGTTAGTCCTCCTTGATTTGATTATACTGTACTGTGCTTGATGGAAGGATGTACGACACTTAATCGCTAAGCAATGGAAACATTTTATATATTTATACAAGCTGATAATGAAGTTCGTAAAATCAGTTTGATGACAGTATTTTCACGTATAGCACTAGTTCGTTCCAACGTGTAAAGCAAAGATGATAACATAATACTATTATCTATTTATTTCTTAAAGATTTTTTGTGGCAGTGATTCATCATCAGGACTAAAGCTACCATTTGTGAAAGGACAACCAGCAACTCTTCTTAAACATAGTAAAACGAGCAGCTTCTAAACAAAGAATACACCTTCCTTATTACCAAATGACTGTGACCAAGGTTAAGAAGAATGAATTAAATCTTCACTACAATTTAATATACTTTTGACAATAATGTCAAGGAACTTTTACTGCTTTAACCTAACAAGGAGCTAAAGTCTTAACATATTACCTTCCACCTTCCTTATGCCTTAATGATATACTAACATCTTAATACGGAATGTGATTTGTTAGAACGTATGGACCCTTTTCACTCTTTAAAAATTGTAACCTGACATTATTAGTAAATATTAAGAAAATGTTAATTAGTAATTGACTAATATGATGGTTTATTTTTATTTCTACTTATGGAAATATATCATAAAGATGGAATCTAATCTTTGGGCTAATTGTCCAACTCTATCCTCTGTACAAAAGTAGCTTACCAGGCAAAAAGTAGCAATAAGTAGTTACAATTACCGTACACTTTATCTATCTAATTTTTAACATATATTTTCAATATATTTACCATGAACAATTGACAGATAGAATTGCCTAATTCGACGAACTTTAGGGAATGGATAGAAGCAAACACATTTAAATTGCCAAATCAATATTCTAATAATTAAATAAATTAATTACTAAATCGATAAAAATTACGGGACATTACACAAATTTTGTATGAATTATATTTAAGAGATGTTAAAACTAAGGTTGGTGATTTAGTAAGTATTCACTTAATAAACAAATTATGTAAACGTAGTTTAATTTGGAGTAGATTTTCCAAAGGCAAGGAATAATAAAAGCATAATTAAATGAAATAGCAAATTATGTTAGTATGATATTATAATTAATATCAGTTTTTAGTTACAAACTTTTATCAATATTAAGATAAGAACGTTGTTGAATCAAGGTCTAAGAGGTAAATAGAATACCCAAACTTGAACGGCTTCACTATTATCAAGGGATGGTACTAGTTTGTAATGGTAAAATATGTTGGAAATGGTTGTTATTTCCATAAGAGAATATTGCTACATTATTTTAAAAGGTTTAGAATTTAAATAAAACCCATTGAGTTTTAAAGTGAACAATGTATCACTTGACATTGTTTAGCCCAATTATGAAATATGATTATACATATACCATTTGGTTAAGTATATAAAACTAATTTCTAAGTAATGGAACCAATATATTTTGGGAATACACTTATTCCAAGAAATAAGTAAATGGTTAAATTTTTTGAAGAAATGAAACAAGGAGATTAGATTGTCTTGAAAACGGAAGTAAATATTGGAAATTTAATTATATTTTTTCATAAGTGCTATTATAAATTGTAATTTTCAAAGTTTGAAGTTAGATAAGGCCGCTCGGCTTTATATAATAAGAAATGTGTCACATGACATTAATTTAGCCCATATAAGATTTAGTGATGAAATATATACCAACTGGTTTTATATACAATGATGTTTCCAAGTTAAAGAAAATAAAGAGAACATTTTGTGAATACGGTTATTTTGGAAAAAATAATAATAAAGGTATGATTATTGTTTTCAAAGTTAGAATACAAGTGAGATTTGGGAATACTTATCCCGTTAAGATAAGAACATGGAATCGATTTTTAAGAAACGATAAATGATTTTAATGAATGATTTTAAATAAAAGGGTCTGAGCTGCTGATATATTTACCTGTACTATTTGATCTGATAGTTAAAGAACGAATATCAAATAAATTCTCTTTTTGACTTTTTACATGTTAGTTCAAAGAGACTGGGATGGGAACTGGATCCAAAAACCATTTTGAACCAACTTTGCATTCGAAAACTAACTTGCGAGGATGCTTATATGATTTAAAGATGGAAAAATTGAAGACCGTGGATCTTTATGAGCGGAAGAACAACTTGTTAAATTTGTCTAGGTCGCTCCTAGAGATATTTTGAAAGTGATTCTGTCATGATTGAAATCTTCGGATGGCAAGGACTACTTGCTACTGATCCTTCAGGTGATTCCTATATTGGATGTAGGACTGTAGGAGAGAGTTTTCGGTTCATCTGTTCTTGGATGACTTGTATGGACAAAGATCTGACATAGTACTTTCCAAAAATCATGTAAGTTAATTTTTATAAATATACCAAGTTTGGTGGCGGAGAAGGCAACTTCTTTAAGCTTAATACCTAGAGTATTTTTGTGGATATCGGTTAGTGATTGGATGGATCTGACAATGCGCCATTCAAAGTTGATGTGATATTCTCTGAAAGGTAATCATAACCTCAAGCCTCATTAACCGAAAAATTACAGAAATCGGGCAAGCAGCATGGCTATGTGGGTCATTCCTATCAGGGTGTATTATCACCATCTAGAGAAAATTTATTTTTTCTTTCTTCTGTCACTTGTGCATGCTTACGGAAAACAGTGATTTGAGCCCAACCATTGGTGATAATATATTCGGTACACTTAAGTTGAACGAGTAGCCGATCATGTGTGGCCGGGTTGTAAGATGTTCTTGTTGAACCTCAATGTATTGGTCTCTAGAGGTACACTATTCGAGAGATGGTTCCATAACTTGTCATGTTGAAAATCTAAACTCCAATACGAGCCGTATGTATTTAGTTGCATACTTTTTGACCAAAAAATGGCACAAATACCCAAAGACAAGAATTTGTAAAGAAAAATGAAATAATATCAAATGAAAATGAAGGAAAAACGACAAACACATAAATTTATAGTGGTTCGGCGTTTACGAGCATATGTCGATTTTATAATTCCTTGATTCAATAAAAAATTACAATTACAACGAGTATAATCTTCAAATACTAACAATACAATAATATTTCTCTCAAAATTCATTGATAGTATTCAAAATGTTGCTTGAATTGATGTTGTTGATGGCTGGTTAGAGCACGCGTGAAGTATATGAGTGCCAAAAGTCCTTTTAATCTCCTCAAAGTTGTGTATTTATAGGCATAGCAGTAGGACTGTTCTCAGATCGAACATGTGGAGCTCGAGCCATGCTATTCGGAGGTAGTGATAACAGTTGGAAAAACGGTTACAAGTGGGCAGGCCATCCAGTTACGAGATACATGGCTTCGGACGTGGACACATGGAAGCATCTCCGGACAATCAAGAGATCGTGGGAAGATTGGGAAAGTGGCAACCGTCTTGTCTGGATCAAATAGGGTTCGGATCAAAGCTTTTGATCAGGGCCTTTGAACTTCAGACCAGTTTTCATTCGATCCAAGACCACAAATGATGTGGGCCACATCTATTCGACCCGATGAGTTCGAATTGAAAGCCACCAAAACAATATAAGCTATCTTTTTTTGGATTCAACAACTTCGAGTAGGGACTAAGTCTTTGGTTAGGCATGTTTCCAAAGTCCGAAGCCTTTAACAGTGATCATCTGGATCTTGGACGGCCTTATTAAAAGGCAGACTGATATTTTTCCTTAAAAGTACATCTTATCATAGATGAGATGCGCTTTGAACTCGTAGAGATGTCCATTCCCAAACAAGCAATGGTTAAAAACTGTGTCTTTTTGTAAAGTCATGACTCTTGATCTCTTGTACTATGCATAAATAGCAGATCATATTCAAAATTTTCTTTGTCATACCTAACTAGGCAAAGTCTTTGACCGATGTAGTGACAGGCACATAAGCAAATCGTTCAAACCCATGTCAAATCAAAAGGTTAGATTTACCTATTTTGAATCATGTTAAGTCGTTGTCTCTTGCACGTGAGTATACACATACAAGTCGTTCAAAAAACATTTTCTAACGAACGTCGAGATCGAGTCAAATCATATGAGTCCATCATGTTGCCAAAAACCTAAGGCGATTGCTAGGAATGTCCATTGCTTTTTTCAATTTCTTTCTGGATTCCGGTTTCCGGATCGAAAATTTCGTTGTCCCCTCGGATCGACTCATTCGATCTGGGGCCAGTTCGATTGGTGTCACCCCGCATTTTTCGATTCTGAACCAAGGATAAAGTCATACCATCATTTCAGTAGGGAGTCGAATAGTCGCCTAGGTGTAATATATAAGCTAGCCCATTCTTTACTTTTACTTTTTACTTTTCACCCCTTGCTGCCATTAATTTCAAATTGATAAAACTCAAATCCCTAATTCTCTAATTTTACTTCAAATTCAACCCCAAATCATTCACGATGGGTTTTAATTCATGCAATTTGTACTTTTCTTTGACATTTTATATGATTTGCACCACAAACCCACATTATTTGACTTCAATTTGCCATGGCATTGATGTTTCAAATATCAAGAGTCAACGCCACCGTCGATGATGCCTGAGCTGTCATTAGCTCATCGTCTTGGTGACACGACACTCGTCTTCATGGTTTGGAGCTGACAATTTTGAAGAAATGGAGCTCTGGGTTGCCATGGATGGTTAAAGGCATGAAAGGTGTTAAGCAGGGAAGAAAAAGAAGAAAAGGGTTGAAGGGCTTCGGTTCAAAAAAACTCAGAGGCGAGGACACTTATTAGGTTCGAAGAATTTGGAAATGAGGAGTTACAGAGGCCAGAAGGTAGGACTGTAAATTTTGTGCGAATGTCTGATGTCCGTTCGTGTCCATGGCCGAAATACAGTCGTTTGATTCTCATTTAGGACACGAGTTAGGACAACAAAATTTGTACAACAAAAAATCACGTCCGATCCATGTTCGTTCGAATTCGTCTGAATTCAATGTATTTCGATGTATAGTTGAGAGAAAATCTAATAAATAGTATAAAATATGATATAAAAAGTCATGTCCGATCCGGTCCATTTGTGTTCGTGTCCGAAATTCATTTTTCCGTGTCCGACCGATTTTATTTAGGACACGAATCAGGATAACAAAATTTGTCCGAGGAAAAATTTCGTCCGGTGCGTGTTCGGTCCGATTTTTTTAGGATAGAAATTGAACACATCTCCGTCTGATCCGATCCGACCGATTTACATCCCTAGCAGAAGGGGTCATATAGGCTCGAATCAAAAAAAATACGATCTGGAGTGGTCTGTCCTAGGATTCTTTAACCAAAGTTTTTTTCGAACCGGATGCCATTCCAGGACGAACAATCCAACATCGAACTAGACGGACACACATATGGATAGTTAGGATAGAGCCTTCTGGGACCCGAATCAAAATAATACAGCATAACCCTTTTGGACTGGTTGGACATAAAGATATAACTTTTTGCAACACTGCGGCACATATCAAACAATCACATGCCTTCGACCTTTTTTGTTCACTCTTTCAACACACTTGCACTGCACACACTAGTACACATACACGAGGGGCAAATATTACTTTACTCTAACTACCAATGTTTCTTGGATAGTACAGGGAGCATGTCTATAAGATACCCCCATAAGATATTATAAAGTTGAGAAAGGCAAGGCTCCTGTGACAGAGACTAATTCATACATTTCATTGCCAGACTCTAACTCTGACAGCGATGATCCGGTATTTGAAGTTGACATCCATGAGGAAGCAGAATTGAAGAGGGTACTTCTTTGGATGAAGAGGATGGAGGAGTAGGAGATAATAGGGCTCCCGCCACATTTTGGGGTGCTATCCTTCTGGAAGAACCTAATGATTCTTTGGTGTCTACCACAGACAAATCAAGATTGAGACGGCTATGCTTGAAACATGAAATTCCCTGAGGCGGCGTCTGGGCCCCTGATGTTTTGGAGGGAACTCGCAATCCTCCGGAAGGATACATGGCCATCAGTCGCCAAATGTGCTAAGTTTGGACCATCCCTCCCTTTCATCCCTTCATTATTGATTTCCATCGACGAGTGAATATAGCACCCATGCAGCTTCATCCTACAGCATATTCATACCCGTATACCCTCTTCACAGCATATATGAAGATCCTAGGTGTGGATCCTACCTTTGAAGACATCGCCTTTTTTATAACTTCAAGCATCGCCAATAAGTGACTCATTCATTTCTTTACTTTGATTCTATGCCCAAAAGGAAGATTATCAAGGATACAACAACGTGGGCGACATATGGCAAAATCAGTTTTATGTTCGTCATCAAGAGAGGTGTGATAGGAGATGGCTTCAGCCTAGTAAGCTTCGAGTTCCAATCTCTTGTCTTTAACTCAATGTATTGAATATATAACATTTATTTTCATTGCTAGTTCCAAACCCGAAGAAGCTACAGGGTCAGATATATCAGGATCGCTTAACCGCACTACTAAATGCTCCACCAGCCTCACTAAGCGTCAAGAGCTGTCTTGTGGATGAACTTCTCCGTCAATACAACTTTCTCAGTCCACAATGGAGTATAGGAGTTGGTTAGGTCGTGCCCCTATATACGTGCCTCTAGCCTAGAATCCTCCAACGTTAACGGGGATAGAAGGCGTGCCCCCATCGGACCGGGGGGGGGGGGGGGAGGGGGAGGCAACCGTTTCATAGAAAGCTAAGGGGGTCCCGAAGAGCAAAGACATTACAAGTTTCAATCAGGAAACTTAGGAAGGGGAGAAGGAGAAGTACCCCGAGAAAGTGATTAATGAAAAACTTAGGAGTTCCTCTCCTATAAATATATTCAAAGAGGAGCTCTTAGAAAAGGCCGTCGAGGAGGAGCCTTCTCCAAAAGATACCTCTATTACAGAGAAGCAGTCTTCTCCTAATACTCCACCTCCACCTCAATCTCCAATTCATGATTCTCTCTAAGAGAAATTAGTGTTCTCATTCCAAGGCTTAGGCGATCTGCCTTTGCCGGACACTATATGTTCTTCTTAAGATCTTGGCTCTGGCACCTTCTTTCTGACTTCCGAAGAGGAAATTACACACACAAAGGTAGGGAAGACAACTCCAATTAGCCAAACTCCAGGCATTGGTCCATCAGGGGGGGTCACTAGGACACACACGACACCTGCACTGCACATCACAACACATGTGTGTTGCATTAACCTGATTCTAATACTGCTTTACTTTGATTTGCAGGAACTATGTCTCGTAGAAGTTATGACCCCAGAAAGCTCTGCAGCATTCTCTCAAAGTCTTATTCCGATCCTGAGCGCGAATATAATAGAGATGACCATGACAGAGAGAAGAGGAGGCGTCACTTACAGAAGTATTATCCCTCCTTACGCTACTTCTCTATAGTCCACTCTGATATCGACAAGCATAAGAGCTATTAGGGTTCTTGTGATGCAGATAGACAAATCGCTAAGGCTCCACTTCCTCCAAAAGAGTCACACCCAAAAGACAAATATCCTAAGAAACATTCCGAACATAAGGATAAGTCCAAGGATAAGGATGGTGCAACGATCATTCCATCCAAACACAAATCCACTGATATATCTACTTCAAAGTCCATTGTACTGGACGCCTCTACTATCGAGAGGATAAAAGTTCTGAAAGAGCAATTTCCTCGGTATCACTTCGGGCATATGCACTTTGTGCCTAATCTCCAGCCAGTCCCCGAAAATTGGTCTGATAATGTTAAGAAATAGATAGACTTCGTCAACAAGCAATACAAGGAAACATGCAAGTATGCTCGGAAGCTATATGAAATCATACAGTGTCTCCAACTGGACTTGGACAATCAAAGGCATCCGTGGGAATGCGACATATCGCGTGTCAAGGCTATCAAGAAAGAATTAACCGAAACCGATGACAAATTGAAATTGGTTGAGACAGAGGATGAAAAATACAAGAGATTGCATGCCGAATTGCAACAACGTTTCCATAATGAACTTGACATTTTTAGCAAGGAATGCACAGCCCTTAAGGAGAAGTGTCAGAGTGTCACAGCTGAAAACACTAACCTAAAGTTGCCTTGTACTCGCATCCAACTCAAGAAAACTGAGCTTGAGAAGGAAAATGCTGATCCGAGAGCCAAGCTGGCCAAAGTGGAGGAGAGGGAAAAAAGGGCCGAGGAACATGCTAACACTGCTCTCGAATCCACCTCTATGGCTCAATTTTAACTTGACAAGGCTGAGCTAGAGAAACAACTTGCTGAGGCCAAACAAACACTAGATGATATGGGACCTCTCGTTTTTTCTTTCTTCGCGCAAGTTCTCTAACAACACGATATATCATGGGTAGAAGACTATCCCACTACTCTAGTTGATGAATGGAGTGAGCTGGTCGAGAATGAGAGGCATAGGTTGAAAGTTGAGATTGTGGATGAGGAGGAATTGGTTAGAACGTTCCTGAAGGGCGATGAACCTGAGTGTCTGCTGGATGGAAGGAGTCTGCTAAAAGAAGAGGAGGATGCCGCAAAGCGTCAGGCTAAGGGCAAAGATATCACTAAGGGTGGTCTGGCTTCTTCCTCTCAGCATCCAAGGCCAGTGAGAAAGAAGAGTATAATCCCGAGGATCCAGGACTCATCACACGCAAATCTCTCTCTCCATCCATTGAGGCTGAAACTCCCGCAACACCTAGAGACCATTCTGCCAAAGGTATTTCCACATTCTCTCCTCAATTCGCTAAAGTTTTGATAGTATATCTGACGGGCTATTTTAGCAACATTCTGCTAAAGGTATTTCCACATTCTCTCCTCAATTCGCTAAAGCACTAGATGATATGGGACCATTCTGCCAAAGGTATTTCCATATACATGACGGGCTATTTTACTATATAGAATATCTTAGCAACATACTCATTAAATGTAAAATACAATAATGACAATTCAAATTTTATTGTCTATGATGATGATTTCGATCATATTTAAGAGGAGTATCAAGAGAATGTTATAGCATGAGAATTAAATTGAATAGAGCAGCTGAACATGCATAACGATATATAGAGCATGAAATGTTAAAATTCAAAATATCATAAGAGACCAAATTATTGCAGCATGGCTGCATTGAAATATTATATCATTTTATATGTACTTAAAGCAGTATTATATAACTACCTTGCATTTTACTTTATTTTTGCATTCTTCTTTCAATTTATTTGGACGCATATTAAAAAATAAATAACAATAATTAACTGTAAATCAATCAGACTAAACGAAAAGTTTTGCACACATCCTTACGGTTATAAAAAATTAGCACAAAGTCTCTTTAAATTTTCTTTTATAAATTACATTACTATTTTTTTTCCAAAATGTGAAATTCATCAAAGTACTTAGATAATTTTACGAAGCTTAACATACGCGTTTAAGATATATGCCCACAACCCAGAATGACCGTAATTCATGTCAGATTAGATGCTTTTAATTTTATAAATAAGAAAGGTAAAAAAGAAAGAAATTAAAAAAGATGCAAAAAATAAAGTTTAAATACAGACGTAAACATATAAATTTAGGAAAAAAGGTATGCTTCTGATTTTCACTAAATTAAAAATCACAATTTAAATATCTCGCTAAAGTATTTTCTAATCGTAGTAGCGAAATAATCAGTCTTGCTGTCAACTACTACTTGATGTGTGCCATCAGAACATAATAAAAGGATACCAACAAAAATTTCAAGATGAAAATTATTTATGCAAGCAAATCAAAAGCCTTATAAACATCTGAATGAGCACATCTGAATATTCTAATTTTAACAGTCACACAAACGTTATCATAAGTAAGACATGAGGTTAAGAATGTAGCAGCTACAAGGTTTATTACACTTCTTAATCGCTCATAGCAATATCTTTTTCTTCGACCAGGTATAATTTGAGACATGTATTAAGTTATATCCTTTTAAATCCGCACCTTTTTTCTTTGGAAACAAAAGAGTTGGTTGTTATTAGGGTGCGTTCTTGGTGATGACAAGGAATTCAAATGAACGGGTTGACCGAGCGGTTAAGCGACTCGTTAAATTTGAGTGAGCAAATGATGTGTTTTTGTGATTTTTAGTGGTGAATTGAACGAAGTACCGAGCAGCTGTACATATTTATTTGTAACATATATTTTGTGACGGTAAAACTAATTGGAAATACAGATTTTCTCATTCTCTTCTTCATCGTCGTTTGTGAAGAAACGAGTAAATCGTATTTTCATTTGCATTGTGCAATATTTTAGTTGAAGCTTGGATTTGATTTAGTAGTAGGAAAGAGAGAATTCAAGGGTTTTTATATTAAAACATATATCAAACACACTCTATCTCGAAAATACCGATAATTAATGATTGATACCGATAAATATTGATAATTGATCAAAATACATGGATAAAAGAAATGCAAATATATAGGTAATAGTGTTGGAAATTTTAGAGGAGGAAGAAGAAGAAATTAGAAGAAAGAAGAATAATTAAGAAAACTTTCATTGCTTCATTTTTTTTCATACCACAAAATGAGAGATTACACTTACATTTATAACATTACAAGGATTCTAGAGTCTTCTTCTCTATAATTGTCCTTAACCCATAATTTCTACTTTGCTTATGTAACAACCCGTATTCCGATAACATGATTAAGACGAGAATCAAGGCAGAATTAAATTGTAAATTCTGAATCAAGGGAAACGGGCTGCGCTATTGCGTTCGTCTCGGAAAAATACGCGAAATAGAGTCCGAGTTTTCGAGAATCGGAGTCCGTATGACCAAGTTATGGTCCGACGAAGTTTTCAGAGTTCAAAAACGAGTTCAAATTTCGAAATTTAGGGCTGGAAGGCTAGGCGGGAAAAGTTCCCGCCAGGGACCCCAAGTCGACAGCCCTGTCGACTTGGGAGTCGACTTGGTTTGTACCAAGTCGACAGCCCTGTCGACTTGGCTGTCGACACGGGTGGCCGAGCCATCTTGGCTTGGTGCACCTGCACTGGTCTCTGGTCTTGTTCTGGAAGCTTCTAACGTGGTTTGATGGTTCAGATCTATCCTAGGGTTAATCTAAGGGCCTAAAACTATCCTAATCTCTATAAAAAGACCCTAAACCTAACCTAAATCCCTAAAAATCAAACCTAGCAACTAAGTGCTGCCAAAATCAATTTTGATCATGGCCTCCATCTCCAATCCCTAGAGCCTATGCATTCAAATCGGGTTCAAATCAAAAGGTGCAAGCTTGCTACACCAAATAGAGGCCAAATCAACGTTGCTATGCGAGTTTCATGATGGTTCTTCATCAAAGGAGCCACCTTTCTTCGTCAAGATGATGCATGATCCCTTTCCTAAGCCTAGCTATGTAAGTTCTAGCTACTTGTAGATTTAAACGATGATTTTGATGTGACATGGGATAAAATGCAAAGTAACATGAGTATGTTAGCCTATGGGGACCTCGTTTGCCTCTTTAACATGAACATATGACTTTGGGTGATGTTATAGCGACTAAACCATGCTATTCATGTTGCATTGGACTTAGTTTGCCATGCAAGATTGGACCTTTACTTGTAGTATGATAGCATGAACACTTAGAGCCACTTTGATTTGTGGAATAGTTGCATAAATTGGACTTTGGGGGCGTATGCATGTAAATAAAACCAACCCCCTTATGATATCATGTTTATGTAAGGTCAAATCCCGTTATGACAACATGCAAGTTTATGAGTAAATTTCTATGATAATATGCAAGTTTGTGGCCAAATCCTTTATGAAATTATGCATGCTTATGGCCAATCCCTATACAACACTATCATGCATGTCTTAAGGTCAAACCCCCTTATGATACCATGCATGTTTGGAGCCAATCCCTTTTGGTGGCATCGTGCATGTTTTGGGGTCTACATGTAGCCATAGTATACCTACTATGATGACTCACTTTTACTCAAGTGGAAACACGATTTTTGGGTAGTTAGGTAAACATGAACATGACGCGAAAATCTTGACTTGAATATGACATGAAAACTTGACTTGAGGTTACATGTGAACACGACATGTAAGTTGAACCAAAATGGGGGCATGACACGTGGGGTAAACTTGGGGCTTGAAATTAGACACGTATGGGTTGTAAGTGTAATATAACACTAGACCAAACATGAAAGTGGCCAACTCGAGGTTGGGTTGAGTTTGTGGCATAAATCTACCCGGACCCGCCCGGCTTAATTAGTAGCTACAAACAATAGGATCCAATGTGAGAAGTTGGTCATGTCGCGCTTAAGATCCGAGGTTAGACTAGGTTGTGGTGTAAATCTACCCGGACCCGCCCGGCTTAACTAGTAACCACAACAAGGTCTAATGTGAGAGGTTGAGAGTGCATTAATTAAATTAATGCCACATGATAAGGTTAAGTAAACTTGACTAATGACACTTAACCAATATGACACGAATGGGTAGGTTAAGTGGGACCGGGCTTGATTTCTTAATGACACTTAACCATGCAAGATGATTAGGGGATGGGGTTAAGTAATTTACACTTAACTAATCCGACTTGGTAATTAGATGGGGTTAAGTAATTAAGGCTTAACTAATCTAACCACGGTAATTAGATGGGGTTAAGTAATTTACACTTAACCAATCTAATACGCGGACCTGATAAGGTTAAGTCACAAGACCTTTTTAGAATATACTTAACCATTATAGTACGATTAGAGGATGGGGTTAAGCCAACCTATACTTAACCAATCCGACTCGATAATTTGATGGGATCAAGTTAATCTATGCTTAATCGATCTAGCAAGATAATCCGATAGGATTAAGGTAAGCTAGTACTTGACCAATTTGACTTGATAAGGTTAAGTCATGAGCCTCTGGGTACACTTAACCAACTTGTGGGACTAAGTCTTGAACTTAAATACTTAGCCAATCTTGACGTGATTCGTGGGCGGGTTAAGGCATGGACTTGAATGATAACACTTAACCCAATAAGACAAACCCTAGTTAGAGGAACTAGGTATAGAATCGTGGTTAATCAAGGACAACGGGAAAGGAAGCTAAGTGGTAAACCTTAGTTAAGGGTAACTAAGTAATAATTCTTAGCTAAGGACATAGGATTAATTCACAAAGCGATGAGTAACCTGATACGGTAGGTCATCGCTTAGTATACGAGGAGGAGCAAGTTATCTGACTTGGATAAAAGCTCCAGCGCACTGGGTGCCGAAGCGGAAGCTTCGGGGGACGTGAGGATACTCTTGGTATCCCTTTGTGAGGTTGCAGATGATCCGCCTGGGCTCACAAGAGGTTAAGGTCTGCGGTAGAAGAGCCAAGAGTATGCCTTGGTTGCTATGCGAGCGACCTAAAGACTGGGATGGATTAGCGTGGAGTCGACGATTCTTGGTTTTTGCCCTGGATAGCACATCGCCGACTACCTACCATCTTTAGTCAATCGTGTACGTACGGAAAGGCAGAGAACCCCCAACAGACCATGTGCTTGCTATCGAGTCATGGGTGAGGTTGGCCCGTAGGAAAGTGGGCTATAGTGGGGCCGGGGAGTGGTTCTCATACATGATTTTTCGTGGGTTGCCTTTCACTAGTTGAGGGAGGGGTCACGTGGGACCATAGCCACGGGTACAAAAACAGACCTTGGTATCTGCATCGGCAGACGATTTAAAGCTCCCGACCGAGTTCCGTATTTCTTGATTTGCCCTGGCACGGAACTCGGATGGCACATTGGGGAACATGTGCATCTAGACATGGAAAACGATTCACGATACATACGTGGGATCAAGGGCGCGGTTGACGGGTGGCGTAATCCCTAGTGGTCCTAGGTGGCCAAAACCCAAACCGAGGCACGGAAACGTTCATTAGGTAGCATAATCCCTAGCGGTCCTAGGTGGCACAAATCCTAAGTGGACGCGCGATAGTTCATGGTAAGGAAACACAACTAGATCAAGGGTTGCAGTCCGAAACAACTTCAAGGATAAAACGTTTACATGGGAAAGCCCGTACGGCCTACGGCAAAGGACTGAACTTATACATGGAAAGAAGCATACGAGTTGGGAAAACCTACATATGCTATATATTAGGTTGACATGGACCATTACATGACATTGGGCAAGGGACATTCATGGTTAACATATGACGCGGGGTGGGATACTAGTACGAGAGGTGCAGAGCAAATATACATGTTAGGACTAGGAAAAATATACATGATAGATACCGTGGGATGTTAGACAAGGTAGATACCTTGGGATAGTATACTGGATAGAAACCCGACGATGTGATACCTTGATTTATCATGACACCGTAGTTTATCATGACCTCTTAGTTTACCATGCTACAGTAGTTCAGTCTGTTACCCCGGTTTAGTTTATCTATCTTGTAGTCATCCTTATGTTTACTTTCAGTTTATGCATGTCATGTTACCTTTACCTGTTTTTATACTGGAAGTAGATAGGACTTACCAGTCTTTATGACTGACCCCATTTTCTTTCGCCTCTTTGTCTTCCGTTTCCCCCCCCCCCCTCCAGACTTCAGGGAGGAAATGATGTCGATTAGTTCGGACTTCTTCTGTTGAAGGTCATCATGTATAGCTTGATGTATAGCTTGGTCTTCTCTTGGCTATGGCTGCTTCACCACTTTATTTTGGGGAATAATTTATAAAAGGTTTTTATGCTTCTTTATTATTGCAAGGCAGGTTTTGATGTACTCTGATGTAAAAGGCTTTAGACCTTATTTTATAAGGTAATGAAATTTGTTTTACTTCCACTGTTTTATATATATACGTTCTGTCTTGTAATATTTCTGTGCTTGTCTACCTCGATAATGCTTCACCAAACCTAGTGCATTCCCTTTGTGAGTGACCCTAGCGGAGGTGGGGTGTTACATTTGGTATCAGAGCAGAAGGTTACCAGACTAGGCAAAAGTTTTTAAAGACCTTCTGAAAACTATTTGAAAAACCGTTTATAAAGAAGCATTTTTCAAGAAAAGTTTGCTTTAAAAGGCTATTCCCCAAAAGCCATTAGCACCATCCTTTGATTCCTTGATTGAATCTCGTTTCCTTTCTTTCCTCCATCTGTGGTCACAGTAGTTCTAACTGTGACTAATCTTTTTCTAGCCACGTAGGTGTTTCCCGTATGATAGAGGTGGTTCTCGAGAGACCCCTTGCCGTGTTACCAGAAAGGAGAACAAGAGTAAGGGTAAAGGATACCAGCTTAAGGATAAGCAACTGTTGTTAGGGCTTAGTCCATCAAGGAGGACAAGGACAAGATCAGCGGAGAGGGAAATAGTACGCTCCCATTTCTAGGGAACCTAAAAGAAATGGTGTCGTTTCTGGTAAAAGTCTAGTCGTTCTTTTCTATCGTCCCGTCCAAACTTTGTCTTGATCATCGTATCATTTAAGTCTGCTTGGATAGTTGAGTCTCTGCACCTTAGTACTAGCGTAGAAGAGGATCCCATTTTTGTCCCAAATCTTGTTAGAGGATCGGTCCACTTATTCATGACTCGTTTGGATTCGAGAGTGCCCATGTTTTTGGAGCTATGGATGGATTCTAGGGGTAAAGTGGTTATCCAGTAAGGGATACCATTCTCGGTTTTAGAAAGAGGGTGGTTGGATTCTTGACTTGCCTTGGTGATACCCTCGAAGTCTCGTGTAACCCTTTTTGGGTTCTGTCATGGTTAGTTACCTAGAATCCCGGGATGCAGTTGTTGGTAATCCGTTCAAATAGGATTCGCCGCTAAGGCGGATGGTTCGTTTCGATTATGCATGGGTTATGGCAATCACCCTAGTAAGAACTCTTGGCAACATGGATTGGCATCGGAAAACGAGATCCAGAATTCACTAGTGAATTTTGGAGAGTTGGCATGAGTATGTAGATATGGTTGAGCCAAGTATACTAGGGAAAGAATAAATGGAAGTGGAATGAGAGGCGATAGTGAAAAGAGTTCTGACTCATACTTTGGAAATAGGAATCAAGGAGCTACGAAATCATGAAGTCAAAGGCGGTTAAGGCATGATGGGATTAAGCTCATGGAAATGCGGCTTGGACGCGCGCATCACGTCTCTTTTTAAGAGTATATCTTTGATCCTTGGTTCACCTGTAAAGCTTACTTGCATGCTATCGCTTGGTGGATATCCTCTCGGTCCTGTTTCCGTTACAAACCCCGTAAGGAGTTTGTCTTGTTATCTTCTCGATCTTATCTTGGGAACCTTAGGTAGAACGCTATGGATGTAAACATGTATTTGAGACATGTTATGATTGATATGGTTGCAAATGATTGCAAGTGGTTGCTCGTGGATGCGCGAATACACGTTAGATACTAGATTGACGCGATCATGTTTCATGTTGCATATGCACGAGCATTTATACTTCTTTATGGATGAAATTGAATGTGTTGTCATGTGGATGTTGCATATGAATGAATGTTTGTGCACGCATATAGTACTAATATGACTAGGACTATTTGCATACATGTTGGATTCATGGCACTTAACATATCTTGCATTAGAAAGATCATTCAGGCCTGATCATTAGCATTAGCTAAGGAGCATATACACACACGTTTGGCATATGTTCATACAGCATTAGAAACCATTTAAGGACAATGGTCGCTTGTGGATGATGTTTTGAGTAGATGGATGATGGATGGTAGGATATGTTCTTCCTAACTTGGAGATTTCGGGGACGAAATCCTAAAAGGTGGGGAGAATGTAACAACCCGTATTCCGATAACATGATTAAGACGAGAATCAAGGCAGAATTAAATTGTAAATTCTGAATCAAGGGAAACGGGCTGCGCCCTTGCGTTCATCTCGGAAAAATACGCGAAATAGAGTCCGAGTTTTCGAGAATCGGAATCCGTATGACCAAGTTATGGTCCGACGAAGTTTTCAGAGTTTTCGGAGTTCAGAAACGAGTTCAAATTTCGAAAATTAGGGCTGGAAGGCTAGGCGGGAAAAGTTCCCGCCAGGGACCCCAAGTCGACAGCCCTGTCGACTTGGGAGTCGACTTGGTTTGTACCAAGTCGACAGCCCTGTCGACTTGGCTGTCGACACGGGTGGCTGAGCCATCTTGGCTTGGTGCACCTGCACTGGTCTCTGGTCTTGTTCTGGAAGCTTCTGACGTGGTTTGATGGTTCAGATCTATCCTAGGGTTAATCTAAGGGCCAAAAACTATCCTAATCTCTATAAAAAGACCCTAAACCTAACCTAAATCCCTAAAAATTAAACCTAGCAACTAAGTGCTGCCAAAATCAATTTTGATCATGGCCTCCATCTCCAATCCCTAGAGCCTATGCATTCAAATCGGGTTCAAATTAAAAGGTGCAAGCTTGCTACACCAAATAGAGGCCAAATCAACGTTGCTATGCGAGTTTCATGATGGTTCTTCATCAAAGGAGCCACCTTTCTTCGTCAAGATGATGCATGATCCCTTTCCTAAGCCTCGCTATGTAAGTTCTAGCTACTTGTAGATTTAAACGATAATTTTGATGTGACATGGGATAAAATGCAAAGTAACATGAGTATGTTAGCCTATGGGGACCTCGTTTGCCTCTTTAACATGAACATATGACTTTGGGTGATGTTATAGCGACTAAACCATGCTATTCATGTTGCATTGGACTTAGTTTGCCATGCAAGATTGGACCTTTACTTGTAGTATGATAGCATGAACACTTAGAGCCACTTTGATTTGTGGAATAGTTGCATAAATTGGACTTTGGGGACGTATGCATGTAAATAAAACCAACCCCCTTATGATATCATGTTTATGTAAGGTCAAATCCCGTTATGACAACATGCAAGTTTATGAGTAAATTTCTATGATAATATGCAAGTTTGTGGCCAAATCCTTTATGAAATTATGCATGCTTATGGCCAATCCCTATACAACACTATCATGCATGTCTTAAGGTCAAACCCCCTTATGATACCATGCATGTTTGGAGCCAATCCCTTTTGGTGGCATCGTGCATGTTTTGGGGTCTACATGTAGCCATAGTATACCCACTATGATGACTCACTTTTACTTAAGTGGAAACACGATTTTTGGGTAGTTAGGTAAACATGAACATGACGCGAAAATCTTGACTTGAATATGACATGAAAACTTGACTTGAGGTTACATGTGAACACGACATGTAAGTTGAACCAAAATGGGGGCATGACACGTGGGGTAAACTTGGGGCTTGAAATTAGACACATATGGGTTGTAAGTGTAATATAACACTAGACCAAACATGAAAGTGGCCAACTCGAGGTTGGGTTGAGTTTGTGGCATAAATCTACCCGGAACCGCCCGGCTTAACTAGTAGCTACAAACAATAGGATCCAATGTGAGAAGTTGGTCATGTCGCGCTTAAGACCCGAGGTTAGACTAGGTTGTGGTGTAAATCTACCCGGACCCGCCCGGCTTAACTAGTAACCACAACAAGGTCTAATGTGAGAGGTTGAGAGTGCATTAATTAAATTAATGCCACATGATAAGGTTAAGTAAACTTGACTAATGACACTTAACCAATATGACACGAATGGGTAGGTTAAGTGGGACCGGGCTTGATTTCTTAATGACACTTAACCATGCAAGATGATTAGGGGATGGGGTTAAGTAATTTACACTTAACTAATCCGACTTGGTAATTAGATGGGGTTAAGTAATTAAGGCTTAACTAATCTAACCACGGTAATTAGATGGGGTTAAGTAATTTACACTTAACCAATCTATTACGCGGACCTGATAAGGTTAAGTCACAAGACCTTTTTAGAATATACTTAACCATTATAGTACGATTAGAGGATGGGGTTAAGCCAACCTATACTTAACCAATCCGACTCGATAATTTGATGGGATCAAGATAATCTATGCTTAATCGATCTAGCAAGATAATCCGATAGGATTAAGGTAAGCTAGTACTAGACCAATTTGACTTGATAAGGTTAAGTCATGAGCCTCTGGGTACACTTAACCAACTTGTGGGACTAAGTCTTGAACTTAAATAGTTAGCCAATCTTGATGTGATTCGTGGGCGGGTTAAGGCATGGACTTGAATGATAACACTTAACCCAATAAGACAAACCCTAGTTAGAGGAACTAGGTATAGAATCGTGGTTAATCAAGGACAACGGGAAAGGAAGCTAAGTGGTAAACCTTAGTTAAGGGTAACTAAGTAATAATTCTTAGCTAAGGACATATGATTAATTCACAAAGCGATGAGCAACCTGATACGGTAGGTCATCGCTTAGTATACGAGGAGGAGCAAGTTATCTGACTTGGATAAAAGCTCCAGCGCACTGGGTGCCGAAGCGGAAGCTTCGGGGGACGTGAGGATACTCTTGGTATCCCTCTGTGAGGTTGCAGATGATCCGCCTGGGCTCACAAGAGGTTAAGGTCTGCGGTAGAAGAGCCAAGAGTATGCCTTGTTTGCTATGCGAGCGACCTAAAGACTGGGATGGATTAGCGTGGAGTCGACGATTCTTGGTTTTTTCCCTGGATAGCACATCGCCGACTACCTACCATCTTTAGTCAATCGTGTACGTACAGAAAGGCAGAGAACCCCCAACAGACCATGTGCTTGCTATCGAGTCATGGGTGAGGTTGGCCCGTAGGAAAGTGGGCTATAGTGGGGCCTGGGAGTGGTTCTCATACATGATTTTTCGTGGGTTGCCTTTCACTAGTTGAGGGAGGGGTCACGTGGGACCATAGCCACGGGTACAAAAACAGACCTTGGTATCTGCATCGGCAGACGATTTAAAGCTCCCGACCGAGTTCCGTATTTCTTGATTTGCCCTGGCACGGAACTCGGATGGCACATTGGGGAACATGTGCATCTAGACATGGAAAACGATTCACGATACATACGTGGGATCAAGGGCGCGGTTGACGGGTGACGTAATCCCTAGTGGTCCTAGGTGGCCAAAACCCAAACCGAGGCACGGAAACGTTCATTAGGTAGCATAATCCCTAGCGGTCCTAGGTGGCACAAATCCTAAGTGGACGCGCGATAGTTCATGGTAAGGAAACACAACTAGATCAAGGGTTGCAGTCCGAAACAACTTCAAGGATAAAACGTTTACATGGGAAAGCCCGTACGGCCTACGGCAAAGGACTGAACTTATACATGGAAAGAAGCATACGAGTTGGGAAAACCTACATATGCTATATATTAGGTTGACATGGACCATTACATGACATTGGGCAAGGGACATTCATGGTTAACATATGACGCGGGGTGGGATACTAGTACGAGAGGTGCAGAGCAAATATACATGTTAGGACTAGGAAAAATATACATGATAGATACCGTGGGATGTTAGACAAGGTAGATACCTTGGGATAGTATACTGGATAGAAACCTGACGATGTGATACCTTGATTTATCATGACACCGTAGTTTATCATGACCTCTTAGTTTACCATGCTACAGTAGTTCAGTCTGTTACCCCGGTTTAGTTTATCTATCTTGTAGTCATCCTTATGTTTACTTTCAGTTTATGCATGTCATGTTACCTTTACCTGTTTTTATACTGGAAGTAGATAGGACTTACCAGTCTTTATGACTGACCCCATTTTCTTTCGCCTCTTTGTCTTCCGTTTCCCCCCCCCCTCCAGACTTCAGGGAGGAAATGATGTCGATTAGTTCGGACTTCTTCTGTTGAAGGTCATCATGTATAGCTTGATGTATAGCTTGGTCTTCTCTTGGCTATGGCTGCTTCACCACTTTATTTTGGGGAATAATTTATAAAAGGTTTTTATGCTTCTTTATTATTGCAAGGCAGGTTTTGATGTACTCTGATGTAAAAGGCTTTAGACCTTATTTTATAAGGTAATGAAATTTGTTTTACTTCCGCTGTTTTATATATATACGTTCTGTCTTGTAATATTTCTGTGCTTGTCTACCTCGATAATGCTTCACCAAACCTAGTGCATTCCCTTTGTGAGTGACCCTAGCGGAGGTGGGGTGTTACATTTGGTATCAGAGCAGAAGGTTACCAGACTAGGCAAAAGTTTTTAAAGACCTTCTGAAAACTATTTGAAAAACCGTTTATAAAGAAGCATTTTTCAAGAAAAGTTTGCTTTAAAAGGCTATTCCCCAAAAGCCATTAGCACCATCCTTTGATTCCTTGATTGAATCTCGTTTCCTTTCTTTCCTCCATCTGTGGTCACAGTAGTTCTAACTGTGACTAATCTTTTTCTAGCCACGTAGGTGTTTCCCGTATGATAGAGGTGGTTCTCGAGAGACCCCTTGCCGTGTTACCAGAAAGGAGAATAAGAGTAAGGGTAAAGGATACCAGCTTAAGGATAAGCAACTGTTGTTAGGGCTTAGTCCATCAAGGAGGACAAGGACAAGATCAGCGGAGAGGGAAATAGTACGCTCCCATTTCTAGGGAACCTAAAAGAAATGGTGCCGTTTCTGGTAAAAGTCTAGTCGTTCTTTTCTATCGTCCCGTCCAGACTTTGTCTTGATCATCTTATCATTTAAGTCTGCTTGGATAGTTGAGTCTCTGCACCTTAGTACTAGCGTAGAAGAGGATCCCATTTTTGTCCCAAATCTTATTAGAGGATCGGTCCACTTATTCATGACTCGTTTGGATTCGAGAGTGCCCATGTTTTTGGAGCTATGGATGGATTTTAGGGGTAAAGTGGTTATCCAGTAAGGGATACCATTCTCGGTTTTAGAAAGAGGGTGGTTGGATTCTTGACTTGCCTTGGTGATACCCTCGAAGTCTCGTGTAACCCTTTTTGGGTTCTGTCATGGTTAGTTACCTAGAATCCCGGGATGCAGTTGTTGGTAATCCGTTCAAATAGGATTCGCCGCTAAGGCGGATGGTTCGTTTCGATTATGCATGGGTTATGGCAATCACCCTAGTAAGAACTCTTGGCAACATGGATTGGCATCGGAAAACGAGATCCAGAATTCACTAGTGAATTTTGGAGAGTTGGCATGAGTACGTAGATATGGTTGAGCCAAGTATACTAGGGAAATAATAAATGGAAGTGGAATGAGAGGCGATAGTGAAAAGAGTTCCGACTCATACTTTGGAAATAGGAATCAAGGAGCTACGAAATCATGAAGTCAAAGGCGATCAAGGCATGATGGGATTAAGCTCATGGAAATGCGGCTTGGACGCGCGCATCACGTCTCTTTTTAAGAGTATATCTTTGATCCTTGGTTCACCTGTAAAGCTTACTTGCATGCTATCGCTTGGTGGATATCCTCTCGGTCATGTTTCCGTTACAAACCCCGTAAGGAGTTTGTCTTGTTATCTTCTCGATCTTATCTTGGGAACCTTAGGTAGAACGCTATGGATGTAAACATGTATTTGAGACATGTTATGATTGATATGGTTGCAAATGGTTGCAAGTGGTTGCTCGTGGATGCGCGAATACACGTTAGATACTAGATTGACGCGATCACGTTTCATGTTGCATATGCACGAGCATTTATACTTCTTTATGGATGAAATTGAATGTGTTGTCATGTGGATGTTGCATATGAATGAATGTTTGTGCACGCATATAGTACTAATATGACTAGGACTATTTGCATACATGTTGGATTCATGGCACTTAACATATCTTGCATTAGAAAGATCATTCAGGCCTGATCATTAGCATTAGCTAAGGGGCATATACACACACGTTTGGCATATGTTCATACAGCATTAGAAACCATTTAAGGACAATGGTCGCTTGTGGATGATGTTTTGAGTAGATGGATGGTAGGATATGTTCTTCCTAACTTGGAGATTCCGGGGACGAAATCCTAAAAGGTGGGGAGAATGTAACAACCCGTATTCCGATAACATGATTAAGACGAGAATCAAGGCAGAATTAAATTGTAAATTCTGAATCAAGGGAAACGGGTTGCGCCATTACGTTCGTCTCGGAAAAATACGCGAAATAGAGTCCGAGTTTTCGAGAATCGGAGTCCGTATGACCAAGTTATGGTCCGACGAAGTTTTCAGAGTTTTCGGAGTTCAAAAACGAGTTCAAATTTCGAAAATTAGGGCTGGAAGGCTAGGCGGGAAAAGTTCCCGCCAGGGACCCCAAGTCGACAGCCCTGTCGACTTGGGAGTCGACTTGGTTTGTACCAAGTCGACAGCCCTGTCGACTTGGCTGTCGACACGGGTGGCCGAGCCATCTTGGCTTGGTGCACCTGCACTGGTCTCTGGTCTTGTTCTGGAAGCTTCTGACGTGGTTTGATGGTTCAGATCTATCCTAGGGTTAATCTAAGGGCCTAAAACTATCCTAATCTCTATAAAAAGACCCTAAACCTAACCTAAATCCCTAAAAATCAAACCTAGCAACTAAGTGCTGCCAAAATCAATTTTGATCATGGCCTCCATCTCCAATCCCTAGAGCCTATGCATTCAAATCGGGTTCAAATCAAAAGGTGCAAGCTTGCTACACCAAATAGAGGCCAAATCAACGTTGCTATGCGAGTTTCATGATGGTTCTTCATCAAAGGAGCCACCTTTCTTCGTCAAGATGATGCATGATCCCTTTCCTAAGCCTCGCTATGTAAGTTCTAGCTACTTGTAGATTTAAACGATGATTTTGATGTGACATGGGATAAAATGCAAAGTAACATGAGTATGTTAGCCTATGGGGACCTCGTTTTCCTCTTTAACATGAACATATGACTTTGGGTGATGTTATAGCGACTAAACCATGCTATTCATGTTGCATTGGACTTAGTTTGCCATGCAAGATTGGACCTTTACTTGTAGTATGATAGCATGAACACTTAGAGCCACTTTGATTTGTGGAATAGTTGCATAAATTGGACTTTGGGGGCGTATGCATGTAAATAAAACCAACCCCCTTATGATATCATGTTTATGTAAGGTCAAATCCCGTTATGACAACATGCAAGTTTATGAGTAAATTTCTATGATAATATGCAAGTTTGTGGCCAAATCCTTTATGAAATTATGCATGCTTATGGCCAATCCCTATACAACACTATCATGCATGTCTTAAGGTCAAACCCCCTTATGATACCATGCATGTTTGGAGCCAATCTCTTTTGGTGGCATCGTGCATGTTTTGGGGTCTACATGTAGCCATAGTATACCTACTATGATGACTCACTTTTACTCAAGTGGAAACACGATTTTTGGGTAGTTAGGTAAACATGAACATGACGTGAAAATCTTGACTTGAATATGACATGAAAACTTGACTTGAGGTTACATGTGAACACGACATGTAAGTTGAACCAAAATGGGGGCATGACACGTGGGGTAAACTTGGGGCTTGAAATTAGACACGTATGGGTTGTAAGTGTAATATAACACTAGACCAAACATGAAAGTGGCCAACTCGAGGTTGGGTTGAGTTTGTGGCATAAATCTACCCGGACCCGCCCGGCTTAACTAGTAGCTACAAACAATAGGATCCAATGTGAGAAGTTGGTCATGTCGCGCTTAAGACCCGAGTTTAGACTAGGTTATGGTGTAAATCTACCCGGACCCGCCCGGCTTAACTAGTAACCACAACAAGGTCTAATGTGAGAGGTTGAGAGTGCATTAATTAAATTAATGCCACATGATAAGGTTAAGTAAACTTGACTAATGACACTTAACCAATATGACACGAATGGGTAGGTTAAGTGGGACCGGGCTTGATTTCTTAATGACACTTAACCATGCAAGATGATTAGGGGATGGGGTTAAGTAATTTACACTTAACTAATCCGACTTGGTAATTAGATGGGGTTAAGTAATTAAGGCTTAACTAATCTAACCACGGTAATTAGATGGGGTTAAGTAATTTACACTTAACCAATCTAATACGCGGACCTAATAAGGTTAAGTCACAAGACCTTTTTAGAATATACTTAACCATTATAGTACGATTAGAGGATGGGGTTAAGCCAACCTATACTTAACCAATCCGACTTGATAATTTGATGGGATCAAGATAATCTATGCTCAATCGATCTAGCAAGATAATCCGATAGGATTAAGGTAAGCTAGTACTTGACCAATTTGACTTGATAAGGTTAAGTCATGAGCCTCTGGGTACACTTAACCAACTTGTGGGACTAAGTCTTGAACTTAAATACTTAGCCAATCTTGACGTGATTCGTGGGCGGGTTAAGGCTTGGACTTGAATGATAACACTTAACCCAATAAGACAAACCCTAGTTAGAGGAACTAGGTATAGAATCGTGGTTAATCAAGGACAACGGGAAAGGAAGCTAAGTGGTAAACCTTAGTTAAGGGTAACTAAGTAATAATTCTTAGCTAAGGACATAGGATTAATTCACAAAGCGATGAGTAACCTGATACGGTAGGTCATCGCTTAGTATACGAGGAGGAGCAAGTTATCTGACTTGGATAAAAGCTCCAGCGCACTGGGTGCCGAAGCGGAAGCTTCGGGGGACGTGAGGATACTCTTGGTATCCCTCTGTGAGGTTGCAGATGATCCGCCTGGGCTCACAAGAGGTTAAGGTCTGCGGTTGAAGAGCCAAGAGTATGCCTTGGTTGCTATGCGAGCGACCTAAAGACTGGGATGGATTAGCGTGGAGTCGACGATTCTTGGTTTTTGCCCTGGATAGCACATCGCCGACTACCTACCATCTTTAGTCAATCGTGTACGTACGGAAAGGCAGAGAACCCCCAACAGACCATGTGCTTGCTATCGAGTCATGGGTGAGGTTGGCCCGTAGGAAAGTGGGCTATAGTGGGGCCGGGGAGTGGTTCTCATACATGATTTTTCGTGGGTTGCCTTTCACTAGTTGAGGGAGGGGTCATGTGGGACCATAGCCACGGGTACAAAAACAGACCTTGGTATCTGCATCGGCAGACGATTTAAAGCTCCCGACCGAGTTCCGTATTTCTTGATTTGCCCTGGCACGGAACTCGGATGGCACATTGGGGAACATGTGCATCTAGACATGGAAAACGATTCACGATACATACGTGGGATCAAGGGCGCGGTTGACGGGTGGCGTAATCCCTAGTGGTCCTAGGTGGCCAAAACCCAAACCGAGGCACGGAAACGTTCATTAGGTAGCATAATCCCTAGCGGTCCTAGGTGGCACAAATCCTAAGTGGACGCGCGATAGTTCATGGTAAGGAAACACAACTAGATCAAGGGTTGCAGTCCGAAACAACTTCAAGGATAAAACGTTTACATGGGAAAGCCCGTACGGCCTACGGCAAAGGACTGAACTTATACATGGAAAGAAGCATACGAGTTGGGAAAACCTACATATGCTATATATTAGGTTGACATGGACCATTACATGACATTGGGCAAGGGACATTCATGGTTAACATATGACGCGGGGTGGGATACTAGTACGAGAGGTGCAGAGCAAATATACATGTTAGGACTAGGAAAAATATACATGATAGATACCGTGGGATGTTAGACAAGGTAGATACCTTGGGATAGTATACTGGATAGAAGCCTGACGATGTGATACCTTGATTTATCATGACACCGTAGTTTATCATGACCTCTTAGTTTACCATGCTACAGTAGTTCAGTCTGTTACCCCGGTTTAGTTTATCTATCTTGTAGTCATCCTTATGTTTACTTTCAGTTTATGCATGTCATGTTACCTTTACCTGTTTTTATACTGGAAGTAGATAGGACTTACCAGTCTTTATGACTGACCCCATTTTCTTTCGCCTCTTTGTCTTCCGTTCCCCCCCCCCCAGACTTCAGGGAGGAAATGATGTCGATTAGTTCGGACTTCTTCTGTTGAAGGTCATCATGTATAGCTTGATGTATAGCTTGGTCTTCTCTTGGCTATGGCTGCTTCACCACTTTATTTTGGGGAATAATTTATAAAAGGTTTTTATGCTTCTTTATTATTGCAAGGCAGGTTTTGATGTACTCTGATGTAAAAGGCTTTAGACCTTATTTTATAAGGTAATGAAATTTGTTATACTTCCGCTGTTTTATATATATACGTTCTGTCTTGTAATATTTCTGTGCTTGTCTACCTCGATAATGCTTCACCAAACCTAGTGCATTCCCTTTGTGAGTGACCCTAGCGGAGGTGGGGTGTTACATTTGGTATCAGAGCAGAAGGTTACCAGACTAGGCAAAAGTTTTTAAAGACCTTCTGAAAACTATTTGAAAAACCGTTTATAAAGAAGCATTTTTCAAGAAAAGTTTGCTTTAAAAGGCTATTCCCCAAAAGCCATTAGCACCATCCTTTGATTCCTTGATTGAATCTCGTTTCCTTTCTTTCCTCCATCTGTGGTCACAGTAGTTCTAACTGTGACTAATCTTTTTCTAGCCACGTAGGTGTTTCCCGTATGATAGAGGTGGTTCTCGAGAGACCCCTTGCCGTGTTACCAGAAAGGAGAATAAGAGTAAGGGTAAAGGATACCAGCTTAAGGATAAGCAACTGTTGTTAGGGCTTAGTCCATCAAGGAGGACAAGGACAAGATCAGCGGAGAGGGAAATAGTACGCTCCCATTTATAGGGAACCTAAAAGAAATGGTGCCGTTTCTGGTAAAAGTCTAGTCGTTCTTTTCTATCGTCCCGTCCAGACTTTGTCTTGATCATCGTATCATTTAAGTCTGCTTGGATAGTTGAGTCTCTGCACCTTAGTACTAGCGTAGAAGAGGATCCCATTTTTGTCCCAAATCTTGTTAGAGGATCGGTCCACTTATTCATGACTCGTTTGGATTCGAGAGTGCCCATGTTTTTGGAGCTATGGATGGATTCTAGGGGTAAAGTGGTTATCCAGTAAGGGATACCATTCTCGGTTTTAGAAAGAGGGTGGTTGGATTCTTGACTTGCCTTGGTGATACCCTCGAAGTCTCGTGTAACCCTTTTTGGGTTCTGTCATGGTTAGTTACCTAGAATCCCGGGATGCAGTTGTTGGTAATCCGTTCAAATAGGATTCGCCGCTAAGGCGGATGATTCGTTTCGATTATGCATGGGTTATGGCAATCACCCTAGTAAGAACTCTTGGCAACATGGATTGGCATCGGAAAACGAGATCCAGAATTCACTAGTGAATTTTGGAGAGTTGGCATGAGTACGTAGATATGGTTGAGCCAAGTATACTAGGGAAAGAATAAATGGAAGTGGAATGAGAGGCGATAGTGAAAAGAGTTCCGACTCATACTTTGGAAATAGGAATCAAGGAGCTACGAAATCATGAAGTCAAAGGCGGTCAAGGCATGATGGGATTAAGCTCATGGAAATGCGGCTTGGACGCGCGCATCACGTCTCTTTTTAAGAGTATATCTTTGATCCTTGGTTCACCTGTAAAACTTACTTGCATGCTATCGCTTGGTGGATATCCTCTCGGTCATGTTTCCGTTACAAACCCCGTAAGGAGTTTGTCTTGTTATCTTCTCGATCATATCTTGGGAACCTTAGGTAGAACGCTATGGATGTAAACATGTATTTGAGACATGTTATGATTGATATGGTTGCAAATGGTTGCAAGTGGTTGCTCGTGGATGCGCGAATACACGTTAGATACTAGATTGACGCGATCACGTTTCATGTTGCATATGCACGAGCATTTATACTTCTTTATGTATGAAATTGAATGTGTTGTCATGTGGATGTTGCATATGAATGAATGTTTGTGCACGCATATAGTACTAATATGACTAGGACTATTTGCATACATATTGGATTCATGGCACTTAACATATCTTGCATTAGAAAGATCATTCAGGCCTGATCATTAGCATTAGCTAAGGAGCAAATACACACATGTTTGGCATATGTTCATACAGCATTAGAAACCATTTAAGGACAATGGTCGCTTGTGGATGATGTTTTGAGTAGATGGATGGTAGGATATGTTCTTCCTAACTTGGAGATTCCGGGGACGAAATCCTAAAAGGTGGGGAGAATGTAACAACCCGTATTCCGATAACATGATTAAGACGAGAATCAAGGCAGAATTAAATTGTAAATTCTGAATCAAGGGAAACGGGCTGCGCCATTACGTTCGTCTCGGAAAAATACGCGAAATAGAGTCCGAGTTTTCGAGAATCGGAGTCCGTATGACCAAGTTATGGTCCGAAGAAGTTTTCAGAGTTTTCGGAGTTCAAAAACGAGTTCAAATTTCGAAAATTAGGGCTGGAAGGCTAGGCGGGAAAAGTTCCCGCCAGGGACCCCAAGTCGACAGCCCTGTCGACTTGGGAGTCGACTTGGTTTGTACCAAGTCGACAGCCCTGTCGACTTGGCTGTCGACACGGGTGGCCGAGCCATCTTGGCTTGGTGCACCTGCACTAGTCTCTGGTCTTGTTCTGGAAGCTTCTGACGTGGTTTGATGGTTCAGATCTATCCTAGGGTTAATCTAAGGGCCTAAAACTATCCTAATCTCTATAAAAAGACCCTAAACCTAACCTAAATCCCTAAAAATCAAACCTAGCAACTAAGTGCTGCCAAAATCAATTTTGATCATGGCCTCCATCTCCAATCCCTAGAGCCTATGCATTCAAATCGGGTTCAAATCAAAAGGTGCAAGCTTGCTACACCAAATAGAGGCCAAATCAACGTTGCTATGCGAGTTTCATGATGGTTCTTCATCAAAGGAGCCACCTTTCTTCGTCAAGATGATGCATGATCCCTTTCCTAAGCCTCGCTATGTAAGTTCTAGCTACTTGTAGATTTAAACGATGATTTTGATGTGACATGGGATAAAATGCAAAGTAACATGAGTATGTTAGCCTATGGGGACCTCGTTTTCCTCTTTAACATGAACATATGACTTTGGGTGATGTTATAGCGACTAAACCATGCTATTCATGTTGCATTGGACTTAGTTTGCCATGCAAGATTGGACCTTTACTTGTAGTATGATAGCATGAACACTTAGAGCCACTTTGATTTGTGGAATAGTTGCATAAATTGGACTTTGGGGGCGTATGCATGTAAATAAAACCAACCCCCTTATGATATCATGTATATGTAAGGTCAAATCCCGTTATGACAACATGCAAGTTTATGAGTAAATTTCTATGATAATATGCAAGTTTGTGGCCAAATCCTTTATGAAATTATGCATGCTTATGGCCAATCCCTATACAACACTATCATGCATGTCTTAAGGTCAAACCCCCTTATGATACCATGCATGTTTGGAGCCAATCTCTTTTGGTGGCATCGTGCATGTTTTGGGGTCTACATGTAGCCATAGTATACCTACTATGATGACTCACTTTTACTCAAGTGGAAACACGATTTTTGGGTAGTTAGGTAAACATGAACATGACGCGAAAATCTTGACTTGAATATGACATGAAAACTTGACTTGAGGTTACATGTGAACACGACATGTAAGTTGAACCAAAATGGGGGCATGACACGTGGGGTAAACTTGGGGCTTGAAATTAGACACGTATGGGTTGTAAGTGTAATATAACACTAGACCAAACATGAAAGTGGCCAACTCGAGGTTGGGTTGAGTTTGTGGCATAAATCCACCCGGACCCGCCCGGCTTAACTAGTAGCTACAAACAATAGGATCCAATGTGAGAAGTTGGTCATGTCGCGCTTAAGACCCGAGGTTAGACTAGGTTGTGGTGTAAATCTACCCGGACCCGCCCGGCTTAACTAGTAACCACAACAAGGTCTAATGTGAGAGGTTGAGAGTGCATTAATTAAATTAATGCCACATGATAAGGTTAAGTAAACTTGACTAATGACACTTAACCAATATGACACGAATGGGTAGGTTAAGTGGGACCGGGCTTGATTTCTTAATGACACTTAACCATGCAAGATGATTAGGGGATGGGGTTAAGTAATTTACACTTAACTAATCCGACTTGGTAATTAGATGGGGTTAAGTAATTAAGGCTTAACTAATCTAACCACGGTAATTAGATGGGGTTAAGTAATTTACACTTAACCAATCTAATACGCGGACCTAATAAGGTTAAGTCACAAGACCTTTTTAGAATATACTTAACCATTATAGTACGATTAGAGGATGGGGTTAAGCCAACCTATACTTAACCAATCCGACTTGATAATTTGATGGGATCAAGATAATCTATGCTTAATCGATCTAGCAAGATAATCCGATAGGATTAAGGTAAGCTAGTACTTGACCAATTTGACTTGATAAGGTTAAGTCATGAGCCTCTGGGTACACTTAACCAACTTGTGGGACTAAGTCTTGAACTTAAATACTTAGCCAATCTTGACGTGATTCGTGGGCGGGTTAAGGCTTGGACTTGAATGATAACACTTAACCCAATAAGACAAACCCTAGTTAGAGGAACTAGGTATAGAATCGTGGTTAATCAAGGACAACGGGAAAGGAAGCTAAGTGGTAAACCTTAGTTAAGGGTAACTAAGTAATAATTCTTAGCTAAGGACATAGGATTAATTCACAAAGCGATGAGTAACCTGATACGGTAGGTCATCGCTTAGTATACGAGGAGGAGCAAGTTATCTGACTTGGATAAAAGCTCCAGCGCACTGGGTGCTGAAGCGGAAGCTTCGGGGGACGTGAGGATACTCTTGGTATCCCTCTGTGAGGTTGCAGATGATCCGCTTGGGCTCACAAGAGGTTAAGGTCTGCGGTAGAAGAGCCAAGAGTATGCCTTGGTTGCTATGCGAGCGACCTAAAGACTGGGATGGATTAGCGTGGAGTCGACGATTCTAGGTTTTTGCCCTGGATAGCACATCGCCGACTACCTACCATCTTTAGTCAATCGTGTACGTACGGAAAGGCAGAGAACCCCCAACAGACCATGTGCTTGCTATCGAGTCATGGGTGAGGTTGGCCCGTAGGAAAGTGGGCTATAGTGGGGCCGGGGAGTGGTTCTCATACATGATTTTTCGTGGGTTGCCTTTCACTAGTTGAGGGAGGGGTCACGTGGGACCATAGCCACGGGTACAAAAACAGACCTTGGTATCTGCATCGGCAGACGATTTAAAGCTCCCGACCGAGTTCCGTATTTCTTGATTTGCCCTGGCACGGAACTCGGATGGCACATTGGCGGAACATGTGCATCTAGACATGGAAAACGATTCACGATACATACGTGGGATCAAGGGCGCGGTTGACGGGTGGCGTAATCCCTAGTGAACCTAGGTGGCCAAAACCCAAACCGAGGCACGGAAACGTTCATTAGGTAGCATAATCCCTAGCGGTCCTAGGTGGCACAAATCCTAAGTGGACGCGCGATAGTTCATGGTAAGGAAACACAACTAGATCAAGGGTTGTAGTCCGAAACAACTTCAAGGATAAAACGTTTACATGGGAAAGCCCGTACGGCCTACGGCAAAGGACTGAACTTATACATGGAAAGAAGCATACGAGTTGGGAAAACCTACATATGCTATATATTAGGTTGACATGGACCATTACATGACATTGGGCAAGGGACATTCATGGTTAACATATGACGCGGGGTGGGATACTAGTACGAGAGGTGTAGAGCAAATATACATGTTAGGACTAGGAAAAATATACATGATAGATACCGTGGGATGTTAGACAAGGTAGATACCTTGGGATAGTATACTGGATAGAAACCTGACGATGTGATACCTTGATTTATCATGACACCGTAGTTTATCATGACCTCTTAGTTTACCATGCTACAGTAGTTCAGTCTGTTACCCCGGTTTAGTTTATCTATCTTGTAGTAATCCTTATGTTTACTTTCAGTTTATGCATGTCATGTTACATTTACCTGTTTTTATACTGGAAGTAGATAGGACTTACCAGTCTTTATGACTGACCCCATTTTCTTTCGCCTCTTTGTCTTCCGTTTCCCCCCCCCAGGTTTCAGGGAGGAAATGATGTCGATTAGTTCGGACTTCTTCTGTTGAAGGTCATCATGTATAGCTTAGTCTTCTCTTGGCTATGGCTGCTTCACCACTTTATTTTGGGGAATAATTTATAAAAGGTTTTTATGCTTCTTTATTATTGCAAGGCAGGTTTTGATGTACTCTGATGTAAAAGGCTTTAGACCTTATTTTATAAGGTAATGAAATTTGTTTTACTTCCGCTGTTTTATATATATACGTTTTGTCTTGTAATATTTCTGTGCTTGTCTACCTCGATAATGCTTCACCAAACCTAGTGCATTCCCTTTGTGAGTGACCCTAGCGGAGGTGGGGTGTTACAGCTTAACATATCAAATTCCATTTGATGACTCTTACCATTTATTTTAGCCTTCCATTAATACAATATTAAATTCATTGCACAATTAATATTTACTAAAAACCAAGTTTATTTCCAACAAATAGAAATGCAAATACAACGATAACTAATTAAAATATATATACATGTCTATTATATCATTCCTATTGCAATTAATTCACCCTTTATCGAATTCTGGCATCATGTGTCGTCCCTTCCTACCCGGCCATCAATAAATAAATTGTATATCAAATGAGTAAATTGCTTAGATACTTTGGGTAGCATATCGTTTTTGTTCAATATAAGGCACACATTTATCTGAAGGTAACTGCGTCTTTGCATGAGTAATTAAAATATTTATACATGCAATTGCATGAGTAATTAAAATATTTATACATGCAACCTGATCTTTGAAGTTGGATTTCTAATTATTACCATTGACATCTAATGTGTTAAGTTAAACAAAACTTTGTTTTAATTGTATTTTTGTAGCTGAACGGTTAAGTAGCTGTTGAAATCTAATTGAAATTCTGATTATTACGGTGCATCCAACGCGTTGGACGTGAGCGGTTGACGAACCAAAAAAACACTTGTGAACGGCACCATAGAGAAAAACGGTTTACTAATCTCTGCCGTCTTCGGTCGTTGACGTCGGGATTCAAATTCGTCGCGGGGCAAAATAGTCATTACGGCAATAACTCGGTAGGTTTTCATTCAGATATAAATATCTCCCCAATCACCCAGAAAATTATGGCGTCTGTGTTTTCTTTGCGGCAGCTACCTGTCCATTTCTCTTCATCTTACTCCTCTTTTTCTTGAAAATCTGAAATTGCCATTGCTGGGTCGCGGTGAAGAATTAGCATTGTCCGTACCATCTGAGGCTTCAGCTTCACTGATGATAACAATCGCCTAATCTGAGCGTCCCTTTCAGTTTTTAACATTTGTTCATAGATTCTTTTTATTATTCAATTTACTGTTTTATTGAAAAAAAAAAATTCCCATTCTCAGAACATGGCAATAAATTAGAGTCTCTAACGCGATGAATCAGTATCGCGACTAGCGCTGTACGTTGCCAACATTGAATATTAGCAGATTTCATGCAGGGTTAATTTTTGTCATTTTAATTCTGCATCCAATGGCTGTACAACTTGTTTTAAAATCGATTCTGATGTTGATTAGTTATTTTTGTTCTACGATTATGGCAGGATTGATAATCCTTCAAATACTGAAATCGACTCGTAGTTTTGGCAGGATGATCCGTTGTTCTACGGTTAACTAACATTTTCTTTAAGTTGATTTAACTTTAATCAATTTTGCTTATTGTATAGTGTAAATACATAAAAATCATAATTTTTAATTTTATACTAATAATTGCAGAATCTCGTGTTTGATACAATATATAAATATAACGTAGTTACAAATTGTTGGCAATATTTAGATTTTTAAATTATTCAAGGCAAAACAAATAAAATAAAAAAAGACAAAACAAATAAAATGAAAAGAAAAACTGAAGCGAAGAATGAAAATCAACAGACAGAACTAAGAAAACAAAAAGAAAGATAAAACTGCAAACCTTTGTTAGTATGGTATAATATTGTTAATTTTTTTAATATATCAAATTTGAGATTGTAAAATGCAATACGTAGAGTATGACAACATACTGCGTAGCGCGTGTAAGTATTTTGGCTATTCTGACTCACAATTTGTCGATCCATTTGGACTTTAATATTGGACCCGATTGATTTGGATCAGCCTTCTTTTTGAAGCACTGAGACAACATGGGCTTTAGATGGTAGAACAAAAACATGATATTCGACGTAGATTGCATTTCTTACGGTATTTCATCCAGGGTGGTAGTGAAGACGGTCGGGCACGCGAGGATTGTATAGCGAGAGATGCTGAAACCCAGATAGCACAACTATGAATGTGGACAAATTCAACACTAGTTTTATATGGTTTAGATCGAAAAAGCGTTGCATTTGCCTGTATTTTCAAATATGCAACACTAGAGGGCGTAGCATCCGCGGTCGTTGTCTTCGCCCTTTAAGACAATGCTTATGTCCATCTACTGCTACGTAAAGAAAGTGTGGCATTCTAGCCGTAATGCAACAATATTCAGCATTGCCTTAAGCGTTAGTTAGAACCTGGTTTTCAGGTCACGATAGTGGGGGGCCATGTCAGCTGCCTACGTGTCACAAGACACGTCAACTGCCCACATGCGACGTGAGCTGTCTATGTGTCCATGTACCTTGTGAAATTATTAATATTTTATGTAACGGAACATCACTGTATTATGGAATGCAACACCATTATCTTGGAATACAATAGCATAAAAAAAAACAAATGTAACGGTAAAAGAAGGCAAATGCTACCTTAGAAAAAGGAAAATACAACACTTTAATTATAAATTTTGCAATACCAGTATCGTACATAGAAGTAACACATCCAAAACACTCATCATCGCATTCAAACCATCTAAAATATTCTATATACCATACCAATTCTTCAAATATACCACAAGTGTCAACACATACGATTAAATACATAATTTAAAAGTATAATTCAAATATTCTACATACTACCTTTAATACAAGTTCCAACACATACGATCAGATGCGTTTTATAAAGTAACAATGCATTCTATCAAAGACTGTACCTTTCGATCCAGAACCCACTATGAAAATATCTACCTTGTTGGCTGTATCTTTCCATATTTTACGTCCTGTAATTTAATTTTCACAAGTTATTTGATAAGTGCATGTACGATATAATTATATCATGCAATGAAATAAAAATTCTTTACACAATACCAATGGTGGCATAATTTCAGTCGATTCAAGCGCAAAAACCATCTGGCCATCTTAATTAAATGTTATGCATACAATTATAACAATTGTTCATTGACCATTGGTCACTCATGCCAGCGATAGCCAACAAATAAGCACTTTCAGTATGCTTCATCTTCTGTGCATAACATTTCCAGTTCGCATATTGGTGCCAACATATAGTGGGCCCCTCGCGTATCCTTTCAAACTTCGGAACCATCACCATCACCATCCCCAAAAGTTTAAGCTTCGAAAGTTCCAAAAATATATTTAATGGAGGACTCGACACTATATATCACGGCGCTGTTCTTAACGGACATTGGAATGTTGAATATCTGCATCGTTCTGTTGAGGTGGTTTTGAATCATAATGTGTGGCCTATGCGGTTATATCCAATAACTTTTTTCTAGTATCGTGCTCATCTTACAGTAAGCGTGATCATGCTATAATGTTGAAAGTCTTAACAAAATTTTAAGATGCTATTTATTTGCAAAAATGGTCAGATGAGGAATTTGAGCCTGAACCAGCGTTCGAAGCGGAATCATGGACTTAAAGTTGATGGCTTTTCCGAGTTCCTAAAGAATAATGTTCCTGCTGTTAAAGAAATAATGAAGCTAATGAGATGTGTGCTTGCAATTGACGACCGTGACTGGTCTCATTTTGACCATAGATCTTTCTACTTGAAAATGCAATTTTATGAAGGCATTGGCTCTATCAATACTTCTGTTGCTCTATTAAATAATAAGGTTCAACTCATTAACGTTCAGCGATGTGTCCATGCTCATCCTGTAACAAGGCATGACTTCTTTTTCTGGGCAATGTAGAAGAAAAGGTGGTTCCATGTTTGTGTGATTACAGAGTGGAAATAGATTTAAAATAAAGATTTGACGCGATGATTAAGGAAGCTGCTTTGCTACCCCTCTTGCCAAGCTTATTTCCTGAAACCAACCATGACATGCATGTTGAAAACCAAGCCCCAATGAATTAGATGAATGATCAGTGGGTAGAACTTGAAGTAGAGATGGATTTACCAGTGAACCAAGCTCAGTTTGCAGCACCACCTCTTCCTCTTCATCAGTCGCTACCTTTGCTTCCTTCACCTCCTTAGCTGGATAAGGGCATAGAATATGATTGGCCAAACTACCTCACCCCTTATTCTGATGCTCCGGGTTCATCACATGTTGTTGCTCACTTCAGACTGGCTCTTCCACAGCTGCAAAACCCTAACGAATATGTTGGAAGTTCCAGCCCTAATCTGGTTCGAATTGGTGCTACTAATGCCATTGTTTGGGTGTCTATGTATGTATTAAGTTATGTTTTATGTATGACTGCTTTATGATACTTTTTGCTCACACACTTAATAGTATGTAATCATTACTAAAATATATCGAGCCTCTTTTTATATAAGAAACTAAGGGATATCATTAATCAAAACTGACTACATGTAAATCTCCATTGGTAAGAAGATGTCAGATGGCTGCAATATGGAAAGTACATTAATTTTTCTCAAAAATACATCAATTAAATTCAAGAGTTATAGTATAATGTAGATTTGCACTAGCAGAATAAACATTTCACATAATTTTTTTGGATCAAACTCCCATAACATACCTTTGTCCAAAGCAGGGCTGATACACCATGAGAAATGTAGACATCGTAAGATCTTATAGCAATATTTTTGAGTGGTCTCGATTGAATTTATTGTTTCAGCTGTTTCTTTTACTTGTTAATATCTACAAAGCAGAGAAAATGCAAACAAGGCATAATATGGATGCATACCTGAATTAAATCAAAGATGTTTCTAGGATTACTAGGACCTAGCCCTACGACAAGGGTTATAACGAAGAAAACAGTAATCGTAGACTTGATTTTGAGTTAAAAGATAAAACTCAATGAAAATTATGTACTATTCCAATAAGAAAACATATGAAGCACTAAACATGACATTGCTTACCGGCTAGTTCGGATGTTGAAGTGAGCTTAGTTTGCAAAACTGAGCATTCGTTCAATTTGAGTTACACAATAATGATCAGGCTAATACATGTTTAGCATCTGAAAGCAAGGGATCCAGGTGGAAGACTTTCAGTACATAATACTTACAACTAACTTACTTTTGACTTCATATTTGGACTTCATGATCATGTTTACTCCCAACTGACTTACATTGAAATGTAATTTGCAAACCCAAATATAACTATCCAAGTACAAAATTACTTATGGCGTAGTGGCTCCTCTAATCTTCAGAAATACACAAAATGAATAACCACACTGAAAGCAGAGGCAATCCTAGGATATATTGCTTTAAAACGTGACAGGTAAACCTCAAATGAAATGGATTTACTTATTCGATCCTACCTAATATTCAATAGACAGGGCGTCCATGTTTCACAACTCATATATACATAAATGCTTTAGAAAGAATACAAACAAATTCATAGTAAAGCAAAGGACACAAACCTAACTCATACTTAGAAAATGACTGTAGCATTGTCTACTCTGACGTCATTTCATATGAATTTGTAGGATAAATCACGCAGGAGAGAAAGGCCACAACAAGCCCACGTAGATACTTTACAAATTGAAACCTTGAAATTGGTAGTTGTTGTATATGACGTAGTTGTATACACAATTATATGATTTTTGTTTGATGATAACAACCAAATAAATATTATTTTAAATGTGTTTGTTACTGTACTGTTATATACATAACATCACATACATGAATATAATATTTATATTTAAATAAAATACGACTGTACAGAAATTCTAATATTCACAGTATTTTATTTAAATAGAATATTTTATTTCAATAACTAAACAGTATAAAGTTTACAACTCCACTGATATCTTTCATTTCACAATTTTTTTTCACTGCTCTTCACTACAATACTTAACACTCATTGTACAATCTCATATATACATTCATTTTCACATTGACTCATATACAGACTCATTGACACTATACACTACTTTAATCTTCAATCTTAAGTCTTCACAACACTCTTCTGTCAGTCTAGTCATCATCTTCATACCTATCATATACAGAAACACACACATAGTATATGGAACAGAAATAATTTCATACTCTAGCAAATATTATTTTATTTTTAAAATTTTATTTACCTCAGTTTTCTGGTGTGTTTCTCATCATTTTTCTGACTTGATCTGATTTGTCCGACTGTGTCTAGACAACTTGTGATATTCACAGTGATACACTGTAAATACCACAAGGTAGAAAACACACACATATATATATATATATATATATATATATAATGCAGGGACAGGAAAATTGGCCGATTGGCTGCATATACACACGTGTATAAATATACACGTGTGCATTGCCTCGCCAATTAAAATGTTGTGAGCAACTGAGGAGCAGCCAAGTAGACTAGCTCGACACTGAAATGGACAAGTGAACACAACAACAAAAGCGTTGAGCTAAGAATTTCAAATCATGTACAAAGCAGCCTATTCAAAGTGGTCGAGTGGTCAAGACTGTGCCAACAGTCACAATGATCTATCTCAGACATGCATGTACAAAGAATCTTGTTTCAGCAAAAATGACAAGGCAGATCAGTTATAACAGGGTGAAGATCAACTCAAGTTAAAGTCTAAACTGGTGCATGCAAGAATGGTTCATCATGGCAGATCACTCAACGTGGATCAAAAGGAAATAACTCAGTTTTATGTTAGCCAACACAACAAATATACAATCAGAGCAGCAGTGCATAGGCAAATCCAAACACATATGGTTCAGCATTAAAGTAATGTGAACACGGAGTTTTTTTGCACAAGTCAGAGAGACATGGCATGTAAACAGCAAAGAGAAGCCAGAATGAACACAAATATAGGGGTGAAGCAGCATACACATGAAAATGAACATAAAAAATTAATATGCAGAAAATCAGCAGTTTATGTTTTCAGGCAATTTAAGTGCAAGTTGGCCAAAGAGTGGTGCAGCATGATGCAGGGGTTTCTTATCACAAGTCAACAAATACACATGCATATGTTCAAGTGACATGCAGTGGTGCACATGCTCAAAATAGGGCTCAAGGGAACATATTCATTAACATGGGAGATGTACAGTGGACAATATGTACACTCAAGTGACAAAATTACATTGTTCTGCAATGTAATGTCAAGCATGGTCGAGCAACGAGAACACAGGATATTGAAGTGCATCAAAACATTTCAGGTGTGCATGTGGTTATACAGAAGTCAAGTGTTCATGTTACAACCCAAAAAGCAATGCTCAAATTTTTTGAAATATTCAGAATTAAGTTCAGATTTTTTTTTTTTTTTTTTTTTTTGATAAAATCAGCTTCAAATTAAGCTAAATGGGGCAAGTAGCTTTGGCCTGCAAGTTTTTGTTTTTCGAAAATCTCATGAGATTTTAAATACCAAGAAATTCAGTCAAGATGATAGCTGATATCAACAATTCAAATGTGGCAAGTAATTACATCTTTCCAGCAGAGAAATTGAGACAAATGCAATATGTTCACACAGCAAATACATGTGAAAAAGATTAATTCAGGAAAGAGTGTAATGCGGCTTTTGAAATCAATTCTCAATTCCAAATCTTTCCAAGTATACAGGTGTTCCAATATTCAAGTTTGGCAAGTTATTTTTGGTTACTGGATTTGTGAAATTCTTTTAAAAGATAAAATAGTAAAGCCAAATCGTTTCAAGTCAAAACAATGGAACAATTCAAATATTTCCTAAAAATCTTTTAGCAATCACAGCATTCTTTTAAGGCCTCAGAATCAAATCACGTAAGAATTTAAAAGGGGTAAGTATCATTCTCATCTAGACAACAAATGGAGGACCACGACAATCATTTAAATCAAAGCAACATTTCGAGCAAGAAAAAATTACCCAATCATTCAAGTCACTATAGCGAAATCAGAGAACAAATTTAGGGTTTCCAAATTACCCTATAAGTTAACACCATTACATCATCGGCAAGTATCGAATAAAACCAGAGCATAATCGAAGAGAAAAACTCAGAGAAAACTCACAATTTTTCATTGTCTTCAATCGAACAAAATCCAAATCGAAGCATCAGAAAGCAACAGCAAATTCGAGCTTCAGTGATCATCTGAATCATCAATTTAAAGACTTTACGATTCGATTTGGTGCAACAGAGTAAAACCCTAGGTTGAAGCCTTCGCCATTTTTTCTCACAAAGGAAAGTGATCGGGATAAAAGAAAAAGGGTGCAACATATTACAAAGGGCCAGCCAAGTGTTTTAATGGACAAGGGGATGACCCTTCCTTTTTAAATCCAAGGGTTTTTAGTTCATATTTTTAATTTGAGTTTCTTTTAATTTGTATTGTAAAAATCATCGAACAGTTTTTCTAGTGTCTGTAAAATACTAGAGGAATCAGTCAGGGTGTTGACTGACAGTTGACAGAGTCTGTAAAATCTGGGTTACTGTTTACAGGGTCGTAATCAGGGGAAATTCGATCGAGGGGATATCGATCAGTCTAGGGTTTTGAGCGTAGGGTTAGAATAGGAGCAGGGTTTGCGAGTGTACATGGTCTTGTATGCGGGATCTGTTCTATCACCTAGTAGAAACCTTAAAAATGCAGCAGTAGGCAGGGTTTTGCCGAAGCTGGGTATATCTATGTGTGATTTATTTTATGCATTTCTGTTTCTGCTATATTCTGTGATCTGTGTATTGTTATCTATCTCGTTAGATTTTTAATTCAGTTAAAAACTGTGATAAACCCTATTCACCCCCTCTAGGGTTAATCTAGATTCAATAGTCGTTTCCAAAATCAAATGGAAAATACATGTGCGTGTAGCAGATTAGATATGGGTGAACGACTCGTCCGGATCGGGAAGAGATTAGAGGGAATAGATGCGTTGTGGTGAGGAATCGAAGGTGACGTGAATTTAGGTTTAAATTTTGGGGAAAAAATTCGCGCTAAAATTTCACATAGCGGAAGAATACAGTGAGGTGGTTATCACTGATTGGGTGATGGAGCAATGCTTTAGATAGCAAGCAGGGATTGGTTTGAACCATTGGATTAAATCATCATTTACGGTTATTTATTTTGATAACGCGGATCGTTGACTTGCATTGTATTTATGTAAAGCTACGCTTTGAAGTGGTGTTGCACGTCACAGCACAAGAATTCCAACCGCAGTAGTGCATTCATGTCTAATGCAACAACATATGAATATTATGGCAGAAGATCGAAGAAACCATAGCTTTCGCCACACTTTTCATGCAGCGCACACACATTAGTGTTGAATATGCCCATTTTTATAGTAGTGTGGATTACTTCTTGCCCGCCATAAAACCTAATTTGTGATGATTTGAGAAAGAGATGAGTTTATGTTTGGTATATGACAGTGTGTGTTATTGTTGCTATTATATTGTAATGACTGGATGTATAGTTTTGAAAATTATTATAGGTTGGTTGCTATAAGTTGTTGAGCTTCTTTTTGTAATCTTTCTGTAACTTGTGGAGCTTACTTTTGTAACTTGCGTCGATGTTTACCTCAAGTTGAAGTCCTGAAACAAAGATGAATAAACTTCTATCCTCGTCCTTGATCTTATTATTTCTATCACTAAGTTTTTGTTTTCTCAAGCAAGATGGAGTAATGGTAGAGTGGTGAAGCATAATATGAAAAAGCTGATAATGTAGAAAATGTTGAAATAGGAATCATCAACAACACATATAGATACAATTTGCGAGGGATTTTTAAGATAATCCAACTGATTAAAACACATATTTTTTTTTAAAGAAAATCAATTGGAGTTTCTAAAGAAAACGCCATTTTAATTTCTATTAGAATGTTCTATGAAGGACATATTAATATATCGTATTTTAGTAAGTGTTTAAGAAATTTAGATTCATTAATTACTTGCTTTTCAATTAAAAAAGAAAATTTTGTAATTGGAGAAGATATGGATGTTGCAATATATGATATAAATTTGATTTTGAAATGCTAAAATTTGGGAAAAAATTATGTCCAGTACGAACAATACGGGTTACATACAATGTGCTTTTATATCAATGGATATTATTGAAAAAAGAGTGAAACAACTATTAGGCGTCAAAAGCTACCTTGAAGAATAAGATCTCGTGCTTCTTTTAATAATGCACCTTTTAGTAACATTTTTTTTCCAAATAATCAAAGACTACTAGAATAAGCATTTGTTCCGTAAATTCTTAATCTTAGAAAGATGAGTTCAGTCTCATGGTCATTGTGTTAAGAATAGGGTCTCCTGATTTGTAGGAATTGAGTTTATCTATCAGCATATTTAATGCATAGTGTTTTTCCTAATTCTTAGGGATAATTGTCCTAGTTTTATGTCGTTCAAAGTTTTTTACATTTAGTTCATGTACTGACTTATAAAGGCTTCTGTTTTGCTAATAACATTGGTAATCTTTTCGAGTTCCCATTTTCATTTCTGCAGTTCTTAACAATTGGTATAAGAGTCTAACTGCTCATATGAGTTTATTTTTCGATCTTGAGTGCTCTGTTCCGGCAGTGGTAGCCACCATGAAGGGTTGTCGTCTACCAGATCGGGTCTTGTTAGTGTTCAATAGTTTGTAGTTTTGAGTATGAGATGCAGTTGTTGATTTATGATGTAGAATAAGCCAAAAGTCGGGTCATGGATACTTAAGAGTGCGTGCATTACAAGATAAAACTGAATCTGATACCTGCAGTTAATATTAAGATATCAGATGTTTATTCTTCTTCTTTGTTAGAGATGGTGGTATTTCAGTTTATACTGAGATAAAACTTACTGCATGTATGATATTGGCAGTTGTAACTTGGGTGTTGTGGAATGCATTTCGAGTTGGAGCTTGTTATCATCGTGTGGGGTTGAACAGTAAGTGATAGAAGCAGACGTTGTTTTTTCCCTGTGAGGCATAAGTTATAATGCATATAGCGGTGTAGACATTGAGTCTGGGTTATTGTCATGTTTACCAAGATGAAAGTAGATCCGGTGCTATTTTGAATGTGACGAATTCTCCGTGATGCAGAGAAATGGTAATAGTGGATACTGAATTGACATTGTTTTTGTATTGTTTCTGAGGTTAGAATCTATAGTTGTCGAGAATATTAATAGTTGGATCTAAGAAAGATGAGTTCAGTCTCATGGTCATTGTGTTATAAGTATCCTAATTTGTAGGAGTTGAGTTTGTCTATTAGCATGATTAGTACGTGGCGTTTGTCATAATCTTTAGGGATAGTTGTATTAATTTTATACCATTCAATTATTTTACATTTAGTTTGCGTACTGCCTTATAAAGGCTTTTAGTAATCGTTTCGAGTTCCTATTTCCATTTTTGTCATTCTTAACAATTGGTATCAGAGTCTAACTGCTCATACGAGTTTATTTTTTCAATCTTGAGTGTTTCGTTTTGGCGGCGACAGCCACCATAAAGGGTTATCGTCCTCTAGACCGGGTCTTGTTAACATTCAATAGTTTGGAATTCTGAGTGTGAGATGCAGTTGTTGATTTATGTCGATGCAGGCTAAGCCAAAAGTCTGGTCTTGGATACTTAAGAGTTTGTGCATTACAAGATAAAATTGGATCCATTGGCTTCATTTGATATTTAGATATCAGATGTTTATTCTTCTTCTTTGTCAGAAATGGTGGTATTTCAGTTTATAATCACTGAGACGAAACTTACTTTAAGTTGAATGCTGGCAGTTGTAACTTGGGTGTTGTGGATGACATTTCAAGTTGGAGCTTGTTGTCATTGTGTGGGGATTGAATAATAAGCGATAGAAGAAAATATTGTTTTTTGCTGTGAGGCTTGAGTCATACGGCATATAGTGGTGTAGACATTGAATCTGGGTTGTTGTCATGTTTACCGAGATGAATATGACGACCCGATACTGTTTTGAATATGATGAATTCTCCATGATGCAGAGATGTCTTGCTAATAGTGGAACTGAATTGAAATTGTTTTTGTATTATTTCTGAGGTTAGAATCTATAGTTGTTGATAATGTTAATAGTTGGATATGATTGGATTGATGATGTATATCTGTGAGTTGCTCTAAGTTTTTATAGTTAATATGTCGAACTTCTAAAAAACTGAACAATGTAAGGCCGTGTCGAAGAGTTGGCCTTGCTTGATGTAAGCTTGTCTAAATATGTAGATGTATTGCAAGTCTAAAGATGACTTGTGGTAGAGCCTGGTTGTTTACTTGAAATATGCAGAAAGAATGAAAAAAACCCCAAAGTTAGAAGGTTGTGTAAAATGCTGGAGGAGTATTGTCAAGTACTCATCGTTGTTGCTGATATGTTGGATCAAATCAGCTTTCGCAAGGGGCTCAGTGGCGATTAGGCCCGTAAACGGATGCGAATAGTGCTATATCCATATCCGAAAATAAAAATCCGTATCCGAATTCATATCCATATCCGCGAATACCTATTAAATAATGTCCATATCCGTATCCGGCTTAGCAAATATGGATATTTTCGGATATCCGAAAATATCCAAATCCGAACTAAAAAAAAACTTAATACAATACAATGCAAATTTCATTTGGCATTGAACAATAGCTGAAAAAAATGTTGTAATACAGAAAATATATCAACTTAACGATAGCTAATGTAATCACACAAAATTCAAACAATAATATTTCATCATATAATCCATACGCTGATCCAAACACGCACACAAATTAAAGTACATACAAATTAAAGCAAATGCATATAAAAACATTACCATATAATCCATATGCTGGTTCAAACATACATACAAATTAAAGTATATACAATACAAATTAAAGAAAATACCATAATTCATCTTAATAATAATAGCACACGAACTAATTAAAGCACTGCATTCTTTCTTCATGAAATGGTTGAAGCTTCCAAAAAATGACCCTGCAAAAGAGGCACAAATTCAATCATATAAAGCACAAACTAAAATGACCAAGACCAATCATGTAATTATAAACTAAATATGACCCAGCAAGTAAGTTGTTGTGCTCGGCACAACAACTAAGTTGTTGTGCACGAGCACAACAACTAAGTTGCACTGCACAGCAACTAAGCTGCTGTGCAGTAGCACAACAACAAAGTTGCACTGCACAGCAACAAAGTTGCATTGCACAACAACAAAGTTGTTGTACAGTAGCCCAACAACAAAGTAGCTAGCATAACAACAAAGTTGTTGTGCAGCAATTAAGTTGTTGTGCAGTAGCACAACAACTCAGTCGATGTGTCTAGCACAACAACTCAGTCGTTGTGTCGAGCACAATAACACAGTTGCTACTTAAACATGCATATTAATCAAAAGAACATGACAAAAAAATTCATTGTGTGATGAACATTAGAATGGTTAACACAATTCAAACACAAATAAATGTTACCTTATGATTTGAAAAATATTCGGATACGCATGGTTAGATATTACCAAACTACTACTAATGAATGACTTTTTGAGTGATCGGGCATAAATGGTTTACATGAAAGCAAAGCAGTGACAGATTATTTAAATAATGGAACCACTAAGACAAAATCTTGCATATAATGCAAGTAATTAATTTACCCCAAACAACTTCAATTTATTTAAAGGTAGCAATACTGAGTAAATTTCTATTAATGAAGAAAATAAAAATAACTATAAACATGACTTACCGTTGGGATTTAATTGGTTTGTTGGAGAAATTTTGGTAGTCAACATTTGTTGTCCATATATACTTAGACGGTTGGAATTTTTTGGACATGTTTTTAGATGATTTTTCAAGTGGGTTGTTCCCAATGAAGTAGCTCTATTAAATATTCTAGAACAGTGTTTACAAGTGGCTTTAATAGGACCTTCCAGTAATTCCCTATTAAATTTCTTCCATACATATGATTTCCAAGCTCTTACGTTAGAGGGTGTGTATTTGTCTGGATCCGTAGAATGATTTTCAAATACTTGTGTGATTGGCAAACTAGAATCTGTAGCTGTATTTGAAGTGTTTCGATTCTCTCCTACGACTTCAACATTATTACCAAAAATATCCTTATTACTACAGCTTGATGAGGTGTTCGTCATTGCCAAAACTCTACAATGTAAAATAAAATAAACTTTATCACTGTTTAAGCCTAAATAATGAGATTAGAAAATAATGCGATTTGCAGTTTCTAATGCTCATATACTAGGATTTCCTGCCAAAGATGAATGTTAAAATGGACAAATTCTAATTGCAAGCTTTAACAAAAATTAAAAACTTATCGCAGCTTTGTAATTCACTTCAAGCATATTGTAAAAGATCGCATATTTATGCACGTGCAAGATAACATGTTGCTGCTTCATTTTTGTTTTTTTGGTTCTTTTTTCTTTTCTTTGTGGCCAAAAAATAAAAACACATTGCTGGAAGAAAAGGTATTTGTACACCTGAAAGAGTACAATAAAAAATTACAAATTTGTACATGAGCAATCAACAAACAAATTTTAACTGGTGAAAATCAGATTTATTTTTGCAGTTGATATGAACCAAAGAAAATAGCTGAAATGAGTTATTTTATTTTGTTTTGAAAGCTTATCACTGAAACTTGTTCTATCAAAATTGTGGACATGTGCACACAATTTCGATGCAATTCCGACACAACATAAACAATTTAAACTTCAAATGGACAGAAAACACAACACGAGCAGTGAAAAACCGTCTAAAAAAATACAAAGGAAAACTATTATTTTTCTAAGCACACAATAAGATCAAACCTAATCGGGGCGGCGACTTCCACTACTTCACGTTGAACCGTCGGAGACAAGGACAGCAGACTTGCGGTTGAAGGCGGTTGCAGATTTCAAGAAGACGACAAAAGTTGAAGGCGGTTGCAGGCTTCGAGAAGACGATGACGGATTCCAGTACTTCGCGTTGTAATGTAGGAGACGACAAAAGAATTAGGTTTTGATAAAAAAAAAATAGCGGTTGATTTGTGAGATGGGAAAGGGTATTTGGTGAAAGTGAATATATAAGGGTTTGAGAGTTGAACGCAAGTTTTTAACCCAACGGCTGTAAAACTGAGCGACTTATAATATTTATAAGGGTCAGGTAATAAGGGTTTTGTATCCATCTATAATTAATAAATATCTAACTATAACCTAAATATAAAAATACAAAAATATATATTTCCACAACGGGCGGATATTTTTCGGATACATATATTGGCATATCTGTATCCGCTAATCATTTCAGATATCGGATATCTGTATCCGCTTTTTGGATATCGGATATTATTCGTATTTCCAGATGCAGATACAGACGGATTTTGGATATTTCGGGTATTCATTGACAGCGCTTTCTGTCGTCATGATGGAAAGAATGATTTGATTAGAGTCGGGTGATTCACATTTTTGTAGTTTGCATGAAGTGTGTTTCATCACACTTCTATTTTGGAGGAGGATGCCATAGTGTTCTGTGATGAAGATGGTGCTCAGGCGATTCACAGTGGATGACAGATTTGGTTTTTGGCAGTAGAAAATTTTGGTTTTTCCGAAGGGTGATTTGCATTGAGATTGATTGGTGTTTAGCTTTGTAACAACCCGTATTTTCAATAACCTGTTATAGCATAAATGGAGGCAGAATTAAACTGTAAAATTTGAATCAAGGGAAACGGGCTATGCCATTGCGTTCGTCTCGGAAAAATACGCGAAATAGAGTCCGAGTTTTCGAAAATCGGAGTCCGTATGACCAAGATATGGCCTCGCGAAGTTTCACGAAAAATTCCCAAATTAAAGTATACTTAATTAAGTGAAATGGGTTGCGCAGAGAAATATATATATATATATAATTGAAAATTAAATAAATAAATATGCAAAAATGTTCAAAACAGCGAATTGGGAGAGGGAATAACCGAACCGGCCGATTTTTGAGGTCGATCCGAGCCCGCTGGGTCGACTAGGGGTTAATCCAGGGTGTTTGGCTGTCAACCCGTGGGCCGATTCGCTCAAATGCAGATTTTGCATTTGGATGGTTCTCATGGTTCATCTTTAATCTAAAGGCCCTAGATGGTTCCTACACTTGACTTCTTCCCCAAGACATGCTTTGATGGCTTGGATTGAATCTAGGTTTAATCCTATGGCCTAAAACACTTGCCTAATCTATAAATAAGACCCTAACCTATCCTAAATCCTCATTATTCATTCATGCAACTAAACTATGGCAAAATTTTACCTCTCATGGCCTCCACTCTCTTCATAAAATTTCTAAATGGTTTCTATGAGAGATTTTCCATGCATACAAGTGTTTTCAAGCTTGTATGAGTGTCATTAGCTTGCATTCAAGCCAAGTTTCTATCTTTGCATCATAAAGCAAGGGTTTTGATCATTTTGGCTCAAGGGTTTTTATGTTAGAGCTTGCATTTTGGGTCTATTTGATTGCATAAGGGCTTTGTCATATCTTTTGTGCCTTCATAGCAATGTAAGCCCTTTCCCTACTCTTAGATATTAACTATGAAGTTAAATGTTCATGTTGCAAGTTTGGGTTTGATCATTGAGTATGATACATGCTATCATGTCATGCAAGTTTATGAAGTCATTATCTTGATCTTGTGAGTTAAAAGCTACAACCTTTATGTTTAAATGTTTCATTAGGCAACATGAGAACCCTCATAACATTTATGTCAACTTGCATATGAAGTCATAACCCTTATATGATGATATATGCGAGTTACTAGCCATCATTCCATATCTTTTGTCACCATGATTCGCTTATGTGCCAAGTTTGGGTTTATGCATGTTTTGAGGCTTAAGAATGTAACATGCAAGTTAATGAACACATTTGTGCCTCATTTGCCACCATGATTAACTTGTGGCTTAATATCCATTTTTGTCATGCCTTTGCCAAGTCTCTTCTTTTAATCCATTACGTTGTCGCGAACGTATAGGCGAGTTTAAAAGCGTTGGGTTATGTTATGGGTAATTTCTAATGACATGAAAATACAACTTGAAAACATGACTTGAAATATAACATGGAAGTTGACATGTAAGTATGCATAAAAACATAAGCTTGGGAATTTACCTATTAAGTTAGGTCTACCCTTTGGGAATTTACCTATTAAGTTAGGTCTACCCAAATGCTTGAAAACTTGTAACATGTTTTGGGAAACATGATGGACATGACACTTAGATAATATAAGTGTGGCCAACTCGAGGTTGGGTTGAGTTTGCAACGTAAAACTACCCGGAACCGACCGGCCTAACTAGTAGTTGCAAACAATAGGACCCAATGTGAGAAGTTGGTCATGTTGTGCTTGAACCCGAAGTTAGACCAAGTTGTGGTGTAAAGCTACCCGGAACCGACCGGCTTAACTAGTAACCACAACAAAGTCTAATGTGAGAGGTGAAGGTGCATTAAGTAATTAATGCCACATGATAGGGTTAAGTTAATTTGATTAATGACTCTTAACCAAATATGACATGGACAAATGGGTTAAGTAATTTGATTAGGCTAATGATACTTAACAAAACATGACAAGGTTGGGTAGGTTAAGTAACTTGATTTGCCTAATGATACTTAACCATTTTTATATGACTAGTTGATGGGGTTAAGTTAACCAACACTTAATCAATCCAACGCGATAACTTGGTAAGGTTAAGTAAGTTTTCTTAATGACGCTTAACCGAAAAATATGGTTAACGAATGGGGTTAAGATTAGACTCAACTAGTCTAAACATGGAAATCGGATGGGGTTAAGTTAGCCTAGACTTAATTAATCCCACTTGGTATTTTAATGGGGTTAAGTTAAACACTTAACTAATCTAAACATGATGAATTGATGTGGTTAAGTGACCTATACTTATCCAATCTAACTCGTTAATTTATTGTGGTTAAGTTAACCAATACTTAACCAATATAACGTGAAAACATGATAAGGCTAAGTCACGAATCGCTTGAATACACTTGACCGATTTGACTAAGTAAATTGATAGGGTCAAGTTAATATATACTTAACCAATCTAGAATGATAATTGGACGAGGTTAAGTCATGAATTGCTTAAAATACTTAACCAACTTGAGCATGGTTTGTAGGGTTAAGCCTTGAACTTGGATACTTAGCCAATTTTGACAGGATTTGTAGACGGGTTAAGTCATGAACTTAAGTGACACTTAATCCATTATGTAAACCCTAGTTCTGAGGATTAGGTGGATAACCGTAGTTAACAAGGATAACGAGAACAATGCTAAGTGGTAAACCTTAGTTGAAGAATAACTAAGTAATGATTCTTAGTCAAGGAAATTTAGACCAGTTCATAGATAGATGAGTAACCTGATACGGTAGGTCATCGTTTAAGTATACGAGTAGGAGCAAGTATCTGATTTAGATAAAGGCTCCAGCGAACTGGGTAACGAAGCAGCGGCTTCGGGGAACGTGAGGATATTCTTGGTATCCCTCTATGAGCTGCCAGGTGATTATACTAGGCTCATGAGAGGTTAAGGTCTGCGTTAGAAGAACCAAGAGTATGCCTTGGTTGCTATACGAGCGACCTAAAGACGGGGATGGATAGGGGATAGTCGACGATACACGGTCGTACCCTAGATAGCATTTCGTCAGGCTACCTACCATCTTTGGTCAAGCGTGTACGTACGGAAAGGCAGAGAACACCCAAAAGACCATAATTGCTATCTAATTATGGTTGCGGTAAGGCTTGGATATGGGTTGGCCAGTGTTGTGTTCTCATACAGGATTTATCCTGTCTTGTCTTTCACTAGTTGAGCGAGTGGTCTCGTGGGACCATAGCCACGTATAAGAAAAACAGACCTTAGCATCTGCATCGGCAGATAAATCGAAAGCTCCCGACTGAGTCCTGTATTTCTTGATTTGCCCTGTGACAGGACTCGGATGGCACGATGTGATACATGTGCATACAGTCATGGAAAAGCGATTCCCGATGAATGCGTGGGAAAAAGGGCGCGGTTGGCGGTTAGCGTAATCCCTAGTGGCCCTAGGTGGTTGAACCCAAACCGAGATACGAAAACGTGCAATAGGTAAGCGTAATCCCTAGCAGCCCTAAGTAGCATAAGTCCTAGTTGTACAAACAATAATTCATGTTGGAAGACCCTAGCTAGGTTTAGGGTAACAGTCCAAACCGATCTTAAGGATCATGGAACTATGTTAAAGTAATATAGAATCTCATGGGAAAGCCCGTATGGTCTACGGCAAGGGACTGAACATTTACATGGAATAAAACATACAAGTTGAGTAACCTATATATGCGATATATTAGGTTGACATGGACCATTACACGACTTTTGAGTGAGGGTCATTCTTGGTTAACACATGACACGGTGGGGATACTAGTACGGTAGGTGCAGAGCTAAAATACAGGATAGATATCACGGGGCGTTATACGTGACAGATATCTTGGGGATATTATACTTGATAGAAACCTGACGATGTGATACCTTGTTTTATCTTGACATCGTAATTTATCATGACACCTTAGTTTATCTGAGTTCAGTAGTTCATCCTGTTATTTTGATTTAGCTTATCTATCTTGTTATCATGCTTATGTTCATCTCAGTTTCTCATGTCAGTTAACTTTACTAGTTTTTATGCTAATAGTAGATAGGGCTTACTCAGTCTTTTTGACTGACCCGTTTTGTTTCGCCTCTTTTCTTCCGTTTCCCCCCCCCCAGGTTACAGGGAGGAAATACTGTTGTTTAGTTCGGACTTCTTCTGCTTGAAGGTCATCATGGATGGCTTGGACTTTTCTTGGCTAATGGCTACTTTACTGTTTTTACTTGGGGAATAATTTTTGAAAATGTCTTTATGCTTCTTTACTATTGCAAGACAGGTTTTGATGTACTCTGATGTAAAAGGCTTTAGACCTTATTTATTCATGTTATGAAAGTTTGATTTTACTTCCGCTATTTTATATGTTCTGTCTTGTGATATTTCTGTGCATGTTTACCAATAATGCCCCTCTAAAGCTAGTGCATTCCTTTGCGAGTGACCCTAGCGGAGGCGGGGTGTTACACGTGGTATCAGAGCAGAAGGTTACCAGACTGGGCAAAAGTTTTTAAAGACCTTCTGAAAACTATTTGAAAAAAAAAACCGTTTACAAAGAAGCATTTTTCAAGAAAATTTTCTTTTAAAAGAAAAAGGCTATTCCCCAAAGGCCATTAGCACTATCCTTGTTTCCTTAATTGAGTCTCTTTTCCTTTCTTTCCTCCATCTGTTGTCACAGTAGTTTTAACTGCGATTAGTCTTTTCTACCTACGAAAGTGCTTTCCATACGATGGAGGTGGTTCTCGAGAGACTAGTGGCCGCGTTATATGAAAGGATCGTGAGAAAGAAGGATAAAGGATACGAGCTTAAGGAGGAGCAACTTGTTGGTATGGCTTAGTCCTCAAAGGAGGGAGAAAGATGAACAATGAAACCCATGACGAGAGAGTACCTTTGGCATGGTAAAACGGGGCGGATAGTTAAGTATTATGGGACAAGGACAAGATCATCGGGAGGGCAGTAGTATGCTCTCATTTCTAGAGTACCTCGGAAGGAGGGTAACGATCTTGTTAAAGGTTTAGCTTTTCTTCTCTATCATCCCGTTAGGACTTTGTTGTTCGTATCATTTAAGTCTGCTTCGATAGTTGAGTCTCTGCACCTTAAGTACTAGCGTAATAGAGAATCCCATTTTTGTCTCAAAGTCCTATTGGAGAATCAGTCCATTTATACATGACTTGTTTGGATTTGGGAATGTCTATGCCAAGTGTTGAGTTTGGAAATAATGCTTATGTTTATAAGCTATGGATGGATTCTAGGGATGAAGTGGTTATCCAGTAGGGGGTGCCACTCTCGGTTTTGATAGGAGGGTAGTTAGACCTTTTGACTAGCCTTGGTAATGCCCTCGAAGTATCGGGTAACCTTTTTGAGGTTCTGTCATGACTGGTTACTTAGAATCCCTTGATGCCTTTATTGGAAATTTGAAGCCCGATCGAGTGGTGTTCGCCAATAAGACGGATGGTTTACTTCATTTATGCATGGGTTATAGAGATCACCCTAGTAAGTGCGCATGATAACCCGATTGACATCTGTTTACTTTCAAGAGAAAGTTCTTCTACATGGAATGCCTTATAGTATATAAACGAGATCCAAGATTCACTAGTGAATTTTGGAAAGCTTGCATGAGATCATGAGTACGCAGTCATGTTTGCGTCAAGTATTCTAGGAAAAGGATAAGTGCAAGTGGAACGAGAGGCGACGAAGAAATGAGTTCCAGCTCATGTTATGGAAACAGGAATAAGAAGCTACAAAATCGCGAAGTTAAAAGACGACTTTGATGGTCAAAGACTAGATACGCGCATGATATCTCTTTTTGGGAGTATATCCTTGATCCTTGTTTTCTGTAGAGCTTACTTGTAGGCTATCTTTTGTGGACATCCTCTCGGTCCTATTCTCCGTTACAAACCCTGTAAGGAGTTTGTCCTGTTTATCTTCTCGACCCTGTTTCAGGGAATTCTAGGTAGAACCCTATGGATGTAAACATGTATTTGAAACATGTTATGATTGATATGGTTGCAAGTGGTTGCTCGTGGATGCGCGAATACACATTAGATACTAGCTCGACTCGGTCACATTTCATATTGCATATGCACGAGTATTTATACTTGTTTATGGATGAAATCGAATGTATTATCATGCGGTTGTTGCGTATGAATGAATGATTGTGCACGCATATAGTATCTATATGACTAGGACTATTTGCATACATGTTGGATTCATGGCACTATACATATTTTGCATTAGAAAGATTATTCAGGCCTGATCATTAGCATTAGCTAAGGAACATGTACACACACGTTTTGCATATATTCATACAGCATTAGAAATCATCTAAGGACAATGGTTGCTTGTGGATGATGTTTTGAGTAGATGGATGATGGATGGTAGGATATGTTCTTCCTAACTTGGAGATTTCGGGGACGAAATCCTAAAAGGTGGGGAGAATGTAACAACCCGTATTTTCAATAACCTATTATAACATAAATGGAGGCAGAATTAAACTGTAAAATTTGAATCAAGGGAAACGGGCTATGCCATTGCGTTCGTCTCGGAAAAATACGCGAAATAGAGTCCGAGTTTTCGAAAATCGGAGTCCGTATGACCAAGATATGGCCTCGCGAAGTTTCACGAAAAATTCCCAAATTAAAGTATACTTAATTAAGTGAAATGGGTTGCGCAGAGAAATATATATATATATATATTGAAATATATATATATATATAATTGAAAATTAAATAAATAAATATGCAAAAATGTTCAAAACAGCGAATTGGGAGAGGGAATAACCGAACCGGCCGATTTTTGAGGTCGACCCGAGCCTGCTGGGTCGACTAGGGGTTAATCCAGGGTGTTTGGATGTCAACCCGTGGGCCGATTCGCTCAAATGCAGATTTTGCATTTGGATGGTTCTCATGGTTCATCTTTAATCTAAAGGCCCTATATGGTTCCTACACTTGACTTCTTCCCCAAGACATGCTTTGATGGCTTGGATTGAATCTAGGTTTAATCCTATGGCCTAAAACACTTGCCTAATCTATAAATAAGACCCTAACCTATCCTAAATTCTCATTATTCATTCATGCAACTAAACTATGGCAAAATTTTACCTCTCATGGCCTCCACTCTCTTCATAAAATTTCTAAATGGTTTCTATGAGAGATTTTCCATGCATACAAGTGTTTTCAAGCTTGTATGAGTGTCATTAGCTTGCATTCAAGTCAAGTTTCTATCTTTGCATCATAAAACAAGGGTTTTGATCATTTTGGCTCAAGGGTTTTTATGTTAGAGCTTGCATTTTGGGTCTATTTGATTGCATAAGGGCTTTGTCATATCTTTTGTGCCTTCATAGCAATGTAAGCCCTTTCCCTACTCTTAGATATTAACTATGAAGTTAAATGTTCATGTTGCAAGTTTGGGTTTGATCATTGAGTATGATACATGCTATCATGTCATGCAAGTTTATGAAGTCATTATCTTGATCTTGTGAGCTAAAAGCTACAACCTTTATGTTGAAATGTTGCATTAGGCAACATGAGAACCCTCATAACCTTTATGTCAACTTGCATATGAAGTCATAACCCTTATATGATGATATATGCGAGTTACTAGTCATCATTCCATATCTTTTGTCACCATGATTCTCTTATGTGCCAAGTTTGGGTTTATGCATGTTTTGAGGCTTAAGAATGTAACATGCAAGTTAATGAACACATTTGTGCCTCATTTGCCACCATGATTAACTTGTGGCTTAATATCCATTTTTGTCATGCCTTTGCCAAGTCTCTTCTTTTAATCTATTACGTTGTCGCGAACGTATATGCGAGTTTAAAAGCGTTGGGTTATGTTATGGGTAATTTCTAATGACATGAAAATACAACTTGAAAACATGACTTGAAATATAACATGGAAGTTGACATGTAAGTATGCATAAAAACATAAGCTTGGGAATTTACCTATTAAGTTAGGTCTACCCTTTGGGAATTTACCTATTAAGTTAGGTCTACCCAAATGCTTGAAAACTTGTAACATGTTTTGGGAAACATGATGGACATGACACTTAGATAATATAAGTGTGGCCAACTCGAGTTGGATTGAGTTTGCAACGTAAAACTACCCGGAACCGACCGGCCTAACTAGTAGTTGCAAACAATAGGACCCAATGTGAGAAGTTGGTCATGTTGTGCTTGAACCCGAGGTTAGACCAAGTTGTGGTGTAAAGCTACCCGGAACCGACCGGCTTAACTAGTAACCACAACAAAGTCTAATGTGAGAGGTGAAGGTGCATTAAGTAATTAATGCCACATGATAGGGTTAAGTTAATTTGATTAATGACTCTTAACCAAATATGACATGGACAAATGGGTTAAGTAATTTGATTAGGCTAATGATACTTAACAAAACATGACAAGGTTGGGTAGGTTAAGTAACTTGATTTGCCTAATGACACTTAACCATTTTTATATGACTAGTGGATGGGGTTAAGTTAACCAACACTTAATCAATCCAACGCGATAACTTGGTAAGGTTAAGTAAGTTTTCTTAATGACGCTTAACCGAAAAATACGGTTAACGAATGGGGTTAAGATTAGACTCAACTAGTCTAAACATGGAAATCGGATGGGGTTAAGTTAGCCTAGACTTAATTAATCCCACTTGGAAGTTTAATGGGGTTAAGTTAAACACTTAACTAATCTAAACATGATGAATTGATGTGGTTAAGTGACCTATACTTATCCAATCTAACTCGTTAATTTATTGTGGTTAAGTTAACCAATACTTAACCAATATAACGTGAAAACATGATAAGGCTAAGTCACGAATCGCTTGAATACACTTGACCGATTTGACTAAGTAAATTGATAGGGTCAAGTTAATATATACTTAACCAATCTAGAATGATAATTGGACGAGGTTAAGTCGTGAATTGCTTAATATACTTAACCAACTTGAGCATGGTTTGTAGGGTTAAGCCTTGAACTTGGATACTTAGCCAATTTTGACAGGATTTGTAGATGGGTTAAGTCATGAACTTAAGTGACACTTAATCCATTATGTAAACCCTAGTTCTGAGGATTAGGTGGATAACCGTAGTTAACAAGGATAACGGGAACAATGCTAAGTGGTAAACCTTAGTTGAAGAATAACTAAGTAATGATTCTTAGTCAAGGAAATTTAGACCAGTTCATAGATAGATGAGTAACCTGATACGGTAGGTCATCGTTTAAGTATACGAGTAGGAGCAAGTATCTGATTTAGATAAAGGCTCCAGCGAACTGGGTATCGAAGCAGCGGCTTCGGGGAACGTGAGGATATTCTTGGTATCCCTCTATGAGCTGCCAGGTGATTATACTAGGCTCATGAGAGGTTAAGGTCTGCGTTAGAAGAACCAAGAGTATGCCTTGGTTGCTATACGAGCGACCTAAAGACGGGGATGGATAGGGGATAGTCGACGGTACACGGTCGTACCCTAGATAGCATTTCGTCAGGCTACCTACCATCTTTGGTCAAGCGTGTACGTACGGAAAGGCAGAGAACACCCAAAAGACCATAATTGCTATCTAATTATGGTTGCGGTAAGGCTTGGATGTGGGTTTGCCAGTGTTGTGTTCTCATACAGGATTTATCCTATCTTGTCTTTCACTAGTTGAGGGAGTGGTCTCGTGGGACCATAGCCACGTATAAGAAAAACAGACCTTAGCATCGGCAGATAAATCGAAAGCTCCCGACCGAGTCCTGTATTTCTTGATTTGCCCTGTGACAGGACTCGGATGGCACGATGTGATACATGTGCATACGGTCATGGAAAAGCGATTCACGATGAATGCGTGGGAAAAAGGGCGCAGTTGGCGGTTAGCGTAATCCCTAGTGGCCCTAGGTGGTTGAACCCAAACCGAGATACGAAAACGTGCAATAGGTAAGCATAATCCCTAGCAGCCCTAGGTAGCATAAGTCCTAGTTGTACAAACAATAATTCATGTTGGAAGACCCTAGCTAGGTTTAGGGTAACAGTCCAAACCGATCTTAAGGATCATGGAACTATGTTAAAGTAATATAGAATCTCATGGGAAAGCCCGTATGGTCTACGGCAAGGGACTGAACATTTACATGGAATAAAACATACAAGTTGAGTAACCTATATATGCGATATATTAGGTTGACATGGACCATTACACGACTTTTGAGTGAGGGTCATTCTTGGTTAACACATGACACGGTGGGGATACTAGTACGGTAGGTGCAGAGCTAAAATACAGGATAGATATCACGGGGCGTTATACGTGACAGATATCTTGGGGATATTATACTTGATGAAAACCTGACGATGTGATACCTTGTTTTATCTTGACATCGTAATTTATCATGACACATTAGTTTATCTGAGTTCAGTAGTTCATCCTGTTATTTTGATTTAGCTTATCTATCTTGTTATCATGCTTATGTTCATCTCAGTTTCTCATGTCAGTTAACTTTACTAGTTTTTATGCTAATAGTAGATAGGGCTTACTCAGTCTTTTTGACTGACCCGTTTTGTTTCGCCTCTTTTCTTCCGTTCCCCCCCCCAAAAGGTTACAGGGAGGAAATACTGTTGGTTAGTTCGGACTTATTCTGCTTGAAGGTCATCATGGATGGCTTGGACTTTTCTTGGCTAATGGGTACTTTACTGTTTTTACTTGGGGAATAATTTATGAAAATGTCTTCATGCTTCTTTACTATTGCAAGACAGGTTTTGATGTACTCTGATGTAAAAGGCTTTAGACCTTATTTATTCATGTTATGAAAGTTTGATTTTACTTCCGCTATTTTATATGTTCTGTCTTGTGATATTTCTGTGCATGTTTACCAATAATGCCCCTCTAAAGCTAGTGCATTCCTTTGCGAGTGACCCTAGCGGAGGCGGGGTGTTACAAGCTTCAAGTTTGTTGCAGCAGTTGCCTGCGGGGATCGCGAATTTGAAGAGGCGTAAGCAGTTGTGTGGTAGATGGATGGTGCGGTGGTAGTTTCATGCATGAAGCAGTTTCAGGGAGAAGAAGTTATTACATTGGGGAAGTATTTGCACGAGCTAGAGCGTTGTGTGCATTTGTTGTTGCCTTGTGTATAAATTTGCATGTAAGTATGTGTTTTCCTTGAAGTGTGTTAGTGAAGTGAAGGCAACAGGCCTTGGGAGACATAAGCATCAGGTGATACACATGATAAATGGAGTGGAAGCATAGAGAAAAACATGTTCAAAATAAAAAAATGCAAACGTGAAGCAAGGAAACAGATCCATGCAAATATAAGAAGTGAAATAGAGCTACTATTCATATTGGAGAGTTTGGGCTGTGTGTTGCTTTGCGGTGCTTAGCAATGATGCAAATTTGATAATAATAAAGAATGAAAAAAAAGAATGCCAGGCGACTGAAAGAAAGATGTTGGAAACTAAGAAGAAGAGAGGGACACGGGTTTTCGGGTTTTGGTTGATTGGGCTGAGTAAATAAAAAAACGAGGCAGTTGTGTTCCTTTCTTTTTGGTTTGCATGCTTTGCATAGAAGTTGTGTTAGTGGATCAACGAGGTTGTGATAGCAAGATAGCATGTACTATTCATATAAGGGGAATTTGCAAAATAATCCTTGCCAATGTGCACCATTGCACATTTGAGGATGAGAAAAGGAAGTTGTCTGATCAGGTGAGATGAAATGGGAAGCTAGTTGACTTCGGCTCATTCCAATTATGGAAGGTAGTAGGAAGTTAGTTTTGTGTGAGATGGTGGTTGGTTTGATGTGGAATATGGAGAAATAGAGATAGCAGAGAAAAGAATTGTGGTTTTAGGGAATGAAGCAAATTTGAACAAATTGTGGTTTTAGGGAATGAAGCAAATTTGAATGGTTGTTCAGGTTGTAAGGGAGGAACTTATAGTGGTAGGGCTGGTTGATATGTGATGTTGGACATGTTGTATGATGAAAATATGAAGGTGGAGAATGAGGTAATGCAGTTGTTGGTTGACAGCTATGCAGTTAAAGCCCCGCAATATCCCCGCTATAGCCCATAGCGCTCTTCAGCCGCTACGCTATTTCAATTTAGCACTGATGAACAGTAGATCCGCTTTTAGCCTCACTATATTCCGCTGCATCCGCTAAATCAAAGCTTTTTAGCATCCGCTTTAGCAATATTAATATATAGAGCCTGATTTGACTAGTTCTCTTTTAAAAATAATCTGTAATGTTAGCGTAAAGTGCTAAATTTTAGTCATAGGTGCCTAATATATGGTAATAATCAATTACATTCATCAAATTTAGCATGCATAAATACGATATTCCATGATTTTGTTATATAAGATTAGTTAATATTAGTTTCTTATACACATATAATGTGAGAAAGATAATTAATTAATTTTCAAATATTTGGTTTCACATATATTGAATCTTTTTACGTCTTTGTTGTAGCCTCGCTATTTCCCCACTTTATCCCCGCTACACCTTTTTGCACCTCCACCGCTATAGAACCGCTAAGCTCTTTAACTGCACAGGTTGACGGTGAGGTTTTGTAGTTGGAGATGGCGATTGTTGAGAAGAGGAGTGATTGAACTGTCGGTGATGATGATATGGTTGTAGTCTGAGGTTATTGTTAGCAATGAGGATAGTGAAGTGAAACTGAAATAGGAAGTAGAAATGCATAGCAAAAATGATGTGATTAAACGTAGTAGGCCGTTGAAGCTTGGTAGATGTTTGTTTTGGTGCTTTGTCAAAGCTGATGGAGTTGCAGTGAAGTTTGGAGGTAATGTGTTGGTCTGGATTGTATGAGAAAGGCAGGGAAGTGGGTATAGTTGATTGGCAGAGAAAACGTTTAATACAAGCTGCTGGAAGACGGAGATAGTTGGAGTGATAGTGGTAGTTGGACTTGGTGGAAGTGGATGTTAGCATTAAGAAGACATTCAGCAGAACGTTGGTTGTTGATGTGATAGCGAGGAAGACGGTGTCAGTCGTGGGGTTGGATATTTTTGGAGTGCTCGAGAACTGTTTGATGATATGCCTAAGAGAAGATAGGAATGCCTGCATGTGAAGCATGTGAGTTTGTGAGTGAAACAGACATGGTTTCGTGTCATCCAACGAGAAAATGAGGAAGAGCCACAGCTCTAGGTTGTTGGGGAGATAGCATGGTATAGAAGGATGACCCAAGTAGAGAGGTCCATGAGTCCTTAAGAGGAAACCAACAGTTTTTGTTGATGGTTAAAGTACCAATCAATGTGAAACCGTTGAGCATGTCCAATCAGATAGAAGTGAAAGTTGAGATCAAGTTCGTCTATGCAAGACGATAATGAAACTGAGAAGCACGATTCATTGCTTTATAAAATTAGATGTTAGCACATCTATTTTAAGAGAGGGAGTCAAGAATAAGTCTCCTAATCTGTAGGGGTTGATCTTGTCTATTAGCATGTTTAGTACATGGTGTTTGTCCTAATCTTTAAGGATAGTTGTCCTAATTTTATGTCGTTCAATTTTTTCAATTTAGTTCGTGTATTGCCTTATAAAGGCTTCCGTCTTTCTAATAAAATTGATAATCTTTTCGAGTGCCCATATCCATATCTGTTGTTCTTAACACATTGTCATTGAAGGAAAGCATAACTAAAAGCTTGATTCACTTCAAGAAATCTCTAAGGAATATTTCTGGCTGTGTAATGCTTACTTTGGTATGTATTATTAATGTTCAATTTAAACAAAAATAAATACACGCTAATTTTGATTTCGATTATTACAGTATTGGTTATGTGAGTGATCGACACTTTCTAAGTAATTAGAAAAGCGCGATATTTTAAACAAATTCTGCAAGCGCATAGATCGTGTAGTATGCAGGTCGAATCATAGGGAGGTAAATTAAACTAAATTATTTATACAATTTCTTGGGCGAGCTAGATGAAATTTGGAGATTCGGTTGAAAAACAATAAAGCTATTATTGATTTGAATCAGATCTGAATCTAATCAAATCTATATTCAATCCAATATGACCTAGGAAAGCAATAAACATGAAAGAGATTAAAATTGTAGAAATTAAATAACAAATAGAAAATAAATTAGGATTACCGCTGGATCTAATCAGACGGTCCAATGAAAATACGTGAAAAATACAAATAGTGCTCTACCAAATCTAATTGTGTAGACAACACTAATTGCTAAGAAAATAAAAAATGCAGAAAAGAGGAAAAAGAAGAAAAATTTATTGATTATCGAATGATTTTTACAATGAGAATACAAGGGTATTTATAGGATAGATAGCCAACCCTAACCCTAAACCTAATACAATGACAAATGGGCCTTAGGGAAATCACAAAAAAGTTTACAATGAGAATTACAAATGGGCCTTAGTGAAATCTAATAAATTTGGGCCTTTCCTCTTTTCCTCTTGCTTACTTGACAATTCTTCATTGATTTTTGATATGCATAGCACTTCTTCCAATTATTTTCTTGTCCAAAAAGCAACTGGATGTGAGATCTTCGTCAGCAAGTCTTCAATTGTAAATATATAGCAATTTGATCTCTATTTTCCATTTTTTTGACTGTATGTGGCTTAATCAGCATATCTGTAAAAGTGACAAAACAATACATAAGTAATATTTATTTATATACAAAAGAAAAGATATAAGAGCATAAAATAAACCCATTTCTATGTTAATCAAATACCTCTACACTTTTCTTTTACTCGTCCTCGAGTAAAACAAAAAATGAAAAACTACATTGGATAGGTCAAACTTTCGTAGGAAACATGATTGCGTTGAGCGTATGCAATAAGCCATTAAACCTCTAGGTGACCCTGGTAGGACGAGTGGTGTCTCGTGAGGGTTTTCAGCGGATACTACCCACAAAATCCAAATGCAGTATGCTATGGTTCTAATGCTACTACATGAATGAACAGACATATGCAAATGAAAACATGACTTATTTCAGGAAAGTGGTACAACAAATTAAACTAACAATTTCTAGTCAGTTGATTATATTTTAGATACCTCAACCTGTCACAAATTTTCAACATAATTCAAGTTTTCAATGTTAAACTCAAGTTTGGCCAGTTGGTTATGTCGATTAGCCATGAAATAAATTCTTCGTTTTCTTGTCACAGTTCGCAAAATGTTATTATTATTTCCTTATGTATGGCTAGTCAAATCAATAAGGTCAAGAAATGTTTGGGCATCATCGCTTATTCTCTATCTCTATAAAAGTTAAAATTTATGATTAATTACCTACACCTAACTTAAAGACCAAGGTATACCACCCATATACTGTCTTGCGGACTAACGGAGAGTTAGGACAGAGCTTGGCAGATTGTGCAGACCGACGCTGACTTTGTCAACAACATGTCGATAATCCTTAGGTGTCCAACTCAAAAAATGAGACCAAGATATACCAGTGTTGACTTTGTCAACAACATGTCGGATAGAGCTTGGCGGGTTTGCACACCAACGCTAGATTTACAAGCAACATTGGATACCATTGGATTACTATTATTATTATTGAAAATATAAGAGCAAGAGAGAGTTACACGAATTCAGCTTAACGCAACTTAGTTTTAAAGATTCGAAAAGCCAATATAAGTATTTTAAGTCCTCCACTCATTTAAACAAAGACTACAATATAAAATAGACTTCATGACCATCACCTAAGAATCTCCATATGTACCGGTTACACTGTTATCCCTCAAAATTCAACTTTTCATTATATTTATTATTCGATCTTAGTTGAGAAAAATAATACTATCAATTGATTAACAATCGTTAACTTATTCTGTTGTATCAATCTAAAATGAGTCGTATTTTTAGATTGATGGTATGTTCCTACGATTAGAATGCATGATGGTCCTAAATGAAAAGAAAGAATTTTTTTAAAAGAAAAATGAAAAGAATGCAATGCAAACTTCCCCCACACTAGAACTAATCAGTGTCCACACTGTAAATATTTTTTTCTAAATTTAAAAGATCATACCCAAGGTGAATGAGATGCAAAATTATTTGTAGAATGAAATGCAATTTAACTATATGTAAGAATGGATCATATGTACAATGATATATGTGTTTGCGATGCAAAGAATGCCACCAACTTTTTCCTCTACACTTGGTTCTAGCCCAATGAATCAGATTTCCACTATGTCTAGGCATGTTTCTAATAAGCAAAGATTTTTGAAAACCATCTCATCTTTATACCTAGATTTATTGTTCAGTAGATAAATATCCAGTGTCATCCTAATCCGATGTTTTTCAACAGAAGTAATGCTTCCAAGATGATTCATGTGTTCCACAAATTTATCAGTGTAATTGTCCAAAAATTTGTGATCGTATATAAACTCAGTTACAATCGTAAAATTTAAATTCTGAGTGTTGTTCAAGACTATGTGATCACATTTCTCAATTCCATTGCTGGACAACATATTTTCGATCCTAACAACTTCAAGTTCGTTGGAAGTTTCCTCAAAGTTAAAAATTTCAAACTTGGATTCGTGGCCTGATTCTATTTCATCCTCATTAGGCAATTCATCCTCATACAATCCAAAAAATTCATGTTCATTAAAATCCCTTTCCAATTTTGAGTTTTTGAAAAATATAACATTTTCATTTTATTCAATTTCAAAAATTTTAAGTTTCTCGCAGCCTAAAAGAGAAAGATCGAAATCTGAGCTTAAATCTTTTTCCTGAAAAGAGTTGAAGTCCAAATCATTTAATGAATTGTGAACAACTGCATTAGATGGTTATTCTCAATTTCCAATGTTGTTATTTGAAAATTTTCACTATCAGTAAAGAATGGATTATTTTCTTATTCATCGCATGTTTGAATTTGATTTTGTTGCTTGAGTTGTTCTTTAAAAGACGTCATTAAACAAAGAAGTTCATCAAGCTGTCTATCTTGCCTTTCTACCCTCTCTCTAAGAATGTTAAGTGATATTCTTCAGAATTGTTGATTTGAGAGCTCTCGTTTGGGATTTCTTGATTCTCAAAATTATAGTCCCTATCAATTTCACAATCAATATTATTTCCAATGTGGTGGTTGTTTGAATTTTCGTAAAAATGACAATGATATTGGAAATCATTTTGATTATATAAATTATGTTCGTAACCAAATCTGTTAAAATTCGAGAAAAAATTGCAATTTTGGTTATTTTCAAGATGTTGATATGAGCTATAATTTTGAAAATTTTGGTTTACAACCCCATATTGATGTGGATCAACGCCATATTGAGATTCAAAGCAATTTTGATGTGGATGTGTTCCATAATCGAAATTATTGAAATTTGAATTAAAATCGCAATTTCGATCATTTATATGATTTTGAAAATTGTTGGCACTAGGCTCACGAAATTTCGGAAAATTTTGCGTCATGAGTTGTAATTCATATTCATACTCTTCAAGAGGACGTCTACTCTGGTTATTAACCCACAATTCTCTCAAGGATATTTTTGAATCAGACGTTTGAATGAAGGGTTGTGCTCTATTAATTAACTGACTCAATTAGAAGGGGAAAGAGGGTCTTTTGGTCGTTCATGCATAATATAAATACTAAGGGATACGACCAATGTTTTATAGGTAGTATGCAACCTCTTTTGCTAATAGTTCGATAAATTGAACTACTATATATTCGCGATCCAATTATACGAGACAATCAACTTCACAAAGCACCACTTTTCAATTATGTTATTTTGCAAATCAAATCAAGCTTTATAATTGAAAAACGACGATAGTGATGATTTTATTTATGGAAATTCGTTCCTCACAAATAGATTCAGAAAATTCAGTCATAGAACAATAACAAAATTGAAAAAATTGTACAAGTAAGCCGCTGCCCCTGCACAAGATTTTTACAAGCAACTTCTATATTTTTTTTCTTTGCGGTAAAGCACCTGTAGAGTTCAGAAAATATTACAGTGGGTATGGCAGTCTGTCTAGAGCAATTGAGTGGCACTGATAATTTTAACTTCACTGTTTGCAATTTTCTCCACCTCTGAATTCCTTATTTAATTGCTTTGAACTCTTCACGCTTTGGCCTTTGATTGAAGTCCCTTTTTTTAGGAAAAAAGAAAAGAAAAGGAAAATGTGCTGAAAATAGGAAAGAAGATTGAAAGGAAAGCAAATAAACAGAAAAAATAAAAAATAAATCAAAAGAAAAGAAAATAAATAAAAATAAAACTATCAAAACAACTAGACTAGAAAAATAAAATATATAACAAGCTAGACTAACTCAGAAAGAAAAAAAAGAAACTGGACTCGAAAACAAACTAGACTCACTCAACAAAATCAAAACGGGACAGAACTAAAACTAAGTTGGAAAAGAAAAACAAAAACAAAAATAAATTATAAACTAGGCTAAACAATTGACTCACACTAAATATAATAAAATAAACTAACTAACAAAAAAAAATCATGCATTCAAAAGGAAACAAATCAAAGGGCCAATTTTCAGAACAATCCCTTTTATTTCAAATCAGGGAATACTAGTCACTGGAGCAAAGAAGAAGATATAGGAAACAAATCACACCCGGCTCAGCAAATCACGCCTCCCTTCTAAAACAAATCATGCACCACTACAAATAAACATCGGATCATCCCTATACAAAAAAAAAACACCACTAACTGATATAAATAACGCGTATTCAATGGGCCAATAAATCACCAAAAATTTTATTTCTCTGGAACGAATCACGGAGATGATAATTGGGGTTTCCAAATCGGATTTTGGGATTTCGAATATTTGGCTATTGGTGTTCTTGTGTTTCGATTTCGCGATATGAGGATGACGGTGTAGATTTGCGAGTAGGGTTTCAGGTTTGAATTTGGTTTTCACGATTTGTTAAACGATTCGGATATGAAGAGGATGAACGTGATGAGTAGTCTGGGTTTTGGAATTTGTGATTGAAGGTGATAGATGTGCGGATAACTGTTCGGAAGGTTGCAGGAGATACTATTGATCGGCTATGTTGTTGGTTTGGCAACTGTGTCAACGGGTGCTGGTTTGTGGAGTTCAGAGGCTGCAGATTCGAGTTGGATTTCGGTTGAGGGGTTTTGGAGGTTTTTTTGAAGTGCGTTGGGTGATGGGTAGATGGTGACGAGGATGGGCGTATTGATTGTTGGGGTGTGTGATGAAGATATTTGTGCGCAGGGAAGAAATCGGGTAGACACAGCAAGAAATCAAAAGGAACTAGAATATAAAAGAAAGGAACTGAAAACAAAAGACTAAGTATTTTTTTTCTCTCAATTAGAAGATTACTTTACCCATGTATAGTACGAAATCTAATCAATCAAGATTTTTTTTCTATATATACAAGAATATAAAAGAAAAAAATAAAAAGAAAAAAAAAACTAACACGAATCGGAAATTAAATAAATAATAAAATTCAACCATTACCTCCCCAGCAACGGCGTCAAAAACTTGATCGACGCTTTCTAAGTAATTAGAAAAGTCCGATATTTAAATAAATTTTGCAAGCGCACAGATCGTATAGTATGCAGGTCGAATCACATGGAGGTAAATTAAATTATTTATACAATTTCTTGGGCGAGTTAGACGAAATTTGGAGATTCGATTGAAAAACAATAAAGCTATTATTGAATTGAATCAGATCTGAATCTAATTAAATCTATATTCAACCCAATATGACATAGGAAAGCAATAAACAGGACAGAGATTAAAATTGTAGAAATTAAATAACAAACAAAAAATAAATTAAGATTACTGCTGAATCTAATCAAACGACCAATCACTAATTAAAATAAGTGAAAAATACAAATAATGCTCTACCAAATCTAATTGTGTAGACAACACTAATTGCTAAGAAAAAAAATGCAGAAAAGAGGAAAAAGAAGAAAACTTTATTGATTCTCGAATGATGTTTACAATGAGAATACAAGGGTATTTATAGGATAGATAGCCAACCCTAACCCTAATACAATGACAAATGGGCCTTAGGGAAATCACAAAAGAGTTTACAATGAGAATTACAAATGGGCCTTAGTGAAATCTAATAAATTTGGGCCTTTCCTCTTTTCCTCTTGCTTACTTGACAATTCTTCATTGATTTATGATATGCATAGCCCTTCTTCCAATTATTTTCTTGTCCAAATAGCAACTGGATGTGAGATCTTCGTCAGCAAGTCTTCAATTGTAAATATACAACAATTTGATCTCCATTTTCCAATTTTCTGACTGTATGCAGCTTAATCGGCATATCTGTAAAAGTGACAAAACAATACCCAAGTAATATTTATTTATATACAAAAGATAAGGTATAAGAGCATAAAATAAACACATTTCTATGTTAATCAGTGAGCATATCAAAATTGTTATCTTCAAAAAAGTTACTAACTCCACATTACCAAGCATAGCTAAATGGAATCTCATCATATTGAGATATAGGATATCTTATGATGGTATGAAATACCTCCCAAAATCAAACTTACCACTATTTTTAAACAATTATGTTATTCGTTAATTTTGCAATTAAAATGTCAAATAATATTATATAGAATTTTTTGTATGTAGATCAATAGTTGCAAAATATCAATGATTATGAAAAAAATTGCCTGAAGAAGTTGGAGAAAATGAGGAAAGAGTAAGTTTAGAAAACAACCAAGGTTTCAAATTCCAATGAGATAATTTGGGACAACAAAGTACGATGCAGTTTCAAATTCAACTGCTAGAGTCAAAGTTAAAGGACATGCAAAATCAATTGTGTAAAGAAATTCAGTTGAGAAAGAAAAAATACTTGGTGATTATTAAACTCTTGAAATAAAATAATTTTAGAACAAAACTTCAAACTTCCACAAGTACCAACAACAATGAGAACACAAGAAAAATACAGTTGTGCAACGACAAATTCATGAATTTAACACCAACATTCAGGTTGATCAACACACAAGAATACATTGAATTGATGGAGTCAAAAGCACCAACCGCAAGTAAAAAAGGAAGATTAGGGCCAACACGAAGAATTCAACATTGACAATGCAGAAAAAATATAAGCATAAAAACAATCTTCAATGATTCAACGAATAAAAACGGGAAGAAAAAGAGCAAAAAAAGAAGATTTGGATTTTACTTATGAGAAACCAAAAAGAAAAAACATTCAAAAAGATGATGAAGGTAAAGTCGAAGAGACGAAAATTGTTGATGTTGAAAACATAGATATACCAAAAAAAAAATTACATTGCCTTCATCTTTTAGACAATGCAAAAATGCCTGGTATTTTTTTTTTTGAGCTTAACGGTTGTGTAGAGCACATCTACACACCCGATTGTATAATAATGCTAGTAAAAATATATAAGTCGGTCAACAGGCCTGACCGATAGCGCAAATAGTACTGACAATGCATGCAGATTGCATGCAAAAGAATTCGATGTGCATAACACAGTTAAGTACATAGGTAAATAATATACATGCTAACCAAAATAACCACCAAACTACAAACTACATCACCACCCATACGAGCCACCAGGTAAGGATCCAAGACATTAACACGAACTAGCCAAAAAACCAGAAAAGGTTTACCAGAGGCATAAGGGAGCGTTGAACATGACGAGCTTACCATGACCTTGGGAGGTATTGCCGTTGCTGGATGCCATAAGCGTCGGAGCTTACAACAGACTCGCCCCAAACAATTGCAGTGTCCATGATAGTGGAGATGTACGGTGCTGGTTGTGTACCATGATAGGAGATGTACTTATAACATGATTTGATCGAGAAAGTTCTCTTGAACTGAGCTTCCATAATATAGTATCAGGGTTTTGGTTCAGGTTTGTGGATTGAATGATGAGTAGCACTTCTTGGATATCTTGGATGGTTGATGGGTGGAAATAGGAGGTGGGCATTAAAGCTGCCATGCCTAGATGGGCTGCTTCCACAACGGAGATGTTAGGATTAGGGCAAATGGCGTATAGGGTGGGATAGAAGTGTGAGAGCCGAAAGTCTTAGTACCAGGTGCCATGCCAGAGGGAGCGGTTGAGACTGTTCTGTACCTTAATGGGGAAAAGGTGCTTGATGCGGGGTAGAGATCTTAGAACTCAACTCCAGAACGTGAGGGGCGAGAATTTGGTGCAGAGTGTAGAATTGAAATTGGTTGTTTATTGTAGTAGAGGGCCAGAATGAGGGATTTCCACATGTAGTTAGCAGAAGCCATACACTACCAAATCCATTTGGCAAGAAGAGCCAGGTTGAGCAGATGGATGTCCGGGATGCCAAGCCTTCCTGCATCCATATCTAAGCAAACAGACTTCTAACTGACTAGGGATTTTGCAGGACCCTCATGCCATAAGAATGACCTACGAGTCTGATCAATGCATTTGATTACCCCAGCATGGGGCCTTGTGGACAGAAAGCCAATATAGAGGTAGAGCCGATATAATAGCTTTAACCAAAACAAGTCGTCCAGCCGCAGAGAGCGAGGAGGCTTTCCATAGGGCAAGTCTCGAGTCCACTTTGGATATTAGGGGATGCCAATCACTCCGATAGAGCTTCCCGAGATGGATTGGAACACCCATATAGGTTTATGGGAAGTCCATGAGTTGGCAATTGAGCATGCTAGCCACAAAAGGGCCAAGATGATTTGCACTGCCCAACATGTAAATGGAGCATTTTTGCGAAGTTAATAGAAAGGCATGAAGCTAACTCAAAGGTACTCATCATTATCCACAAAAAGCCGCAAGACGACCAAGATTAAATTATTATTTTTACTGTGTAAGTGGAGTAAAGTATGAATCAAATTTCATTCAAATTAAATAATAACAAAAGTGATAAAGTAACTATGTTCATTACCCTTTTATCTGTTAATTCTACGGTACAGTTGCCTGGGAATGTGAAATAGGAAAGGAACTCATCATTATCCATAGAAAAGACATTAAAGACATTTTACTAGGGTCTTTTATCAGTGGTCAGACATTTTTTCACCTACAAAATAAAGATAAGTAAAAAAACCAGACCCAAGAATAACACTATTATATCGAACTTTACATTCCAGTATATTATTTTGATGTTTCACTCACATTGCCAAGCAAAAATCAAGTATGCACCATTTTACGCAATATATAACCAAAAATTTATTTTATTTAAAGTCACTATATTAATATACACATATATATATATATATATTACTACTGTTTTGCATGGTATTGTAATTAAAACTTCATATATAGAATGCAACGTTTCAGATAATTCAAAACTCTATATATAATATAGACTAAATATGTAACAACCAGCATATTTCACGATAATATATTTAAATATAGCGTCGTTAATCATTAATCATCAATCGTGTGTATGTCCAAAAAGTCACATTTTGCATAAGGATGAATTTGGACTCGAAGCCACTTCCATTGAGTTCAAATTGTCGTTTGCATGATCGAAAACTATAGACATCGATATGTTTAGAATTTTTGGAAATTGAGACTTTGGGAAGGGGTTCGTAAACCTAGCCCATTAACCCACCTCCCTATAAGCCACCTAGCTCACTACTCCTTCATTCATTTCCTCCTACTCCACAAAATTAGAAATGGGGAATGGGAAAGGGGAATTAAAATTCCCTAAGGCCTAGCTTGGTCTTAGGAATCTAATTCATGTTGAAATCAAGTGGAAATCCATATGGAAGAGAGGTAAGCTCAATCTCTATCTTCTCCAACTCAATTCCTTTTCAATTCTAATGATTTCCTAACCCTAATTCTTAGGAAATATTGTACATTCATGTGTAGATTGAAGAATTAGTGCTATATTCGAAGAGAGGTTAATTTGGCTAAGTCTTCATCATCTCTTCACTTGCAACAACCAAAGGTGAGTTCCTATGAACTCATATCTATGCCCCAAGCATTCATGCTTGTCTGGTGTGCACTTGACACATATATGTTGCTTATGAATTGTGTATTTGGTTGTGTTGATTGATTTCTGTGTTGACATTTCCAATTTATAAAGTTTGGTTTCATTTTTATTTATTTCCATTGTGATTCTTGGTAGCATGTGAATTTGGATGTTGTAAGTTGTTTCAGAAAGCCTTGAATACTCCAATTTTGCATATATAATATTATAAGCCTTCGGGCATTTGTCGATATCACTTTGAGCATGTTATCTAGGAAAATTGTGCTTAGGCCCAGGTTCAGACGTCTGAATATTTTAGGTTAGACATCTGACCTGCTACAAATAATTATAAAAACAGACAGAGCGCAATTCAGAAGTCTGAATTATTCAATTAAACGTCTGAATTGTAATTCATAAGTGTGAATTGTAATTCATACGTGTGAATTGTAATTCAGAAGTCTGAATTTTCCAATTCAGATGTCTGAATCTCAGATACAGACATAAGTCTCTGGAAAGCCCAATTCATACATCTGAATTTTTTATTTCAGAAGTCTGAATCCTGTTTTTCTGCTGTTGACCAGTGGAGACCACGGTCAACAGTTTAGGTCCACTCAGACTCTTTCCCGGTCGTGTTTCGGCCCATTTCGACTTTTTTATGACTTTCAATTTCTCTGGCTCACAGAATTCTGCATTTTGATTTCATGAACATTCAATTTATTCATGATGAACGAAATTATAATCGACAATCGTGAGATTTTGTTTATGTTATTAAAATGTGAATTCTTAGTTCAATCGTCATTTCGATTGCTATTACAAGAGATTTGCCACTTTGAAATTATATAAAAAGTTTTTAATTTATTAGTAGACACCTAATCTTTTACTAAATAGTTTCTAACTCCACTTCATTATATGAAGTTATTTTCTAAATTGGTTTCTAACCCGACTTCATTGGATGAAGTTATTTTATAAATTGACTTGCAAATCTATTTAGTATATATTTTATAAACCTTTTTCTCATTCGTATGAGAAATCAAATTAAACGCCTTAGTAAAAACAAGGTCTATGAACCCTTACGTTTACTTCGATGGTTAATTCTTAGACTTGTTCGTTTGAAAACTATGGAAATGATCATCTTTTGTTTTTAGTGGACTATACGACTTGTTCATAAATATTCAAGTAGAACTAGTGGTTATGGGACATATAGCTAAACTCTTACAGTAACTAGCTTGGAGTAATTTGCACTACCATGGATCAATTATGTTCTTTTCATGATTTTATTCATTTTGATGATCTTTGCGTCATTTTGAGGAACTTCAGTTCACTAAGGGACTTTGGTTCACTCCAGCGGGGTCACGACCTGCAGGCCTTCGGGACATCTCGGAGCTTCGACTCAACATATAGGCTAGCTACCTTGAGATCGCGTCTTATCTCGGTACACGTGTTGGTTGAGTCTTCAGATTCCCATGTTGAGTCTTCAGACTCCCATCTCGAAGCCTACCCCCTTGTGTTCTCTTTGATTTCTAGATTTAGGGTTTTTGATTTCTGGAATATGAGTTTTATTGACATATGAGCTGTCAATTTTCGTATTGGTATTAATTTATCAATCTTAGTTTTATTGACGTATGAGTTGTTAATTTTCATATTGGTAATAATTTATAAATCTTAGTTTTATTGACATATGAATTGTCAATTTTTGTATTGGTATTAATTTATCAATCTTAGTTTTATCGATATATGAGCTGTCAAATTTCGTCATTATTTGACATGATTTATCATTTCCGTGAGTAGCTATATAACTTTGAATGAGATATCCTTTTATTGCTATGATATAGATTTATTAGTTATACTGTAGACATTCTTAAGCTTCACCTTTAAGTGTGGCATTGTTGTTAGAGTATGTCTATATTTACCTTTATCTCTTATTATATCCCAGTTTATGAGATAAGTACAGCTAGACTGGTCCGTTTATTTTGTATCTTTATGTAAATAATACTCGGGTCAGATCGAGGTATTTCAGGTGATTTTTCTTGACTCCAGCATGGATTATCCTCCACTTTTGGGCAAACTACTTTAGTGTTGTAGTTTTTGGGTTATATATATATATATGAGACTCCTTTGTATACATATCTTTTTGAGTAGCCATGTACCTATTCTTTTGATGTATAATGGATTGACTATGACCACTATCTTTGTATTTACTCTTACATGTTATATTCATATCTATTTCCGCCTTAGTGATGTGAATATCTATGTCTGACTCTGATTATATTGTTATTTATTTTATACAGATTCCGAATTATATATAGCCGTTGTGTAGTAGACTTGAACTTGAATTAGATGTGTCAGATTTCCTCATGAGATTTAAAAAGTAAGACTAGATTATCCGATACATTTATCACGCGTTCAAAGCTAATATATATATATATATGGTCGCTCCTCAACAGCCTTATTCTTCGGGTTAGTTGACATCATTCCTCGCGATGACCTTGGCTAATGCGAGTATAGAGGTGGGGCATTACACAATACAATGTATAATTAGCATATTTATGCTATCAAACTAAAATATTTTCAATTTTTTGAATTACAGGTGATAGATTGGTTCCTACAGAAGTTAAACAAAGTCGATCACAAATGCTATTTCATAATAACTATGATAGTAAGATTCCTTTTTATTTTCATTAGAAAATGTAAAACTATTCATAAACTTACAAACTAAAGCATGCAAGTTTTATTTCATTAAAAAGCATTAACAAATAATTTTGACAACCTTATAAAGCATCTTATCACCTGAAAGATTGAAGGATTTGTCAACGTTGAATTTTCAAACACTCAATTTTTTCCAATGCACAAAGATCTACACTGGACTTTAGGAACTGTTGACTGTACAATCGTGGAGTGGAAGCACTATGATTCTTTGAGATTTATGAGATCAACTGCAAACACATATTCAAACCACAAGCAAGCACAGTTACTGGTAAGTCCTAATTACCAAAAATCTGTTTATTTGTTCATAACATAGTTCGTAATATCATTTTACTAATCAATACATATATATATATATATATATATATATATATATCGTAGAAAGTACATTTGGGAAGAATGGAATGAAAAACATATAAAAAAGAAAATGATGCCAAGGAAGAAGATTGATCAACCAAGTTGTCAACAACAACCATCTACATCGCAATATCTTTCTCTATATATAATTTTGTTTTTAATTCTACTTATCTAGTTAACTCCTTGACTTGCAATTTTGTTGCTGTAATTTTGATCAATGTTAAACTTAATGAATTCTGATCAGTGTCAACTTAATACAATTGCAATATGTTGTTTCATAACATATTTGGACATGACAAATGTTCTGTTTAAATACTATGTTCATAGCTTTAATCATTATGCCTAATATCAAACCTACTTTATTTGTGGTAAAACGATGTTGATCACATTATAGTAGGAAAATGCATAATTGTAATACTTAATGATACGATTTACTGGTATATAAACTCATATTTGCAAGAAAATATGTACAATGTTTACATTAAATCATTTTATTCTGTTATGTTCTTTTGCATCGTAAGTAATAGATTATCTTGTTGTTTGGCCAATTTGAAGTAAAGAAATTTATTCACGATTGAGTTTCTAAAATACAGTGTATAATGTTTCTACTTGTTATTTGTAATTCAAATTTTAATCTGAAAATATCACCACATTAATGTTGAATCTTAAAGAGCATACATTTTGTGTTACCTTTGTCTTAAACAATCTCAATAGCTTTTAGTACTATATAAACTGTACTATAAACTACTAAAGCCGTATGTCACACTACATCATTTAGGTTAAATTTACTAGACAACTTAATCATATACAGCATGTGAAACAGAAAGGCATATGTCACGCTACAGCTAGGGGTGAGTGTTCGGTTGGTTTTAGAGTAAAAATGTTTAAACCGAACTATAACCGAAAGTTTTTAAAGCCGAACCGAACCAAAATATTTTCGGTTAATTCGGTCGGTAACCAATATTACCGAACTTGAAGGATATCTTATTGTTCAAATGATTAATTCAACCAAAGAAAAGCATAAATTTATTTTTGGAAAAAATTATTTATTAAATTTTATGTTTACAATAAAATTTGACTTCTCTTTAACAAATGTTTTCATATTTTGTCACTAAACCCATTATTTAAAGTATGACACTGACATAAAATTAGATAATACGGTAAAAGTTCGGTTAATTCGGTTAAACCGATAACCAAAAATATGTATATTACAAGCTGAATTCAAACCGATTTAGTTTCAATAGGAAAATAGTGCGAAAGACAAAATTAAAGAAAAATTTAGGCACAAGGACAAGAGACCAAAAATTTAGCCATAAGGACATATTTTAGTGTAAAATAAAAAATGATAGTGGGCCTTTGAATTCCTTGGTTTACAATAAGTGTCCTTGTAGTTAAATTTTTGGCCTCTTGTCCTTGTGCTTATTTTTTTCTTTAATTTTGCCCTTGTGCCTAAAAATCCCCTAGTTTAAAAACCGAACCGACCGAAATAAATCAGTTTTGTTCGTTAATTCGGTTCTAATTGTATACTGCTCACCCTAACTACAACATTAACATTTCATATACCCAATGTATTATTTAACAAAACAATAATGTGCCTAATTTGAAAAAAAAAATCTGAGAATCTAGAAGCCGTAATTTGAAGAAAAAAAATCGAAACAGAAATCCAGATAACCATGATAGCACATATCGTATTAGTAAAAGAACCAAAATTCGAAATCCAAAGATCACTCCGGACCATATTATAAGAGAAAGCCAAGCGAGAATACTAGAACTCCAATAACATAAAGCCATAGAAACCAGAATATCCAATGCTGGCATAGTCCATACTGCAAAAATGGAATGAATCGTTTTGCCAAGTCCTGGAAAACAACTAACAACCAATCGAGTATAGTTCGTATCGAGCCATGATGGAATGGCCTTGCAAAGTCTTGACAAGACGGCTTGGCTCTTCCCAAGCAAAGTATTTACTTGGGGGCCAGATTATTTTTATACATAATGAGCATAGTCCATACTCACCAAGTCCTTAAAGTTTGAAATTCCAATTTTTGATTTCATACTTCACGAGCATAGTCCGTACGAGTGATGTAATTTTATTAAAGTTTTGGAAAAGTTCTAAATTTTTGATAAAACTAAAAGAAAACCTGACGATTTATCGTCGGGCAGAGAGTACGTCTAGGGGTTAAGTCCTAACCCTGTATGTGGGTGAGCCGAATTAGCCGTTTTCGATTTCAAGTTTATTAAGTCTTGTTAAGTGTGAATTTAGGATGATCGTCAACGAAGAGTATTCCTAAAGATCTCACCAGTTACTGTACATATGTAGGCAGGCTTAACCATCCAAAATCTAGAAAACCAAAAAACCAAGGAAAATTATTAACTAGAGGACGGATGGTTATAGCCAGGTATAGAGCATGCCTAGGGATTATGTCCTAATCCCTACAGGGTAGGCTGATTTAACCATCCAAAACCAGGGATACAACATCTAGTAGGCCGAAGCCCAAATGATCAAAGCCAAAAATCCAAAATCCTAGTGGCCAAGTAACCAAAATACAAAAGCCAAAAACCCAGAGAAAACCGCACCAATCGATGACCGATTCACCGGAGCACGTCCTGGCCCATTCCCGTCCCAAGCCGGAGCAGGAAACTATGTTTTCTCTTGTATTGCAGCCCGATTTCTAACATACTATGTCAGCTTGCGACATCTGACACATTCCTCAATCATATCCCAAAAGATGCATGCAGTCATTTGTATTAGGGCCATCAACCTTATGAAATAAATAGTGTTTATCAGAATCCCTTTCCCTTTGAGTTGACTCCTACCTGGGAGGCTTCTTGAGCGGAGCATTCGTATGAACTTCCAGATAGATATCTTATAGGAAACGAGAAAGTTTCGTGTATAAAGGGACTTTGGGTTCCCTCCATTGTTGAGTATTTCTTTTGTTTCCAAACGAAACTTTTCCTTTGCCTTTATCCTTACTGGAGTCAGACGACCCTTCGTCCATAACCATATTAACCTTGATAACTTCCTTATCAGTCCTAGTATCCTCGTCCCACAAAAACCTATCTGCTTCAAAGTAGAACTTGCCAAGGTCCGTTGGTGGATCATGTTGATGCGAGACCTTAAAATCCGTCTTATCGAGAATTGGTGTAAGTAAAAGTCACAATAAGGTAACACTTAACAAAGTGAAATTTGATTTTATCAAAACCAAGTAAGCGATAAATTTGGCCAAAATGTCACACCACCTGCTAAGCGAAATGCGAACATTAATATTCGAATAGTTCGATATTAATCGCTAACCAAATTCACACCCGATGATTCACACAACTGGAACAATGAATTTTCCTTTGACCGAACGGTTTGATTAGTTTATAATTTTTATAAATTAATTAAATTAATTAATATATGTGAAATATTAATTATAAATATGAATATGATTTGAGAAATAAATATAACAAGGTATATTTGTAATAGTTATGAATATATCAATCAATATATGATATAGATAAACAATTAAATTGGATTGAATTGTGTAACATTTTACATGAGCTTAAATGGATTTAATACCCATGAGAATGGGGTTTAACTTTCGGTTATAGCTTGATAAAGGAGGATAGGGTTTGAAGGGGCTTGGTTTTGATGGATAAGATTAAAGAAAAGTAACATGAGATTACATTCACCTTTCTTTCTTTCCACTCAACATATATATATATATATATATATATATATATATATATATATAAGCTCTTCAAAAACCTAATTAGAAGAACATACAATATTCTCAGCCTCCTTCTTCATTCGTAAACTTACCCCTTAAGTAAATAGAGTAAGCTAGGATAAAACGTTAACATAGCCTGCGTTTGAAAAGATGGATCTCGTACCATTCCTTCGTAGCTAAGGAAAAGAATATATATTTAATTTTAATGATGACTCATTCACAGAAACTCTATCCACTACTTTATTATATTATATTGATGTTAGTCCTCCTTGATTTGATTATACTGTACTGTGCTTGATGGAAGGATGTACGACACTTAATCGCTAAGCAATGGAAACATTTTATATATTTATACAAGCTGATAATGAAGTTCGTAAAATCAGTTTGATGACAGTATTTTCACGTATAGCACTAGTTCGTTCCAACGTGTAAAGCAAAGATGATAACATAATACTATTATCTATTTATTTCTTAAAGATTTTTTGTGGTAGTGATTCATCATCAGGACTAAAGCTACCATTTGTGAAAGGACAACCAGCAACTCTTCTTAAACATAGTAAAACGAGCAACTTCTAGACAAAGAATACACCTTCCTTATTACCAAATGACTGTGACCAAGGTCAAGAAGAATGAATAAAATCTTCATGCAATTTAATATATTTTTGACAATAATGTCAAGGAACTTTTACTGCTTTAACCTGACAAGGAGCTAAACTCTTAACATATTTCCTTCCACCTTCCTTATGCCTTAATGATATACTAACACCTTAATATGGAATGTGATTTGTTAGAACGTGTGGACATTTTCACTCTTTAAAAATAGTAACCTGACATTATTAGTAAATATTAAGAAAATGTTAATTGACTAATATGATGGTTTATTTTTATTTCTACTTATGGAAATATATCATGAAGATGGAATCTAACTTTGTGCTAATTGTCCAACTCTATCCTCTGTACAAAAGTAGCTTACCAGGCAAAAAGTAGCAATAAGTAGTATCAATTACCGTACACTTTATCTATCTAATTTTTAACATATATTTTCAATATATTTACCATGAACAATTGACAGATAGAATTGCCTAATTCGACGAACTTTAGGGAATGGATAAAAGCAAACACCTTTAAATTGCCAGATCAACATTCTAATAATTAAATAAATTAATTATTAAATCGATAAAAATTACGGGATGTTACAATCCTTTCCCCTTAAAAGAATTTTGTCCCTGAAATTATTAAGCAGAAAATATGCTATAACTCTCCTAACCTCACTCAACCCACTTGGTTAAAACCTTGCACTTCACAGTTGCTCAACACGGTCCTCTATAGACTTTTAATCCTTATGTCATACTCCGCTTTCAATGATTATTCCAATCGACCTATCCATCATTCCAATCTTATTTTCAACTCATATGCTCTACTGCATATCTCCACATCTGTTCAAATTGATCTTTTAATCAATTTATGAATTTTATAATTCTCCTTTAAATTTTATTAATCCATTATGGTTTTCTTTTCTTTTTTTAAATTAAAATCGACAAGTTGATTTCCACTTAAAAAATTCTAACTCTTTACGTCTTTAGGAAATTTTGCCAGCGTCTCCTTTACATGGTTCAATTGGTACAGCTACTACTCGCCTCCCTAGGCCTTCTCCAATCCAAAAGAAAATCAATCAGCCAAGCGGCTTGTCAAACAGGCTTATAAAATCTCACACTTAATATAATATAAGCTCGTAGCTTTTTGTCGTACATTCAAATCTATTTCTCCCATTTGCTATCACTTTAGCATATATCCATGCATTCATGACTAACTTCCAATCAATTCATTCCAAATCCAAATCACTTGCTTATGCCAAGCCAAATTCATTATAAAACTCCAACTCCAATTTAAATTTCCATTTCTTACTCAACAATCCAGTTACATCCCAGATTATCTCTAATCCAATCCAATTTTTATTTCAATATCATTTCAGCCTATTCAATTTCAACCAAACTAGTATCGGTTAAATTTCCATTTTCTTTCATAGTCTTTATTTGACTTGTTTAAATTAGATTCTAACTTATTCACTTTTACTGGTTCAAACTATTTAACTTCATATTTAAATTTCAAATTCCTGGGTTTTATTTCAAACCAGATTGAAATCATATATATACATAACAATAGCAATTCAAAACATTTGAATTTTTAAACAACTTGTGTCCTCAAAACAATTCAAAACAATATCTTCGATAATAATCTATCACTTAGAAACTCGAAAAATGAACACTGATGATGTTGCAGCCATTATCAGAATTATTTTCCAGCTATCGAAGTGAGTTCAATACTATATCACCTTCAAAACTAATTTTCAAACATTCCATTTCTAAATTTCATCAAAATATTCTTTAAAATAGTTGAAAACATTTCTATATTCACCCAGGATCTTGGAATTTCCATATATTCAATCCAAAACCATTTACAAATAATGTTCCAATTTTCCAGAGTTTTAATCTCAATTCTAGGTTAAATCCAGATTTAATCCATCTAATTACATTATATGAATTCTGATTGGGTATTTATAACCATCTCAATTATAATCTTATTTGATTAAAATAACAACCAACTCATCTATTACATATATATATATATATAATAATTCCTATATATATATATACTTCTTTATATCAAAATATATTTCGGGGAAAATTATTTCATTTACCCACTTTTCAAAACATACTGTGTCGTTTTATTGTATTCGAGTATTTAGAAACCCCTATCGATATCATGGTGCCCCACTATCGATCATTGTAGCAACCCAGATTTTTAACCATTTATTTTAAAATATCTAAATTAGTTTTAAATGTTGTATTGGTAATTTAAAAATATTTTATAAGGAATTTATTTAATAAAATGATACTTAAACGTATAATTTATAATTTAATTTAAATCGAGCTCGTAATGTCGCGGTAGTTCATAATTTAACGTTTTGAACTTCAATTAAATATACATAATCCAATATAAATCGGATTTCTTTGAAACAAGAAACGTACAAATCTATTTGATTATATTTTTCTAATGAAAGTGAAAAATCAAGATTTCGTCTTGTAGATTGTGAATTATGTCCAAATTAAATTTTCAAATAGTCGCTAGGGAATTCGTTAATAAAATATAGCGATTTATTTTATAAAATAAAATGGGATTTTAATATATTGAATATCAATTTGGTTTGAAACTCAACCAGAAGTATTTTATTTTGATATTGTGTAAAATTCTGCCCGAGTACGTTTGATAGCAATATTTTATAATTTTTATATTAAGGTATTTTAAAATTGATTTATTTTAATTTAAATTGGACCCTTAAAAGGGGTTGTTATTCAAATGACCTCCATTTTCTATGAAACCAGTTCCATCGCATCCAAAATATTTAATTATTGTTAGATTTCAAGTTTCGAATAAATGGAGTTGTTATGTGAGCATGCGAAGATTAAACATGAATCGATTAACAGATTTAATATTCAAAATTTCGTTAATATTCCAAATGGACTGTAATTTCGACGAAATAAGTTTCGTTGAGACCGAAATATTGAACTATAGCTAGATGTCCATTTTTTCTCACAAACGGATGTCATATGAAATCATTTGAAATTTTAAACGGTAAATAAAAGTGGTGATAAACATCAACTTATATAAATTAAATAAAATATTGTTTATTCCACCTATAAATAAACCTCAGTAGTCCCGTTCTTTCCATCGCAAAATCCCAAACCCCAATTATCTTTCCCGGTTCTTATTTCTCCCAGCAAACAAATACACAAAGAAATTCTCCAATTCAATCTTCAATTAAAAATCCGAAACTATAAGAAAAATCCAAACTCAGATCCGTTCTAACCCTTACACCAAGGGCTTCAATTCTACATATATTCTAGGGGACGCGATTGAAACCTATACCGATCGACGTGGGTACAACATCGACTAAAGTTGCTATTGCTGGAGTTTAGGGTGACGAGGAGGGAAGCGGCTGATGGGGAATTGATTCTGGTGGCTAGATGCTTGTATTGGGTAAATTTCGAAGCATTCGAAGATAAAATATGTCGATGGGTTTTTTGTGTTGAGCTGTTTAAGAGTTGAGTCGAGATTTGAAAGGTTGACGCGGAGGTGGAGAAGATGAATGGATGAAGTAAGAATCAGGTCGCTGTGATTAAACTTTGGGAGAGGAGTTCACGTTTTGTTTGTGGGATGATGTATATTAGCAGCAGGTGGTTTCAAGTTAGAAGAAGACGTGTTTAATTTTGTGAAGTAAAACAAGTTCATATTGGTACAAGAGAAAAAGAAAAAAAGGAAAATAAAAGTTGTTAGTGGTTCGGTTTCTAAACCGAGGTGGGCTTTCCGTACTGGAGACAGGAGGGTTGGTTTTGTTCAATAATGGAAGGAGAATTTTTGGGAAGCATATTGTAATTGGAGATGAAGGTACTGGTGCGGGTTTAAACTAAAACGTGAGCCAAGGAAGAACTAGGGACGCTGTTCTCACAGGGTATGCAAGGACATTGGTAGATATAAAGGGACAGTTTTGGACTGGTAATGGTTGGTTTATAGTGAAGTTTGGAGGTGGTTCGTATTGGCTTGTGGGGTTCAGAAAAATAACAGGAAGGGAGATGGTAAATAAAAAAATTTACTGAAGCTTGGTTAGAATATGAAGAGGACTGAAGCTTTTTGAAGGGGTTTTGTCTATAATGGATGAATGTATGGAAACGAAAATTCAAAGGTCTATAATGGCATTGAAATGAAGAAGGGAATTGAGGTCCATGTGGTATTTGCATGGAGGAAAGCTATCGGGTTATTTCGAAAGTAAGGATGGATTTACACGTTGAAATCCACGGTTAATTTGACTAATTTGAGTATAAAGCCTATGAAGGTAATTAAAATGTAAAAAAATCTTTATTAGTTATTTTGTTTAATTTAACCGTATTAAAACTTATATCGTGCATAACTTTATTATATGATAACAAAATTAGACAAAAATGGATACGTTATGATCGTAGTAACGAAGTCTGCTTTGAGGAACCGATTTCGCTAAAATTTGATCTACTGGAATTTCATGATAAAATCAAATTATGTTGATTTTAACGGAAATAAAAAGCAGAACCGTCAACTGTGAAACAAGGTGAGTGAACTCACTAACTCTGAACCGTTTATATTTTTATATAAACGAGTTTTAAATTTATTTATATTAATTTTATACCGTGTGATGATTGTTTGGATGAATGGTTGATAAAAATTGGTTGGTATAGTTATATCGTTGATCGTTTATTAATTCTGTTCACCATGATATTTCATATTAATGTGAAATTAATACTATTGATGTGATTAACATCTGTGGATGCAAGGAAACAGGTTGGAGGGATCCAATTGGATTCCTCATCAACATTTATATTACTGTTTTTATTTGATTGTGAGATATGATGTGTTATATAATCCATGATTGGATATGTTGTGTTTGATTTACCCTGGCCCTAGAAACTTGGTATTTTAGATACCGTAAAATAAACTTGAATGTGGAAAAGGAAATTGGGATTTAAAAATGGAGTTTATTACCAAAATAAAAATTAAGTTTCGAATAGAGTTGGAAATAGAAATATGTTCAAGTGGATAAATCAAGAAGTTGTTTATAAATAAGAATATAAATTAAGTGAATTAATAATCATTGGATAAATTGGAATATAAGATCAAATATGAATTTATGTGGGAAAGTGGAAATCGGTTTTGAAACCAATATTTGAAAATAGATTTGAAATTAGCAAATTATAAAGGAAATTATAAAAGAGGTTTTAAATGATTGGAATAAAAAATGAGATTTGTATGAAAAATTCTGAGTAGAAGTTATAAGGAGAATTTGGGTTTAAGATATTATTCATAAGTACGAAATCAAACTGATTTGATAATATATATAAAGGAAACATATCCATGAGAAAAAATGAATAATGGATTAAAACAATATTTTGCAAATGAAATATCTATAAAGGAAATTTAGATGATTTGAAATATGAATCCAAATTTGAAATTGAGTGAAAAGGGAAATGGGCAACCGTTTTAAAAGAAAACGACGAGTTTTAGTTCAAAATTCAGAATATAAAATAAAGTGTTATAATATTTTGTAGACTGGAATAGTTATAAAGGAGTTTGGTAATGATTTGGAAAGGATAAATTCAAAAGTGAATTTGGAATTTGAATTAACCTGAAATGGTAGATAAATTCCGAAGTTCGGAATATAATCGAATATAGATTATTCGAGAGAAAGTTATTGGAATTTGATTATATCGAATTTAGGGAAGTAGTTATTTTTACTTTCAGTTTCGAATCAATTTCAATTATTTACTTATTAATTGAATTAGTAAGTACAAGTTGTATTTTTATATACCAAATATTTGGAAACAACAATTATAACGCTACCATTATAATAAATGTTTTGTAAATCTAAACAGCGATTATAATGCTACTATTATAATAAATGTTTTGTAAATCTAAACAACGATTATAACACTACTATTATAATAAATGTTTTATAAATCTAAACAGCGATTTTATCGCTGTCGTTGTAATAAATGTTTTATAAATCAAATATTTGGAAACAGCGATTATAACGCTGCCGTTATAATCAATGTTTTTCGTAAAAGAAATGGATTCTTAGATTGAATCTTAGAGTCGTGTAAGAGATGTTTTGTTTGAAGTTGTGAGCTTTAACTATTTCAAAGTTGAGAATGTTGTTTAATTAATGTCTGAGAGGTAATTATACCCCAACTTGATTGACTTCTTGATTGACTGAGGAACGACTAAAGTTCAGTCACGAAGATTGGTTAGTGATTTGGTTAGTAAATGATTGATTAATGGGATTAGTTATCAACGTTCGTTTAGATCCAAATAAAGGGAATTGGGAAACGCTTTCCTACTATAATTAGAGATGTTTTCTAAAAATAGAATATGAAATGAATTGATCACCAACGAATTAAGAAATGAAATATGGAAATATTTTTTGATATTAGTAAGGTATATTTTCTGAATATAGAAAATAAGGATTCGTGAATATATAGAAATGTTTTCTAACTGGAATAAAAAATATTTTCTCGAATAAAGGAATTGGGATATTGGAAATATTTTTCCAAGAATCGAGAGAGAAAATAGAGTTTTGAAAGGATACAAAAGATGGGAAATGGGAATTGGAAATGATAATATAATAAGGAATTGATTTAAAAAGGGGCCAGTGTTGTTTGATGATTGATCGATAAATTTTCCATTTGGAAATAGGACCGTTGATTATATGGATGTTTTCTTTGATAGTTAAATCACCGACTATCAAAGTTTTGGTTTATTTTATACCTCTATTGTTAATACGGAGAGACCAGGATCAGGTTTATTATCTGAAAACCACTCTGTATTAGCATAAGCGTTACGAATCAACTTATGCTGAAGATAATTGAAGACGGAGTAAAGTGTAAGGGCTGTTTTTTTAATCCTAGGTAGAAATTGCCTAAGATGGATTAATAGAATGGTGCCTTCAGTTTGTCCAATCCCTGCACAACGTATATGGACGAATGTCTGATGACGTGACATTCAAAGTAAATGATGGCAGGGTGTTGTGAAAGATAATCGTGACCTCAAGCCTCATCACCCGGGAAATGACAGAAATCGGGCAGGCAGCATGGCCATGTGGGTCATTCCCATTAGGGGTATTATCACCTGATCTAGAGAAAATTCATTTGCTTCTTATTCTATTCACTGCTATATGCTTTCGGTAACGGTTGGTGATCACAACCGTTGGTGATAATATGTTCGATACACTCAAGTTAAATGAGTGGTCATCCATGTATGGGCCGGGTTGCAAGACGTTCTTGTTGAACCCAGTGTATTCCCCTCTAGAGATACACTATTGGAAGGTGGTTCCATACCTTGTCATGTTGGAAATCCAGACTCTAATAAGCGCCCTGCGGTTTTTGATTTAATATTATATATGGAGAATGAAATGTACGCGTTCCACTAAATTTCTATTTATTTGATTTAGACACTATTGTAATACCACTGGATTTGATATCAAAAATATTTTTTGGCATCGTAAGGTAAAAACCATCCGTATTTATGTGTGGATCGGTCTTACGATTATCATTTCTTTCAAAAGGATTTTGAAAGTTAAACAAATGGTTGGAGTTTACTCACACCAGTCCCATGACTAACCCAGAGTTCATTTTGTTTGTTTTCCCTAAACTCTTGGGTGCCTAAATTTGTACGGGCAGTCAAGTAGTCGGGATTTTACAAATTCACTTAGAGGAGTTTGAAGCAGTAGGCTTCACCAGTTAGCTATAGACTAACATATATTCCGCTGTATACCGTGTTTGTATCTGGAAACAGGTGTTTATGACTGTTCCAGAAATAGCGGTTGTCCTCTGATGATGGTATGTATATAAAGTTACTGAATTGTATTTCAAAGTTTATGTTATCTAATATATTTTATTCGTTCCGCTGTGAGTTTGTGATCTTCGTTTTCTTCTATTCTAATATTTCTTTCTTTCTATGCCTCATCCTCTAACTTCTTTCTAATAATGATTCATATTTCTGTGCAATTTGGGTTGGACGTATGGTGTTATTAGTCGACTTAAAGAGTACAGAAATTCAGGCCATTATAATCGGAATTCGTAAGCCACTCGACTAGTAAATCTCCACAAAATAAAATCATTTTTATATAATCTACAAATATGTTCACTCGTATATGTACACTCAACTCAATCTAGGGTATTACTAACCCTAACTCTACTGAGCCACGCCACTGAGCCAAGGTAATCACTTAACCTTTAGCTCTGATACCACTATAATGACCCAAGATTTTAGACCTCAAAAATCAACACTAAACACAATGTCGACTATTCAGACATCGAAAACACTGGATCATTAATAGAATGAAGTTAGAGGGTGAGAAGTAGAAAGAAAATTAGAATAGAAGAAGAAGGGGGAGAACATAACTGAACAGAATCAGAGTAAATACGAATTTCACAGCGGAACGAATAAGATATAATATGTGACATATCTTTTGAAATACAAAATTTATAACTGTATATGCATACCATTTCGGAGTACAACTCATAACATCACAGCGGAAATAACTTTGTCTATAAATAATGTCAAAGCCGCCTGCTCCAAGCGCTTCCAAGTATATATGTAAAATCCTGGCTACTTGACTATCCGTACAAATTTGGGCACCCGAGAGTTTAGGGAAAACAAAACAAAATAAACTCTGGGTCAGTCATGTGACTGGTGTGAGTAAACTCCAAACACTTGGTTTAACTTTTAAAATCCTTTTAAAAGAAAGTGAAAATCATAAGACCGACCCACACATAAACACAGACGGTTTTTACCTTATGATAACCCAAATTATTTCTTAAAATCAATATTTTCTGATATTATAATAATGTCTAAATCAAGTAATTAGAAATCTAGCAGAACGCTTTCATCTCACGCTCTATATATATAATATACAATCAAAAAATCACGGGCTCTTATTGAAGAATGGATTTCCAACTCTGACAAGGTATGGAACCACCTTCTGATCAGTGTACTCTAGAAGTAATACACCGGAGTTCAACAAGAACATCTTGCAACTCAGCTACACATGACCAACCATTCATTTCGCTTGAATGTTCCGAATATATTGTCACCTTACGGTTGGTATACCAACATAACTGTTCCCGGGAGATACAGAATTGAAAGAAGTAACAAATATGAATATTCTCTAGATGGTGACAACTTAAGCTAATTAGGTGCGGCCCATTTAGCCATGCTGCCTGCCGGTTTTTGTCATTTCTCGGTTGATGAGGATTGAGGACATAACGTACTATTATACAAATCACATCTACATTTACTTTAAATGCCACATCGTCATACCCGCCAAATCACAATTTGATTTCCCAAAAAATACCACGGGTATAAGCTACAATTCCTCCGCCACCAACATTAATACGTTTGAAGAGATCAACTTACGCGATCTATTAGATATACTCTGTCAGACATTCATCCATATACATTGTCTTGGGACTGGAAAAACCGAAGAAATTATTCTGTAAATCCATCTTAGGTAATTTCTACCTAGGATCGCCAGAATAACCCTTGCATAAACTCCATCTTCAGTTGTCTTCGATATATTTGATTCGAAACGATAATACCCATGCGGAGTGGTTTTCAGATAATAATTATGATCCCGGTCTCTCCGTATTGACAACGGAAATGGTCAAAAACTTTGATAGTCGGTGATTAAACTATCAAAGGAAAACATGTGTACAAACAACGGTCGTATTCCCAAATGGAAATCTTACCGGTCAATCATCATTTCATTTCCCAATTTTCCATTTATTTCTTAAAACCCGTTTTACTTTTCATGATTTTCTTGGAAAACCTTTCAATATATTCACAGCCTTTATATTCCCCTATTTCGAAAATACACACCATTAACCCTGGAAAACACTCCCATACCTTATTCACGCGTCACTATCCATCAGTCCCTAACCGTAAACCAGTAAGAGTACAACTCCCTAAGTATTAACCCCGAAGGCCGAAACCAACATCAGATCGATACTCAGAAAGCCATTCAACATAACTAATCTCCAGTCAGTTTCTAATTTCCTTAACTCCATTCTTAACTTCTTATTTACACAAATCATTTTCTTTTATAACCATTTAAATCTTGTAAAAACATTTGCTCTAAAACCATTATTCACTTTAACGTGTATATTACTCCTCTACATAACTCAGGACTCCTTTTATTAAATCAAATCTTGATTGAATAATAGATACCATTACAGTTTAAAATTCCTTTTATCTTGTTATTTATAAATTTATATTTCATATTTTATTTCATGAACTCATCTTGATTACATATTCGATAATAGACCCAAATATTAATTATCTTGTCAAATTCTGAATTTCATTATATAATTTATAAAAATAAATTATTTATATAATGTTCGACACGGTCGAATTCTAATTATAAATCCTTACGGAATTATTTCAATACTATTTACATTTTCAACATCGAAATAATTTCATCGTTTATTTTTAAATGATTTCCCATTTTCTTTTAACTAAATTCATTTTCTTGAATTTATATTTTCAAACTATTTAATAATTATCATTTCGTTTTATTTATAAATATCATTTATAAATCACACTACTTGTTTTTATAGGATCCAAAAACAAGTTATTATATTCTAGCCCAACCGAGATTCAATTTCTATTTAAAAATAGATCTTGCTCTTTCAAAACCCAAATCATTTCCCAGTATATTTTACGGTATTTAAATACCAATTATTTCCGGTCATTGTTGTTCAAATATTCCAAACATACAATAATCAATCACAGATTATTTGTCACATCATATAATGTAATACATGAAAAACAACAATATAATTATTGAGGAATCCAGTTGGATTTCTCCAACCTGTTTCCCTGCATCCACAGATGTTAATCAACAAAAATACACTAATCTCATATCAATATGACATTATTAAATCAACGACTCGATATATATAACTATCAACCAATTTATTTGTAAATCATCCAAACAATCATCACACACAGCATTCAACCATTTTTATCAATATTAATTAACATTTATAAAATTATAAAAATAGGCAGAGTTAGTGAGTTTACTCACTTTGTTCTAATCGTTGGAAAACGATTAATGTTGGTTGGCTTGAATCCGACGTTTTAACTATACCATAAATCCAAACGAGCTCCAAACGGTTCCAAATGAGCTTCTTCGCGTAGCATGCGTGAATACGATCCTAATGGATCCGACCATTCGCAATTCTGACACCGTATGAATAAATTATTGAGTTAATAAGTTATATAAGCGTAAATACTTGATTTAATTTAACTAAATATAAATGTGGGCCTCATTTCTATTCCAAGTTGGCCCAAAACCACCATCCAAACCAACTACAATCCCACTCCTCCTTTCACGCTATAAGCAGCCGGACACATGGATTATTTCTTCATCCCTTCGCAACCTTTTGTTCCCCTTTTATCATATATTTTGTTTTATTTTCCTGGGCCTCACTCTTACTTTCCTCCTCGGCCCATTTTGTTTATTTATTTCTTTCCGTTTAAAAAGAAATGGGCTTCACAATAATAAAATCGACCCACACCATCAACCCGCATGCGAAAAGCTCCATCTTTCCCATAGTTAAAACCCGTACCTCCTGCTCCTTTTATACTGCTCTTCTTCACTGATCAACATAGAGAACCCGCCGTAGTTTCCCAAGCCATTTCCGTGCTTCTCGTCGATCCCTCCATGTCTTTCAAGATAGAAACAGCAAACGTACTTCTTTCTCAAATATCTTCAACCTCCTTCTCAGTAAAAATACCTGCTTCCCCTTATAAAACATCCATGTCGTGCCTTGCTCCCTGTATTCATTTCATAAACATCATATTCCAGAAGAAAACGAACCCACGGCCCCTTTGATCACCTACAATCCCAACAAATACACCAGTAGCTGCTACTTTCTACTTTAAACACAACGCAAGTCCCAGTAAAACAAACGCATCATCACATCAGGCGCCCATACACTCCTTCACGCTACCTAGTAACTGCACTAAACAGATCAGTGCGCCTCCTTCCTATTAGTGCGACGGTGATCTCCAAAAATGAAATGGATGTTCTCAGTATACTTGGAGCATAGCCATCATGTCCTCTTATCATGCCTAGTTCAAACGCGTTTACAAAACTCCACGGCACCCATACACCAGCCCTCACCTCTCTTCATGCCGACTACCACCTCAAAGCAGTGAACCTGGACCCCGTTTTCTACCTTCTCCACTAGCTATCCTATCACCGATTACTTACCCCTCTTCCTCCGCTCAAAATCTTGGATCCCACCCTCACAGCTCGACGGCACCGTGCTGGTCATGGCTCCAGCACCAGTACCCCAAACTCCCATTATATACCTTTTAAAACTCGCACTACCCCTTTACAGCGCATGACAGCATGCTTACCGCTGGCTACTGGAAATGTCGACATGTTTATATGACAAAAACCCACGAATTTCTCACCAACAACCCTCCTCCATGGTTTAATATTTTCGAAGTTTGCTTTAATATGAGGTTTGCTGGGTTAAATTCTCTGAAGAAAAAAAATGATAGCTGGGCGAGTGTATTTATACCATTCGTAAACTTACCCCTTAAGTAAATAGAGTAAGCTAGGATAAAACGATTACATAGCATGCGTTTGAAAAGATGGATCTCGTACCATTCCTTCGTAGCTAAGGAAAAGAATATATATTTAATTTTAATGATGACTCATTCACAGAAACTCTATCCACTACTTTATTATATTATATTGATGTTAGTCCTCCTTGATTTGATTATACTGTACTGTGCTTGATGGAAGGATGTACGAAACTTAATCGCTAAGCAATGGAAACATTTTATATATTTATACAAGCTGATAATGAAGTTCGTAAAATCAGTTTGATGACAGTATTTTTACGTATAGCACTAGTTCGTTCCAATGTGTAAAGCAAAGATGATAACATAATACTATTGTCTGTTTATTTCTTAAAGAGTTTTGGTGGCAGTGATTCATCATCAGGACTAAAGCTACCATTTGTGAAAGGACAACCAGCACCTCTTCTTAAACATAGAAAAACGAGCAGCTTCTAGACAAAGAATACACCTTTCTTATTACCAAATGACTGTGACCAAGGTCAAGAAGAATGAATTAAATCTTCACTGCAGTTTAATATACTTTTGACAATAATGTCAAGGAACTTTTACTGCTTTAACCTAACAAGGAGCTAAAGTCTTAACCTATTACCTTCCACCTTCCTTATGCCTTAATGATATACTAACATCTTAATACGGAATGTGATTTGTTAGAACGTATGGACCCTTTTCACTCTTTAAAAATTGTAACCTGACATTATTAGTAAATATTAAGAAAATGTTAATTAGTAATTGACTAATATGATGGTTTATTTTTATTTCTACTTATGGAAATATATCATGAAGATGGAATCTAATCTTTGGGCTAATTGTCCAACTCTATCCTCTGTACAAAAGTAGCTTACCAGGCAAAAAGTAGCAATTAGTAGTTATAATTACCGTACACTTTATCTATCTAATTTTTAACATATATTTTCAATATATTTACCATGAACAATTGACAGATAGAATTGCCTGATTCGACGAACTTTAGGGAATGGATAGAAGCAAACACATTTAAATTGCCAAATCAATATTCTAATAATTAAATTAATTAATTATTAAATCGATAAAAATTACGGGACGTTACACAAATTTTGTATGAATTATATTTAAGAGATGTTAAAACTAAGGTTGGTGATTTAGTAAGTATTCACTTAATAAACAAATTATGTAAAGGTAGTTTAATTTGGAGTAGATTTTCCAAAGGCAAGGAATAATAAAAGCATAATTAAATGAAATAGCAAATTATATTAGTATGATATTATAATTAATATCAGTTTTTTAGTTACAAACTTTTATCAATCTTAAGATAAGAACGTTGTTGAATCAAGGTCTAAGAGGTAAATAGAATACCCAAACTTGAACGGCTTCACTATTATCAAGGGATGGTACTAGTTTGTAATGGTAAAATATGTTGGAAATGGTTGCTATTTCCATAAGAGAATATTGCTACATTATTTTAAAAGGTTTAGAATTTAAATAAAACCCATTGAGTTTTAAAGTGAACAATGTATCACTTGACATTGTTTAGCCCAATTATGAAATATGATTATACATATACCATTTGGTTAAGTATATAAAACTAATTTCTAAGTAATGGAACCAATGTATTTTGGGAATACACTTATTCCAAGAAATAAGTAAATGGTTAAATTTTTTGAAGAAATGAAACAAGGAGATTAGATTGTCTTGAAAACCTAAGTAAATATTGGAAATTTAATTATATTTTTTCATAAGTGCTATTATAAATTGTAATTTTCAAAGTTTGAAGTTAGATAAGGCCGCTCGGCTTTATATAATAAGAAATGTGTCACATGACATAAATTTAGCCCATATAAGATTTTGTGATGAAATATATACCAATTGGTTTTATATACAACGATGTTTCCAAGGTAAAGAAAATAAAGAGAACATTTTGTGAATACGGTTATTTTGGAAAAAATAATAATAAAGGTATGATTATTGTTTTCAAAGTTAGAATACAAGTGAGATTTGGGAATACTTATCCCGTTAAGATAAGAACATGGAATCGATTTTTAAGAAACGATAAATGATTTTAATGAATGATTTTAAATAAAAGGGTCTGAGCTGCTGATATATTTACCTGTACTATTTGATTCGATAGTTAAAGAACGAATATCAAATAAATTCTCTTTTTGACTTTTTACATGTTAGTTCAAAGAGACAGGGATGGGAACTGGATGTGAAAACCCGCAACTTCCCCGAAAAGGAAAGCGTCGGATAGTTCGAGAACAAACCACAACAGAACGCAAACAGAAGAACATTTTACTGTATATTACAACAATGCATCAGATTACAAGAATATACAGAGTTTAAATGAATATTACAGAGAAATATCAGAGATTTAAATTACATTTAAATACATAGCAGCGGAAAATAATACAATACACAACTAGAAGAGATATACGGATACAAAGCTTTCCGGATATCGTTCCAGCTGTAAACCAGGATCCTGTGAATATAAATCTGCAAAACCAAAACTACTAGCTACCCATGTCGAAATAAGGGCACCCAGAGTTTAGGTTAAAACAATAAACTCCAGGTTAGTCATGTGACTGGTGTGAGAATTAAAACAGTTATTAATCTTTATTTTAAATCATTGGGTAAATCAAGGGACCACGCCGTATAACACGGAACGGGTTTCCTCCCAAGAATACCAGGGCATAAAACAACAGCGCAATGCTAAATAAAGAAAAATGAAGCTGTTATAAGACCCAGGTCCTATCACACAATGCAACGCAAGCCGGGGGATAGGGTTTTCCCTTATAACAGCCAAAGAATGCTTGATACGTTTAAAACAAATCATTTGATACTATTATAAGTGCATAGTGTATAAAACAACTTCACATCATAAGTATCAATCATAGGCGGCATGAGCGCCCCATCCCACTATGTCACCATATATAGGTTCTACAATTAAAACCGCAAATGTCACGTATTGGGAAATTGGATTTCCGTCTATGAACCGAGGCAAAAGATAGTCCTCAACCGATTCGAGACAATCTAGCCTACCATGTCTCAGGAACAGCCGCAACTGCCCCTGGATCGTCAGGGCCGGTCCACCGATGTGGATTATTATGCCTGAACAATACGTCTCCCCGCCCTTTGGGGCGCAAACGAGCCAACGAATGACTCCATCGGACCCGGATCGTCCGATCAAACCGAGGCGCCTCGCAACAGCAACAACCACATAAGTCAAACTCGTCAGGGCGTGTAAAACCACTGACGCCACTTTTAGCTAGAAAGAAACGCAAGTCCTCCCTGAGGTCCGTCTCCCGTTTTTGGTTCATACCGGGTGTGAGACTCGCGAAGTTAACGTTACACAAAGCTACGCCACAAAGGCCGTGCTTTGATCATCACCACAAGACTTTGCTTTTCAACAGAAGCCTCGATCAATTGCCACTTAGGCATGCCACACAGGCAATTCACTCCATGCGTTTGATATCCATCAATATATAACCCCTGAGCTCGTACGTCTCAGAGAAGGGCGTTAAGCAAGAGAATAAATTCTCCGCCGCCAAACAGATATATATTTAATAGAGATCAATCACACGGACTAAAATCCAATGTCGGACACACAGTCCATTTACAAGTCCGTTCTGGGTCTGAACGAAACCGGAGGCACCTAGTACCCCGCATATCCATCGATCTCCAAGTACGTCTGGACGATCACCAACTGTTTCCATCTTCTTGGGTGTACAGCCCAATCAAGATCATCAGTTATCACCCAAACGACGTGAAGACTTCCGGTCTTCGACCATCGTCTTCATCTTCGACTTATCGTCGTATCAGTTATTCAGAATGGGATAAACCCGGTCTTTCCGAATAACTCGCGTATATTTTAAATAAGTGTTACACAAACACAACATACGCCTCATTCCAATTTATCAGTCACTAACCGTAAATTAATCAAGAGAATAATTTCCCAAATATTAACCCCGAAGGCCGAAACCAACATCATATCAATATCCAGAAAACCATTCTGCTTGGCCAACCGACAGTTAATTTCTAAATTTCACATTCATAGGGAAATGTTCCCATTAATTTTATCCAAGATAAATTCCTTGAATTTATTCTTTATTCTCTTTTTGAATCTCAATTCAAACTAGTCGGGATTAGCGAACCTTACCGTAGTAATCATTTATCTTAATTTCCCAATCCCAACCTATTCATCCCATGAAGTAAAACTGGTAATACTTCATATCTAACACCACGGTGTTATCGGTAAATTCAATTACCACTTCACGTTCAAATCTAATCAAAGATTTAACTATCGCCTGGAGCAAAACTGGTGATACTCCATTTTCGATCATTTCAATCTAATTAAAGATTCATTAAAACTCCACTTAGTTTTAATCTTCGACTGGGTTAAAGAATCAGTGTCATTTAAAACACGGTTCACGATAAACCCAAAATCACATTCCATTAATTATCGGGTTAAAGAACAAGTGTTATTTAAAACACTGTTCACGATAAACCCAAAAATCAATACCCATTCAATTCCAATTAAATTTCATTTAATTGGTACACTTCATTAAATCTAAATAAAAAGATTTAATCTTTTCTCAACTGGGTTCAAGAACAGTGTTAGTGAAGACACCATTCACGACAAACCCAAATCACATTCGATATTCAATACAAGGCTCTGAATAGAAAATATATCGGCTTATATTCAATATCGAATTCTACGACTAACAAATGTCGTATTGGAAATAACGATATAAATATATATCTTTCAAATTTCCATAACAACACCTGTATAATCACGAATTCCAACATCGAAATATTCCGAAGACAATTTCGATTCAAATCCACTCCAATGCAATCATTGGATATTCTGGTTATTTTTAAAACCCTTTTTAAATTCAATTTATTTATTTAAAAATAAATAGAATTTTAATTCTAGTTCAAAACCAGTTCATTTCGATAAAAATCTATTTTTATCTTTTCAAATATGGAGTTTTTCATCCCAATTCTTCTCAAATCATTTCTTATGATTTTACACAAATTATTACTATTTTTAATAATTTTATCAAGGCCTGTACAGTCGATTTCCATCAACGGCCATCGAACTGCACTTACAGCGACCTTTTTCGAATTTGATTTGGACATAATTCCAAATCCAACCGTTAGATTTCTAATTTCTAATATTCTTTAGAAAGCTCTTTTCGATACGAACCCAACGGTTCCGGTTTTAGGAGAATCCGACGGTCGGATCTCCCGTAATGTCCGTTTGAAATAAATGGTCGAAATTCACGAACTGCCGCGGCGCGGCGCGTTCTATTCAGGCCATTATATTATATATATATAATATATATATATATATAATATTTCGTTGATTTCTATTTAAAACGAATTATATAAATAGTTTTAAATTCGTTTCAAAAGCCATTTCAACTTCCTTTTCAATTCAAATCAAAATTGAATTCTTCTTTATAAATTCGTTTCTATTCAATTCAAATTTCAATTCCATTTGAATTCATATTCAATTCAATTCATTTCGAAATCGTTTTCAATTCAATTCATTTCGAAATCGTTTTTAATTCAATTCATTTCGAAATCGTTTTCAATTCAATTCATTTCGAAATCGTTTTCAATCAATTCATTTCGAAATCGTTTTCAATTCAATTCATTTCGAAATCGTTTTCAATTCAATTCATTTCGAAATCGTTTTCAATTCAATTCATTTCGAAATCGTTTTCAATTCAATTCATTTCGAAATCGTTTTCAATTCAATTCATTTCGATATCGTTTTCAATTCAATTCATTTCGAAATCGTTTTCAATTCAATTCATTTCGAAATCGTTTTCAATTCAATTCATTTCGAAATCGTTTTCAATTCAATTCATTTCGAAATCGTTTTCAATTCAATTCATTTCGAAATCGTTTTCAATTCAATTCATTTCGAAACCGTTTTCAATTCAATTCATTTCGAAATCGTTTTCAATTCATTTCGAAATCATTTTCAATTCAATTCATTTCTTAATATTCATTTTAAAATGAATAAAATCGATATAAATATCGTTCACGTCAAAATGGCGTCAATCTAATCAACACGGCTTCATATATTGATATTTTCAAATATTCCATTTCGAATATTTCTATTTCAAATATTTCTATTTTAAAACTGGAATGAGGCCCAATCAATTACCATATAAAGTTAATTATATGGATTTTCATACAACACATGTATAATAGCATTGAAAAATAATCAACCATCAACCAAAGTGCACTACACTGTATAAGCATCAAATATAGATATCTAACGCTTATAACAGCCTGTCAATCAATCGATCGACATATTTAATCAATCAGGATGAGTGAACTTCAAATTTCATCCCAACACCCGTGTGGGGTTTCAAACAATCAAACACAGATTTTATTTGTGCAGTTGGGCGATGTGTGAAATTTATCGTCCCAATCAATGTCATTCAAATAAGTGTACATAAACAAACCATCTGGTTTGTAAATGAATATTTATTTATTCACTTCACTATTTTCATATTCACGTTAAAAATTATATTTTTAACGATAAAACATTTTATTTCAACCTATGAATTTCTATTCAATTCATTTATTCAATAAAATGATATTTTTATTTTTCTAACATATTTTAGAAAATTTCGGCGGCATAACGGCACGATACTAGAAACGGGACAAGGCCTAGCCTTATCCCCGGTCTAGTGAAGGCCCACGCCATTCACACATCAATCATATCAATTTCAATTTCACCAAAACAATCCAATCCAAATCAAATAATCTAACCAACTACACAACCAATCAAACAAGTCCATGGTCTGTGGACGGGTGTCGGGTGCTTCTAATAAGCACCGTCTGCATCCTAGTATATATATATATAACTAGAAAAATAAAATTGAAAGGTGAGAAATTCTCACAGATAGCTATCCAAACTCCACGGCACTTCTAATGCAGGAAATCTTCGCCAACTCGCCTTTTGTCGCTTCCGTTGTCCGCTTTCACTACATATGTAAAAATCGAATTTTACTTCGCTATTCAATATATAAAAATCATATTTTTATTTCGAAGTTCAATATATAAAAATCATATTTTTATTTCAAAGTTCAATATATAAAAATCGAATTTTTATTTCAAAGTTCAATATATAAAAATCGAATTTTTATTTCAAAGTTCAATATATAAAAATCGAATTTTTATTTCAAAGTTCAATATATAAAAATCGAATTTTTATTTCAAAGTTCAATATATAAAAATCGAATTTTTATTTCAAAGTTCAATATATAAAAATCGAATTTTTATTTCAAAGTTCAATATATAAAAATCGAATTTTTATTTCAAAGTTCAATATATAAAAATCGAATTTTTATTTCAAAGTTCAATATATAAAAATCGAATTTTTATTTCAAAGTTCAATATATAAAAATCGAATTTTTATTTCAAAGTTCAATATATAAAAATCGAATTTTTATTTCAAAGTTCAATATATAAAAATCGAATTTTTATTTCAAAGTTCAATATATAAAAATCGAATTTTTATTTCAAAGTTCAATATATAAAAATCGAATTTTTATTTCACTAACTTCTATATAAAAACCAAATCTTTTTAGTTATGAAAAATCATATCCTTTTTATTTATAAAAATCCGACCTTTTCAGTTTTTAAAATCAAATCTTTTCAGTATAAAAGTCTTTGTTTATACATTAGTACCAACATTAATTAACTAATGATAATTAAAAATTGTTTAACTTAATTTAATTACCTTAACTAACCTTCATCCCTTTAATCATCCTTCACTGTCGTGTTCAAGCTCTATTGCTAGGGTTCGCCACACCCATGCTCAAAAGCCGCCGGAATCAAATCCGCAGGTGCCACAACCTCCGCCTGAAGCTCTTCCACCTTCACTTCCATCCTCGTGCATCCCTAGTTCGAGTTCCGTTCTCTGGCGAAGACGAACATTGCGGCTCAGTTTTGAGGTTCAAGAGGGAAGGGGGGCGTGTGTCGTCGTCGCGAGGAGGAGGGGAGAGGGGATTCCGATCAGTGCGGCGGCGGTCAGGTCTGTGCGGTGGAGGTCAAGGGAACGACGGGTCAACGTGGGAGTTTTTGGTTTTTTTTTTTCTTGTTCGATTTTAGCTGTAATGAGGAAGAGAATGGGGGTGTTTTATAAAAATTTTAATTATTAATTATTTTAATTCAAATGTTTCTTTATTTAAAAATTCAACGCTCTGAACTCCGAACGAACCTCAACGACTGTCTCGCCTAGCCAAATACCCTCATCCCGAACACAATGGTATATGTATCGCAAGCTGATTCGACTGTTACAATCAGTTTCCGTTGAATTTAAAGTATAGTTCTTTATATTGAATTTTAAACGTTCATTTCAAATTACCGGGGCCACATACTAACTAGAAAAATTCCAGAAAAATATTTTCTAGCTTCGTATTGACGATACGGTCCTAACAAAACTAGTTTCGTCGAATTCTGAGACCGTTAGAAAAATGGCCAATTTCCAGTCGATTAAAATCAACTGAAACTGGTCAAACGCGTTTTCCTTTGCCACGCTCACATATTGATTCGAAAAATTATGAAATTTGAAATCTAGCAATAACTTTACATCACGGACCCAACAAAAGTGGTTTCGTCGAAATCCGAAGTCATTTGCAAAATGTCCATTTTTAAGGGCCTGAATTCCATAGCGACTATTCAGAATTTTCAACTGGACATATCTTTTGATTCCTGATATGAAATCTTGATTTTTCGGATTCGTTGGAAAGATATTCACAATTAGATCCCATTATTTTTGGTTTCACTAAAATCCGGATTGTTTTGCACCCGGTACATTCAATTGAAGTTTGAAATTGAATTATCGAACTACCGCGCCATTTTCAATTCTATTTATAAATATAAATAAATATTTATATTCCAATGACGACGTATATAATATATACGTTCGAATTCTATTCAAAATAAATTTCCCGTCGATATTATTTAAAATAATTCATTTTAAATAATCAAAATTCGCTAAAATTGCCAGAATAAAAATTTTAAACTGGCCCAGATTTTACGGGTTGTTACAATCTCCCCCACTTAAAACTTTTCGTCCCCGAAAAGGAACAAAGTCGAAAGTGGTTTGATTATTCAGCTCTACGATCGATCAGGCTTCCATTCTCCAACTCTTTAGTTTCTGAGAATTTTCAAAATTTCAAAAATTTGGCTAACACCCTAAATTTTCGAAAAATTTCGCCATAACCTCCCCTGCAATGGGAGCATCGGGGAATTTCAAATAGCTTCCCCGGTCCTTCAGATCTCAAAAAGAAAAAGAAAAGGCCAAGCGGCTAGCCAATAGGCTCATAAAATCATCTTCACCCAAACAAAACAGGAAATTATGTAGTAAACATGTACCTATTTGTCGGGCAAACAAATTTTATTCTCTGGCTCTAGCCTCCTTGCTATGACCTGTTCAATGCAAGTACATGTATATGCAAGAAAATGCGACCAATTTTCAATACAATTCCACATTTGATTCAATTAGGCTAAATGGATAAAAATCAGCAAACAAATAAACAAACAACACAAACATCAATCAATTAGTTGATTAGCTTTTCAAATTCATAACTTTGATACATAGTCAAAATCAGATTTTTGATGCCAAATCACAACCATAAGCCCTATCTAATTTTGGTTCTCACACCAATCAATAGGAAATATATAAATATCACATCTTCAAAACACGAACATAGATTCTGATGATGATCGATCAATCATCAGAACCATCTCCGGGTGTCTAGAATGTGATTCTATATCTATCCAGTATATTAAAATCTCAAATATACGTTTGCAAGGCGTATATGCAAAATCTTTATATACTGGACTGTCCAAATCAGTATATACTAAATAATCAAATACGAATAATTGATTTTAAATTTTCAAAACAAAATTTGTTTTCATTTGAAAAATATACTCTTCACACTCGTTCTAGGATACTACTGATCCCATCTCTAACGAGTCATTCCCGTTGGATATTACTGATCCGGTATCTGATGAATTCTTTCGTATGGTTCTAATGTGCCTTGTTCTATGAGCTTTGTAAACCAAAGCTCTGATACCAACTGTGAAAACCCGCAACTTCCCCGTAAAGGAAAGCGTCGGATAGTTCGAGAACAAACCACAACAGAACGCAAACAGAAGAACATTTTACTGTATATTACAACAATGCATAAGATTACAAGAATATACAGAGTTTAAATGAATATTACAGAGAAATATTAGAGATTTAAATTACATTTAAATACATAGCAGCGGAAAATAATACAATACACAACTAGAAGAGATATACGGATACAAAGCTTTCCGGATATCGTTCCAGCTGTAAACCAGGATCCTGTGAATATAAATCTGCAAAACCAAAACTACTAGCTGCCCATGTCGAAATAAGGGCACCCAGAGTTTAGGTTAAAACAATAAACTCCAGGTCAGTCATGTGACTGGTGTGAGAATTAAAACAGTTATTAATCTTTATTTTAAATCATTGGGTAAATCAAGGGACCATGCCGTATAACACGGAACGGGTTTCCTCCCAAGAATACCAGGGCATAAAACAACAGCGCAATGCTAAATAAAGAAAAATGAAGCTGTTATAAGACCCAGGTCCTATCACACAATGCAACGCAAGCCGGGGGATAGGGTTTTCCCTTATAACAGCCAAAGAATGCTTGATACGTTTAAAACAAATCATTTGATACTATTATAAGTGCATAGTGTATAAAACAACTTCACATCATAAGTATCAATCATAGGCGGCATGAGCGCCCCATCCCACTATGTCACCATATATAGGTTCTACAATTAAAACCGCAAATGTCACGTATTGGGAAATTGGATTTCCGTCTATGAACCGAGGCAAAAGATAGTCCTCAACCGATTCGAGACAATCTAGCCTACCATGTCTCAGGAACAGCCGCAACTGTCCCCTGGATCGTCAGGGCCGGTCCACCGATGTGGATTATTATGCCTGAACAATACGTCTCCCCGCCCTTTGGGGCGCAAACGAGCCAACGAATGACTCCATCGGACCCGGATCGTCCGATCAAACCGAGGCGCCCCGCAACAGCAACAACCACATAAGTCAAACTCGTCAGGGCGTGTAAAACCACTGACGCCACTTTTAGCTAGAAAGAAACGCAAGTCCTCCCTGAGGTCCGTCTCCCGTTTTTGGTTCATACCGGGTGTGAGACTCGCGAAGTTAACGTTACACAAAGCTACGCCACAAAGGCCGTGCTTTGATCATCACCACAAGACTTTGCTTTTCAACAGAAGCCTCGATCAATTGCCACTTAGGCATGCCACACAGGCAATTCACTCCATGCGTTTGATATCCATCAATATATAACCCCTGAGCTCGTACGTCTCAGAGAAGGGCGTTAAGCAAGAGAATAAATTCTGCGCCGCCAAACAGATATATATTTAATAGAGATCAATCACACGGACTAAAATCCAATGTCGGACACACAGTCCATTTACAAGTCCGTTCTGGGTCTGAACGAAATCGGAGGCACCTAGTACCCCGCATATCCATCGATCTCCAAGTACGTCTGGACGATCACCAACTGTTTCCATCTTCTTGGGTGTACAACCCAATCAAGATCATCAGTTATCACCCAAACGACGTGAAGACTTCCGGTCTTCGACCATCGTCTTCATCTTCGACTTATCGTCGTATCAGTTATTCAGAATGGGATAAACCCGGTCTTTCCGAATAACTCGCGTATATTTTAAATAAGTGTTACACAAACACAACATACGCCTCATTCCAATTTATCAGTCACTAACCGTAAATTAATCAAGAGAATAATTTCCCAAATATTAACCCCGAAGGCCGAAACCAACATCATATCAATATCCAGAAAACCATTCTGCTTGGCCAACCGACAGTTAATTTCTAAATTTCACATTCATAGGGAAATGTTCCCATTAATTTTATCCAAGATAAATTCCTTGAATTTATTCTTTATTCTCTTTTTGAATCTCAATTCAAACTAGTCGGGATTAGCGAACCTTACCGAAGTAATCATTTATCTTAATTTCCCAATCCCAACCTATTCATCCCATGAAGTAAAACTGGTAATACTTCATATCTAACACCACGGTGTTATCGGTAAATTCAATTACCACTTCACGTTCAAATCTAATCAAAGATTTAACTATCGCCTGGAGCAAAACTGGTGATACTCCATTTTCGATCATTTCAATCTAATTAAAGATTCATTAAAACTCCACTTAGTTTTAATCTTCGACTGGGTTAAAGAATCAGTGTCATTTAAAACACGGTTAACGATAAACCCAAAATCACATTCCATTAATTATCGGGTTAAAGAACAAGTGTTATTTAAAACACTGTTCACGATAAACCCAAAAATCAATACCCATTCAATTCCAATTAAATTTCATTTAATTGGTACACTTCATTAAATCTAAATAAAAAGATTTAATCTTTTCTCAACTGGGTTCAAGAACAGTGTTAGTGAAGACACCATTCACGACAAACCCAAATCACATTCGATATTCAATACAAGGCTCTGAATAGAAAATATATCGGCTTATATTCAATATCGAATTCTACGACTAACAAATGTCGTATTGGAAATAACGATATAAATATATATCTTTCAAATTTCCATAACAACACCTGTATAATCACGAATTCCAACATCGAAATATTCCGAAGACAATTTCGATTCAAATCCACTCCAATGCAATCATTGGATATTCTGGTTATTTTTAAAACCCTTTTTAAATTCAATTTATTTATTTAAAAATAAATAGAATTTTAATTCTAGTTCAAAACCAGTTCATTTCGATAAAAATCTATTTTTATCTTTTCAAATATGGAGTTTTTCATCCCAATTCTTCTCAAATCATTTCTTATGATTTTACACAAATTATTACTATTTTTAATAATTTTATCAAGGCCTGTACAGTCGATTTCCATCAACGGCCATCGAACTGCACTTACAGCGACCTTTTTCGAATTTGATTTGGACATAATTCCAAATCCAACCGTTAGATTTCTAATTTCTAATATTCTTTAGAAAGCTCTTTTCGATACGAACCCAACGGTTCCGGTTTTAGGAGAATCCGACGGTCGGATCTCCCGTAATGTCCGTTTGAAATAAATGGTCGAAATTCACGAACTGCCGCGGCGCGGCGCGTTCTATTCAGGCCATTATATTATATATATAATATATATATAATATATTTCGTCGATTTCTATTTAAAACGAATTATATAAATAGTTTTAAATTCGTTTCAAAAGCCATTTCAACTTCCTTTTCAATTCAAATCAAAATTGAATTCTTCTTTATAAATTCGTTTCTATTCAATTCAAATTTCAATTCCATTTGAATTCATATTCAATTCAATTCATTTCGAAATCGTTTTCAATTCAATTCATTTCGAAATCGTTTTCAATTCAATTCATTTTGAAATCGTTTTCAATTCAATTCATTTCGAAATCGTTTTCAATTCAATTCATTTCGAAATCGTTTTCAATCAATTCATTTCGAAATCGTTTTCAATTCAATTCATTTCGAAATCATTTTCAATTCAATTCATTTCGAAATCGTTTTCAATTCAATTCATTTCGAAATCGTTTTCAATTCAATTCATTTCGAAATCGTTTTCAATTCAATTCATTTCGAAATCGTTTTCAATTCAATTCATTTCGAAATCGTTTTCAATTCAATTCATTTCGAAATCGTTTTCAATTCAATTCATTTCGAAATCGTTTTCAATTCAATTCATTTCGAAATCGTTTTCAATTCAATTCATTTCGAAATCGTTTTCAATTCAATTCATTTCGAAATCGTTTTCAATTCAATTCATTTCGAAATCGTTTTCAATTCAATTCATTTCGAAATCGTTTTCAATTCAATTCATTCCGAAATCGTTTTCAATTCAATTCATTTCGAAATCGTTTTCAATTCAATTCATTTCTTAATATTCATTTTAAAATGAATAAAATCGATATAAATATCGTTCACGTCAAAATGGCGTCAATCTAATCAACACGGCTTCATATATTGATATTTTCAAATATTCCATTTCGAATATTTCTATTTCAAATATTTCTATTTTAAAACTGGAATGAGGCCCAATCAATTACCATATAAAGTTAATTATATGGATTTTCATACAACACATGTATAATAGCATTGAAAAATAATCAACCATCAACCAAAGTGCACTACACTGTATAAACATCAAATATAGATATCTAACGCTCATAACAGCCTGTCAATCAATCGATTGACATATTTAATCAATCAGGATGAGTGAACTTCAAATTTCATCCCAACACCCGTGTGGGGTTTCAAACAATCAAACACGGATTTTATTTGTGCAGTTGGGCGATGTGTGAAATTTATCGTCCCAATCAATGTCATTCAAATAAGTGTACATAAACAAACCATCTGGTTTGTAAATGAATATTTATTTATTCACTTCACTATTTTCATATTCACGTTAAAAATTATATTTTTAACGATAAAACATTTTATTTCAACCTATGAATTTCTATTCAATTCATTTATTCAATAAAATGATATTTTTATTTTTCTAACATATTTTAGAAAATTTCGGCGGCATAACGGCACGATACTAGAAACGGGACAAGGCCTAGCCTTATCCCCGGTCTAGTGAAGGCCCACGCCATTCACACATCAATCATATCAATTTCAATTTCACCAAAACAATCCAATCCAAATCAAATAATCTAACCAACTACACAACCAATCAAACAAGTCCATGGTCTGTGGACGGGTGTCGGGTGCTTCTAATAAGCACCGTCTGCATCCTAGTATATATATATATAACTAGAAAAATAAAATTGAAAGGTGAGAAATTCTCACAGATAGCTATCCAAACTCCACGGCACTTCTAATGCAGGAAATCTTCGCCAACTCGCCTTTTGTCGCTTCCGTTGTCCGCTTTCACTACATATGTAAAAATCGAATTTTACTTCGCTATTCAATATATAAAAATCATATTTTTATTTCGAAGTTCAATATATAAAAATCCTATTTTTATTTCAAAGTTCAATATATAAAAATCGAATTTTTATTTCAAAGTTCAATATATAAAAATCGAATTTTTATTTCAAAGTTCAATATATAAAAATCGAATTTTTATTTCAAAGTTCAATATATAAAAATCGAATTTTTATTTCAAAGTTCAATATATAAAAATCGAATTTTTATTTCAAAGTTCAATATATAAAAATCGAATTTTTATTTCAAAGTTCAATATATAAAAATCGAATTTTTATTTCAAAGTTCAATATATAAAAATCGAATTTTTATTTCAAAGTTCAATATATAAAAATCGAATTTTTATTTCAAAGTTCAATATATAAAAATCGAATTTTTATTTCAAAGTTCAATATATAAAAATCGAATTTTTATTTCACTAACTTCTATATAAAAACCAAATCTTTTTAGTTATGAAAAATCATATCCTTTTTATTTATAAAAATCCGACCTTTTCAGTTTTTAAAATCAAATCTTTTCAGTATAAAAGTCTTTGTTTATACATTAGTACCAACATTAATTAACTAATGATAATTAAAAATTGTTTAACTTAATTTAATTACCTTAACTAACCTTCATCCCTTTAATCATCCTTCACTGTCGTGTTCAAGCTCTATTGCTAGGGTTCGCCACACCCATGCTCAAAAGCCGCCGGAATCAAATCCGCAGGTGCCACAACCTCCGCCTGAAGCTCTTCCACCTTCACTTCCATCCTCGTGCATCCCTAGTTCGAGTTCCGTTCTCTGGCGAAGACGAACATTGCGGCTCAGTTTTGAGGTTCAAGAGGGAAGGGGGGCGTGTGTCGTCGTCGCGAGGAGGAGGGGAGAGGGGATTCCGATCAGTGCGGCGGCGGTCAGGTCTGTGCGGTGGAGGTCAAGGGAACGACGGGTCAACGTGGGAGTTTTTGGTTTTTTTTTTTTTTTTCTTGTTCGATTTTAGCTGTAATGAGGAAGAGAATGGGGGTGTTTTATATAAATTTTAATTATTAATTATTTTAATTCAAATGTTTCTTTATTTAAAAATTCAACGCTCTGAACTCCGAACGAACCTCAACGACTGTCTCGCCTAGCCAAATACCCTCATCCCGGACACAATGGTATATGTATCGCAAGCTGATTCGACTGTTACAATCAGTTTCCGTTGAATTTAAAGTATAGTTCTTTATATTGAATTTTAAACGTTCATTTCAAATTACCAGGGCCACATACTAACTAGAAAAATTCCAGAAAAATATTTTCTAGCTTCGTATTGACGATACGGTCCTAACAAAACTAGTTTCGTCGAATTCTGAGACCGTTAGAAAAATGGCCAATTTCCAGTCGATTAAAATCAACTGAAACTGGTCAAACGCGTTTTCCTTTGCCACGCTCACATATTGATTCGAAAAATTATGAAATTTGAAACCTAGCAATAACTTTACATCACGGACCCAACAAAAGTGGTTTCGTCGAAATCCGAGGTCATTTGCAAAATGTCCATTTTTAAGGGCCTGAATTCCATAGCGACTATTCAGAATTTTCAATTGGACATATCTTTTGATTCCTGATATGAAATCTTGATTTTTCGGATTCGTTGGAAAGATATTCACAATTAGATCCCATTATTTTTGGTTTCACTAAAATCCGGATTGTTTTGCACCCGGTACATTCAATTGAAGTTTGAAATTGAATTATCGAACTACCGCGCCATTTTCAATTCTATTTATAAATATAAATAAATATTTATATTCCAACGACGACGTATATAATATATACGTTCGAATTCTATTCAAAATAAATTTCCCGTCGATATTATTTAAAATAATTCATTTTAAATAATCAAAATTCGCTAAAATTGCCAGAATAAAAATTTTAAACTGGCCCAGATTTTACGGGTTGTTACAAAGGATCCAAAAACCATTTTGAACCAACTTTGCATTCGAAAACTAACTTGCAAGGATGCTTATACGATTTAAAGATGGAAAAATTGAAGACCGTGGATCTTTATGAGAGGAAGAACAACTTGTTAAATTTGTCTAGGTCGCTCCTAGAGATATTTTGAAAGTGATTCTGTCGTGATTGAAATCTTCGGATGGCAAGGACTACTTGCTACTGATCCATCAGGTGATTCCTATATTGGATGTAGGACTGTAGGAGAGAGTTTTCGGTTCATCTGTTCTTGGATGACTTGTATAGACAAAGATCTGACAGAGTACTTTCCAAAAATCATGTACGTTAATTTTTATAAATATACCAAGTTTGGTGGCGGAGAAGGCAACTTCTTTAAGCTTAATACCTAGAGTATTTTTGTGGATATCGGTTAGTGATTGGATGGATCTGACAATGCGCCATTCAAAGTTGATGTGATATTCTCTGAAAGGTAATCATAACCTCAAGCCTCATTAACCGAAAAATTACAGAAATCGGGCGAGCAGAATGGCTATGTGGGTCATTCCTATCAGGGTGTATTATCACCATCTAGAGAAAATTTATTTTTTCTTTCTTCTGTCACTTGTGCATGCTTACGGAAAACAATGATTTAAGCCCAACCATTGGTGATAATATATTTGGTACACTCAAGTTGAACGAGTAGCCGATCATGTGTGGCCGGGTTGTAAGATGTTCTTGTTGAACCTCAATGTATTGGTCCCTAGAGGTACACTATTCGGGAGATGGTTCCATAACTTGTCATGTTGAAAATCTAAACTCCAATACGAGCCGTATGTATTTAGTTGCATACTTTTTAACCAAAAAATGGCACAAATACCCAAAGACAAGAATTTGTAGAGAAAAATGAAATAATATCAAATGAAAATGAAGGAAAAACGGCAAACACATAAATTTATAGTGGTTCGGCGTTTACGAGCATATGTCAATTTTATAATTCATTGATTCAATAAAAAATTACAATTACAACGAGTATAATCTTCAAATACTCATAATACAATAATATTTCTCTCAAAATTCATTGATAGTATTCGAAATGTTGCTTGAATTGATGTTGTTGATGGCTGGTTAGAGCACGCGTGAAGTATATGAGTGCCAAAAGTCCTTCTAATCTCCTCAAAGTTGTGTATTTATAGGCATAGCAGTAGGACTGTTCTCAGATCGAACATGTGGAGCTCGAGCCATGCTATTCGGAGGTAGTGATAACAGTTGGAAAAACGATTACAGGTGGGCAGGCCATCTAGTTACAAGATACATGGCTTCAGACGTGGACACGTGGAAGCATCTCCGGACAATCAAGAGATCGTGGGAAGACTGGGAAAGTGGCAACCGTCTCGTCTGGATCAAATAGTGTTCGGATCAAAGCTTTTGATCAGGGCCTTTGAACTTCAGATCAGTTTTCATTCGATCCAAGACCACAAATGATGTGGGCCACATCTATTCGACCCGATGAGTTCGAACTGAAAGCCATCAAAACAATACAAGCTATCTTTTTTTGGATCCAACAACTTCGAGCCGGGACTAAGTCTTTGGTTAGGCATGTTTCCGAAGTCTGAAGCCTTTAACTGTGATCATCTGGATCTTGGACGGCCTTATTAAAAGGCAGACTAATATTTTTCCTTAAAAGTACATCTTATCATAGATGAGATGCGCTTTGAACTCGTAGAGATGTCCATTCCCAAACAAGCAATGGTTAAAAACTGTGTCTTTTTGTAAAGTCATGACTCTCGATCTCTTGTACTATGCATAAATAGTAGATCATATTCAAAATTTTCTTTGTCATACCTAACTAGGCAAAGTCCTTGACCAATGTGGTGACAGGCACATAAGCAAATCGTTCAAACCCATGTCAAATCAAAAGGTTAGATTTACCTATTTTGAATCATGTTAAGTCGTTGTCTCTTGCACGTGAGTATACACATACAAGTCGTTCCAAAACACTTTTTCTAATGAACGTCGAGATCGAGTCAAATCATATGAGTCCATCATGTTGCCAAAAACCTAAGGCGATTGCTAGAATGTCCATTGCTTTTTTCAATTTCTTTCTGGATTCCGGTTTCCGGATCGAAAATTTCGTTGTCCCCTCGGATCGACTCATTCGATTCGGGGCCAGTTCAATTGGTGTCACCCCGCATTTTTCGATTCTGAACCAAGGATAAAGTCAGACTATCATTTCAGTGGTGAGTCGAATAGTCGCCTAGGTGTAATATATAAGCCAGCCCGTTCTTCACTTTTACTTTTTACTTTTCACCCCTTGCTACCATTAATTTCAAATTGATAAAACTCAAATCCCTAATTCTCTAATTTTTACTTCAAATTCAACCCCAAATCATTCACGATGGGTTTTAATTCATGCAATTTGTAATTTTCTTTGACATTTTATATGATTTGCACCACAAACCCACATTATTTGACTTCAATTTGCCATGGCATTGATGTTTCAAATATCAAGAGTCAACGCCACCGTCGATGATGCCTGAGCTGTCATTAGTTCATCGTCTTGGTGACACGACACTCGTCTTCATGGTTTGGAGGTGACAATTTTGAAGAAATGGAGCTCTGGGTTGCCATGGATGGTTAAAGGCATGAAAGGTGTTAAGCAGGAAAGAAAAAGAAGAAAAGGGTTGAAGGGTTTCGGTTCAAAAAAACTCAGAGGCGAGTACACTTATTAGGTTCGAAGAATTTGGAAATGAGGAGTTACAGAGGCCAGAAGGTAGGACTGTAAATTTTGTGTGAATGTCTGATGTCCGTTCGAGTCCATGGCCGAAATACAGTCATTTGATTCTCATTTAGGACACGAGTTAGGACTACAAAATTTGTACAACAAAAAATCACGTCCGATCCATGTTCGTTCGAATTCGTCTAAATTCAATGTTTTTCGATGTAGTTGAGAGAAAATCTAATAAATAGTATAAATTATGATATAAAAAGTCATGTCCGATCCGGTCCATTTGTGTTCGTGTCCGAAATTCATTTTTCCGTGTCCGACCGATTTTATTTAGGACACGAATCAGGATAACAAAATTTGTCCGAGGAAAAATTTCGTCCGGTGCATGTTCGGTCCGATTTTTTTAGGATAGAAATTGAACACATCTCCGTCTGATCCGATCCGACCGATTTACATCCCTACGAGAAGGGGTCATATGGGCTCGAATAAAAAAAAATACGATCTGGAGTGGTCTGTCCTAGGATTCTTTAACCAAAGTTTTTTTCGAACCGGATGCCATTCCAGGACGAACAATCCAACATCGAACTAGACGGACACACATATTGTAACGACCTGCATTCTACGCATCGGAAGATCGTAGAATATTTATTTCTTTTTCTTAGTAAGTCGTATGGTCGTGTACTTTTGGGAAACGACTAGTAGGGTCATTTCCCATGTTCATGATTTTTGTCGATTTTTAAATGACCATTTTGCCCCTAGTTGAACTTGTTTTGACCATAACTTTTGACTGGAAAGGAATTTTGACCTGAAACCACTTCCATTGGATCCGGATGATGGTTTACAATTCCATAGAGTGGTCATATTAGCCAAACGGACTCACCGTTTGGGAGATATGGCTGAAACAAGTTTCAGATGGTGAAAAACAGCTTAATTGGGCTTAACCGGGTGATTAACAGCTAGGCCCAAAGGGGAATTTCGGGATTAGGAGTTTAAAAGGGCTGTTAGGGTTTGGAGGATACCTTTTTCTCATTTTTCAGCCGTCACTATTCATTCCTCTTAACCTAGCCATGGCCTCCACCCTCTAAATCTCTTCAAAACACCTCTTAATCACTTTCTAATTGAAGATTAGGCTTAGCAAACATCAAATCAAGGAGTATTAGCACGAGAACCGAGGTAGAGCTGCTGTGTAAGATTGGGAACAATGCCAAATCAGAGAATATTTCAGTTTTGGGGTTTTAGTGGTGGCAAAGGTGAGTGATTAGCTTGCTTTTACACTAATTACGGTTAATTATGGGTAATTAGTGAAGATTAGCGAATTTATACATTAATAAATTCTGGAAAAATTCCTAAAATTCTATAATGATGTTTTATGGCTCTGATAAAAATTTGGGCTAATTTGGACAAGTTTTGCTAATTGTATGCATAATCACGGTTAAGAAGGATTAAGGGGAAAACATGGGTTTCTGGGTATGTTTGATCTAAAGTATTTCATGTAAATGATGTTTTAATGTTTGTCATTGATTCTATATGTTGTTACTGCTGTTTGGAATGTTTTGTAATGTCATAGGAAGTTTAGAATGGTTGAAAACGCCGTCGTTCGGCGAAAATAGCTTGCTGGAAAAAAGTTGCAGATTTTCAGAACCGGTTAGGAAGAACACCCGATCCGAACCGGATAGGAGGAGGAGATCCAATCCGAACCGGATAGGAGGAGGAGATCCGATCCGAACCGGATAGGAGGAGTAGATCCGATCCGAACCGAATAGAAGGAGGAGATCCGAACCGAACCGGATAGGAGGAGACACCCGAACCGAACCGGATAGGAGGAGACACCCGAACCGAACCGGATAGGAGGAGGAGATCTGATCCGAACCGAATAGAAGGAGGAGATCCGAAGCGAACCGGATAGGAGGAGACACCCGAACCGAACCGGATAGGAGGAGGAGATCCGACCCGAACCGGATAGAGGAGGAGACCCGAACCGAACCGGATAGGAGGAGGATGCCCGAACCGAACCGAATAGGAGGAAGAGACCCGAACCGAACCGAAGAAGACCATAACCCGAGATGCAAAGGTAGTCCAAATGGGAAGTTTGTACCAAGGATTCAGATGGGAATCAACGAGTTAACTTCATGATTGGGCTTTGCTGCGGGATGTGTGCTAAGGGGCTGTCGATGTCTGTAACTTTGGATCACTATGTATAGGGGGTACGTGAACGGATTCAGGGCCACAGTGGTCTAGGTACGACTAAAAGAGCTATAGACCAATGAAGTGGGGTCATTTGTAAAGGTTTAGTCATGACTCCATGGGGTAAGCTTGGTGGTAGCAGTAGTTGTACAAGCCGAACTCCGTCACTACTTCGATGGGTCTAGTGGTTGAAAGTGGTATACATCGTATGCTTTATGCACTGAGTGAGAGATGTGAGGATGGTTGCCATGATTGAATTGTTTGCTATCCCTATGACATGCACACCCCCACCCCCGTATTTCTTTACACCATATGTTGATTGCACCTTAGAGTATTGTACAGTATGTAGTGCTAACTCTTTGGTTGCAGGTCCAGGTCCAGGTATGGTTTAGTATACATGTTATTGTTCTGTTTAGCTGCTTATCGCTCGTACCAGACTTTTTGTCTGACCCAGAGTTTTATGTCTCTTCTTATTACTCTGGGTGCTCACACGAGCAGACTAGAGACAGGTTAGCTGGTGATGCACGGGTAGATGATCCGGAGACGAGCAGGAGGCTTCCACGTAATATATATATATAGTATTCTCCCTGTGTTGTCGAAGATCACTGCTTGGGCATTGGTGGTGCATCTTCCACTTTAGCTTTCTTTTGTTTAGAGACAGTAGATTTTGAAAAGTTGTAATAAGCTGTATTTGGATTTCCGCTGCTCTGATGTTGACATTTATTATTAGTTATCAGCTTATACACTGTCTCACCTGTTTTATGTCAAGTATGTTATTATTATATTTTATTCCATGCGCTGTGAGACATTCTACAGGTTCCTTGATTAGTTCATTCTCTTCTTTCTTTTCTTATGACGACCGTTCTGTGCCAGTTGGACATGTGTACAGCGCACACTTGGAGGAAGTGTCGGTTGGTGCGGGGCGGGCCGTCACACTTGGTATCAGAGCTCTAGGTTGCGTAGTTAACCTAGGGAAGTTATCAGGGAGAGATAATATATGTATACGAGAGAGCGTATTTGTGGTTATTTTGGTTTTCAAAAGCTATATATATACTATTAGTAGTATAAGAATGAAGTCGTACTGCACTAGCACCACTATGGAATCGTTAATCGTTTCCTTTTTCAGATTGACGATGAGCCGAGATACTAGAGGTGCTGGTAGGGGAGCCAATAATGGGAATGCTGCTGACATGAGGACGATGTTTACTGACCTCATGAGAGAGATGCTTAGAGATGTACGGAGGGCAGCTCCCAATGGTGGAAATGGTGGTGGTCCAATAGTGCAGGCGCCAAGAGTCGACTTCGCCAAGCTGAATAAGGATTATACTAGCCTTGGTGGGAAGCCGTTCCACGGAACGGAGTCGGCCACAGATGTTCAGGATTGGTTGGATAGCTGCGAACGTATCTTCGAGGATTTGGGTATCGAGGATGCAATGAAGAGAAAGCTAGCGTCCCGTCAGCTGCAAGGGCGGGCAATGAATTGGTGGAATGCTATAAAGGCAGCTACTCCCGAAGATCAGATTACTTGGGAGCAGTTTAAAGCTCGCTTTAGCGAGAAGTTCATTCCAGCTGCTCAGAAGTCAATGCTGTTTAAGAAATTCTTGGAGCTCAAGCAGAATGGCAGAGCTGTCTCGGAGTACATTGCTGAATTCGACACTTTGTCAAAGTATGGGTTATCTCTTATTGATACTGCCGAGAAGAAGAATGAGAAATTCATAACTGGGTTAGATCAGTACTTAGGGGAAAGGCTTATTAACCACATCGATGAGACGTTTGAGTCGATTGTGGGGAAAGCATTAAGATCAGAGAGTCTCTACCCTAAGCCGAAGACTAAGGTTGCATCCGCAGATGAGCCAAAGCCACAAGCAAGTGGTGGAGGCAAGGGTGGTTCCCAGAATAAAAGAAAGCAGAGTCAGACTAAGGATGGCCAGAAGAAAAAGAATAAACAAGATGTTGAGTGCTTCAGCTGTGGTAAGAAGGGCCATTATGCTAGTAATTGCCGGGCCAAGCCAGCGGATAGGAAGTTCTTCAACTGTAGCCAAATGGGACATCACAAGGACAAGTGTCCGCAACCCCCTAAAGAAAAGCAAATGGTGAAAGCATACGCCCTTAATGCTATTCCTTCTTCGTCGAATGCCCCAACTGCGGCGGAGAAGGGAAAGAATGTCGTCATTCAAGGTATGCTTTCTGTTTATGATGTTCCTGTTAGAGTTTTGTTTGATACCGGAGCTTCCAGTTCTTTCATATCTAGTGACCTAGTAGATAGGTTGGGATTGGAGCCTGAGATTGTCGATAGACCTTTAGTAGTGACGAACCCGATTGGTGGTTCTACTAGCCTTAGCATGATTTGTCGTAATGTGGTCTTATCGAGTCATGGATGCATGTTTGTTTGTGATTGCTTTGTTTTGGGCTTTACTGGGTTTTGCATTATTTTGGGAGTAGATTGGCTCCTAAGATAGACTGTGAGGGCTTTTTGGTGACAGCTAGAGCGGATGATGGGCGGAGGATAGTGTTTGGTGGTCTACCCAGTGAGGGGGTATTGGCTAGTTTTCTAAACTCCCTCGACATTCCGCATAGTGAGTTGTCAGGTTTGCCCGTGGTTGGCCAGTATCCGGATGTTTTCGAAGAAGTGACCGGACTTCCACCACACCGAGAGATTGAGTTCCGTATTGATTTGGAAAAAGATGCCAGACCTATAGTGATGCCACTTCGTCGTATGGCACCAAGGGAGCAGCGAGAGCTCGAGGTGCAAGTCAGCGATCTTTTGAAGAAGGGATTTATCAGAAGGAGTGTCTCTGAATGGGGAGCACCAGTTGTGTTTGCTACCAAGGCGGATGGTTCCCTTCATTTGTGTGTAGACTACCGCGAGTTGAACAAGGTGACGAGGAAGAATAAGTATCCTCTCCCGCGGATAGATGATTTGTTCGATCAGTTGAGTGGCGCGAGAGTGTTCTCCCAGTTGGATCTCGCGACAGGTTTTCATCAGCTTAGAGTGGAAGCTGAGAGTATAGCTAAAACGGCATTTCGAACGCCGTCTGGATTTTATGAATGGTTGGTTATGCCATTTGGGCTGACTAATGCCCCGACATATTTTGTGGATCTTATGAATAGGGTATTCAGAGATCAGTTGAATAAGTCTGTTCTTGTGTTTGTGGATGATATTTTGGTTTACTCAAGGAACGAGGAAGAACACAAGGAACATTTGAGGACAGTGATGGAGGTGTTGAGGAAACACCAATTGAAAGCAAAGTTTTCTAAGTGTCATTCTGGAGGAAGGAAGTGAGATTCTTGGGCCATGTTGTTTCAGAAAATGGTATCGCTGTGGATCCTGCTAAGGTGGCTACGGTGCAAGATTGGTCTACGCCCAAGAATGCAACAGACGTAAGAAGTTTCTTGGGATTAGCGGGTTATTATCGTAAGTTTATCCAAGGCTTCTCCAAGATAGCAGCACCGTTGACTCAGTTGACAAAGAAGAATCAAGCTTTTGTTTGGAACGAAAGGTGCGAGGATGCATTCAAGAGTCTAAAAGAAAAGTTGACAAGTGCACCAGTGTTAGTCATTCCCAAGGGGAGTGAAGAGATGACGGTATATACAGATGCTTGTGGTACCGGACTAGGTGCTGTGTTGATGCAGGGTGGTAGGGTTGTAGCTTATGCAAGCAGGCAACTGAAACCGCATGAGAAGAGGTATCCTATCCATGATTTGGAATTGGCAGCGATTGTATTCGCATTGAAGATGTGGAGACATTATCTCTTGGGAGAAAGATTCGAGCTGTTTACTGATCATAAGTCGCTGAAGTATCTTTTCTCTCAAAAGGATTTGAATCTTCATCAGCAGAGGTGGTTAGAGTTCTTAGCTTCATATGATTTCGACATCGCATATACACCGGGAAAGGGCAATGCCGTAGCCGATGCGTTGAGTCGAAGACATGCCAGTTTAGGGGCTATGTTCCTTGAATGGAAGCAACTGGAGTATATCGCGGGGTTTGATTTCAGACCAAATTGCGAATTGGACCCAGAAATGTTAGCAAGTTTGACGATCAGACCCACTTTAATTGAGCGGATCGGCTCTAGTCAGAGGGACGATCCTAACCTATTGGAAATCATCTCCAAGTTAGAGATGGGTATCGATGAGGAGATGAGCAAGTATGGGCTTGATCAAGATGGATGGCTTAGAAAGAATGCAAAGCTCGTTGTACCCAATGTCAATGGATTGAGAGATGAAGTGCTTAGAGAATGTCATCACTCAAAACTGACTATACACCCCGGTGGTAATAAGATGTATCGAGACATGAGACAGACTTACTACTGGGAAGGGATGAAAAGAGACGTTGGGGAGTTTATATCCAAATGCATGAATTGCCAGCTAGTTAAAGCCGAGCAAAAGAAGCCTAGTGGGTTGTTACAGCCATTAGAAATTCCCGAATGGAAATGGGAGCAAGTCTCGATGGATTTCATTGATGGTTTACCAAGGACTAGATCGGGACATGATAGCATTTGGGTGATTGTGGACCGATTAACCAAAAGTGCAAGATTTATACCAGTCAGATCGACCAGAACGGCAGCTAAGTTAGCAGAATTGTATATGAAGTGGGTAGTGAGATTCCATGGAGTGCCTAAAAGCATTGTGAGTGACCGAGACCCGTTGTTCACTAGTGGGTTTTGGAAGAGCTTACAAGAAGCTCTAGGGTCAGAGTTACATCTCAGTACCGCATATCATCCTCAGACCGACGGTCAGACGGAGAGGGTGAATCGTATTTTGGAAGATCTCTTGAGAGCATGTATATTGGATTTTGGTGGATCATGGGATGACCATTTGCATCTAGTAGAGTTTGCATATAATAATAGCTACCAATCCAGTATCGGTATGGCTCCGTTTGAAGCATTGTACGGAAGACCATGCAACTCACCATCATGTTGGATAGAGACTGGCGAGAAGTTTATGCTTGGACCAGATGTGGTGAGGGAAACTTCAGATAAAATCAAGACCATTCAACAACGAATGAAGGCTGCCCAAGATAGGAAGAAGAGTTATGCCGATAAGAGGAGAAGAGACTTAAAATTCTCCGTTGGCGACTTGGTGTTTGTCAAGATTTCTCCGTTGAAGAGCGTAATACGATTTGGCAGGAGAGGAAAGTTGGCACCAAGATTCGTTGGCCCATTCCCTGTTCTTGAACTAGTCGGGAATTTGGCATATAGAATTGACTTACCAGACAAGATGGCGGGAGTTCACAACGTATTTCATGTTTCCCAGTTAAGGAAGTTTGTGCACGACCCTAATGTGGCTATTTCACCTGATCAGTTGGACGATATCGAGGTTGAACCTGAGGCGGTTGGGAACCGTGGGCCTATGCGTATCGTTGGGAATGATACGAAGCAACTACGAAGGAAGGCGGTGAAATTAGTCAAAGTCCAGTGGGGTGAGGATGAGAAAGACTGTACTTGGGAAACAGAGGAGGACATAAGGAAGAAGTATCCAGAACTCTTTGCCTGGTAAGATTTAATTAGCGATTTAGTTTTCCGCATGCTAGGTTATGTTTGTTTTGCTTGTTTTGCATGTTTGGTTGCTGTGAATGATTGTTAGGCATGCGGGATTCATTGTTTGTTTCTTTGTTAAGGAATTTCGGGGGCGAAATTTCTTAAGGGGGAAGAATGTAACGACCTGCATTCTACGCATCGGAAGATCGTAGAATATTTATTTCTTTTTCTTAGTAAGTCGTATGGTCGTGTACTTTTGGGAAACGACTAGTAGGGTCATTTCCCATGTTCATGATTTTTGTCGATTTTTAAATGACCGTTTTGCCCCTAGTTGAACTTGTTTTGACCATAACTTTTGACTGGAAAGAAATTTTGACCTGAAACCACTTCCATTAGATCCGGATGATGGTTTACAATTCCGTAGAGTGGTCATATTAGCCAAACGAACTCACCGTTTGGGAGATATGGCTGAAACAAGTTTCAGATGGTGAAAAACAGCTTAATTGGGCTTAACCGGGTGATTAACAGCTAGGCCCAAAGGGGAATTTCGGGATTAGGAGTTTAAAAGGGCTGTTAGGGTTTGGAGGATACCTTTTTCTCATTTTTCAGCCGTCACTATTCATTCCTCTTAACCTAGCCATGGCCTCCACCCTCTAAATCTCTTCAAAACACCTCTTAATCACTTTCTAATTGAAGATTAGGCTTAGCAAACATCAAATCAAGGAGTATTAGCATGAGAACCGAGGTAGAGCTGCTGTGTAAGATTGGGAACAGCGCCAAATCAGAGAATATTTCAGTTTTGGGGTTTTAGTGGTGGCAAAGGTGAGTGATTAGCTTGCTTTTACACTAATTACGGTTAATTATGAGTAATTAGTGAAGATTAGCGAATTTATACATTAATAAATTCTGGAAAAATTCCTAAAATTCTATAATGATGTTTTATGGCTCTGATAAAAATTTGGGCTAATTTGGATAAGTTTTGCTAATTGTATGCATAATCACGGTTAAGAAGGATTAAGGGGAAAACATGGGTTTCTGGGTATGTTTGATCTAAAGTATTTCATGTAAATGATGTTTTAATGTTTGTCATTGATTCTATATGTTGTTACTGCTGTTTGGAATGTTTTGTAATGTCATAGGAAGTTTAGAATGGTTGAAAACGCCGTCGTTCGGCGAAAATAGCTTGCTGGAAAAAAGTTGCAGATTTTCAGAACCGGTTAGGAAGAACACCCGATCCGAACCGGATAGGAGGAGGAGATCCGATCCGAACCGGATAGGAGGAGGAGATCCGAACCGGATAGGAGGAGTAGATCCGATCCGAACCGAATAGAAGGAGGAGATCCGAACCGAACCGGATAGGAGGAGACACCCGAACCGAACCGGATAGGAGGAGACACCCGAACCGAACCGGATAGGAGGAGGAGATCTGATCCGAACCGAATAGAAGGAGGAGATCCGAAGCGAACCGGATAGGAGGAGACACCCGAACCGAACCGGATAGGAGGAGGAGATCCGACCCGAACCGGATAGAGGAGGAGACCCGAACCGAACCGGATAGGAGGAGGATGCCCGAACCGAACCGAATAGGAGGAAGAGACCCGAACCGAACCGAAGAAGACCATAACCCGAGATGCAAAGGTAGTCCAAATGGGAAGTTTGTACCAAGGATTCAGATGGGAATCAACGAGTTAACTTCATGATTGGGCTTTGCTGCGGGACGTGTGCTAAGGGGCTGTCGATGTCTGTAACTTTGGATCACTATGTATAGGGGGTACGTGAACTGATTCAGGGCCACAGTGGTCTAGGTACGACTAAAAGAGCTATAGACCAATGAAGTGGGGTCATTTGTAAAGGTTTAGTCATGACTCCATGGGGTAAGCTTGGTGGTAGCAGTAGTTGTACAAGCCGAACTCCGTCACTACTTCGATGGGTCTAGTGGTTGAAAGCGGTATACATCGTATGCTTTATGCACTGAGTGAGAGATGTGAGGATGGTTGCCATGATTGAATTGTTTGCTATCCCTATGACATGCACACCCCCACCCCCGTATTTCTTTACACCATATGTTGATGGCACCTTAGAGTATTGTACAGTATGTAGTGCTAACTCTTTGGTTGCAGGTCCAGGTTCAGGTATGGTTTAGTATACATGTTATTGTTCTGTTTAGCTGCTTATCGCTCATACCAGACTTTTTGTCTGACCCAGAGTTTTATGTCTCTTCTTATTACTCTGGGTGCTCACACGAGCAGACTAGAGACAGGTTAGCTGGTGATGCACGGGTAGATGATCCGGAGACGAGCATGAGGCTTCCACGTAATATATATATATAGTATTCTCCCTGTGTTGTCGAAGATCACTGCTTGGGCATTGGTGGTGCATCTTCCACTTTAGCTTTCTTTTGTTTAGAGACAGTAGATTTTGAAAAGTTGTAATAAGCTGTATTTGGATTTCCGCTGCTCTGATGTTGACATTTATTATTAGTTATCAGCTTATGCACTGTCTCACCTGTTTTATGTCAAGTATGTTATTATTATATTTTATTCTATGCGCTGTGAGACATTCTACAGGTTCCTTGATTAGTTCATTCTCTTCTTTCTTTTCTTATGACGACCGTTCCGTGCCAGTTGGACATGTGTACAGCGCACACTTGGAGGAAGTGTCGGTTGGTGCGGGGCGGGCCGTCACACATATGGATAGTTAGGATAGAGCCTTCTGGGACCCGAATCGAAATAATACAACATAACCCTTTTGGACTGGTTGGACATAAAGGTATAACTTTTTGCAACACTGCGGCACATATCAAACAATCACATGCCTTCGACCTTTTTTGTTCACTCTTTCAACACACTTGCACTGCACACACTAGTACACATACACGAGGGACACATATTACTTTACTCTAACCACCAATGTTTCTTGGATAGTACAGGGAGCATGTCTATAAGATACCCCCATAAGATATTATAAAGTTGAGAAAGGCAAGGCTCCTGTGACAGAGACTAATTCATACATTTCATTGCCAGACTCTAACTCTGACAGCGATGATCCGGTATTTGAAGTTGACATCCATGAGGAAGCAGAATTGAAGAGGGTAGTTCTTTGGATGAAGAGGATGGAGGAGTAGGATATAATAGGGCTCCCGCCACATTTTGGGGTGCTATCCTTCTGGAAGAACCTAATGATTCTTTGGTGTCTACCACAGACAAATCAAGGTTGAGATGGCTATGCTTGAAACATGAAATTCCCTGAGGCGACGTCTGGGCCCCTGATGTTTTGGAGGGAACTCGCAATCCTCCGGAAGGATACATGGCCATCAGTCGCCAAATGTTGTTAAGTTTGGAGCATCCCTCCCTTTCATCCCTTCATTATTGATTTCCATCGACGAGTGAATATAGCACCCATGCAGCTTCATCCTACAGCATATTCATACCCGTATACCCTCTTCACAGCATATATGAAGATCCTAGGTGTGGAGCCTACCTTTGAAGACATCGCCTTTTTTTATAACTTCAAGCATCACCAATAAGTGACTCATTCATTTCTTTACTTTTATTCTATGCCCAAAAGGAAGATTATCAAGGATACAACAACGTGGGCGACATATGGCCAAATCAGTTTTATGTTCGTCATCAAGAGAGGTGTGATAGGAGATGGCTTCAACCTAGTAAGCTTCGAGTTCCAATCTCTTGACTTTAACTCAATGTATTGAATATATAACATTTATTTTCATTGCCAGTTCCAAACCCGAAGAAGCTACAGGGTCAGATATATCAGGATCGCTTAACCGCACTACTAAATGCTCCACCAGCCTCACTAAGCGTCAAGAGCTGTCTTGTGGATGAACTTCTCCGTCAATACAACTTTCTCAGTCCACAATGGAGTATAGGAGTTGGTTAGGTCGTGCCCGTATATACGTGCCTCTAGCCTAGAATCCTCCAGCGTTAACGGGGATAGAAGGCGTGCCCCCATCGGACGGGGGGGGGGGGAGGGGGGGGAGGGGGAGGCAGCCGTTTCATAGAAAGCTAAGGGGGTCCCGAAGAGCAAAGACATTACAAGTTTCAATCAAGAAACTTAGGAAGGGGAGAAGGAGAAGTACCCCGAGAAAGTGATCAATGAAAAACTTAGGAGTTCCTCTCCTATAAATATATTCAAAGAGGAGCTCTTAGAAAAGGCCGTCGAGGAGGAGCCTTCTCCAAAAGATACCTCTATTACAGAGAAGTAGTCTTCTCCTAATACACCACCTCCACCTCAATCTCCAATTCATGATTCTCTCTAAGAGAAATTAGTGTCCCCATTCCAAGGCTTAGGCGGTCTGCCTTTGTCGGACACTATATGTTCTTCTTAAGATCTTGGCTCTGGCCCCTTCTTTCCGACTTCCAAAGAGGAAATTACACACACAAAGGTAGGGCAGACAATTCCAATTAGCCAAACTCCAGGCATTGGTCCATCAGGGGGAGGGGGGGTCACTAGGACACACACGACACCTGCACTGCACATCACAACACATGTGTGTTGCATTAACCTGATTCTAATACTGCTTTACTTTGATTTGCAGGAACTATGTCTCGTAGAAGTTATGACCCCAGAAAGCTCTGCAGCATTCTCTTAAAGTCTTATTCTGACCCTGAGCGCGAATATAATAGAGATGACCATGACAGGGAGAAGAGAAGGCGTCACTTACAGAAGTATTATCCCTCCTTACGCTACTGCTCTATGGTCCACTCTGATATCGACAAGCATAAGAGCTATTAGGGTTCTTGTGATGCAGATAGACAAATCGCTAAGGCTCCACTTCCTCCAAAAGTGTCACACCCAAAAGACAAATATCCTAAGAAACATTCCGAACATAAGGATAAGGATGGTGCAGCGATCATTCCATCCAAACACAAATCCACTGATATATCTACTTCAAAGTCCATTGTACTTGACGCCTCTACTGTCGAGAGGATAAAAGTTCTGAAAGAGCAATTTCCTCGGTATCACTTCGGGCATATGCACTTTATGCCTAATCTCCAGCCAGTCCCCGAAAATTGGTCTGATAATGTTAAGAAATATATAGACTTCGTCAACAAGCAATATAAGGAAACATGCAAGTATGCTCAGAAGCTATATGAAATCATACAGTGTCTCCAGCTGGACTTGGACAATCAAAGGCATTCGTGGGAATGCGACATATCGCGTGTCAAGACTATCAAGAAAGAATTAACCGAAACCGATGACAAATTGAAACTGGTTGAGACAGAGGCTGAAAAATACAAGAAATTGCATGCTGAATTGCAACAGCGTTTCCATAATGAACTTTACATTTTTAGCAAGGAATGCACAGCCCTTAAGGAGAAGTGTCAGAGTGTCACAGCTGAAAACACTAACCTAAAGTTGCCTTGTACTCGCATCCAACGCAAGAAAACTGAGCTTGAGAAGGAAAATGCTGATCCGAGAGCCAAGCTGACCAAAGTGGAGGAGAGGGAAAAAAGGGCCGAGGAACATGCTAACACTGCTCTCGAATCCACCTCTAAGGCTCAATTTTAACTTGACAAGGCTAAGCTAGAGAAACAACTTGCTGAGGCCAAACAAGCACTAGATGATATGGGACCTCTCGTTTATTCTTTCTTCGCGCAAGTTCTCTAACAATACGATATATCATGGGTAGAAGACTATCCCACTACTCTAGTTGATGAATGGGGTGAGCTGGTCGAGAATGAGAGGCATAGGCTGAAAGTGAGATTGTGGATGAGGAGGAATTGGTTAGAACGTTCCTGAAGGGCGATGAACCTGAGCGTCTGCTGGACGGAAGGAGTCTGCTTAAAGAAGTGGAGGATGCCGCAAAGCGTCAGGCTAAGGGCAAAGATATCACTAAGGGTGGTCTTGCTTCTTCCTCTCAGCATCCAAGGCCAGTGAGAAAGAAGAGTATAATCCCGAGGATCCAGGACTCATCACACGCAAATCTCTCTCTCCGACCATTGAGGCTGAAACTCCCGCAACACCTAGAGACCATTCTGCCAAAGGTATTTCCACATTCTCTCCTCAATTCGCTAAAGTTTTGATAGTATATCTGACGGGCTATTTTAGCAACATTCTGCTAAAGGTATTTCCACATTCTCTCCTTAATTCGCTAAAGCACTAGATGATATGGGACCATTCTGCCAAAGGTATTTCCATATACCTGACGGGCTATTTTACTATATAGAATATCTTAGCAACATACTCATTAAATGTAAAATACAATAATGACAATTCAAATTTTATTGTCTATGATGATGATTTCGATCATATTTAAGAGGAGTATCAAGAGAATGTTATAGCATGAGAATTAAATTGAATAGAGCAGCTGAACATGCATAACAATATGTAGAGCATGAAATGTTAAAATTCAAAATATCATAAGAGACCAAATTATTGCAGCATGGCTGCACTGAAATATTATATTATTTTATATGTACTTAAAGGAGTATTATATAACTACCTTGCATTTTACTTTATTTTTGCATTGTTCTTTCATTTTATTTGGACGCATATTAAAAAATAAATAACAATAATTAACTGTAAATCAATCAGACTAAACGGAAAGTTTTGCACGCATCCTTACGGTTATAAAAAATTAGCACAAAGTCTCTTTAAATTTTCTTTTATAATTTACATTACTATTTTTTTTCCAAAATGTGAAATTCATCAAAGTACTTAGATAATTTTACGAAGCTTAACATACGCGTTTAAGATATATGCCCACAACCCAGAATGACCGTAATTCATGTCAGATTAGATGCTTTTAATTTTATAAATAAGAAAGGTAAAAAAGAAAGAAATTAAAAAAGATGCAAAGAATAAAGTTTAAATACAGACGTAAACATATAAATTTAGGAAAAAAGGTATGCTTCTGATTTTCACTAAATTAAAAATCACAATTTAAATATCTCGCTAAAGTATTTTCTAATCGTAGTAGCGAAATAATTAGTCTTGCTGTCAACTACTACTTGATGTGTGCCATCAGAACATAATAAAAGGATACCAACAAAAATTTCAAGATGAAAATTATTTATGCAAGCAAATCAAAAGCCTTATAAACATCTGAATGAGCACATCTGAATATTCTAATTTTAACAGTCACACAAACGTTATCATAAGTAAGACACGAGGTTAAGAATGTAGCAGCTACAAGGTTTATTACACTTCCTAATCGCTCATAGCAATATATTTTTCTTCGACCAGGTACAATTTGAGTCATGTATTAAGTTATATCCTTTTAAATCCGCACCTTTTTTCTTTGGAAACAAAAGGAGTTGGTTGTTATTAGGTTGCGTTCATGGTGATGACAAGGAATTCAAATGAACGGGTTGACCGAGCGGTTAAGCGACTCGTTAAATTTGAGTGAGCAAATGATGTGTTTTTGTGATTTTTAGTGGTGAATTGAACGAAGTACTGAGCAACTGTACATATTTGTTTGTAACATATATTTTGTGACGGTAAAACTAATTGGAAATACAGTTTTTCTCATTCTCTTCTTCATCGTCGTTTGTGAAGATACGAGTAAATCGTATTTTCATTTGCATTGTGCAATATTTTAGTTGAAGCTTGGATTTGATTTAGTAGTAGGAAAGAGAGAATTCAAGGGTTTTTATATTAAAACATATATCAAACACACTCTATCTCGAAAATACCGATAATTAATGATTGATACCGATAAATATTGATAATTGATCAAAATACATGGATAAAAGAAATGCAAATATATAGGTAATAGTGTTGGAAATTTTAGAGGAGGAAGAAGAAGAAATGAGAAGAAAGAAGAATAATTAAGAAAACTTTCATTGCTTCATTTTTTTTCATACCACAAAATGAGAGATTACACTTACATTTATAACATTACAAGGATTCTAGAGTCTTCTTCTCTATAATTGTCCTTAACCCATAATTTCTACTTTGCTTAACATATCAAATTCCATTTGATGACTCTTACCATTTATTTTAGCCTTCCATTAATACAATAATTAAATTCATTGCACAATTAATATTTTCCTAAAAACCAAGTTTATTTCCAATAAATAGAAATGCAAATACAACGATAACTAATTAAAATATATATACATGTCTATTATATCATTCATATTGCAATTAATTCACCCTTTATCGAATTCTGGCATCATGTGTCGTCCCTTCCTACCCAGCCATCAATAAATAAATTGTATATCAAATGAGTAAACTGCTTAGATACTTTGGGTAGCATATCGTTTTCGTTCAATATAAGGCACAAATTTATCTGAAGGTAAGTGCGTCATTGCATGAGTAATTAAAATATTTATACATGCAATTGCATGAGTAATTAAAATATTTATACATGCAACCTGATCTTTGAAGTTGGATTTCTAATTATTACCATTGACATCTAATGTGTTAAGTTAAACAAAACTTTGTTTTAGTTGTATTTTTGTAGCTGAACGGTTAAGTAGCTGTTGAAATCTAATTGGAATTCTGATTATTACGGTGCATCCGACGCGTTAGACGTGAGCGGTTGACGAACCAAAAAAACACTTGTGAACGGCACCATAGAGAAAAACGGTTTACTAATCTCTGCCGTCTTCGGTCGTTGACGTCGGGATTCAAAATTCGTCGCGGGGCAAAATAGTCATTGCGGCAATAACTCGGTAGGTTTTCATTCAGATATAAATATCTCCCCAATCACCCCGAAAACTATGGCGTCTGTGTTTTCTTTGCGGCAGCTACCTGTCCATTTCTCTTCATCTTACTCCTCTTTTTCTTGAAAATCTGAAATTGCCATTGCTGGGTCGCGGTGAAGAATTAGCATTGTCCGTACCATCTGAGGCTTCAGCTTCACTGATGATAACAATCGCCTAATCTGAGCGTCCCTTTCAGTTTTTAACGTTTGTTCATAGATTCTTTACTGGAAGTTCCTATATTTTCTTGGTACTGATATGCGTTCAGATTCAGCTTTTTATTCTAGGTAGAATTTAATAGAAAATTAACTTTCGAAATAATGTTGCAGTGCCAGTAGTAATGGTCTCTTTTGTGCAAAATCTGCTCTACTTAATTGTAGAATTTGTTGCATACTCACGCTTACATATTATATGTACTACCGTTGTTGTGGTGCATGCCTAAGGTTTTCATTTGTAGTTGTGTTTTTTTGGAAGTTCAGTTGCTTGAGCTATTTAAGGTGAAAACAGAATTCTGCTTAGATGACAAACATCTAAAGCATGCTTGAAGAGTATGGTTTGTTTTTTAAGTTTGGAAATTCATGCTTTTGCCGTTCTAATGAATTTCAAGCTCGTTTTTGGTTTTAAATTAAGTTCAAACGTCAGTGATTATATGGTTACATTGAAAAACTTCATTGCGATTCTAGCATCATCCCACTGCCAAAATCTTTGCTTCAAGCTTTTTGACAAATTTTTGCCTAGATTTGTGGTTATGCTTGTATGTCTATTTGTCTGGGGTAATGATTTTTGTAGTTTTCTTGTTGAGTAAAATTTTTGTTATTTTAGGAGTGGGTCATGTTTAAATTTTAAATGAATTTGTTAAGTAATATAAAGTAAAATCGAAATTTTGAGCCAAGCTTGGTTGATGAATGAACGTTGTTAGTTTTAGTTGTGGAAGACGTAGTTGTGGAAGACGGACGAAGTCTTACATTGCAAAAATATTGTAATGGAAAGCTTGGTGAATTTTTGTGTCTTTAACTTTCTTGCTATCTGGAATCAATAAGTTGCGTGTTTTTCTTGGAGTCAACTTTACGAATTCCTCATTTTTGAATGGAATATGGTCAATTGAGGTGTATTGATGGGTATGTGTTAGATATTGTAATGGCAAGCTTGATGAATTTTTGTATTTTAACTTTCTTGCATTGTGGGATCAATAAGTTGCGAATTTATCTTGTGTCATTTTTACAAATTTCTCATTTGAGTGTGTTGATGGGTGGTGTTTGTATGGTATGATGAGTTCACTATTAGATGTTCTTGGTCTTTCATTTCGAAAGAATTTTTGTTCAATAAAAGTTATGATTTTTTTAAGAAAAAGGTATTTTTGGATATTTCAACATAGGATGGTCTTGTAAGTTTATCTTTTGGCAAATTCTATTCAGACCAGCAAAATTGTTGAGTTGTCCTTTTTTATTTTAAAATTTCACTGGATAGAAATACTCTTTTTTGAATAAATTTTTTAACACGTTATTATCAGTCTTGCAGTGCGGGAGTGGGGATTGTGAACTTCATGTCGTAGGCCAACGAGATTGATATCATTTTCTTGTAGGGGCTCTACAAAGTTAGCAATATTATCTCGTAGAGTTTCTATAAGGTAAGCAACATAAACATTGAAGTGACTCTACGAGGTAACAAGTACTTTGGTCATGTGAAAGTTAAAAAAAAGTATGGGGTAACTCAACAAAAACGGTGGTTTGAATAAAATTTGCCTTATCTTTGTCTATTTATATTTATTAGGTAATCTAAAAAAAATCGTAAATCAATTAAATTTTGACTTATTGATTTTTTTTTTCTTTGCGGTTGCTAATTAAGTAATTATTACTTTTTTCAATTATTATATAAGACCTTTTAAAAATTTACAAACAATTCTAAGATTTTTTTTTACATATTTTAGTTTATATTATAAAGAAAGTTGGTTCCATAAATTATATTTTCTTTTGTAATATGCAATTTAGGTATTACTTCAATTTTTGTGAAAATAATCATGAAGGAAGTGTTAAATCTTTTAGTATTCACTATCGATTCAAAATAAAGTAGGAATAACAAGTTTAGATGTTTTGTATTTTTTTAGTAAATCGAACAATTTAAAACACTTTTTTTGTATTGTTTTTTATTATGTAATTTACAACTAAATTTAATCATTTAAATTATTTTAATTTATAAGTTTACCTATTTATATAGCTAGTTAAAGCTAAATTCAACATTTTAATTATTTTTGATCCATTGCTTTATCTTGTTCTATGGTAATATTATATAGTTTAAAGTTAATTCCATGTAACAGGAAGATCGTAAAATATTTTTATTTTATTCTCTAAGGGTTGGATCATTCTCATCTTTTGGTATGTTGCTTATGGGGATGTGAGACATGTCCATAAATTTTATGGATTTTGTTTGTGACCATTTTGCCCCTGTCAGTCTTGTACAGGGCATAACTTTTGACTCAGGTCGAATTAGAGGGTGAGACCTGTGCCATTGGAAAGGAATTGATGATTCTCTTTCCATAGTGTGGTTACATGAAAGATTTGGTTCAACGGTTTGGGAGAAATCGTTGTTTTAAGGTTTTTCAGTTGGCTGTTCAGGTTTTGGAAGGCTAATGGGCTGATTTGGAGAAGGCCCATTAAGGGTTTGGTGGAGGCTATAAATAGAGGGTAAGGGATATGGGAAAGGTTGGATTTTCCATTCTCTCATGGAGAGGCTTTGATCTCCTTCTTTCTCTAACACCTTTCTACCATTAAAATTCCAAATTCAAGGAGGGAAATCGAAGATCTATACCATTTAAGGCTAGATCAACATCGTTTCAAGGGCGAATTCATCGGATTGAAGGGTTTGATTCGAAGTGTTCGCTATCCGGATTGCTTTTTCATCGCTTTTGCTTTGTTTTGGATAATCGGTGAGTGATTTACATCTCTCATTCGGATTCATGAAAGTATGTGAGTTATAGGATGTTAATTTCATCATTTCCATGTTATTTTCTTTAGATCTACACCATGCTAAGTCCATTTTGCATATGAATCACCTTAGAATCTGATCTAGATAATTTAAATGGTTAATTTCATGATTTCTCTCAAGTTTATGCAAATTAGATCCGTTTTTATGTTCATATGTTCACTTATCATGTTTTGGGAAATTTATGTGTTTTGATGGAAATTGTTAGATTGATGATATTGTTGGTTGCATAACATGTTTGTGGTTGCGTTTGAAAGAATCGGATAAGTCGGTTTCGTCGGATTCGTCGTTTGGCGAAGTTTTGATCGAAATCAAAGTCGAAATGGAGCTGTGCAGGAATCGGATCGGTCTAGAGGGGACGGTCCTAGACTGGTCGGTCAAATCGTGGCTTGGGAAGCAAGACAGGGATTGGGTCGGCTAAGAGTGAGCAGACTAGTCGGATCGGTCGCAAGGAAGTGGTCGGTCGGTCTATACTGGTCAGGTTGAGCAAATCTGGAGTTCTGATTTGGATAGGCGGGTCGGTCATGTTCCAGGAAGGGGGTGATCAGGTTGGGTCGCTCTAGGGTGGTTGGTCGAGCAGGTGGTCGGTCGGTCTCAGGTGATAAAGGCTGGTCGATCTTGGAGCTGATCGGTCCAGAAGGTTGAGAAGGGAGTCTGGTCGGTTCAGAAGGATTCTAGTCAGTCCAGAAGGAGATGAGGGAGGTCGGGTCGGTTCAGGAGGGGTCTGATCGGTCCAGAAGGACCAGAAGGGGTCTGGTTGGTCCAGAATGGGTCTGGTCGGCATTTCTAGTGGAAATTTCTGATCGGACACTTCAAGTGATGTTATAACTTCGAAGTAGTTCAAGTGGGAAGGTTCGAAGTGTTGAATGTGTTCGTTGATTAAGGTGGAACAACGAATGAGTTGACAACTCAAAGGTCGTGAGTTGATGGATAATGGTGGCTCGAGAAGGTTGCTTGAGCTATGAAATATCGTCAAGGTTGGACGACTAGAGATGCAAAGGCCGAGAGGTCATCGTTGTCGCAAGTTCTAGCAGACTCAAAGCATGTGTATGATGTGGGCACCCAAAAGATCAGAAGGTTGCTGGTCGAATACCCTGGGTCTTGGGGAAAGGCCTAGTGTCAAGGTTGTACATTGTCAAGGTTGGACATATAGAGCTCATGCTAGAACGGGGGTTACCATTAGCCCTTGACATATGACAAGGTTGGTCGTCATACGATTAACGATGGTTTCAAAGCAGGATTGGCGGTGATAGCCAGAGTCTGTCATGTATGCTGGATGTTTTGCATGAGATATATAATCTTGATCCCAAGATTGTTATTGTTGATTGTTTCTGTTTGCTATGAACAAATGGTTGTTCTGATTTCTATGGATTAATGGTTGAAATGCTTGGTGTAAAGGCTATCACTGTCCGATGTGGGGAAGATAAGGTTGAGTTCTTCTCTGGTGATGTGGGTAGATAAGTTGTTCATTTACCCATTCTCATATACTTTCTTGTTGAAGTTTGTTAGCTGGTTTATCGCTCACTAAGACTATTGTCTGATTCAAGGTTTTATGTCACCTCTTATTACCTTGGGCTGTTCATCCGGCTGTGGATGGGCAGACTAAGTAGCAGGTTACAGGTAATGGAGCTTAGTGAGACGGGGAAGCTGAGCGAAGACGAGCAGGAGGCTGGCGTACCAATTTTATTACTATCTAGTATTTCTGTTTCCGCTGTTTGAGTTGCTTGAGAGTTATAGTGAGTCTTATGTACAAACTTTGATATCAGTTGGATAACCTTTCTGGATGTTGATAAAGTTTCAAAAGTTTGCTATATGATACCTCATTACTATTACCTGTTGTATATGTTCTATTATATTTCATCCTTGCGCTGTGAATTCTACGACAGGTTTTGATGTGTTTACCTACTCTGATGATCGTCCATAGCAGGCTGACACACCGTTCAGCGCATTATTCCACTTGTTTAGTGCGGGGGTTATGGGCGGTCGTCACATTCCATGTCAATTTAAAGTTAAATCGCTGAAACAAAATTTGTTACATTACAATTTTAAGCTAAGCTATTTGGAGAAATGAATAAATAGTTTTTTATTTGATTTGGTTACCTCCTAAATTCGAAGTTTAAAACCATATTATTTTAATGTTAAGTTGAATACTTTATATTATAATAAAATGTGATTGATACACTTGGTTAAATTTCAGTTTAAAGTTTGATTTTAAATAATAAAGTATCTTGATTTTCAGTTGAATACTAGATTAGAAAAAGATTAAAAAACAGATTAAAAAAGACGAATATGAAATATTGCATTTGGAGTAAAAACATAAAATTAATGATCGAGTCGGATACATTGCCTTAAAAAATGCAATTATCTACCAATATTTTCATAAAAATTTATGGATTTCAATTTAATTTGATTTTTTTGGATTTTATAATGATAGAATAAGTATTTTAGATATTAGAAAATTCTATAATGTTTTCAAGTGTTGTTATGATTTATGGTATAAATTTTAATTTGTAGGTAAAACAAAACAAAAATTATACGTATAAGCATATTTCTATATGTTATCGTCGAGTTTGTATAACTTTTTATATGCATCTACTTTATTATAAATAGAAGTGTGTAAATTGAAAACTAACATTTTCTTTAAGTAGATTTAACTTTAATCAATTTTGCTTATTGTATAGTGTAAATACATAAAAATCATAATTTTTAATTTTATACTAATAATTGCACAATCTCGTGTTTGAAACAATATATAAATATATCGTAGTTACAAATTGTTGGCAATATTTAGATTTTTAAATTATTCAAGGCAAAACAAATAAAACGAAAAAAGACAAAACAAATAAAAAGAAAAAAGAAAAACTGAAGCGAAGAATGAAAATCAACAGACAGAACTAAGAAAACAAAAAGAAAGATAAAACCGCAAACCTTTGTTAGTATAGTATAATATTGTTAATTTTTTTAATATATCAAATTTGAGATTGTAAAATGCAATATGTAGAGTATGACAACATACTGCGTTGCGCGTGTAAGTGTTTTGGCTATTCTGACTCACAATTTGTCGATTCATTTGGACTTTAATATTGGACCCGATTGACTCGGATCAGCCTTCTTTTTGAAGCACTGAGACAACCTGGGCTTTAGATGGTAGAACAAAAACATGATATTCGACGTAGATTGCATTTCTTTCGGTATTTCATCCAGGGTGGTAGTGAAGACGGTCGGGCACGCGAGGATTGTATAGCGAGAGATGCTGAAACCCAGATAGTACAACTATAAAAGTGGACAAATTCAACATTAGTTTTATATGGTTTAGATCGGAAAAGCATCGCATTTGCCTGTATTTTCAAATATGCAACACTAGAGGGCGTAGCATCCGCGGTCGTTGTCTTCGCCCTTTAAGACAGCGTTTTTGTCCATCTACGGCCACGAAAAGAAAGTGTGGCATTCTAGCCGTAATGCAACAATATTCAGCATTGCCTTAAGCATTAGTTAGAACCTGGTTTTCAGGTCACGATAGTGGGGGGCCATGTCAGCTGCCTACATGTCACAAGACACGTCAACTGCCCACATGCGACGTGAGCTGTCTACGTGTCCATGTACCTTATGAAATTATTAATATTTTATGTAATGGAACATCACTGTATTATAGAATGTAACACCATTATCTTGAAATACAACAGCATAAAAAAACAAATGTAACGGTAAAAGAAGGCAAATGCTACCTTAGAAAAAGGAAAAAATACAACACTTTAATTATAAATTTTGCAATACCAGTATCGTACATAGAAGTAACACATCCAAAACACTCATCATCGCATTCAAACCATCTAAAATATTCTATATACCATACCAATTCTTCAAATATACCACAAGTGTCAACACATATGATTAAATACATAATTTAAAAGTACAATTCAAATATTCTACATACTACCTTTAATACAAGTTCCAACACATACGATCAGATGCGTTTTATAAAGTAACAATGCATTCTATCAAAGACTGTACCTTTCGATCTAGAAACGAAAATATCTACCTTGTTGGCTGTATCTTTCCATATTTTACGTCCTGTAATTTAATTTTCACAAATTATTTGATAAGTGCATGTACGATATAATTATATCATGCAATGAAATAAAAATTCTTTACACAATACCAATGGTGGCATAATTTCAGTCGACTCAAGCGCAAAAACCATCTGGCCATCTTAACTAAATGTTATGCATACAATTATAACAATTGTTCATTGACCATTGGTCACTCATGCCAGCGATAGCCAACAAATAAGCACTTTCAGTATGCTTCATCTTCTGTGCATAACATTTCCAGTTCGCATATTGGTGCCAACATACAGTGGGTCCCTCGCGTATCCTTTCAAGCTTCGGAACCATCACCATCACCATCCCCAAAAGTTTAAGCTTCGAAAGTTCCAAAAATATATTTAATGGAGGACTCGACATTATACATCACTGCCGCTGTTCTTAACGGACATTGGAATGTTGAATATCTGCATCGTTCTGTTGAGGTGGCTTTGAATCATAATGTGTGGCCTATGCGGTTATATCCAATAACTTTTTTCTAGTATCGTGCTCATCTTACAGTAAGCGTGATCATGCTATAATGTTGAAAGTCTTAACAAAATTTTAAGGTGCTATTTATCTGCAAAAATGGTCTGATGAGGAATTTGAGCCTGAACCAGCGTTCGAAGCGGAATCATGGACTTAAAGTTGATGGCTTTTCCGAGTTCCTAAAGAATAATGTTCCTGCTGTTAAAGAAATAATGAAGCTAATGGGATGTGTGCTTGCAATTGACGACCGTGAATGGTCTCATTTTGACCATAGATCTTTCTACCTGAAAATGAAATTTTATGAAGGCATTGGCTCTATCAATACTTCTGTTGCTCGATTAAATAATAGGGTTCGACTCATTAACGTTCAGCGATGTGCCCATGCTCATCCTGTAACAAGGCATGACTTCTTTTTCTGGGCAATGTAGAAGAAAAGGTGGTTCCATGTTTGTGTGATTACAGAGTGGAAATAGATTAAAAATAAAGATTTGACGCGATGATTAAGGAAGCTGCTTTGCTACTCCCCTTGCCAAGCTTATTTCCTGAAACCAACCATGAAATGCATGTTGAAAACCAAGCCCCAATGAACTAGATGAATGATCAGTGGGTAGATCAGGAAGTTAATCAGGAAGTAGAGATGGATTTACCAGTGAACCAAGCTCAGTTTGCAGCACCACCTCTTCCTCTTCATCAGTCGCTACCTTTGCTTCCTTCACCTCCTTAGCTGGATAGGGACATAGAATATGATTGGCCAAACTACCTCACCCCTTATTCTGATGCTCCGGGTTCATCACATGTTGTTGCTCACTTCAGACTGGCTCTTCCACAGCTGCAAAACCCTAACGAATATGTTGGAAGTTCCAGCCCTGATCTGGTTCGAATTGGTGCTACTAATGCCATTGTTTAGGTGTCTATGTATGTATTAAGTTATGTTTTATGTATGACTGCTTTATGATACTTTTTGCTCACACACTTAATAGTATATAATCATTACTAAAATATATCGTGCCTCTTTTTATATAAGAAACTAAGGGATATCATTAAATAAAACTGACTACATGTAAATCTCCATTGGTAAGAAGATGTCTGATGGCTGCAATATGGAAAGTACATTAATTTTTCTAAAAAATACATCATTTAAATTCAAGAGTTATAGTATAATGTAGATTTGCACTAGTAGAATAAACATTTCACATAATTTCTTTGGATCAAACTCCCATAACATACCTTTGTCCAAAGCAGGGCTGATACACCATGAGAAATGTAGACATCGTCAGATCTTATAGCAATATTTTTGAGTGGTCTCGATTGAATTTATTGTTTCAGCTATTTATTTTACTTGTTAATATCTACAAAGCAGAGAAAATGCAAACAAGGCATAATATGGATGCATACCTGAATTAAATCAAAGATGTTTCTAGGATTACTAGGACCTAGCCCTACGACAAGGGTTATAACGAAGAAAACAGTAATCGTAGACTTGATTTTGAGTTAGAAGATAAAACTCAATGAAAATTATGTACTATTCCAATAAGAAAACATATGAAGCACTAAACATGACATTGCTTACCAGCTAGTTCGGATGCTGAAGTGAGCTTAGTTTGCAAAACTGAGCATTCGTTCAATTTGAGTTACACAATGATGATCAGGCTAATACATGTTTGGCATCTGAAAGCAAGGGATCCAGGTGGAAGACTTTCAGTACATAATACTTACAACTGACTTACTTTTGACTTCATATTTGGACTTCATGATCATGTTTACTCCCAACTGACTTACATTGAAATGTAATTTGCAAACCCAAATATAACTATCCAAGTACAAAATTACTTATGGCGTAGTGGCTCCTCTAATCTTCAGAAATACACAAAATGAATAACCACACTGAAAGCGGAGGCAATCCTAGGATATATTGCTTTAAAACGTGACAGGTAAACCTCAAATGAAATGGATTTACTTATTCGATCCTACCTAATATTCAATAGACAGGGCGTCCATGTTTCACAACTCATATATACATAAATGCTTTAGAAAGAATATAAACAAATTCATAGTAAAGCAAAGGACACAAACCTAACTCATACTTAGAAAATGACTGTAGCATTGTCTACTCCAACGTCATTTCATATGAATTTGTAGGATAAATCACGCAGGAGAGAAAGGCCACAACAAGTCCACGCAGATACTTTACAAATTGAAACCTTGAAATTAGTAGTTGTTGTATATGACATAGTTGTATACACAATTATATGATTTTTATTTGATGATAACAACCAAATAAATATTATTTTAAATGTGTTTGTTACTGTACTGTTCTATACATAACATCACAGACAGGAATATAATATTTATATTTAAATAAAATACGACTGTACAGAAATTCAAATATTCACAGTATTTTATTTAAATAGAATATTTTATTTCAATATCTAAACAGTACAAAGTTTACAACTCCACTGATATCTTTCATTTCACAATTTTTTTTTCACTGCTCTTCACTACAACACTTAACACTCATTGTACAATCTCATATATACATTCATTTTCACATTGACTCACATATAGACTCATTGACACTATACACTGCTTTAGTCTTCAATCTTAAGTCTTCACAACACTCTTCTGTCAGTCCAGTCATCATCTTCATACCTGTCATATACAGAAACACACATAGTCTATGGAACATAAATACTTTCATACTCTAGCAAATATTATTTTTAAAATTTTGTTTGCCTAATTTTCTGGTGTGTTTCTCATCATTTTTCTGACTTGATCTGATTTGTCCGACTGTGTCTAGACAGCTTGTGATATTCACAGTGATACACTGTAAATACCACAAGGTAGACAACATATATATATATATATATAATGCAGGGACAGGAAAATTGACGGATTGACTACATACACACACGTGTATAAATATACACGTGTGCATTGCCTCGCCAATTAAAATGTTGTGAGCAACTGAGGAGCAGCCACGTGGACCAGCTCGACACAGTGAAATGGACAAGTGAACACAACAACAAAAGCGTTGAGCTAAGAATTTCAAATCATATACAAAGCAGCTTATTCAAAGTGGTCGAGTGGTCAAGACTATGCCAACATTCACAATGATCTATCTCAGACATGCATGTACAAAGAATCTTGTTTTAGCAAAAATGACAAGGCAGATCAGTTATAACAGGGTGAAGATCAACTGAAGTTAAAGTCTAAACTGGTGCATGCAAGAATGGTTCATCATGGCAGATCACTCAACATGGATCAAAAGGAAACAACTCAGTTTTATGTTAGCCAACACAGCAAATATACAATCAGCTCAGCAGTGCATAGGAAAATCCAAACACATATGGTTCAGCATCAAAGTAATGTGAAGAGGGAGTTTTTTTTTATTTTTTTTTTATTTTTTTTCACAAGTCAGAGAGACATGGCATGTAAACAACAAAGAGAAGCCAGAATGAACACACATACAGGGGTGAAGCAGCATACACATGAAAATGAACATAAAGAATTAATATGCAGAAAATCAGCAGTTTATGTTTTCAGGCAGTTTAAGTGCAAGTTGGCCAAAGAGTGGTGCAGCATGATGCAGGGGTTTCTTATCACAAGTCAACAAATACACATGCATATGTTCAAGTGACATGCAGTGGTGCACATGCTCAAAATAGGGCTCAAGGAAACATATTCATTAACATGGTAGATGTACAGTGGACAATATGTACACTCAAGTGACAAAACTACATTGTTCTGCAATGTGATGTCAAGCATGGTCGAGCAACGAGCACACAGGATATTGAAGTGCATCAAAACATTTCAGGTGTGCATGTGGTTATACAGAAGTCAAGTGTTCATGATACAATCCAAAAAGCAATGCTATTTTTTTTTTTTTGAAATAATCAGAATTAAGTTCAGATTTTTTTTTTGAGGAAATCAGCTTCAAATTAAGCTAAATGGGGCAAGTAGCTTTGGCATGCAAGTTTTCGTTTTTCGAAAATCTCATGAGATTTTAAATGCCAAGAAATTCAGTCAAGATGATAGCTGATATCAACAATTCAAATGTGGCAAGTAATAGCATCTTTCCAGCAGAGAAATCGAGACAAATGAAATATGTTCACACAACAAATACATGTGAAAAAGATTAATTCAGGAAAGAGTGTAATGCGGCTTTTGAAATCAATTCTCAATTCCAAATCTTTCCAAGTATACAAGTGTTCCAATATTCAAGTATGGCAAGTTATTTTTGGTTACTAGATTTGTGAAATTCTTTTACAATATAAAATAGTAAAGCCAAATCGTTTCAAGTCAAAACAATGGAACAATTCAAATATTTCCTGAAAATCTTTTAGCAATCACAACATTCTTTTAAGGCCTCAGAATCAAATCACGCAAGAATTTAAAAGGGGTAAGTATCATTCTCATCTAGGCAACAAATGGAGGATCACGACAATCATTTAAATCAGAGCAACATTTCGGGCAAGAAAAAAATTACCCAATCAGTCAAGTCACTATAGCGAAATAAGAGAACAAATTTAGGGTTTCCAAATTACCCTATAAGTTAACACCATTACATCACCGGCAAGTATCGAATAAAACCAGAGCATAATCGAAGAGAAAAACTCAGAGAAAACTCACAATTTTTCATTGTCTTCAATCGAACAAAATCCAAATCGAAGCATCAGAAAGCAACAGCAAATTCGAGCTTCAGAGATCATCCGAATCATCAATTTAAAGACTTTACGATTCGATTTGGTGCAACAGAGTAAAACCCTAGGTTGAAGCCCCCGCTATTTTTTCTCATAAAGGAAAGTGATCGGGATAAAAGAAAAAGGGTGCAACATATTACAAAGGGCCGACCAAGTGTTTTAATGGACAAGGGGATGACCCTTCCTTTTTAAATCCAAGGGTTTTTAGTTCATATTTTTAATTTGAGTTTCTTTTAATTTGTATTGTAAAAATCATCGAACAGTTTTTCTTGTGTCTGTAAAATACTAGAGGAATCAGTCAGGGTGTTGACTGACAGTTGACAGAGTCTGTAAAATCTGGGTTACTGTTTACAGGGTCGTAATCAGGGGAAATCTGATCGAGGGGATATCGATCAGTCTAGGGTTTTGAGCGTAGGGTTAGAATAGGAGCAGGATTTGTGAGTGTACATGGTCTTGTATGCGGGATCTGTTCTATCACCTAGTAGAAACCTTAGAAATGCAGCAGTAGGCAGGGTTTTGCCGAAGCTGGGTATATCTGTGTGTGATTTATTTTTTGCATTTCTATTTCTGCTATATTTTGTGATCTGTGTATTATTATCTATCTCGTTAGATTTTTAATTCAGTTAAAAACTGTGATAAACCCTATTCACCCCCCTCTAGGGTTAATCTAGATCCAACATTTGGTATCAGATCAGGTATTTTTAACTCTAGAGTCATGGGTAACCCTAGTTGTCAGTCTAGCGAGAGTCAGTCCAGTTCATCTCCAACTATTTTCACTGGAATAGATTTTTTAAACTGGAAATCCAAAATGGAATTTTATCTAAAATATGTTAATATTAAATGTTGGGATGTTGTTATCAATGGATTTGATAGTGTAGATATTACTTTCAATACCCGTGCTATGAAAATTATATTTGATTATCTTAGTACTGAACAGTTTAATCTTATCTGCCATTGTTTATCTGCACAGGAAATCTGGGATACTCTCAATACAAAGTATGGAAGATCTGACAACGGTAGCTCAATACCCGAGAAAGTCAACTCAAATTCAGAGTTCTGTTTAACAGGATTTACAAATGAAAATTCTGAAGGATCAGATAATGGAGAATCAACAGATGCTGAAACAGAAAATCTCTCATATGAAGATTTAGTTTATATGTGCGTAGATTTAACTAAATCTGTTGACAAACTCCATTCTAAAAATAAATCTTTGAAAACTGAAAATCGTGAGTTGACAAGCAAAATTCATTGTTTGGAACTAAAAATTGAAAATGTTGTGAAATTTGAAAATTCTAATTGTGAAAATTGTTTGAAATTAAAAACCGATCTCGTTCATCTCAATAATAACATTCAAAGGCTTAAAGAAGAAATTCTAATTTTAAAAGATAACGAGATTGAGCTGAAAGATGCAAACAATTGTTTACAAGAGGAATTTATAAATTTTAAGGCTACCCAAAATTCCAAACATGAAATTGCTGAAAATGATAGTTTATGGGAAACAGATCTAATTTTGAAAGAGCTTAAAATCGAAATTGAAAATTTGAAGAAACTTGAATCTGAAAGTCGAAAATATTTTGATTTTGAAATGGCTGAGTCCCAAACCAAAATTAAATTGCTTAATGATGAAAATTTGGTTTTGAAATCTGAGTTTGAAAGATGTAAGATCACTAAAAATCGTTGTTCAGATTTAATTAAAGAAAATAGTGATCTTAAAACTGAAATTCAACAACTTGAAACAATTTTGTCTAAATTTTCAAACGGTGAAAAATCTTTCGATATGTTGTTGAAAAACCAATTTTCTGTTGGAAATAAACGTGGTCTTGGTTTTGGGAGAATAAATGGTTTTGAAAAACAAAATTCAAATGATTTGAAAAATCCCTCAAACTGCTTTGGAAAGAACTGCTTAGAAAATTTGAACACTGGAAATTTCAAAGGTCCTTTGAGTCAAAATTGTGATGAGAAATCGTTTTATAATAAATCATTTAAACATTCTTGGATTCCAAAAAATAAAACGGGCTTTGTCAAGTTCAAACAGATTTGGGTTCCTAAGGGTACGAAAGTTAATTCTAATGGTTTGTTATATAAACAAGTCTGGGTACCAAAACATATGAATACAGCTGTGAGTGGTTTTACAAACTTTGTTAGACCACTCGATCCCCTGAATTGTTAGGTGCCGAAAGTGGCTGAGGAACTGCTTTGCATAAGGGAATTGAATTCAAGCTGCTCATTATTCCTGTATCATCCACAATTCCTTAGCCAAGCTTGTTGAGTTAGAGATTCTGATTTACATTAGATTCTGGTATGATCTCTAAACTCACCTTTGTAAATTTTTTTGTTTTATTTCTTCTTATACCCCTTCTATTTTTTTGGTTTGTTTTGATTTGTCACTGCTATATCTTTAGTTCTTATTCTGTGCTTCTTAAACTTCCAGTTGCAGTAATTATTTGTAAATTTGCTTTATGTGAATAAAACTCTCGTGCTTTAATCATTTTCATATCTTGAATTTAATCTTGTAAATATCTGCAATTGGTTTGAAGTTCATTTTCTATTCTCGGAATTCCTAACAGTGTTGACGTATTCTTGTTATATCTTGAACACTGTTAATATGAATTCTAAATTATTTGAAGATCTAAAAAACAATTGAAATTTCACACATCTCTGTTGTTCTGAGGTTCTTCCAATTCATTTTTGGAAACGCTTTAAATATCATACTCATTATAGCACACTGCTACTTATCAATTGTGATAATTTCATTGATTTTCAGATTTGCTTGGATATTCCGTTTTTGTCTTGAATCACCTTGTTTACATCTTGGAATTCATCTTATATTCATGATAATTTTATCTGGAATTTGTTTGTTTGAAATCAACTGAAATTCCTGGTATTTTGAATCTCACACACCACTTAAATTTGAAATTATTAATCTTGCGTGACTGATTCATTATATCTTAAAACTTGAAACTGTTTCAAGTGATTTCGAATAGATAAATTCTTACTTTTTGAATCATGAATTATCTTCAAAACTTGATGTAAATGATCTGATATTTCTCTTATACTTGTTAGAGATAATTTTGAAAATTCTTTAAAAAAAATGGTCTTAAATCTCTCTATTATTTCATGGTTATTTGATTTAAATATTTGTTTGTTTAAAATCATTTGAAATTATTGGTTTATTGAATCTCACACACATCTTGAATCTGAAATTAATAATTTGGTGTGATCGATTCATTGAATTTAGAGTTTTTCATATTCCTCAAATGATTTCAAATAAACGATATTTCTTATCTTAGATCATGAATGATCTTTACATGGCCATCATCTTCTGACGAGTCTGCTGTGCTATTATTATTTTTCTATGCTGCTCTGATACTGTTATTTGAAAAATGTTTTTAAAAATCTGCTTGTTTTTTACTACTGCTATGATAGATGAAATTTATTTGCTAATCTTGTCTGCTTGGGCCTTGTGATCGATTTTCTATTTGTCCGTGAAATCCTGGTTTATCTCCAATGTGATTATAATCCTCATTAATAGAGACACCAAGTGGTATCAGAAGTGCCTTTTATTTGTCTCACACATCTGTACTTAGATTCAAATCTTCATCATGTATAAATCTTCATATTCCTCTTGTAATTGTTTTTCAATTTTAAAATTATTTATTGATTATTCATTCAGAAATTGAAATCAATATCCAAATTGAACTGTATTTATAATTCATCAAAATTATTATTAGAATTTGAAATTGTGATGAATTGTGACTGCAGTATATTTTACAACAAAAGAAGATTTTATTTAGATTTTCATAATGGTTGAACATATATTATAATATCTTTGAACTGGCAATTATTTCACGACCATCTTCATTCTCTACCATTATTCTGTCATCCATCATTTTTTTATTAATGTGGAGAGTTTAATATATTTTTTTTAAAAAAAATCATCTTGAATAAACAGTGAAAATATTCGTGATGGAATTGTGATTATATTATTATTCAGAATTAATGATAATTGAAAAAATTTCAATGATCTCGGTACAGTTGGTCATATTTCATTATATGATTAATTTAGAAATTCATTTCACAAACCATTTCTGTATCTACCACCATTTCTATCATCCATATTGGTTTTATATACCAAGGAGTTTTTCCTTTAAAAGCTGAAGACGATAAATATATAATTAATACATAAGTGTGTCTCCAACCCCATTTAAAAATCCAAGCTCTGGTTATGCATGGTTATGAGACAACTTATAATTTAAGCTGTGACTGACCTCATTTAAAAATCCAAGCTCTGGTTATGCGTTGTCAGTGTGCTCTTAATTAAAAAAAAGAGAAAAATATGCTATAAATAGAAATTAATTTGAAATTCTCCTTGGTGTACAAAAGTCAGCCTATCAATCCATCTTTCTAATCTGTGAAATGTGTTGATATTTTATGACGTATTATGATTTGTTGATTGATAGTTATTGGGATTTGAGATTATACGATGTTGTCACTTAAATTGAATTATTAATTATAGTCCAAATTCATCACTGTTTTTGTGCTCATTTTTATAAAATTCTTTTGAAAATAATTGAAAATCATATTTTTGTAACTCTCCCCATTTTATATAAATATCATCGCAAATCTGCCATTCTCTACAATGTGAAATATGCCACCTGATCTCTGAATATTATGATTTTTGTTTGACTGATTGAGATTTATGATGACCATTCTTCCTCCTAAGCTGATATTGTATATGTTAGTCATTGTTCATCTATATTTTAAATTCTGTATCCTTTTGATGATAACAAAAGGGGGAGAATGGATTGAGATTTTGATTTGTCAGATTTTGATTTGTGAGTGAATATTTTATAAATATTTTTAATCTCTAGGAGGAGTTATCTGTTGTAGGGGGAGCTAATAAATAGGGAGAGTTCAATATTCACTATCAAATACATTTATGGTGCTCAAAATCTTTTATTTGTTTGTCATCATCAAAAGGGGGAGATTGTTGTATATGACGTAGTTGTATACACAATTATATGATTTTTGTTTGATGATAACAACCAAATAAATATTATTTTAAATGTGTTTGTTACTGTACTGTTATATACATAACATCACAGACATGAATATAATATTTATATTTAAATAAAATACGACTGTACAGAAATTCAAATATTCACAGTATTTTATTTAAATAGAATATTTTATTTCAATAACTAAACAGTATAAAGTTTACAACTCCACTGATATCTTTCATTTCACAATTTTTTTTCACTGCTCTTCACTACAACACTTAACACTCATTGTACAATCTCATATATACATTCATTTTCACATTGACTCATATACAGACTCATTGACACTATACACTGCTTTAATCTTCAATCTTCAATCTTAAGTCTTCACAACACTCTTCTGTCAGTCCAGTCATCATCTTCATACCTGTCATATATAGAAACACACACATAGTATATGGAACAGAAATAATTTCATACTCTAGCAAATATTATTTTATTTTTAAAATTTTATTTGCCTCAGTTTTCTGGTGTGTTTCTCATCATTTTTCTGACTTGATCTGATTTGTCCGACTGTGTCTAGACAGCATGTGATATTCACAGTGATACACTGTAAATACCACAAGGTTGACAACATATATATATCTATAATGCAGGGACATGAAAATTAACCGATTGGCTGCATATACACACGTGTATAAATATACACGTGTGCATTGCCTCGCCAATTAAAATGTTGTGAGCAACTGAGGAGCAGCCAAGTAGACCAGCTCGACACAGTGAAATGGACAAGTGAACACAATAACAAAAGCGTTGAGCTAAGAATTTCAAATCATGTACAAAGCAGCTTATTCAAAGTGGTCGAGTGGTCAAGACTGTGCCAACATTCACAATGATCTATCTCAGACATGCATGTACAAAGAATCTTGTTTCAGCAAAAATGACAAGGCAGATCAGTTATAACAGGGTGAAGATCAACTGAAGTTAAAGTCTAAACTGGTGCATGCAAGAATGGTTCATCATGGCAGATCACTCAACATGGATCAAAAGGAAACAACTTAGTTTTATGTTAGCCAACACAGCAAATATACAATCAGAGCAGCAGTGCATAGGCAAATCCAAACACATATGGTTCAGCATTAAAGTAATGTGAACACGGAGTTTTTTTTTTTTTTTTTTGCACAAGTCAGAGATACATGGCATGTAAGCAACAAAGAGAAGCCAGAATGAACACACATACAGGGGTGAAGCAGCATACACATGAAAATGAACATAAAGAATTAATATGCAGAAAATCAGCAGTTTATGTTTTCAGGCAGTTTAAGTGCAAGTTGGCCAAAGAGTGGTGCAGCATGATGCAGGGGTTTCTTATCACAAGTCAACAAATACACATGCATATGTTCAAGTGACATGCAGTGGTGCACATGCTCAAAATAGGGCTCAAGGAAACATATTCATTAACATGGGAGATGTACACTGGACAATATGTACACTCAAGTGTCAAAATTACATTGTTCTGCAATGTAATGTCAAGCATGGTCGAGCAACGAGCACACAGGATATTGAAGTGCATCAAAACATTTCAGGTGTGCATGTGGTTATACAGAAGTCATGTGTTCATGTTATAACCCAAAAAGCAATGCTCAAAATTTTTGAAATATTCAGAATTAAGTCCAGATTTTATTTTTTGAGAAAATCAGCTTCAAATTAAGCTAAATGGGGCAAGTAGCTTTGGCCTGCAAGTTTTTGTTTTTCGAAAATCTCATGAGATTTTAAATGCCAAGAAATTCAGTCAAGATGATAGCTGATATCAACAATTCAAATGTGGCAAGTAATTACATCTTTCCAGCAGAGAAATCGAGACAAATGCAATATGTTTACACAGCAAATACATGTGAAAAAGATTAATTCAGGAAAGAGTGTAATGCGGCTTTTGAAATCAATTCTCAATTCCAAATCTTTCCAAGTATACAGGTGTTCCAATATTCAAGTTTGGCAAGTTATTTTTGGTTACTGGATTCGTGAAATTCTTTTACAAGATAAAATAGTAAAGCTAAATCGTTTCAAGTCAAAACAATGGAACAATTCAAATATTTCCTGAAAATCTTTTAGCAATCACAGCATTCTTTTAAGGCCTCAGAATCAAATCACGCAAGAATTTAAAAGGGGTAAGTATCATTCTCATCTAGGCAACAAATGGAGGATCACGGCAATCATTTAAATCAGAGCAACATTTCAAGCAAGAAAAAATTACCCAATCATTCAAGTCACTATAGCGAAATCAGAGAACAAATTTAGGGTTTCCAAATTACCCTATAAGTTAACACCATTACATCATCGGCAAGTATCGAATAAAACCAGAGCATAATCGAAGAGAAAAACTCAGAGAAAACTTTGTCTTCAATCGAACAAAATCCAAATCGAAGCATCAGAAAGCAACAGCAAATTCGAGCTTCAGAGATCATATGAATCATCAATTTAAAGACTTTACGATTCGATTTGGTGCAACAGAGTAAAACCCTAGGTTGAAGCCGCCGCCATTTTTTCTCACAAAGGAAAGTGATCGGGATAAAAGAAAAAGGGTGCAACATATTACAAAGGGTCGGCCAAGTGTTTTAATGGACAAGGGGAAGACCCTTCCTTTTTAAATCCAAGGGTTTTTAGTTCATTTTTTTAATTTGAGTTTCTTTTAATTTGTATTGTAAAAATCATCGAACAGTTTTTCTAGTGTCTGTAAAATACTAGAGGAATCAATCAGGGTGTTGACTGACAGTTGACAGACTCTATAAAATCTGGGTTACTGTTTACAGGGTCGTAATCAGGGGAAATCTGATCGAGGGGATATCGATCAGTCTAGGGTTTTGAGCGTAGGGTTAGAATAGGAGCAGGGTTTGCGAGTGTACATGGTCTTGTATGAGGGATCTGTTCTATCACCTAGTAGAAACCTTAAAAATGCAGCAGTAGGCAGGGTTTTGCCGAAGCTGGGTATATCTATGTGTGATTTATTTTCTGCATTTCTGTTTCTGCTATATTCTATGATCTGTGTATTATTATCTATCTCGTTAGATTTTTAATTCAGTTAAAAACTGTAATAAACCCTATTCACCCCCCTCTATGGTTAATCTAGATCCAATAGTCGTTTCCAAAATCAAATGGAAAATACATGTGCATGTAGCAGATTAGATACGGGTGAACGACTCGTCCGGATCGGGAAGAGATTAGAGGGAATAGATGCGTTGTGGTGAGGAATCGAAGGTGACGTGAATTTAGGTTTAAACTTTGGGGAAAAAAATTCACGCTAAAATTTCACATAGCGAAAGAATATAGTGAGGTGGTTATCACTGATTGGGTGATGGAGTAATGCTTTAGATAGCAAGCAGGGATTGGTTTGAACCATTGGATTAAATCATCATTTACGGTTATTTATTTGTTTATTTCGATAACACGGATCATTGACTTGCATTGTATTTATGTAAAGCTACGCTTTGAAGTGGTGTTGCACGTCACAGCACAAGAATTCCAACCGCAATAGTGCATTCATGTCTAATGCAACAACATATGAATATTATGGCAGAAGATCGAAGAAAGCATAGCTTTCGCCACAATTTTCATGCAGCGCATGCACATTAGTGTCGAATATGCCCACTTTTATAGTAGTGTGGATTACTTCTTGCCCGCCATAAAACTTAATTTGTGATGAATTGAGAAAGAGACGAGTTTATGTCTGGTATATGACAGTGTGTGTTTTTGTTGCTATTATATTGTAACGACTGGATGTATAGTTCTGAAAATTTTTATAGGTTGGTTGCTTCTTTATGTAACTTGTTGAGCTTCTTTTTGTAATCTTTCTGTAACTTGTGGAGCTTGCTTTTGTAACTTGTGTCGATGTTTACCTCAAGTTGAAGTCTTGAAACAAAGATGAATAAACTTCTATCCTCGTCCTTGATCTTATTATTTCTATCACTAAGTTTTTGTTTTCTCAAGCAAGCTGGAGTAATGGTGGAGTGGTGAAGCATAATATGAAAAAGCTGATAATGTAGAAAATGTTGAAATAGGAATCATCAACAACACATATAGATACAATTTGCGAGGGATTTTTAAGATAATGCAACTGATTAAAACACATATTTTTTTTTAAAGAAAATCAATCGGAGTTTCGAAAGAAAACGTCATTTTAATTTTTATTAGAATGTTCTATGAAGGACAGATTAATATATCGTATTTTAGTAAGTGTTTAAGAAATTTAGATTCATTAATTACTTGCTTTTTAATTAAAAGAGAAAATTTTGAAATTGGAGAAGATATGGAAGTTACAATATATGATATAAATTTGATTTTGAAATGCTAAAATTTGGGAAAAAATTATGTCCAGTACGAACAATATGGGTTACATACAATGTGCTTTTATATCAATGGATATTATTGAAAAAAGAGTGAAACAACTATTAGGTATCAAAAGCTACCTTGAAGAATAAGATCTCGCGCTTCTTTTAATAATGCACCTTTTAGTAACATTTTTTTTTTCCAAATAATCAAAGACTACTAGAATAAGCATTTGTTCCGTAAATTCTTAATCTTAGAAAGATGAGTTCAGTCTCATGGTCATTGTGTTAAGAATAGGGTCTCCTGATATGTAGGAATTGAGTTTATCTATTAGCACATTTAATGCGTGGTGTTTTTCCTAATTTTTAGGGATAATTGTCCTAGTTTTATGTCGTTCAAAGTTTTTTACATTTAGTTCATGTACTGACTTATAAAGGCTTCTGTTTTGCTAATAACATTGGTAATCTTTTCGAGTTCCCATTTTCATTTCTGCAGTTCTTAACAATTGGTATAAGAGTCTAACTGCTCATATGAGTTTATTTTTCGATCTTGAGTGTTCTGTTCCGGCAGTGGTAGCCACCATGAAGGGTTGTCGTCTACCGGATCGGGTCTTGTTAGTGTTCAATAGTTTGTAGTTTTGAGTATGAGATGCAGTTGTTGATTTATGATGTAGAATAAGCCAAAAGTCGGGTCATGGATACTTAAGAGTGTGTGCATTACAAGATAAAACTGAATCCGATACCTGCAGTTAATATTTAGATATCAGATGTTTATTCTTCTTCTTTGTTAGAGATGGTGGTATTTCAGTTTATACTGAGATAAAACTTACTGCATGTATGATGCTGGCAGTTGTAACTTGGGTGTTGTGGAATGCATTTCGAGTTGGAGCTTGTTGTCGTCGTGTGGGGTTGAACAGTAAGTGATAGAAGCAGACGTTGTTTTTTCCCTGTGAGGCATAAGTTATAATGCATATAGTGGTGTGGACGTTGAGTCTGGGTTATTGTCATGTTTACCGAGATGAAAGTAGATCCGGTGCTATTTTGAATGTGACGAATTCTCCGTGATGCAGAGAAATGATAATAGTGGATACTGAATTGACACTGTTTTTGTATTGTTTCTGAGGTCAGAATCTATAGTTGTCGAGAACATTAATAGTTGGATCTAAGAAAGATGAGTTCAGTCTCATGGTAATTGTGTTATAAGTCTACTAATTTATAGGAGTTGAGTTTGTCTATTAGCATGATTAGTACGTGGCGTTTTTCATAATCTTTAGGGATAGTTGTACTAATTTTATACCATTCAATATTTTTACATTTAGTTCGTGTACTGCCTTATAAAGGCTTTTAGTAATCGTTTCGAGTTCCCATTTCCATTTTTGTCATTCTTAACAATTGGTATCAGAGCCTAACTGCTCATACGAGTTTATTTTTTCAATCTTGAGTGTTTCGTTTTGGCGGCGACAACCACCATAAAGGGTTATCGTCCTCTAGACCGGGTCTTGTTAACATTCAATAGTTTGGAGTTCTGAGTGTGAGATGCAGTTGTTGATTTATGTCGATGCAGGCTAAGCCAAAAGTCTGGTCTTGGATACTTAAGAGTTTGTGCATTACAAGATAAAATTGGATCCAGTGGCTTCATTTGATATTTAGATATCAGATATTTATTCTTCTTCTTTGTCAGAAATGGTGGTATTTTAGTTTATAATCACTGAGACGAAACTTACTTTAAGTTGAATGCTGACAGTTGTAACTTGGGTGTTGTGGATGACATTTCAAGTTGGAGCTTGTTGACATTGTGTGGGGATTGAATAGTAAGTGATAGAAGAAAATATTGTTTTTTGCAGTGAGGCTTGAGTCATACGGCATATAGTGGTGTAGACGTTGAATCTGGGTTGTTGTCATGTTTACCGAGATGAATATGACGACCCGATACTGTTTTGAATGTGATGAATTCTCCATGATGCAGAGATGTCTTGCTAATAGTGGAACTGAATTGAAATTGTTTTTGTATTGTTTCTAAGGTTAGAATCTGTAGTTGTCGATAATGTTAGTAGTTGGATATGATTGGATTGATGATGTATATTTGTGAGTTGCTCTAAGTTTTTATAGTTAATATGTCGAACTTCTAAAAAATTGAACAATGTAAGGCCGTGTTGAAGAGTTGGCCTTGCTTGATGTAAGCTTATCTAAATATGTAGATGTATTGCAAGTCTAAAGATGACTTGTGGTAGAGCCTGGTTGTTTACTTGAAATATGCAGAAAGAATGAAAAATACCCGAAGTTAGAAGGTTGTGTAAAATGCTGGAGGAGTATTGTCAAGTACTCATCGCTGTTGCTGATAATGTTGGATCAAATCAGCTTTCGCAAGGGGCTCAGTGGCGATTAGGCCCGTAAACGGATGCGAATAGTGCTATATCCGTATCCGAAAATAAAAATCCGTATCCGAATTCGTATCCATATCCGCGAATACCTATTAAATAATATCCATATCCGTATCCGGCTTAGCAAATATGGATATTTTCGGATATCCGAAAATATCCAAATCCGAACTAAAAAAAAACTTAATATAATACAATGCAAATTTCATTTGGCATTGAACAATAGCTGAAAAGAATGTTGTAATACAGAAAATATATCAACTTAACGATAGCTAATTCAATCACATAAAATTCAAACAATAATATTTCATCATATAATCCATACGCTGATCCAAACACGCACACAAATTAAAGTACATACAAATTAAAGCAAATGCATATAAAAACATTACCATATAATCCATATGTTGGTTCAAACACACATACAAATTAAAGTATATACAATACAAATTAAAGAAAATACCATAATTCATCTTAATAATAATAGCACACGAACAAATCAAAGCACTGCATTCTTTCTTCATGAAATGGTTGAAGCTTCCAAAAAATGACCCTTCAAAAGAGGCACAAATTCAATCATATAAAGCACAAACTAAAATGACCAAGACCAATCATGTAATTATAAACTAAATATGACCTAGCAAGTAAGTTGTTGTGCTCGGCACAACAACTAAGTTGTTGTGCACGAGCACAACAACTAAGTTGCACCGCACAGCAACTAAGCTGCTGTGCAGTAGCACAACAACAAAGTTGCACTGCACAGCAACAAAGTTGCATTGCACAACAACAAAGTTGTTGTGCAGTAGCCCAACAACAAAGTAGCTAGCATAACAACAAAGTTGTTGTGCAGCAACTAAGTTGTTGTGCAGTAGCACAACAACTCAGTCGATGTGTCTAGCACAACAACTCAGTCATTGTGCCGAGCACAGTAACTCAGTTGCTACTTAAACATGCATATTAATCAAAAGAACATGACAAAAAAATTCATTGTGTGATGAACATTAGAATGGTTAACACAATTCAAACACAAATAAATGTTACCTTATGATTTGAAAAATTCTCGGATACGCATGGTTAGATATTACCAAACTACTACTAATGAATGATTTTATGAGTGATCGGGCATAAATGGTTTACATGAAAGCAAAGCAGTGACAGATTATTTAAATAATGGAACCACTAAGACAAAATCTTGCATATAATGCAAGTAATTAATTTACCCCAAACAACTTCAATTTATTTAAAGGTAGCAATACTGAGTAAATTTCTATTAATGAAGAAAATAAAAATAACTATAAGCATGACTTACCATTGGGATTTAATTGGTTTGTTGGAGAAATTTTAGTAGTCAACATTTGTTGTCCATATATTCTTAGACGGTTGGAATTTTTTGGACATGTTTTTAGATGATTTTTCAAGTGGGTTGTTCCCATTGAAGTAGCTCTGTTAAATAATCTAGAACAGTGTTTACAAGTGGCTTTAATAGGACCTTCCAGTAATTCCCTATTAAATTTCTTCCATACATACAATTTCAAAGCTCTTACGTTAGAGGGTGTGGATTTGTCTGGATCCGTAGAATGATTTTCAAATACTTGTGTGATTGGCAAACTAGAATTTGTAGCTGTATTTGAAGTGTTTCGATTCTCTCCTACGACTTCAACGTTATTACCAAAAATATCCTTATTACTACAGCTTGATGAGGTGTTCGTCATTGCCAAAACTCTACAATGTAAAATAAAATAAACTTTATCACTGTTTAAGCCTAAATAATGAGAATAGAAAATAATGCGATTTGCAGTTTCTAATGCTCATATACTAAGATTTCCTGCCAAAGATGAATGTTAAAATGGACAAATTCTAATTGCAAGCTTTAACAAAAATTAAAAACTTATCGCAACTTTGTAATTCACTTCAAGCATATTGTAAAAGATCGCATATTTATGCACGTGCAAGATCACATGTTGCTGCTTCATTTTTGTTTTTTTTGGTTCTTTTTTCTTTTCTTTGTGGCCAAAAAATAAAAACACATTGCTGGAAGAAAAGGTATTTGTACACCTGAAAGAGTACAATAAAGAATTACAAATTTGTACATGAGCAATCAACAAACAAATTTTAACTGGTGAAAATCAGATTTATTTTTGCAGTTGATATGAACCAAAGAAAATAGCTGAAATGAGTTATTTTATTTTGTTTTGAAAGCTTATCACCGAAACTTGTTCTATCAAAATTGTGGACATGTGCACACAATTTCGATGCAATTCCAACACAACATAAACAATTTAAACTTCAAATGGACAGAAAACACAACACGAGCAGTGAAAAACCGTCTAAAAAAAATACAAAGGAAAACTATTATTTTTCTAAGCACACAATAAGATCAAACCTAAGCTAAATACATAAAACTAAACAAAGGCTTTTTAGGGTTTTGTATCTTATACCTAATCGGGGCGGCGACTTCCACTACTTCACGTTGAACCATCGGAGATAAGGACAGCAGACTTGCGGTTGAAGGCGGTTGCAGATTTCAAGAAGACGACAAAAGTTGAAGGCGGTTGCAGGCTTTGAGAAGACAACGACGGATTCCAGTACTTCGCGTTGGAATGTAGGAGATGACAAAAGAATTAGGTTTTGATAAAAAAATAGCGGTTGATTTGTGAGATGGGAAAGGGTATTTGGTGAAAGTGAATATATAAGGGTTTGAGAGTTGAATGCAAGTTTTTAACCCAACGACTGTAAAACTGAGCGACTTATAATATTTATAAGGGTTAGGTAATAAGGGTTTTGTATCCATCTATAATTAATAAATATATAACTATAACCTAAATATAAAAATACAAAAATATATATTTCCACAACGGGCGGATATTTTTCGGATACATATATTGGCATATCCGTATCCGCTAATCATTTCGGATATCGGATATCCGTATCCACTTTTTGGATATCGGATATTATTCGTATTTCCAGATGCAGATACAGACGGATTTTGGATATTTCGGGTATTCATTGACAGCGCTAGTGGCAATTCTGTCGTCATGATGGAAAGAATGATTTGATTAGAGTCGGGTGATTCACATTTTTGTAGTTTGCATGAAGTGTGTTTCATCGCACTTCTATTTTGGAGGAGGATGCCATAGTGTTCTGTGATGAAGATGGTGCTCAGGCGATTCACAGTGGATGACAGATTTGGTTTTTGGCAGTAGAAAATTTTGGTTTTTCCGAAGGGTGATTTGCATTGAGATTGATTGGTGTTTAGCTTCAAGTTTGTTGCAGCAGTTGTCTGCGGGGATCGCGAATTTGAAGAGGCGTAAGCAGTTGTGTGGTAGATGGATGGTGCGGTGGTAGTTTCAGGCATGAAGCAGTTTCAGGGAGAAGAAGTTATTACATTGGGGAAGTATTTGCACGAGCTAGAGCGTTGTGTGCATTTGTTGTTGCCTTGTGTATATATTTGCATGTAAGTATGTGTTTTCCTTGAAGTGTGTTAGTGAAGTGAAGGAAACAGGCCTTGGGAGACGTAAGCATCAAGTGATACACATGATAAATGGAGTGGAAGCATAGAGAAAAACATGTTCAAAATAAAAAAAATGCAAACGTGAAGCAAGGAAACAGACCCATGCAAATATAAGAAGTGAAATAGAGCTACTATTCATATTGGAGAGTTTGGGCTGGTGTTGCTTTGCGGTGCTTAGCAATGATGCAAATTTGATAATAATAAAGAATGAAAAAAAAGAATGCCAGGCGACTGAAAGAAAGATATTGGAAACTAAGAAGAAGAGAGGGAAGCGGGTTTTCGGGTTTTGGTTGATTGGGCTGAGTAAATAAAAAAACGAGGCAGTTGTGTTCCTTTCTTTTTGGTTTGCATGCTTTGCATAGAAGTTGTGTTAGTGGATCAACGAGGTTGTGATAGCGAGATAGCATGTACTATTCATATAAGGGGAATTTGCAAAATAATCCTTGCCAATGTGCACCATTGCACATTTGAGGATGAGAAAAGGAAGTTGTCTGATTGGGTGAGATGAAATGGGAAGCTAGTGGACTTCGGCTCATTCCAATTATGGAAGGTAGTAGGAAGTTAGTTTTGTGTGAGATGGTGGTTGGTTTGATGTGGAATATGGGGAAATAGAGATAGCAGAGAAAAGAATTGTGGTTTTAGGGAATGAAGCAAATTTGAATGGTTGTTCAGGTTGTAAGGGAGGAACTTATAGTGGTATGGCTGGTTGATATGTGATGTTGGACATGTTGTATAATGAAAATATGAAGGTGGAGAATGAGGTAATGCAGTTGTTGGTTGACAACTATGCAGTTAAAGCCCCGCAATATCCCCGCTATAGCCCATAACGCTCTTCAGCCGCTACGCTATTTCAATTTAGCGCCGATGAACAGTAGATCCGCTTTTAGCCCCGCTATATTCCGATGCATCCGCTAAATCAAAGCTTTTTAGCGTCCGCTTTAGCAATATTAATATATAGAGCTTGATTTGACTAGTTCTCTTTTAAAAATAATTTGTAATGTTAGCGTAAAGTGCTAAATTTTAGTCATAGGTGCCTAATATATGGTAATAATCAATTACATTCATCAAATTTAGCATGCATAAATACGATATTCCATGATTTTGTTATATAAAATTAGTTAATATTAGTTTCTTATACACATATAATGTGAGAAAGATAATTAATTAATTTTCAAATATTTGGTTTCACATATATTGAATCTTTTTACGCCTTCGCTATAGCCTCACTATTTCCACACTTTATCCCCGCTACACCTTTTTGCACCTCCACCGCTATAGAACCGCTAAGCGCTTTAACTGCGCAGGTTGACGGTGAGGTTTTGTAGTTGGAGATGGTGATTATTGAGAAGAGGAGTGATTGAACTGTCAGTGATGATGATATGGTTGTAGTCTGAGGTTATTGTTAGCAATGAGGATAGTGAAGTGAAATTGAAATAGGAAGTAGAAATGCATAGCAAAAATGATGTGATTAAACGTAGTAGGCCGTTGAAGCTTGGTAGAAGTTTGTTTTGGTGCTTTGTCAAAGCTGATGGAGTTGCAGTGAAGTTTGGAGATAATGTGTTGGTCTGGATTGTATGACAAAGGCAGGGAAGTGGGTATAGTTGATTGGCAGAGAAAACGTTTCATACAGGCTGCTGGAAGACGGAGATAGTTGGAGTGATAGTGGTAGTTGGACTTGGTGGAAGTGGATGTTAGCATTAAGAAGACATTCAGCAGAACGTTGGTTGTTGATGTGATAGCGAGGAAGACGGTGTTAGTCGTGGGGTTGGATATTTGTGGAGTGCTCGAGAACTGTTTGATGATATGCCTAAGAGAAGATAGGCATGCCTGCAAGTGAAGCATGTGAGTTTGTGAGTGAAACAGACATGGTTTCGTGTCATCTAACGAGAAAATGAGGAAGAGCCACATCTCTAGGTTGTTGGGGAGATGGCATGGTATTGAAGGATGACCCAAGTAGAGAGGTCCATGAGTCCTTAAGAGGAAACCAACAGTGTTTGTTGATGGTTAAAGTACCAATCAATGTGAAACAGTTGAGCATGTCCAATTAGATAGAAGTGAAAGTTGAGATCAAGTTCGTCTATGCAAGACGATAATGAAACAGAGAAGCACGATTCATTGCTTTATAAAATTAGATGTTAGCACATCTATTTTAAGAGAGGGAGTCAAGAATAAGTCTCCTAATTTGTAGGAGTTGAGCTTGTCTATTAGCATGTTTAGTACATGGTGTTTGTCCTAATCTTTAAGGATAGTTGTCCTAATTTTATGTTGTTCAATTTTTTCAATTTAGTTCGTGTACTGCCTTATAAAGGCTTCCGTTTTTCTAATAAAATTGATAATCTTTTCGAGTGCCCATATCAATATCTGTTGTTCTTAACACATTGTCATTGAAGGAAAGCATAACTAAAAGCTTGATTCACTTCAAGAAATCTCTAAGGAATATTTCTGGCTGTGTAATGCTTACTTTGGTATGTATTATTAATGTTCAATTTAAACAAAAATAAATACACGCTAATTTTGATTTCGATTATTACAGTATTGGTTATGTGAGTGATCGACGCTTTCTAAGTAATTAGAAAAGCGCGATATTTTAAAGAAATTCTGCAAGCGCATAGATCGTGTAGTATGCAGGTCGAATCATAGGGAGGTAAATTAAACTAAATTATTTATACAATTTCTTGGGCGAGTTAGATGAAATTTGGAGATTCGGTTGAAAAACAATAAAGCTATTATTGAATTGAATCAGATCTGAATCTAATCAAATCTATATTCAATCCAATATGACCTAGGAAAGCATTAAACATGAAAGAGATTAAAATTGTAGAAATTAAATAACAAATAGAAAATAAATTAGGATTACCGCTGAATCTAATCAGACGGTCAATCACTAATGAAAATAATTGAAAAATACAAATAGTGCTCCACCAAATCTAATTGTGTAGACAACACTAATTGCTAAGAAAATAAAAAATGCAGAAAAGAGGAAAATGAAGAAAATTTTATTGATTATCGAATGATGTTTACAATGAGAATACAAGGGTATTTATAGGATAGATAGCCAACCCTAACCTTAAACCTAATACAATGACAAATGGGCCTTAGGGAAATCACAAAAGAGTTTACAATGAGAATTACAAATGGGCCTTAGTGAAATCTAATAAATTTGGGCCTTTCCTCTTTTCCTCTTGCTTACTTGACAATTCTTCATTGATTTTTGATATGCATAGCACTTCTTCCAATTATTTTCTTGTCCAAAAAGCAATTGGATGTGAGATCTTCGTCAGCAAGTCTTCAATTGTAAATATATAGCAATTTGATCTCTATTTTCCATTTTTCTGATTGTATGTGGCTTAATCAGCATATCTGTAAAAGTGACAAAACAAGACCCAAGTAATATTTATTTATATACAAAAGAAAAGATATAAGAGCATAAAATAAACCCATTTCTATGTTAATCAAATACCTCTACACTTATTTTTTACTCGTCCTCGAGTAAAACAAAAAATGAAAAACTACATTGGATAGGTCAAACTTTCGTAGGAAACATGATTGCGTTGAGCGTATGCAATAAGCCATTAAACCTCTAGGTGTCCCTGGTAGGACGAGTGGTGTCTCGTGAGGGTTTTCAGCGGATACTACCCACAAAATCCAAATGCAGTATGCTATGGTTCTAATGCTACTACATGAATGAACAGACATATGCAAATGAATGACTTATTTCAAGAAAGTGGTACAACAAATTAAACTAACAATTTCTAGTCAGTTGATTATATTTTAGATACCTCAACCTGTCACAAATTTTCAACATAATTCAAGTTTTCAATGTTAAACTCAAGTTTGGTCAGTTGGTTCTGTCGATAACATAGTGCAGCCATGAAATAAATTCTTCGGTTTCTTGTCACAGTTCGCAAAATGGTATTATTATTTCCTTATGTATGGCTAGTCAAATCAATAAGGTCAAGAAATGTTTGGGCATCATCGCTTATTCTCTATCTCTATAAAAGTTAAAATTTATGATTAATTACCTACACCTAACTTAAAGACCAAGGTATACCACCCATACACTGCCTTGCGGACTAACGGAGAGTTAGGACAGAGCATGGCGGATTGTGCAGACCGACGCTGACTTTGTCAACAACATGTCGGTAATCTTTAGGTGTCCAACTCATAAAACGAGACCAAGATATACCAACGCTAACTTTGTCAACAACATGTCGGATAGAGCTTGGCGGGTTTGCACACCAACGCTAGATTTACAAGCAACGTTGGATACCCTTGGATTACTATTATTATTATTGAAAATATAAGAGCAAGAGAGAGTTACACGAATTCAGCTTAACGCAACTTAGTTTTAAAGATTCGAAAAGCCAATATAAGTATTTTAAGTCCTCCACTCATTTAAACAAAGACTACAATATAGAATAGACTTCATGACCATCACCTAAGAATCTCCATATGTACCGGTTACACTATTATCCCTCAAAATTCAACTTTTCATTATATTTATTATTAAATCTTAGTTGAGAAAAAAATACAATCAACTGATTAACAATCGTTAACTTATTCTGTTGTATCAATCTAAAATGAGTCGTATTTTTAGATTGATGGTATGTTCCTACGATTAGAATGCATGATGGTCCTAAATGAAAAGAAAGAATTTTTTTTAAAGAAAAATGAAAAGAATGCAATGCAAACTCCCCCCACATTAGAACTAAATAGTGTCCACACTGTAAATATTTTTTCTAAATTTAAAAGATCATACCCAAAGGTGAATGAGATGCAAAATTATTTGTAGAATGAAATGCAATTTAACTATATGTAAGAATGGATCATATGTACAATGATATATGTGTTTGCGATGCAAAGAATGCCACCAACTTTTTTCTCCACACTTGGTTCTAGCCCAATGAATCATATTTCCACTATGTCTAGGCATGTTTTCTAATAAGCAAAGATTTTTGAAAACCATCTCATCTTTATACCTAGATTTATTGTTCAGTAGATAAATATCCAGTGTCATCCTAATCCGATGTTTTTCAATAGAAGTAATGCTTCCAAGATGATTCATGTGTTCCACAAATTTGCAGTGTAATTGTCCAAAAATTTGTGATCGTATATAAACTCAGTTACAATCGTAAAATTTAAATTCTGAGTGTTGTTCAAGACTATGTGATCACATTTCTCAATTCCATTGCTGGACAACATATTTTCGATCCTAACAACTTCAAGTTCGTTGGAAGTTTCCTCAAAGTTAAAAATTTCAAACTTGGATTCGTGGCCTGATTCTATTTCATCCTCATTAGGCAATTCATCCTCATACAATCCAAAAAATTCATGTTCATTAAAATCCCTTTCTAATTTTGAGTTTTTGAAAAATATAACATTTTCATTTTATTCAATTTCAAAAATTTCAAGTTTCTCGCAGCCTAAAAGAGAAAGATCAAAATCTGAGCTTAAATCTTTTTCCTGAAAAGAGTTGAAGTCCAAATCATTTAATGAATTGTGAACAACTTCATTTAAATGGTTATTCTCAATTTCCAATGTTTCTATTTGAAAATTTTCACTATCAGTAAAGAATGGATTATTTTCTAATTCATCGCATGTTTGAATTTGATTTTGTTGCTCGAGTTGTTCTTTCAAAGTCGTCATTAAACAAAGAAGTTCATCAAGCTGTCTATCTTTTTCATCAAGCTGTCTATCTTGCCTTTCTACCCTCTCTCTAAGAATGTTAAGTGATATTCTTCAGAATTGTTGATTTAAGAGCTCTCGTTTGGGATTTCTTGATTCTCAAAATTATAGTCCCTATCAATTTCACAATCAATATTATTTCCAATGTGGTGGTTGTTTGAATTTTCGTAAAAATGACAATGATATTGGAAATCATTTTGATTATATAAATTATGTTCATAACCAAAACTGTTAAAATTCGAGAAAAAATTGCAATTTTGGTTATAATTTTGAGAATTTTGGTTTACAACCCATATTGATGTGGATCAACGCCATATTGAGATTCAAAGCAATTTTGATGTGGATGTGTCCCATAATCGAAATTATTGAAATTTGAATTAAAATCGCAATTTCGATCATTTATATGATTTTGAAAATTGTTGGCATTGGGCTCACGAAATTTCGGAAAATTTTGCGTCATGAGTTGTAATTCATATTCATACTCTTCAAGAGGACGTCTACTCCCGTTATTAACCAACAATTCTCTCAAGGATATTTTTGAATCAGACGTTTGAATGAAGAGTTGTGCTCTATTAATTAACTGACTCAATTAGAAGGGGGAAGAGGGTCTTATGGTCGTTCACGCATAATATAAATACTAAGGGATACGACCAATGTTTTATGGGTAGTATGCAACCTCTTTTGCTAATAGTTCAATAAATTGAACTACTATATATTCGCGATCCAATTATACGAGACAATCAACTTCACAAAGCACCACTTTTCAATTATGTTATTTTGCAAATCAAATCAAGCTTTATAATTGAAAAACGACGAGAGTGATGATTTTATTTATGGAAATTCGTTCCTCACAAATAGATTCAGAAAATTCAGTCACAGAACAATAATAAAATTGAAAAAAATTGTACAAGTAAGCCGCTGCCCCTGCACAAGATTTTTACAAGCAACTTCTATATTTTTTTTTCTTTGCGGTAAAGCACCTGTAGAGTTCAGAAAATATTACAGTGGGTATGGCAGTCCGTCTAGAGCAATTGAGTGGCACTGATAATTTTAACTTCACTGTTTGCGATTTTCTCCACCTCTGAATTCCTTATTTGATTGCTTTGAACTCTTCACGCTTTGGTCTTTGATTGAAGTCCCTTTTTTTAGCAAAAAAGAAAAGAAAAGGAAAATGTGCTGAAAATAGGAAAGAAGATTGAAAGGAAAGCAAATAAACAGAAAAAATAAAAAATAAATCAAAAGAAAAGAAAATAAATAAAAATAAAACTATCAAAACAACTAGACTAGAAAAAAAAATATAGAACAAGCTAGACTAACTCAGAAAAAAAAAAAATAGAAACTAGACTCAAAAACAAACTAGACTCACTCAACAAAATCAAAACGGGAGAGAACTATAACTAAGCTGGAAAAGAAAAACAAAAACAAAAATAAATTATAAACTAGGCTAAACAATTGACTCACACTAAATATAAAACAATAAAATAAAAAAAAACAACTAACAAAAAATAATAATTCACGCATTCAAAAGGAAACAAATCAAAGGGCAAATTTTCAGAACAATCCCTTTTGTTTCAAATCAGGGAATACTAGTCACTGGAGCAAAGAAGAAGATATAGGAAACAAATCACACCCAGCTCAGCAAATCACGCCTCCCTTCTAAAACAAATCATGCACCACTATAAATAAACACCGGATCAGCCCTATACAAAAAAAACACCAACTATCTGATATAAATAGCGCGTATTCAATGGGCCAATAAATCACCAAAATTTTTGTTTCTCTGGAACGAATCACGGAGATGATAATTGGGGTTTCCAAATCGGATTTTGGGATTTCGAATATTCGGCTATTGGTGTTCTTGTGTTTCGATTTCGCGATATGAGGATGACGGTGTGGATTTGCGAATAGGGTTTCAGGTTTGAATTTGGTTTTCATGATTTGTTAAACGATTCGGATATAAAGAGGATGAACGTTGTGACGGCCCGCCCCGCACCAACCGACATTTACTCCAAAAGTGCGCTGTACACATGTCCAATTGGCACGGAACGGGTCATCAAAAGGAAAAAGGGAGAAGGAAATGAACATACAAGGAACCTGTAGAATGTCTCATAGCGCATAGAACAAAATATAATAATCATATACTTGACATAAAACAGGAGAGACAGTGCATAAGCTGAAAATCAGAACTAAACATCATAGCAGCGGAAATCCAAAATACAGCTTATTACAACTTTTCAACTGTCTCAAAGCAAAGTAAGATAAGCGAGGTACACTACTAATGCCCAAGTAGCGACCACCAACGACACAGGGAGAATATGTATATATATATATGTATATAATACGTGGAAGCCTCCTGCCCGCCTCCGAATCAGCTACTCGCGCATCACCAGCTAACCTGTCTCTAGTCTGCTCGTGTGAGCACCCAGAGTAATAAGAGGAGACATAAAACTCTGGGTCAGACATAAAGCCTGGTATGAGCGATAAGCATCTAAAGTGAACAATAACAGGTAGACTAAAACATACCTGAACCTGGACCTGCAACCAAAGAGTTAGCACTACATACTGTACAACACTCTAAGGTATCATATCAAACAGTGTAAAGATACGGAGGTGGGGGAGGTGTGTATGTCATAGGGATGGCAACCAATCAAACATAACATCCATCCTCACATCTCTCACTCGGTGCATAAAGCATACAACATTCACCACTTCGATCACCCAACATTCCTTGCTACGATCACTTTGCCCCATGAAGTCATAAATGGCTTCACTGCACTGATAACGTAGCCACTAATTCCTCGCTATCTCCACTTGCCCCATGGAGTTATTCACTCCATCTGCGCTGGCTCATAGCCTTACCAATCCTTACTCTGTCCACTTGCCCCATGGAGTTATTCACCCCATCTGCGCTGGCTCATAGTCTTACTACGCATCACCTTGCCCCTCAGGTCATAATGACCCTACTGCACTGATAACGTAGTCTTGCTACCATCACCTTGCCCCTCAAGTCGTAATGACCCTACTGCACTGATAAGTAGCCCATCATTCCTTTTAGTGGTGAATCGAAGTTATGAACGTCGACAACTCCTTAGCACACGTCCCGCAGCAAAGTCCAACCATGAAGTGAACTCGTTGGTTCCCAACTGGTTCCGGGATCCTGAGCTCTAACTTCTCCTATTGGACTACCTTTGCATCTCGGGTTATTGGTCAATACTGGGTCGGGTCGGGTTCTTCCTCAGGTCATCGGTTCGGGTCGGTGTTCTTTATCCGTTCGGGTCGGGTCCCCCTTCTGATGCGGTTCGGGTCGGCATTCCTCTGGGTTCGAGTCAGCTGCTTCTTCTTCTTCGGGTCGGGTCGGTGCTTCCTTTTGGGTCGGGTCGGGTCCCTCCTGGTTCGTGCTTTCGATCCGTCTTCATGCTCCCCTTCATATACTCCTATCCGATCCGCTTTCTTGCTCCTGCTCTGATTCGCCTTTGTTTTTCCGATCCGATCCGTCCTTCTCGATCCGATCCGCTTTTCTCTATCTGATCCGATCCCAGTTCAGCTAGCGTGGCCTTCCTTTTTGCCACTTTTCCCAAGTGTTGGGTTCTGATCCGATCAGATTCTTTGCTCAGTTCCACATATCCGATCCGAGCCCCCTTATCCGATCCGATCCGAACCCTGCACTGTTTTCTGAAACTGTTCCAGCAAGGGTTTACGCCATTCGACGACGTTTTCGACCATTTTAACTATTGAAATCAATCACAAAGCATTTCATACAGTCATAGCAACATGCATAATCAACCACAAACATCATTCACATCAATATCATAGGTTAAAATGGATCAAACATACCCAAAATCCCATATTTCCCCTTAAGCATGTTTAGGTGAAACTAATGATAGGATTAGCAAAACTTAACCAAATTAACCCAAATTCATATCAGAGGTCTAAAACATCATTTAGGAATTTATGAACATTTTCCCCAATTTTATCATGCTTAAATTCGCTAATTAGCACTAATCACCCCTAATTAGCCATAATTAGTGTAAAACTATGCAAATCACTCACCTTAGCCACAAAATAAACTAAGATCTGAAATGATTCTCTGATTTGATGTGAATCTCAATGCCAACAGCAGCTCCGAAGTTGATTTGGTGAAGATCTTCCTTGATTAGGGGTTGCTAAGCTAAATCCTTGACCAAAAGATGATTTGGAGGTGATTTAGAGGTTAGAGGCCATTTGTAGGGATCCTTGGTGATAAGTGGAGGTTAGAACACTGAAATGGAATGATTCTCCCTCTCATTTCAGCCCTCCCATAACCCTAATCCCGAAATGGGTTATGGGCCTACTCACTAATCACCCGATTTGGCCCGGTTAAGCAGTTTTTCACCCTCCAAACTTGTTTCAGCCATATCTCCCAAATGGTAAGTCCGTTTGGCTAATGTGACCACTCTACGGAAAGAGAAACCATCAAACGAATCTAATGGAAGTGGTTTCAGGTCAAAATTCCTTTTCAATCAAAAGTTATGGCCAAAACAGTACCAACTAGGGGCAAAATGGTCATTTAAAAATCGACAAAAATCATGAACATGGGAAATGACTCTAATAGATGTTTCCCAAAGTTACATGACCATACGACTTCACATGGGAAAGAAATAAATATTCTACGATCCTATGATGTGTAGAATACAGGTCATTACACTCTCCCCCCTTAAGAAATTTCGCCCCCGAAATTCCCTAATCCAAACATACACAAAGGTTCCCGCATGCCTATCAATCATAAAACAACAATCAAACATGCAAACAAGCAAAGCAAGTCTGTCCTAGCATGCGGAAAACTAAATCGCAAAGTAAATCTTACCAGGCAAAGAGTTCTGGATTAGCCTTCCTAATGCTCTCCTCTGTCTCCCAAGTACAATCATTCTCGTTCTCGCCCCACTGAACCTTGACTAGCTTCACCGACTTCCTTCGAAGTTGCTTCGTATCGTGCCCCACAATACGAATCGGCTTGCGGTTCCCAACCGCCTCAGGTTCTACTTCGAAGTCCTCTAACTGATCAGGTGAAATAGTCACATCTGAGTCGTGAACGAACTTCCTCAGCTGGGATACATGAAATACATTGTGAACTCCCGCCATTTTCTCTGGTAAGCCAACTCTATATGCCAAATTCCCGACTAGTTCAAGAACAGGGAATGGGCCAACAAATCTTGGTGCCAACTTGCCTCTTCTGCCAAATCGAATCACGCTCTTCAACGGAGAGATCTTGACGAACACCAAGTCACCAACGGAGAATTTCAAGTCTCTTCTCCTCTTATCAGCATAGCTTTTCTGTCTATCTTGAGCAGCTTTCATTCGTTGTTGAATGATCTTAATCTTATCGGAAGTTTCCCTCACCACATCTGGTCCAAGCACAAACTTCTCGCCAGTCTCTATCCAACTTGATGGTGAGTTGCACGGTCTTCCGTACAAAGCTTCATATGGAGCCATACCGATACTGGATTGGTAGCTATTATTATATGCAAACTCTACTAGATGCAATTGATCATCCCATGATCCACCAAAATCCAATATACAAGCTCTCAAGAGATCTTCCAATATACGATTGACCCTCTCCGTCTGACCGTCGGTCTGAGGATGATATGCGGTACTGAGATGTAATCCTGACCCTAGAGCCTCTTGCAAGCTCTTCCAAAACCCACTAGTGAACAACGGGTCTCGGTCACTCACAATGCTTTTGGGTACTCCATGAAATCTCACTACCCACTTCATATACAATTCTGCCAACTTGGCTGCTGTTCTGGTTGATTTGACTGGTATAAATCTTGCACTTTTAGTCAATCGATCCACAATTACCCAAATACTATCATATCCCGATCTAGTCCTTGGTAGGCCATCGATGAAATCCATCGAGACTTGCTCCCATTTCCATTTGGGAATTTCTAATGGTTGCAACAACCCACTAGGCTTCTTTTGCTCGGCTTTAACTAGCTGGCAATTCATGCATTTGGATATAAACTTCCCAACGTCTCTTTTCATCCCTTCCCAGTAGTAAGTCTGTCTCATGTCTCGATACATCTTATTACCACCGGGATGTATAGTCAGTTTTGAGTGATGACATTCTCTAAGCACATCATCTCTCAAACCATTCACGTTGGGCACAACTAATCTTCCATTCTTTCGAAGCCATCCATCTCGATCAAGCCCATACACATTCATCTCCTCATCGATACCCATCTCTAACTTGGAGATGATTTCTAATAAATTAGGATCGTCCCTCTAGCTAGAACCAATCCGCTCTATCAAAGTGGGTCTGATCGTCAAACTAGCTAGCATAACTGGATCCAATTCGCACTTTGGTCTGAAATCAAACCCCGTGATAAACTCCAGTTGCTTCCATTCAAGAAACATTGCCCCTAAGCTGGCATGTCTCCTACTCAAGGCATCGGCTACTGCATTACCTTTCCTAGGTGTATACGTGATATCAAAATCATACGAAGCCAAGAACTCTAACCATCTCTGCTGACGGAGATTCAGATCTTTCTGAGAGAAGAGATACTTTAACGATTTGTGATCGGTAAACAGCTCAAATCTTTCTCCCAAGAGATAGTGTCTCCACATCTTCAGCGCAAATACAATCGCTGCCAATTCCAAATCATGGGTAGGATACTTCTTCTCATGCTGCTTTAGCTGTCGACTAGCATAAGCTACAACCCTACCTCCTTGCATCAATACTGCACCCAGTCCGGTACCACAAGCATCCGTGTATACCGTCATCTCTTCATTCCCTTTAGGAATGACTAACACTGGCGCACGCGTCAACCTCTCCTTTAGACTCTTGAAGGCATGTTCACACACTCCGTCCCAGACGAAGGACTGATTCTTCTTAGTCAACTGAGTCAACGGTGCTGCAATCTTGGAGAAGTCCTGGATAAACTTACGATAATATCCAGCTAATCCCAAGAAACTTCTTACATCTGTTGCATTCTTGGGTGTAGGCCAATCCTGTACCGTAGCCACCTTCGCAGGGTCCACGACAATACCACTCTCTGAAACAACATGACCCAAGATCTCACTTCCCTTCTCCAAAAATGACACTTAGAGAATTTCGCTTTCAATTGGTGTTTCCTCAACACCTCCATCACTGTCCCCAAGTGTCCCTTGTGTTCCTCCTCTGTCCTTGAGTAAACAAGGATATCATCCACGAACACAAGAACAAACTTATTCAACTGATCTCTGAATACTCGATTCATAAGATCCACAAAATAGGCTGGTGCATTGGTCAACCCAAATGGCATAACCAACCACTCATAAAATCCAGACGGCGTCCTAAAGGCCGTTTTCGGAACACTCTCATCTGCTACTCGAAGCTGATGAAATCCTGTCGCGAGGTCCAACTGGGAGAACACTCTAGCTCCTTCCAGCTGATCAAACAAATCGTCTATCCGTGGTAGAGGATACTTATTCTTCCTCGTCACCTTATTCAACTCGCGATAGTCCACACACAAACGAAGGGAACCATCTGCCTTAGTGGCAAACACAACTGGTGCTCCCCACTCGGAGACACTCCTTCTAATAAATCCCTTCTTCAAAAGATTGCTGACTTGCACCCCGAGCTCTCGCTGCTCCCTTGGTGCCATACGACGAAGTGGCATCACTATAGGTCTGGCATCTTTCACTAAATCAATACGAAACTCAATCTCTCGGTGTGGTGGAAGCCCGGTCACCTCCTCGAAGACGTCCGGATACTGGCCAACAACGAGCACATCTGACAACTCATCTTGCGGGATGTCGAGGGAATTTACAAAACTAGCCATAACCCCATCACTAGGTAGGCTACCAAACACTACCCTCCGCCCATCATCCGCCCTCACTGTCACCAAAAAGCCCTCACAGTCTACCACCACCCCGTATCTTTGGAGCCAATCGACTCCCAATATAATGCCATACCCAGTAAAGCCCAAAACAAAGCAATCACATACAAACATACATCCATGACTCGATAAGACCAAATTCCTGCAAATCATACTAAGGCTAGTCGAACCATCAATCGGGTTCGTCACAATCAATGGTCTATCGACTATCTCGGGTTCTAGTCCCAACCTATCTACCAGGTCACTAGATATGAAGGAACGGGAAGCCCCAGTATCAAACAAAACTCGAACTGGTATATCACAAATAGAAAGCATACCTTGAATAACAACATTCTTTCCTTTCTCCGCCGCAGTTGGGGCATTCGACGAAGAAGGAACAGCATCAATAGCATATGCTTTCACAATCTGCTTCTCCTTAAGAGGTTGCGGACACTTGTCCTTGAAATGTCCCACTTGACCATAGTTGAAGCACTTCTTATCCACTGGCTTGGCCCGACAATCTTTAGCATAATGGCCCTTCTTTCCACAGCTGAAGCACTCAACATCCTTCTTGCTCTTTTTCTGGCCACCCTTAGATTGGTCCTGCTTCCTCTTATTCTGAGAATTATTCTTGCCTCCACCGCCTGCTTGCGGCTTTGGCCCTTCTGCCGATGCAGCCTCAGTCTTTGACTTAGGGTAAAGGCTCTCTGTTCTCAAAGCTTTCCCCATGATAGATTCAAAAGTCTCATCGATGTGGTTAATGAGCCTCTCCCCCAAGTACCCATCCAGACCAGTAATGAACTTCTCATTCTTCTTCTCAGGAGTATCGATAAGAGACAGTCCATACTTCGACAAAGTGTCGAACTCAGCAATATAATCAGAAACTTCCCTCCCGTTTTGCTTGAGTTCCAAGAACCTCTTAAACAATACTGACTTCTGGGCAGCTGGAATAAACTTCTCACTAAAGCGAGCCTTAAACTGATCCCAAGTAACTTGGTCCTCTGGAGTGGCTGTTCTAATGGCATTCCACCAATTCATCGCTCGCCCTTGCAGCTGACGAGACGCTAGCCTTCTCTTCATCGCATCCTCAAGACCCAAGTCATCAAAGGTACGGTCACAGCTATCCATCCAGTCCTGAACATCCGTGGCCGACTCCGTTCCGTGGAACGGCTTCCCACCAAGATTAGTGTAATCTTTGCACAACTTGGCAAAATCGACCCTAGGCGCCTGCACTACTGGGCCAGCACCAACTCCGGGATTGGGAATTGCCCCTTGCACTTCTCTAAGCATGTCTCTCATGAGGTTGGTAAACATCGCCCTCATGTCAGCGGCATTCCCATTATTGGCCCCTCTACCGGTACCTCTAACATGTCGGCTCATCGTCAATCTGTAAAAGGGAAAAGATTAACGACCCCATAGTGGTACGAGTGCAGTGCAACTTCATTCTTATACTGCTAATAGTATATATATATACACATAGCCTTTGAAAACCAAAGTAATCACAAATACGCGCTCTCATATACGTACTAACTCTCCCTAGTGTTTTTCCCTAGGTTAACTACGCAACCTAGAGCTCTGATACAAAGTGTGACGGCCCGCCCCGCACCAACCGACATTTACTCCAAAAGTGCGCTGTACACATGTCCAATTGGCACGGAACGGGTCATCAGAAGGAAAAAGGGAGAAGGAAATGAACATACAAGGAACCTGTAGAATGTCTCACAGCGCATAGAACAAAATATAATAATCATATACTTGACATAAAACAGGAGAGACAGTGCATAAGCTGAAAATCAGAACTAAACATCATAGCAGCGGAAATCCAAAATACAGCTTATTACAACTTTTCAACTGTCTCAAAGCAAAGTAAGATAAGCGAGGTACACTACTAATGCCCAAGTAGCGACCACCAACGACACAGGGAGAATGTGTATATATATATATGTATATAATACGTGGAAGCCTCCTGCCCGCCTCCGAATCAGCTACTCGCGCATCACCAGCTAATCTGTCTCTAGTCTGCTCGTGTGAGCACCCAGAGTAATAAGAGGAGACATAAAACTCTGGGTCAGACATAAAGCCTGGTATGAGCGATAAGCATCTAAAGTGAACAATAACAGGTAGACTAAAACATACCTGAACCTGGACCTGCAACCAAAGAGTTAGCACTACATACTGTACAACACTCTAAGGTATCATATCAAACAGTGTAAAGATACGGAGGTGGGGGAGGTGTGTATGTCATAGGGATGGCAACCAATCAAACATAGCATCCATCCTCACATCTCTCACTAGGTGCATAAAGCATACAACATTCACCACTTCGATCACCCAACATTTCTTGCTACGATCACTTTGCCCCATGAAGTCATAAATGGCTTCACTGCACTGATAACGTAGCCACTAATTCCTCGCTATGTCCACTTGCCCCATGGAGTTATTCACTCCATCTGCGCTGGCTCATAGCCTTACCAATCCTTACTATGTCCACTTGCCCCATGGAGTTATTCACCCCATCTGCGCTGGCTCATAGTCTTACTACGCATCGCCTTGCCCCTCAGGTCATAATGACCCTACTGCACTGATAACGTAGTCTTGCTACCATCACCTTGCCCCTCAGGTCATAATGACCCTACTGCACTGATAAGTAGCCCATCATTCCTTTTAGTGGTGAATCGAAGTTATGAACGTCGACAACTCCTTAGCACACGTCCCGCAGCAAAGTCCAACCATGAAGTGAACTCGTTGGTTCCCAACTGGTTCCGGGATCCTGAGCTCTAACTTCTCCTATTGGACTACCTTTGCATCTCGGGTTATTGGTCAATACTGGGTTGGGTCGGGTTCTTCCTCAGGTCATCGGTTCGGGTCGGTGTTCTTTATCCGTTCGGGTCGGGTCCCCCTTCTGATGCGGTTCGGGTCGGCATTCCTCTGGGTTCGAGTCAGCTGCTTCTTCTTCTTCGGGTCGGGTCGGTGCTTCCTTTTGGGTCGGGTCGGGTCCCTCCTGGTTCGTGCTTTCGATCCGTCTTCATGCTCCCCTTCATATACTCCTATCCGATCTGCTTTCTTGCTCCTGCTTTGATTCGCCTTTGTTTTTCTGATCTGATCCGTCCTCTTCGATCCGATCCGTCCTTCTCGATCCGATCCGCTTTTCTATATCCGATCCGATCCCAGTTCAGCTAGCGTGGCCTTCCTTTTTGCCACTTTTCCCAAGTGTTGGGTTCCGATCCGATCAGATTCTTTGCTCAGTTCCACATATCCGATCCGAGCCCCCTTATCCGATCCGATCCGAACCCTGCACTGTTTTCTGAAACTGTTCCAGCAAGGGTTTACGCCATTCGACGACGTTTTCGACCATTTTAACTATTGAAATCAATCACAAAACATTTCATACAGTCATAGCAACATGCATAATCAACCACAAACATCATTCACATCAATATCATAGGTTAAAATGGATCAAACATACCCAAAATCCCATATTTCCCCTTAAGCATGTTTAGGTGAAACTAATGATAGGATTAGCAAAACTTAACCAAATTAACCCAAATTCATATCAAAGGTCTAAAACATCATTTAGGAATTTATGAACATTTTTCCCCAATTTTATCATGCTTAAATTCGCTAATTAGCACTAATCACCCCTAATTAGCCATAATTAGTGTAAAACTATGCAAATCACTCACCTTAGCCACAAAATAAACTAAGATCTGAAATGATTCTCTGATTTGATGTGAATCTCAATGCCAACAGCAGCTCCGAAGTTGATTTGGTGAAGATCTTCCTTGATTAGGGGTTGCTAAGCCAAATCCTTGACCAAAAGATGATTTGGAGGTGATTTAGAGGTTAGAGGCCATTTTTAGGGATCCTTGGTGATAAGTGGAGGTTAGAAAACTGAAATGGAATGATTCTCCCTCTCATTTCAGCCCTCCCATAACCCTAATCCCGAAATGGGTTATGGGCCTACTCACTAATCACCCGATTTGGCCCGGTTAAGCAGTTTTTCACCCTCCAAACCTTGTTTCGGCCATATCTCCCAAACGGTAAGTCCGTTTGGCTAATGTGACCACTCTACAGAAAGAGAAACCATCAAACGAATCTAATGGAAGTAGTTTCGGGTCAAAAGTCCTTTCCAATCAAAAGTTATGGCCAAAACAGTACCAACTAGGGGCAAAATGGTCATTTAAAAATCGACAAAAATCATGAACATGGGAAATGACTCTAATAGATGTTTCCCAAAGTTACATGACCATACGACTTCACATGGGAAAGAAATAAATATTCTACGATCCTATGATGTGTAGAATACGAGTCATTACAGATGAGTAGTCTGGGTTTTGGAATTTGTGATTGAAGGTGATAGATGTGCGGATAACTGTTCGGAAGGTTGTAGGAGATACTATTGATCGGCTATGTTGTTGGTTTGGCAACTATGTCAACGGGTGCTGGTTTGTGGACTTCAGAGGCTGCAGATTCGAGTTGGATTTCGGTTGAGGGGTTTTGGAGGTTTTTTTGAAGTGCGTTGGGTGATGGGTAGATGGTGACGAGGATGGGCGTATTGATTGTTGGGGTGTGTGATGAAGATATTTGTGCACAGGGAAGAAATCGGGTATACACAGCAAGAAATCAAAGGGAACTAGAATATAAAAGAAAGGAACTGAAAACAAAAGACTAAGTATTTTTTTTCCTCTCAATTAGAAGATTACGGTACCCATGTATAGTACCAAATCTAATCAATCAAGATTTTTTTCTATATATACAAGAATATAAAAGAAAAAAATAAAAACAAAAAAAACTAACACAAATCAGAAATTAAATAAATAATAAAATTCAACCATTACCTCCCCAGCAACGGCGTCAAAAACTTGATCGACGCTTTCTAAGTAATTAGAAAAGTGCGATATTTTAAATAAATTTTGCAAGCGCACAGATCGTATAGTATGCAGGTCGAATCACATGGAGGTAAATTAAATTAAATTATTTATACATTTCTTGAGCGAGTTAGACGAAATTTGGAGATTCGATTGAAAAACAATAAAGCTATTATTGAATTGAATCAGATCTGAATCTAGTCAAATCTATATTCAACCCAATATGACATAGGAAAGCAATAAACAGGACAGAGATTAAAATTGTAGAAATTAAATAACAAACAGAAAATAAATTAAGATTACTGCTGAATCTAATCAAACGACCAATCACTAATGAAAATAAGTAAAAAAATACAAATAATGCTCTACCAAATCTAATTGTGTAGACAACACTAATTGCTAAGAAAAAAAATGCAGAAAAGAGGAAAAAGAAGAAAACTTTATTGATTCTCGAATGATGTTTACAATGAGAATACAAGGGTATTTATAGGATAGATAGCCAACCCTAACCCTAATACAATGACAAATGGGCCTTAGTGAAATCTAATAAATTTGGGCCTTTCCTCTTTTCCGCTTGCTTACTTGACAAATCTTCATTGATTTGTGATATGCATAGCCCTTCTTCCAATTATTTTCTTGTCCAAAAAGCAACTGGATGTGAGATCTTCGTCAGCAAGTCTTCAATTGTAAATATACAAACATTTGATCTCTATTTTCCATTTTTCTGACTGTATGTAGCTTAATCGGCATATCTGTAAAAGTGACAAAACAATACCCAAGTAATATTTATTTATATACAAAAGATAAGGTATAAGAGCATAAAATAAACACATTTCTATGTTAATCAGTGAGCATATCAAAATTGTTATCTTCAAAAAAGTTACTAACTCCACATTACCAAGCATAGCTAAATGGAATCTCATCATATTGAGACATAGGATATCTTATGATGGTATGAAATACCTCCCAAAATCAAACTTACCACTATTTTTAAACAATTATGTTATTCGTTAATATTTGCAATTAAAATGTCAAATAATATTATATTGAATTTTTTGTATGTAGATCAACAGTTGCAAAATATCAATGATTATGAAAAAAATTGCCTGAAGAAGTTGGAGAAAATGAGGAAAGAGCAAGTTTAGAAAACAACCAAGATTTCAAATTCCAATGAGATAATTTGGGACGACAAAGTATGATGCAGTTTCAAATTCAACTGCTAGAGTCAAAGTTAAAGGACATGCAAAATCAATTGTGTAAAGAAATTCAGTTGAGAAAGAAATAAGACTTGGTGATTATTAAACTCTTGAAATAAAATAATTTTAGAACAAAACTTCAAACTTCCGCAAGTACCAACAACAATGACAACACAAGAAAAATACATTTGTGCAACGACAAATTCATGAATTTAACACCAACATTCAGGTTGATCAACACACAAGAATACATTGAATTGATGGAGTCAAAAGCACCAACCGCAAGTAAAAAAGGAAGATTAGGGCCAACACGAAGAATTCAACATTGACAATGCAGAAAAAATATAAACATAAAAACAATCTTCAATGATTCAACGAATAAAAACGGAAGGAAAAAGAGCAAAAAAAGAAGATTTGGATTTTACTTATGAGAAACCAAAAAGAAAAAACATTCAAAAAGATGATGAAGGTAAAGTCGAAGAGACAAAAATTGTTGATGTTGAAAACATAGATATACCAAAAAAAAAAATACATTGCCTTCATCTTTTAGACAATGCAAAAATGCCTGGTAATTTTTTTTTTGAGCTTAACGGTTGTGTAGAGCACATCTACACACCCGATTGTATAATAATGCTAGTAAAAATATATAAGTCGGTCAACAGGCCTGACCGATAGCGCAAATAGTACTGACAATGCATGCAGATTGCATGCAAAAGAGTTCGATGTGCATAACACAGTTAAGTACATAGGTAAATAATATACATGCTAACCAAAATAACCACCAAACTACAAACTACAAACTACATCACCACCCATACGAGCCACCAGGTAAGGATCCAGAACATTAACACGAACTAGCCAAAAGAACAGAAAAGGTTTACCAGAGGCATAAGGGAGCGTTGAACATGACGAGCTTACCATGACCTTGGGAAGTATCGCCGTTGCTGGATGCCATAAGTGTCGGAGCTTACAACACACTCGCCCCAAACAATTGCAGTGTCCATGATAGTGGAGATGTACGGTGCTGGTTGTGTACCATGATAGGAGATGTACTTATAACATGATTTGACCGAGAAAGTTCTCTTCGAACTGAGCTTCCATAATATAGTATCAAGGTTTTGGTTCAGGTTTGTGGATTGAATGATGAGTAGCACTTCTTGGATATCTTGGATGGTTGATGGGTGGAAGTAGGAGGTGCGCATTAAAGCTGCCATGCCTAGATGGGCTGCTTCCACAACGGAGATGTTAGGATTAGGGCAAACGACGTATAGGGTGGGATAGAAGTGTGAGAGCCGAAAGTCTTAGTACCAGGTGCCATGCCAGAGGGAGCGGTTGAGACCGTGTAACACCCCACATCCGTTAGTGTCACTCGCAAAGGGAATGCACTAAGTTCTGTGGAGCATTTAGGGTAAAAGATGTAGATAAATTACAAGACAAACAGAAATTAAACAGCTGAAAATAAAACTTTGCTTTATTGATAAAATAGTTTGTACAACGATTTCGTTATAATATCAAAGTATCATCTGTCTTACAAAATAAAGAAGCATAAAACAACATTTATATTCCCCAATGTAGCAAGAGCCAGCCATAGCATCTGAAAAGAGAATCCAAGCAGAACTTCGACAAGTCTTCAAGCTGGGAAAGAGTGACAATCCAACTTAACCTGAGCTATACTATTCCCTTCTTTACTACCTGGGGGGGGGGGGGGACGGAAGAAAAGAAGAAGAAAGGAAAACAGAGTCAGACATAAAGCCTGAGTAAGTTCAGTAACTTCTAGCATGTGAACATGGAAAAACAAAACGACATGAATTAACTGAATACAAGATAACACCATGACGATAGAGTCAACAAGATTAGACAAGATAATCGCAAGATATGCTAAGATAAGATAAACTGGATATGCTCTAATACTTTCGCCGCTTCGTTATTTCCTTGTTATACTGATTTCTATATCTCTGCACCACCTAACTAGTGTCCTAACTAGTAACGATAACGTGATCCCATTCCCTGTATTTTCCATTGCCTTCAGGCATACATTTATTATTTATTACCAAGATCTAATCTAGGGTTTTCTATCAAGTGCTTTCTAGATTCAACTAGAGTTTACGCTATCTGCTGAACGCTTCTCAGATACAGGGTTTATGCCACCTAGTCCAACTAGGGATTATGCTACCTGTCGAACGATGCCCCCAAGTCTAGGACACACTACCTAGAGTGGTATATGTTCCTATACTTCCCCACGCATGTATCGCGAATCATTATCGCTTGTCTAGATGCACATATCCGGTAATGTGCGGCCTGAGTCCTGTGGCAGGGCAAATCAAGAAACACAGAACTCGGTCGGGAGCTTTCAGATATCTGCCGATGCAGATGCTAAGGTTTGTTTTTATTCCAGTGGTTATGGTCCCACTCGACCCCTCCCTCAACTAATGAAAGGCACACCTTGAAAAATGAAAACTACACGCAGGCCCCCTATGCCCCACTAACTTATGGCCATCCTCACCCATAACTAGATAGCAAGTATATGGTCTTTTGGAGTTCTCCGCCTTTCCGCTTCACGTATCTCGATTGACTCAAGATGGATGGTAGACGACGAGTTGCTATCACAGGGCTACCGTTTTCTCGCCGAATCACGCTGGTCCATCCTAGTCTTTAGGTTGCCATATATTGCAACCAAGGCATAACCCTGGTTCTTCTAGCGCAGACCTTAACCTCTGTGAGCCCAGGAGGATCATCTGCAGCCTCACAGAGGGATACCAAGAGTACCCTCACGTCCCCTCGAAGCCTCGGGCTTCGTAACCCAATTCGTTGGAGCCTTCTTTTTACTCAGACGGACATTCGCTCCTTCCCGTGTTATACTAAGAATTACTACTTAGTTTTGCTAACTAAGGTTTACCACTTAGTTTCCAGAATCGTTGTTTTCTTAACTAAGGTTTACTACTTAGCTCTTTTTAACTAAGGTTTACTACTTAGTTCTCTTTCCCGTCAATTTAGATTGGTTAAGTGTCATTAGTCAGTTCAAGCTAACTTAACCCTCTTCACTTATCCTGTTAAACTGGTTAAGTGTTATCGGTAATTCATGTTGACTTAACCCAACCACAAACCAAGTTATATTGGTTAAATATTTCTTATTACTTAACCCTACCCGTTCATCCTGTATTGGTTAAGTGTTCTTTTTAACTTAACCTTGCCCGTCTGTTTTAACTAACATGTTATTAATGGTTAAGTATTATCCCTTTATGTTTTAGACTTAACCCTATTCCTTTATCACAATCTGATGGTTAAGTGTTCAAGTTTACTTAACCCTACGGTCTAGCCCAGCTAACCTATCAAATTGGCTAAGTGTATTAACTTTACTTAACCCCACCTTCTAGTCTAGTTAACATGTTAATTTGGCTAATTGTTTTCTAAGTTACTTAACCCCTACAAATCTTGTCTTGTTACCATGTTAAGTTGGTCAAGTGTCCCTATGGACTTAGCCCTCCCATTCTAGCTTAACTGTGTTAATTTGGTTAAGTGTTCCTATGGACTTAACCCTCCCATTCTAGCTTAACTGTGTTAAGTGTCTGTATGAACCTAACCCCACCCACCGGTCTGGTTGTCATGTTGAATTGGTTAAGTGTCTTAGTTAACTTAACCCTATCATTCTTGTTCTAGCTTTAACTAAATAAATTAAAGCCGCGACCACTCACATTAGACAGATATTGTTGCGAATACTGGATGTGCCGGTTGGTTCCGGGAAGGTTTACATCGCAACTCAGTTTAACCTCGGGTTAGGCATATTCGTGTTTTCTAAGTTCAAAGGGTTTTGATTAATTTTCAAATCAGGTTTTGAAAGTAACCATCCCGTCCGTCGGATCAGTTAGGGATAGCCAGGGAGAGCAGGAAACTTGTATTTTCCAAACCCAAGCCTAGACACTATCCTCTCTGTCACCCTAGAACTTTCTGGTGTATGTATTATTAAAAGAGATGTCATTAATAGACCTTTCTTTTGTCTAAATTTACATTTTCTCAATTAGGACAAATTCTATAAGTAAATTATTCCTAATTTACTTATTTCCTAATTACTCTTTTAATGTAAATTGTCAACACTTATTCTTATGGCCCATTTTCCCCTCTATATCATATTTTAGGCTTTTTGGTATGTAAACTATACCAAATTAAATGTCACTAACCATGATTTTTCTAAACATGACAATTACTCACAACTATGGCAAACTTCAAATTTATACCAATATACTTATTATGCCAAATTAGCTAATCCAATTCTGATTTAACATTCTAATTACAGTTCATGTCCAACTAGAATTATTATTATAGTTCACAATTCATGTAAATACTAGATTTACAAGTCAATACTAGATTCAAATTTACACATCCTATAATTCATGTCCAATTTATCCAATTTGCATTTCTATGAACATGCCATAATACATGTTCCCAATTTATGCCAATTTCCAAGTTAAAAACTACGTTTTTAGTAAATTTCATATTTTGCCCAAATCGTATTCCCACCGCTCGTATAATCGTGATTCAATCTAGATTATAGATAAATCTAGCTTCGTAGAAAATAGGGAATGAACCAAAGATGCTATGAAAAAGATAGACATAATAACTGGCATAAAATGATAATTTACTAATTACAGACCTAACGAATTACACTGAAATTGATCTAAAACATCGAAAGCCTATAGGTCTGAAAATCTTATGACATAAAAAGGGTTGAATAACGACGTAGGTTCAAGAACATGGGTAGACCTAACTTAATAGGTAAATTCCCAAGATCTAAAACCAAAGAAAACCAAGAATAGACAGAATAGATAATCAGGTTTAGACCCAATTTCATAGTCACAAAACTTAAGCAACACTTTCCTAGTCATGAATCATAGGTGTTTAATCACAATTGTCCTTGTTATGTCATAGGCAATAGTTTATGCTTCCTAATCAAAGGCATAGGCTTGTGTTCATAGTCAAGGAAATAATTCTCACAGTCACAGTCATAGACAATGTTCATAGTCATAGGCAATGTTAATAGTCATAGGCAATGTCCATAGTCATAGGCAAGGCCTAATTGGTCATCGAATCATAACAGTTCTTAATTAGGTCCAAGGATATAAGCACTGATAGAAAGATTTGGCATATTCTTTTATTCCTTTAATTTCATGTCACGAACAGAGAAAAACATTCAAATCTAAAAGGTAACCGACTTACATTGATCGGTTTTTAGAATAGAAAGACGGCGTTGCTATGATTCGTGCGACGTTGCTCGAAACCGTTTGAGTTAGCCTTTGATTCTTGTCTTGAAGCTTTAATCTTGATTCAAATCTCTTCTTGACGAACTTGAGCAGCATAACCTTGTCTTGGATTTTCGTATTATTTTGTTATTTTTATTTATTTATACATTTTCTCAGAGGCAGCATAAGGATAGAAAAGAATTGTGAATAAAGAAGGAGACTAAGGCTGTTTATATAGGATTAGGCAGACGAATCTGGTCAGAATGGCGTCCGGATACAGAAAAACGAACCAGACTGCAGATCTGGAAAAAGCAGGGAGGTCGACCCACAGGTCGACTACCCAGTCGACCTGGGTGCCCCAGGTCGACTACCAAGTCGAACTGGGTGCCCCAGGTCGACTACCCAGTCGACCTGGGTCTTGGGTGGGAAAATTCCCGCCCAGCCCACTCTGGGTCGATTTTTGAATTTTGAACTCTCTTCTGAACTATTTTGAAATTTGAACTTCGCTGAAACTTCTGGAGGCCATATCTTCCTCATACGGACTCCGGTTTACGCAAACTCGGACTCGTTTTCATGCAGAATTCCGAGACGAACGCAATGGCACAGCCCGTTTCCCTTGATTTTGATTTTAAAAATTTAATTCTGCCTTGATTTGTGAATCCTAGTGTTACAGAATTACGGGGTGTTACTTTCTCCCCCACTTAAAAGTATTTCGTCCCCGAAATCTTCAAGTTAGGAAGAATGTGTCCTACCATCCAATCACCCATCTACTCAATCATTCAATCACAGGCATTCATTGTTCTTAAAAGATTTCTAATGGTTTCATGTTCATATGCATAGTGTGTGTATATGTCTTTATCTAATGCAAAATCAGGCGGTCTACTGATTCAGTTGACCTCCTTAATGCGAATCATGTCAGTGACATGCGTCCAATCATGTATGCAAGCATCCCTAGTTATGTAATTACTACATGTGTGCATAGCCATTCATCCATATGCAACATCCATATGATAACATATCAAGTTCAACTTACAAACAAATACACATCTGTAAATGCAATATGAAAGCGTCCGAACTGATCTAGTGCCTAATACGTATGTATATGCATTCACGAGCAACCATTAGCAACCACTTGCAACCATCAACCATAACATGTTTCAAATACATGTTTACATCCATTGGCTTCTACCTAAGAATCGACGATATGGCCTAGAGGATATACTTTGGAAAGAGAGAAACAATTATGCGTAAAGCTCCTAAAAAAAGAAATCAAGGATGCACCCTTAAGGAAAAGGGTATGATGCTAGTATCTAGCCTTCTTGAGTTTTACCTCACTGTATCCTAATTAATTTAACTTCACGATTGTGAAGTTTCTGACCTCCATTTCCAAAATAAACAGATGTCAATTACGGTACCAAGTGTATGTACTAAGATGATTAGAGGTCTCCCTCTTATCCGCCATGCCATATCGAAAGGTCACTACGTACTTTTTAGAGTGTCTGCCACAACTATTCATCTCTCGCGCAAACCATCCTAGTCGAACTCGACATTCCTCAAATACAAGCCCCAAAGGCCTAAACCAATATTAGACAAGCACCCAAGGAATATCTCCTCCGAATTTAGATGATCTACGTGAGATGATATAAGCAAACTCGATAGCTATTCTCAAATCACTACTAACCAAAAATAAACTGGTTGGACCACCGATCGGATTTGAGACTCTAGTGGGATCTTTCTACTATACAAGTACTATGGTGCAGAGACTCAACTATGGAAGTGGATATGAACAAATGCGAAGCTCTAAAACCAAAGGAAAGAGTACGAACAACAAAACCAGACTCTTCCAACAGAACTTCACTACCTTTCTCCTAGGTACGCTTGGTGGTGAAAGTATGTACTTGCCCTTCTGAAAATCTCGTTCCTTGTTCTTGCCCTTGTCCTTAATTATATGCCCTATCATACCCTAGTAAAGATACTTCCTCTTGTCTTAAGTTTTATAATTTCTTCCTCCTTCGTGAGCTAAATCTACATCCATGAATTCCTCATCCTAGGGTTGTGCTCCTTAGCCAAACTGCTCACCCCCTTCCGTGTGTAACCATGTTGACAAATCTCTCGAAAGCTGCCTCCATCGTACGGAAAACCCTATAAGCTTTGAAAGAAAACTGGCCGTAAGTGAAACAACCACAGCCATAGATGGAAGTCGGGCACTACTCCGCCCTTCAATGAGGTTACCTCCCAGAAAGCCAGGAGCCCCAGAGACTCAAGAAAGAAGGAGACAAGAATTCAAACATAGGAAGAGAAGATAGTGCGTATGGCTTTGGGGAATATTCCTTTAAACAAATCTTTTCTTTTGAAAATGCTTCTTTTAAAACCATTTTGAAAATAATTTTTCAAATCCTTTATCTGATCTGGTAACCTTCAGCTCTGATACCACGTGTAACACCCCACATCCGTTAGTGTCACTCGCAAAGGGAATGCACTAAGTTCTGTGGAGCATTTAGGGTAAAAGATGTAGATAAATTACAAGACAGACAGAAATTAAACAGCGGAAAATAAAACTTTGCTTTATTGATAAAATAGTTTGTACAACGATTTCTTTATAATATCAGAGTATCATCTTTCTTACAAAATAAAGAAGCATAAAACAACATTTATATTCCCCAATGTAGTAAGAGCCAGCCATAGCATCTGAAAAGAGAATCCAAGCAGAACTTCGACAAATCTTCAAGTTGGGAAAGAGTGACAATCCAACTTAACCTGAGCTATACTATTCCCTTCTTTACTACCGGGGGGGGGGGGGAAGAAAAGAAGACGAAAGGAAAACAGAGTCAGACATAAAGCCTGAGTAAGTTCAGTAACTTCTAGCATGTGAACATTGAAAAACAAAACGACATGAATTAACTGAATACAAGATAACACCATGACGATAGGGTCAGCAAGATTAGACAAGATAATCGCAAGATATGCTAAGATAAGATAAACTGGATATGCTATAACACTTTCGCCGCTTCGCTATTTCCTTGTTATACTGATTTCTATATCTCTGCACCACCTAACTAGTGTCCTAACTAGTAATGATAACGTGATCCCATTCCCTGTATTTTCCATTGCCTTCAGGTATACATTTATTATTTATTACCTAGATCTAATCTAGGGTTTTCTATCAAGTGATTTCTAGATTCAACTAGAGTTTACGCTATCTGCTGAACGCTTCTCGGATACAGGGTTTATGCCACCTAGTCCAACTAGGGATTATGCTACCTGTCGAACGAAGCCCCCAAGTCTAGGACACACTACCTAGAGTGGTATATGTTCCTATACTTCCCCACGCATGTATCGCAAATCGTTATCGCTTGTCTAGATGCACATGTCCTGTAATGTGCGGCCCGAGTCCTGTGGCAGGGAAAATCAAGAAACACAGAACTTGGTCAGGAGCTTTCAGATATATGCCAATGTAGATGCTAAGGTCTGTTTTTATTCCAGTGGTTATGGTCCCACTCGACCCCTCCCTCAACTAATGAAAGGCACACCTTGAAAAATGAGAACTATACGCAGGCCCCCTATGCCCCCACTAACCTATGGCCTTCCTCACCCATAACTAGATAGCAAGTATATGGTCTTTTGGAGTTCTCCGCCTTTCCACTTCACGTATCTCGATTGACTCAAGATGGATGGTAGACGACGAGTTGCTATCACAGGGCTACCGTTTTCTCGCCGAATCACGCTGGTCCATCCTAGTCTTTAGGTTGCCATATATTGCAACCAAGGCATACCCCTGGTTCTTCTAACGCAGACCTTAACCTCTGTGAGCCCAGGAGGATCATCTGCAGCCTCACAGAGGGATACCAAGAGTACCCTCACGTCCCCTCGAAGCCTCGGGCTTCGTAACCCAATTCGTTGGAGCCTTCTTTTTACTCAGACGGACATTCGCTCCTTCCCGTGTTATACTAAGAATTACTACTTAGTTTTGCTAACTAAGGTTTACCACTTAGTTTCTAGAATCGTTGTTTTCTTAACTAAGGTTTACGACTTAGCTCTTTTTAACTAAGGTTTACTACTTAGTTCTCTTTTCCGTCAATTTGGATTGGTTAAGTGTCATTAGTCAGTTCAAGCTAACTTAACCCTCTTCACTTATCCTGTTAAACTGGTTAAGTGTTATCAGTAATTCATGTTGACTTAACCCTACCACAAACCAAGTTATATTGGTTAAGTATTTCTTATTACTTAACCCTACCCGTTCATCCTGTATTGGTTAAGTGTTCTTTTTAACTTAACCTTGCCCGTCTGTTTTAACTAACATGTTATTAATGGTTAAGTATTATCCCTTTATGTTTTAGACTTAACCCTATTCCTTTATCGCAATCTGATGGTTAAGTTTTCAAGTTTACTTAACCCTACGGTCTAGCCCAGCTAACATATCAAATTGGCTAAGTGTATTAACTTTACTTAACCCCACCTTTTAGTCTAGTTAAATGTTAATTTGGCTAAGTGTTTTCTAAGTTACTTAACCCCTACAAATCCTGTCTTGTTACCATGTTAAGTTGGTTAAGTGTCCCTATGGACTTAGCCCTCCCATTCTAGCTTAACTGTGTTAAGTTGGTTAAGTGTTCCTATGGACTTAACCCTCCCATTCTAGCTTAACTGTGTTAAGTGTCTGTATGAACCTAACCCCACCCACCGGTCTGGTTGTCATGTTGAATTGGTTAAGTGTCTTAGTTAACTTAACCCTATCATTCTTGTTCTAGCTTTAACTAAATAAATTAAAGCTGGGACCACTCACATTAGACAGATATTGTTGCGAATACTGGATGTGCTGGTTGGTTCCGGGCAGGTTTACATCGCAACTCAGTCTAACCTCGGGTTAGGCATATTCGTGTTTTCTAAGTTCAAAGGGTTTTGATTAATTTTCAAATCAGGTTTTGAAAGTAACCATCCCGTCCGTCGGATCAGTTAGGGATAGCCAGGGAGAGCAGGAAACTTGTATTTTCCAAACCCAAGCCTAGACACTATCCTCTCTGTCACCCTAGAACTTTCTGGTGTATGTATTATTAAAAGAGATGTCATTAATAGACCTTTCTTTTGTCTAAATTTACATTTTCTCATTTAGGACAAATTCTATAAGTAAATTATTCCTAATTTACTTATTTCCTAATTACTCTTTTAATGTAAATTGTCAACACTTATTCTTATGGCCCATTTTCCCCTCTATATCATATTTTAGGCTTTTTGGTATGTAAACTATACCAAATTAAATGTCACTAACCATGATTTTTCTAAACATGACAATTACTCACAACTATGGCAAACTTCAAATTTATACCAATATACTTATTATGCCAAATTAGCTAATCCAATTCTGATTTAACATTCTAATTACAGTTCATGTCCAACTAGACTTAATATTCTAGTTCACAATTCATGTAAATACTAGATTTACAAGTGGATACTAGATTCAAATTTACACATCCTATAATTCATGTCAAATTTATCCAATTTGCATTTCTATGAACATGCCATAATACATGTTCCCAATTTATGCCAATTTCCAAGTTAAAAACTACGTTTTTAGTAAATTTCATATTTTTCCCAAATCGTATTCCCACCATTCGTATAATCGTGATTCAATCTAGATTATAGATAAATCTAGCTTCGTAGAAAATAGGGAATGAACCAAAGATGCTATGAAAAAGATAGACATAATAACTGGCATAAAATGATAATTTACTAATTACAGACCTAACGAATTACACTGAAATTGATCTAAAACATCGAAAGCCTATAGGTCTGAAAATCTTATGACATAAAAATGGTTGAATAACGACGTAGGTTCAAGAACATGGGTAGACCTAACTTAATAGGTAAATTCCCAAGATTTAAAACCAAAGAAAACCAAGAATAGACAGAATAGATAATCAGGTTTAGACCCACTTTCTTAGTCACAAAACTTAAGCAACACTTTCCTAGTCATGAATCATAGGTGTTTAATCACAATTGTCCTTGTTATGTCATAGGCAATAGTTTATGCTTCCTAATCAAAGGCATATGCTTGTGTTCATAGTCAAGGAAATAATTCTCACAGTCACAGTCACAGTCATAGGCAATGTTCATAGTCATAGGCAATGTTCATAGTCATAGACAAGGCCTAATTGGTCAACGAATCATAACAGTTCTTAATTAGGTCCAAGGATATAAGCACTGATAGAAAGATTTGGCATATTCTTTTATTCCTTTAATTTCATGTCACGAACAGAGAAAAACGTTCAAATCTAAAAAGTAACAGACTTACATTGATCGGTTTTTAGAATAGAAAGATGGCGTTGCTATGATTCGTGCGACGTTGCTCGAAACCGTTTGAGTTAGCCTTTGATTCTTGTCTTGAAGCTTTAATCTTGATTCGAATCTCTTCTTGACAAACTTGAGCAGCATAACCTTGTCTTGGATTTTCGTATTATTTTCTTATTTTTATTTATTTATACATTTTCTCAGAGGAAGCATAAGGATAGAAAAGAATTGTGAATAGAGAAGGAGACTAAGGCTATTTATATAGGATTAGGCTGACGAATCTGGTCAGAATGGCGTCCGGATACAGAAAAACGAACCAGACTGCAGATCTGGAAAAAGCAGGGAGGTCGACCCCCAGGTCGACTACCCAGTCGACCTGGGTGCCCCTGGTCGACTATCTAGTCGACCTGGGTCTTGGGCGGGAAAATTCCCGCCCAGCCCACTCTGGGTCGATTTTTGAATTTTGAACTCGTTTCTGAACTGTTTTGAAATTTGAACTTCGCTGAAACTTCCGGAGGCCATATCTTCCTCATACGGACTCCGATTTACGCAAACTCGGACTCGTTTTCATGAAGAATTCCGTGACGAACGCAATGGCGCAGTCCGTTTCCCCTGATTTTGATTTTAAAAATTTAATTCTGCCTTGATTTGTGAATCCTAGTGTTACAGAATTACGGGGTGTTACAGACCGTGCTGTACCTTAATGGGGAAAAGGTGCTTGATGCGGGGTAGTGATCTTAGAACTCCACTCCAGAACGTGAGGGGCGAGAATTTGGTTTAGAGTGTAGAATTGAAATTGGTTGTTTATTGTAGTAGAGGGCCAGAATGAGGGATTTCCACATGTAGTTAGCAGAGGCCATACACTACCAATTCCATTTGGCAAGAAGAGCCAGGTTGAGCAGATGGATGTCCGGGATGCCAAGCCTTCCTGCATCCATATCTAAGCAAACGGACTTCTAACTGGCTAGGGATTTTGCAGGACCCTCATGCCATAAGAATGACCTACGAGTCTGATCAATGCATTTGATTTCCCCAGCATGGGGCCCTATGGATAGAAAGCCAATATAGAGGTAGAGCCGATATAATAGCTTTAACCAAAACAAGTCGTCCAGCCGCAGAGAGCGAGGAGGCTTTCCACAGGGCAAGTCTCGAGTCCACTTTGGATATTAGGGGATGCCAATCACTCCGATAGAGCTTCCCGAGACGGATTGGAACACCCATATAGGTTAATGGGAAGTCCATGAGTTGGCAATTGAGCATGCTAGCCACAAGAGGGCCCAGATGATTTGCACTGCCCAACATGTAAATGGAGCTTTTTTGCGAAGTTAATAGAAAGGCCTGAAGCTAACTCAAAGGTACTCATCATTATCCACAAAAAGCCGCAAGACGACCAAGATTAAATTATTATTTTTACTGTGTAAGTGGAGTAAAGTATGAATCAAATTCCATTCAAATTAAATAATAACAAAAGTGATAAAGTAACTATGTTCATTACCATTTTATCTGTTAATTCTACGGTACAGTTGCCTGGGAATGTCAAATAGGAAAGGAATTCATCATTATCCATAGAAAAGACATTAAAGACATTTTACTAGGGTCTTTTATCAGTGGTCAGACATTTTTTCACCTACAAAATAAAGATAAGTAAAAAAACCAGACCCAAGAATAACACTATTATATCGAACTTTACATTCCAGTATATTATTTTAATGTTTCACTCACATCGCCAAGCAAAAATCAAGTATGCACCATTTTACGCAATATAACCAAAATTTTATTTTATTTAAAGTCACTATATTAATAAATATATATATATATATATTACTACTGTTTTGCATAGTATTGTAATTAAAACTTCATATACAGAATGCAACGTTTTAGATAATTCAAAACTCTATATATAATATAGACTAAATATGTAACAACCAACATATTTCACGATAATATATTTAAATATAGCGTCGTTAATCATTAATCATCAATCATGTGTATGTCCGAAAAGTCACATTTTGCATAAGGATGAATTTGGACTCAAAGCCACTTCCATTGAGTTCAAATTGTCGTTTGCGTGATCGAAAACTATAGACATCGATATGTTTAGAGTTTGTGGAAATTGAGACTTTGGGAAGGAGTTTGTAAACCTAGCCCATTAACCCACCTCCCTATAACCCACCTAGCTCACTCCTCCTTCATTCATTTCCTCCTACTCCACAAAATTAGAAATGGGGAATGGGAAAGGGGAATTAAAATTCCCTAAGGCCTAGCTTGGTCTTAGGAATCTAATTCATGTTGAAATCAAGTGGAAATCCATATAGAAGAGAGGTAAGCTCAATCTCTATCTTCTCCAACTCAATTCCTTTTCAATTCGAATGATTTCCTAACCCTAATTCTTAGGAAATTGTACATTCATGTGTAGATTGAAGAATTAGTGCAATATTCGAAGAGAGGTTAATTTGGCTAAGTCTTCATCATCTCTTCACTTGCAACAACCAAAGGTGAGTTCCTATGAACTCATATCTATGCCCCAAGCATTCATGCTTGTCTGGTGTGCACTTGGCACATATATGTTGCTTATGAATTGTGTATTTGGTTGTGTTGATTGATTTCTGTTTTGACATTTCCAATTTATAATGTTTGCTTTCATTTTTATTTATTTCCATTGTGATTCTTGGTGGCATGTGAATTTGGATGTTGTAAGTTGTTTCAGAAAGCCTTGAATTCTCCAATTTTGCATATATAATATTATAAGCCTTCAGGCATTTGTCGATATCACTTTGAGCATGTTATCTAGGAAAATTGTGCTTAGGCCCAGGTTCAGACGTCTAAATATTTTAGGTTAGACATCTGACCTGCTACAAATAATTATAAAAACAGACAGAGCGCAATTCAGAAGTCTGAATTATTCAATTAAATGTCTGAATTGTAATTCATAAGTGTGAATTGTAATTCATAAGTGTGAATTGTAATTCAGAAGTCTGAATTTTCCAATTCATATGTCTGAATCTCAGATACAGACATAAGTCTCTGGAAAGACCAATTCATACATCTGAATTTTTATTTCAGATGTCTGAAACCTGTTTTTATGTTGTTGACCAGTGGAGACCACGGTCAACAGTTTAGGTCCACTCAGACTCTTTCCCGGTCGTGTTTCGGCCCATTTCGACTTTTTTATGACTTTCAATTTCTCTGGCTCACAGAATTCTGCATTTTGATTTCATGAACTTTCAATTTATTCATGATGAATGAAATTATAATCGACAATCGTGAGATTTTGTTTATGTTATTAAAATGTGAATTCTTAGTTCAATCGTTATTTCGATTGCTATTACAAGAGATTTGCCACTTTGAAATTATATAAAAAGTTTTTAAATTATTAGTAGACACCTAATCTTTTACTAAACAGTTTCTGACTCCACTTCATTATATGAAGTTATTTTCTAAATTGGTTTCTAACCCGACTTCATTGGATGAAGTTATTTTATAAATTGATTTGCAAATCTATTTAGTATATATTTTATAAACCTTTTTCTCATTCGTATGAGAAATCAAATTAAACGCCTTAGTAAAAACAAGGTCTATGAACCCTTGCGTTTACTTCGATGGTTAATTCTTAGACTTGTTCGATTGAAAACAATGGAAATGATCATCTTTTGTTTTTAGTGGATTATACGACTTGTTCATAAATATTCAAGCAGAACTAGTGGTTATGGGACATATAGCTAAACTCTTACAGTAACTATCTTGGAGTAATTTGCACTACCATGGATCAGTTGTGATCTTTTCATGATTTTATTCATTTTGATGATCTTTGGGTCATCCTGAGGAACTTCAGTTCACTAAGGGACTTTGGTTCACTCCAGCGGGGTCACGAGCTGCAGGCCTTCGGGACATCTAGGAGCTTCGACTCAACATATAGGCTAGCTACCTTGAGATCGCGTCTTATCTCGGTACACGTGTTGGTTGAGTCTTCAGATTCCCATGTTGAGTCTTCAGACTCCCATCTCGAAGCCTACCCCCTTGTGTTCTCTTTGATTTCTAGATTTATGGTTTTTGATTTCTGGAATATGAGTTTTATTGACATATGAGCTATCAATTTTCGTATTGGTATTAATTTATCAATCTTAGTTTTATTGACGTATGAGCTGTTAATTTTCATATTGGTAATAATTTATAAATCTTAGTTTTATTGACATATGAATTATCAATTTTTGTATTGGTATTAATTTATCAATCTTAGTTTTATCGATATATGAGCTGTCAAATTTCGTCATTATTTGACATGATTTATCATTTCCGTGAGTAGCTATATAACTTTGAATGAGATATCCTTTTATTTCTATGATATAGATTTATTAGTTATACTGTAGACATTCTTAAGCTTCACCTTTAAGTGTGGAATTGTTGTTAGAGTATGTCTATATTTACCTTTATCTCTTATTATTTCCCAGTTTATGAGATAAGTACAGCTAGACTGATCCGTTTATTTTGTATCTTTATGTAAATAATACTCGGGTCAGATCAAGGTATTTCAGGTGATTTTTCTTGACTCCAGCATGGATTATCCTCCACTTTTGGGCAAACTTGTTGTAGTTTTTGGGCTATATATATATGAGACTCCTTTGTATACATATTTTTTTGAGCAGCCATGTACCTATTCTTTTGATGTATAATGGATTGACTATGACCACTATCATTGTATTTACTCTTACGTGTTATATTCATATCTATTTCCGCCTTAGTGATGTGAATACCTGTGTCTGACTCTGATTATATTGTTATGTATTTTATACAGATTCCGAATTATATATAGCCGTTGTGTAGTAGACTTGAACTTGAATTAGATGTGTCAGATTTCCTCAAGAGATTTAAAAAGTAAGACTAGATTATCCGATACATTTAACACACGTTCAAAGCTAATATACATATGGTCGCTCCTCAACAGCCTTATTCTTCGGGTTAGTTGACATCATTCCTCGCGATGACCTTGGCTAATGCGAGTATAGAGGTGGGGCATTACACAATACAATGTATAATTAGCATATTTATGCTATCAAACTAAAATATTTTCAATTTTTTGAATTACAGGTGATAGATTGGTTCCTGCAGAAGTTAAACAAAGTCGATCACAAATGCTATTTCATAATAACTATGATAGTAAGATTCCTTTTTATTTTCATTAGAAAATGTAAAACTATTCAAAAACTTACAAACTAAAGCATACAAGTTTTATTTCATTAGAAAGCATTAACAAATAATTTTGACAACCTTATAAAGCATCTTATCACCTGAAAGATTGAAGAATTTGTCAACGTTGAATTTTCAGACACTCTATTTTTTCCAATGCACAAAGATCTACACTGGACTTTAGGAACTGTTGACTGTACAACCGTGGAGTGGAAGCACTATGATTCTTTGAGATTTATGAGATCAACTGCAAACACATATTCAAACCACAAGCAAGCACAGTTACTGATAAGTCCTAATTACCAAAAATCTGTTTATTTGTTCATAACATAGTTCATAATATCATTTTACTAATCAATACAGAGATATATATATATATATATCGTAGAAAGTACATTTGGGAAGAATGGAACGAAAAACATATAAAAAAGAAAATGATGCCAAGGAAGAAGATTGATCAACCAAGTTGTCAACAACAACCATCTACATCGCAATATCTTTCTCTATATATAATTTTGTTTTTAATTCTACTTATCTAGTTAACTCCTTGACTTGCAATTTAGTTGCTGTAATTTTGATCAATGTTAAACTTAATGAATTCCGATCAGTGTCAAACTTAATACAATTGCAATATGTTGTTTCATAACATATTTGGACATGAAAAATGTTCTGTTTAAATATTATGTTCATAGCTTTAATCAGTATGCCTAATATCAAACCTACTTTATTTGTGGTAAAACGATGTTGATCACATTATAATAGGCAAATGCATAATTGTAATACTTAATGATACGATTTACTGGTATATAAACTCATATTTGCACGAAAATATGTACAATGTTTACATTAAATCATTTTATTCTGTTATGTTCTTTTGCATCGTAAGTAATAGATTATCTTGTTGTTTGGCCAATTTGAAGTAAAGAAATTTATTCACGATTGAGTTTCTAAAATACAGTGTATTGTTTCTACTTGTTATTTGTAATTCAAATTTTAATCTAAAAATATCACCACATTAATGTTGAATCTTAAAGAGCATACATTTTGTGTTACCTTTGTCTTAAACAATCTCAATAGCATTTAGTACTATATAAACTGTACTATAAACTACTAAAGCCGTATGTCACACTACATCATTTAGGTTAAATTTACTAGACAACTTAATCATATATAGCATGTGAAACAGAAAGGCATATGTCACGCTACAGCTAGGGGTGAGTGTTTGGTTGGTTTTAGGGTAAAAATGTTTAAACCGAACTAGAACCGAAAATTTTCAAAGCTGAACCGAACCAAAATATTTTCGGTTAATTCGGTCGGTAACCAATATTACCGAACTTGAAGGATATCTTATTGTTCAAATGATTAATTCAACCAAAGAAAAACATAAAAAAAAAATTTGGAAAAAATTATTTATTAAATTTTATGTTTACAATAAAAATTGACTTCTCTTTAACAAATGTTTTCATATTTTATCACTAAACCCATTATTTAAAGTATGACACTAACATAAAATTAGATAATACGGTAAAAGTCCGGTTAATTCGGTTAAACCGATAACCAAAAATATGTATATTACAAGCTGAATTCAAACCGATTTAGTTTCAATAGGAAAATAGTGCGAAAGACAAAATTAAAGAAAAATTTAGGCACAGGGACAAGAGACCAAAAATTTAGCCATAAGGACATATTTTAGTGTAAAATAAAAAATGATAGTGGGCCTTTGAATTCCTTGGTTTGCACTAAAAAGTGTCCTTGTAGTTAAATTTTTGGCCTCTTATCCTTGTGCTTATTTTTTCTTTGATTTTGCCCTTGTGCCTAAAAATCTCCTAGTTTAAAAACCGAACCGACCGAAATAAATCGGTTCGGTTCGTTAATTCGGTTTTAATTGTATACTGCTCACCCTAACTACAACATTAACATTTCATATACCCAATGTATTATTTAACAAAACAATAATGTGCCTAATTTGAAAAAAAAATCTGAGAATCTAGAAGCCATAATTTGAAGAAAAAAATTCGATACAGAAATCCAGATAGCACATATCGTACTAGTAAAAGAACCAAAATTCGAAATCCAAAGATCACTCCGGACCATATTATAAGAGAAAGCCAAGCGAGAATACCAGAACTCCAATAACATAAAGCCATAGAAACCAGAATATCCAATGCTGGCATAGTCCATACTATAAAAATGGAATGAATCGTTTTGCCAAGTCCTGGAAAAACAACTCACAACCAATCGAGTATAGTTCGTATCGAGCCATGATCGAATGGCCTTGCAAAGTCTTGACAAGACGGCTTGGCTCTTCCCAAGCAAAGTCTTTACTTGGGGGCCAGATTATTTTTATGCTTAATGAGCATAGTCCATACTCACCAAGTCCTTAAAGTTTGAAATTCCAATTTTTGATTTCATACTTCACGAGCATAGTTCGTACGAGTGACGTAATTTTATTAAAGTTTTGGAAAAGTTCTAAATTTTTGATAAAACTAAAAGAAAACCTGACGGTTTATCGTCGGGCAGAGAGCACGTCTAGGGGTTAAGTCCTAACCCTGTATGTGGGTGAGCCGACTTAGCCGTTTTCGATTTCAAGTTTATTAAGTCCTGTTAAGTGTGAATTTAGGATGATCGTCAACGAAGAGTATTCCTAAAGATCTCACCAGTTCCTGTACATATGTAGGCAAGCTTAACCATCCAAAATCTAGAAAACCAAAAAACCAAGGAAAATTATTAACTAGAGGACGGATGGTTATAGCCAGGTATAGAGCATGCCTAGGGATTATGTCCTAATCCCAACAGGGTAGGCCGATTAACCATCCAAAACCAGGGATACAACATCTAGTAGGCCGAAGCCCAAATGAACAAAGCCAAAAATCCAAAATCCTAGTGGCCAAGTAACCAAAATCCAAAAGCCAAAAACCTGGAGAAAACCGCATCAATCGATGACCGATTCACCGGACCACGTCCTGGCCCATTCCTGTCCAAAGCTGGAGCAGGAAACTATGTTTTCTCTTGTATTGCAGCCCGATTTCTAACATACTATGTCAGCTTGCGACATCTGGCACATTCCTCAATCATATCCCAAAAGATGCATGCAGTCATTTGTATTAGGGCCATCAACCTTATGAAATAAATAGTGTTTATCAGAATCCCTTTCCCTTTGAGTTGACTCCTACCCGGGAGGCTTCTTGAGCGGAGCATTCGTATGAACTTCCAGATAGATATCTTATAGGAAATTAGAAAGTTCCGTGTATAAAGGGAATTTGGGTTCCCTCCATTGTTGAGTATTTCTTTTGTTTCCAAACGAAACTTTTCCTTTGCCTTTATCCTTACTGGAGTCAGACGACCCTTCGTCCATAACCATATTAACCTTGATAACTTCCTTATCAGTCCTAGTATCGTCATCCCACAAAAAACTATCTGCTTCAAAGTTGAACTTGCCAAGGTCCATTAGTGAATCCTGTTGATGCGAGACCTTAAAATCCGTCTTATCGAGAATTGGTGTAAGTAAAAGTCACAATAAGGTAACACTTAACAAAGTGAAATTTGATTTTATCAAAACCAAGTAAGCGATAAATTTGGCCAAAATGTCACACCACCTGCTAAGCGAAATGTGAACATTAATATTCGGATAGTTCGATATTAATCGCTAACCAAATTCACACCCGATGATTCACACAGCTGGAACAATGAATTTTCCTTTGACTGAACGGTTTGATTAGTTTAAATTTTTTATAAATTAATTAAATTAATTAATATATGTGAAATATTAATTATAAATATGAATATGATTTGAGAAATAAATATTACAAGGTATATTTGTAATAGTTATGAATATATCAATCAATATATGATATAGATAAACAATTAAATTGGATTGAATTGTGTAACATTTTGCATGGGCTTAAATGGATTTAATGCCCATGAGAATGGGGTTTAATTTTCGGTTATAGCTTGATAAAGGAGGCTAGGGTTTGAAGGGGCTTGGTTTTGATGGATAAGATTAAAGAAAAGTAACATGAGATTACATTCACCTTTCTTTCTTTCCACTCAACACACACACACACACACACACACACACACATATATATATATATAAGCTCTTCAAAAACCTAATTAGAAGAACATACAATTTTCTTAGCCTCCTTCTTCATCATTTTTATAGTGGAAAATTAATCCCTCTTCACCAAAAAAAACTCAAATCAAGTTCTAATTCAATTTACTATTTGATATTTGAAGGTCATCAAAGCAAGAATTAGCGAACTTTTATTTGGATAAAATTCAATAGGAGAATTCGTTGTTCAAAGTATGCTTAAAGGATTTGGATATAAGGTATGTTTTCCATATAGATTGATTATAATACATGTATTGCTTAATGAAAATTAATGTGGTTATCCTAATTTGTTTGTATGCATCATTCTCTTATTCAAATTAAAGATTGCTAACAAGATAATGTTATTTGTTAAATATTGATTTTTTTTTTTATGAATCAAAAATTGATTTTTTTTGTTGTGATTTAAAATGTTTAAATATAGATTTGATTCAACAATTTAAATGTAATTGTTTGGATTTAATAGCTTGCATGTTCAAGTAATAAATTGTTTTCTTCGTTTTGTAAAATTAAAAATAAATCTATATAATTTATATCACAATGATTTATTTTAGATCTTTGGTTTTATAATTCTAATTTAGAGTCTAACTTTTAGATCTAAATTTCTATGTTCGTATTAATGGATTAAATTATACCTTAAAGATGTACTTGAACTTCATGCTCAATTAGTTCAATGTTTGATTGTTGATCCATGTTTTATTTTTGTAGCTATGTGTAACATTAGAACTGAAATTTTGTATTGTATGAATAATTTTTTTATTGGATATTTGGATTTGATAAAAGGATTTGTTCAACACATTAATATTTCAAAATTGATTATTGTAATTATGTGATTTGTATTATTAGGGAATTTTGATTGAATTTCACTCATACACACACACACATATAGTTAGTTAAATCTACATTCATGTTTTCATATAAACTTTTTTTTTAATTTCAAATCTTGGTAATGTGAATTGATTTCTTTTCTTTAAAATTTAAAAGAGGTAAAAATAAACACATGCTTTAAGCATTGGCTATTTATATCCTCGTATCATGATGTTTGTTGATTTCATTAATATGCTGCATCCAAATGTGAAATCCAATCAATTATATATGTTAACCTTAATTTATTTCTCATTTTATTTTATCTAATTTACCATCTATTGATTCATACTATGTGTCTACACCTTATTCATAGCACATACCATATGTTGCACTTACAAATTTACATTATAATACATCTGTTTGAACTTACATCCATGTCACGTGTTAGTTGAATCAAATTTAAAATAAACCAATAATTTAATTAAGGATAAAGAAATGAATGATTTCTCTCTCTTTGCAGATAATATTATCCCTGTTAATTGAATTAGTTGATGGAAGGAAATGTGAAGTTTACTTCTCTAACCTCCCTCATTAATTGAATATGTTAAGGGAAGGAAATGAAAAGTTTCCTTCTCTAACTTCCCTCATTAATTGAATATGTCAAGGGAAGAAAATGAAATGTTTATTTCTCTAACCTCCATCATTAATTAAATAAGTTAAAGAAAGGAGGTGAAAATTTTCCCTCTCCCCTCGTTAATTGATTATGTTAAAAGAGAAAGGAAACGGAAAGTTTCATCTCTAAATAAATTTAATAGTTATTAGCATAAATAAATATATACACAATGGTATATTGATATACTCTAATTTACATACACATTAAATTAAGCAAAATTTATACATGAAATAAAATAAAATAAAATAATGATTTTGTTCAAAAGAAACTTAGAAAATTTTGAAAATGAATTTAGACTTCATAGGCCCATTAAAGATCCAAAATGAATATATTTTTTGAAATTTATCTGTTTCTTCTGCTGCGGGCTTAATAGATCTAACAACGTATCAGAACTCGGTAACTTATGTGGTCTAAATTGGTCTTATTATGGCTAACTAATTAAGCTTGCTCACTTATTATGGTGTCTGGAAAGGTAATGTCTAGGATTAGAATGAGGTAATCAAGTACCCTATCCTACATGGTTACGGCCTGACCTGAAAGGTGAAGTGAGCCCAAAGGTTGTCCCTAACAGAAAAGACCCGGATTAAAATAAATTGGTCATTGGGTTAATTTTCAAAATCGTTTTCAAATTTAAAATTAGATATGTTTATTATAAAGGTCATAATAAACATAATTTTCCAAAATGTTTGAAAATAATTCACAAAAATTTCAAATTTATTGATTAACAAATTAATTAATTAATAAACAAGTGCATGTAGTGTATATAAATATATGTTTTATGTTGTTTTAAATTGTTTTAAATACAATATATATATATGCATGTGTGCTAATTGAAGTTTGAAATTGATATAATTTAATTAAAATAGTTTAGTGAAATGAATAAATTAAAACGTTAATTAATTAAAATTAATTAAATATGATTTAGTTAATACAAACTAAAGATGTAACTTTAAAGAAACCCATGATAGACTTAGGAAATAAATATATATGTAATTGTATGTACTCAATGATTTCTGAGGTGTCTAACACTTGAATCACAAGGGTAATTCATTGGAATTGAATTATTTCATAAGCCAGTATCACTCAATATAATATATTGAATGCTATGAATATTAACAATTGATTCAATGTTATCCTCCTATTAATAGATCACTTTAATGTTTCTTAGTTATTGAGCTTTCCTCAAGCTAGGAATATCATGTATAGTGCTATTAATATGTATATAATAGACGAGGTAAAATAGGTGCACATATTTGTTGAGCCTTCCTCAAGATATGTGCATTATGCTTCAGTCCTTACGAAATGATGGGTACGAGTGAATAATCTCTCTTTTTTGTTGAGCTTTCCCTATGGTAATGATGAGATTAGGACAAGGAACACATACTAGGAGTTGTATTTGATACAACCGATAAATAGTTTTCTATCGCATATGGAAGTATGATTTGTTGAGCTTTCCTCAAGATCAGAATCCCATGATATGCGAGTACTAACACCTACTAGTGAAGTTGAAAGAGTTCTATATTTTGACTCAAGGTTCGGTGAAGCATTAAAGACTAGTGGGAGCTTATTAATAAAATGAAACATAAAGTTTAACCTTATAAATATTATAAGAACATCTATATTTGACCTAATAATCTATCACTTAAACTTTTAGAAAATGTCAACTCTAAAACTATTTTCTGGAGACGACAAGCTCACTGGACCTAACTATACAGACAAACTAAGATTAATTAAAATAGCGTTAACTTTCGAGCGCCTTTGGACTTCTGTTACATGTGAATCCCTAACTGAACCCGCTGATGATGAAGACCGTGAAGAACGACTTGCTTATCTAAAATGGGAATCAAACCTATAAATTGCCCAAGCTTTCGTGTTTTCTTCCTTAGACAAACCGTTGCATAGGAAACATAAGAACATGGTTGTCCATGAGATTTTCAATTGTCTCAAAGCTCTTTTTGGTTAACAGTCTCGTTCTACGAGGTATGAACTTTCAAAGAAACTATTTAACACTAAAACGACCAAGGGATGGAAAGTGGATGATTATGTTCTAATGAAAAAAGGTATATTGATAGACTTTCACAATTAGATGTAGAGATAAGCAATGAAATGCAACTAGAATTGATCCTTGGTTCTCTCACTCCTCAATATAAACCACTCATATTGAATTACAATATGAACCGGTTAAATGTGAATTTCATAGAGCTCCTCAACATGTTGAGGACAACTGGGTATGCATCTAAGGATCATGGTGCCATACTTGCAGTGAAGTGTCATGTATCATCTTCAAAAGGTTCGATGAAGTGAAAAAGAGATGGTAAGAAAAATAAAAGAAGACCGACGACAAGGGTAAATGTCACAATACTGTAAGAAAGGTCGCTGGAAAAGGAACTCTCCTGAGTACTTGAAGATTGTTAAAGAGAGGAAGCAGAACAATTCTTCTGCTCCATCAGGGGCTTAAGAACTAGCGCCACATAGCAAAAGGAGAAATGGGCCTCCAAGTTGCCAAAGGATCTATTACAGATGTAATGGTAGTTGGGGATATCATTTAGTTTTTCCTAATGGTGTAGTATTGATATTAAATAATTGATATTTTGTAAAAGACTTTATTTGTGGAATTATATCTATTTCTAGATTGTCTGAGATTGGATATGTCTTTCATTGTGTGAACAATGTTATGAACATTAGTTTGAATGAAAATAAGGTCTGTGTTGGTTGTTCTTGAAAATGACACTTATGTGATAAATACTAATCATTTGTGTTCTGTGAATAAATCTTCAAATGGTATAAATGAAAATTATATGTGGCACTACAGGCTTGGTCATTTACTGAGAAATGACTTAACAAATTGAAAACCAAAGGTTTTCTCCCATCATTTAATTCTGAATCATTTGACGCATGTGAGTCGTGTCTCAAAGGTAAAACGACTAAGTATCCCTTCAGTAGAATTAATGAAAGAGTTAATGAACTCTTAGGGTTAATACATAGTGATGTATGTGGCCCAATGCCTATAGTTATCAAAGATAACGGTTATTACTTTGTTACCTTCACTGATGATTTCTCTAGACTAGGATATGTGTCTCTCATGAAGAACAAATTTGACATCTATGAAAAATTTATGGAATATAAAAATGTACTAGAAAACCAAACATGCTATAAGATAAAGATTCTTCAATCTGATCGAGGAAGCAAGTATGTTGGACAAGAATTCCAATAGTACTTAAAATATAATGGGATTATCTCTCAGGTTACTCCACCCTATGCGCCTTAACACAATGGTGTGTCAGAGCGAAGGAACCAAACCCTATTAAATATGGTTCGTCAATGATGAGTAAGGCCGATTTACTTATTTCCTATTGGGGATATGCACTGGAAACCACATCACATATGTTGAACTTGTCACCCACTAAATCTATGCCTGAGATGCCTTATGAGATCTGGCATACGAAGAAACCTCGTTTCAATTATTTGAAAGTATAGGGTTGCCCGACCTACATTAAGAACGTTGGACCTAATAAACTTGAGGCAATACCAGCCTTATGTAAGTTTATAGGATATCTTAAGAATTATAAGGGTTATATCTTCTATAACACTGAGGAATAAAAGATGAATGTTTCCATACACCTTATCTTCTTGGAAAGAGAACTTCTATTAAAAGAAATAAGCATTCAGTTTGTAGACTTGGATGAGATCCAAAAAACTGACACTAAGGCCGAAACAGTAGGAGAAACAAGTTTACCCATCTATAAAAACACTCAACCTATTAGAAAGTCTAATAGAGAACATCGTGTGGCAGAAAGATACTATGGTTTTCTTGTGGATGGCAAGAAAGAGGACCGTGTTTTAGCCAATGATACTCCTTTGACTTTCCAACAAGCATATTAGAGTAATTAAAGACTTTGCACTCTGGCTTGGAGCTAAGAAATCTGAAATGGACTCCATGTACGAAAACAAATTTTAGACTTTGTTCGAAGTACCTCAAGGAATAGAACCCATCGGCTGCAAATGGATTTTCATGAAAAAGCTAAATGTAGATGGAGAAGCTAAGACTTATAAGGCAAGGCTAGTTGCAAAAGGATATCGCCAAATTCAAGGTGTTGATAATGATGAGTCTTTTCACTTGTAGCCATGCTTAAATCAATTCGGATTATGCTTGCCCTTGCTTTATTCGATGACTATGAAATATAGCAAATAAATGTAAAGACGGCTTTTCTAAATGATGACTTCGAAGAAACCATTCATATGTCGCAATCGGAGGGTTTTGGATCAATGTGAGTGAAGGAAAGGCGTGCAAGTTGTTAAAGTTCATTTATGGGCTTAAACAAGCTTCAATGAGTTGGAACAAATGTTTTGATAAAGTAATCAAACAGTTTGGTTTTTATCAAAACACAGAGGAAGCATACAAAAATAGAAAGGAATAGGGCAACGCTATTGTATTCTTAGTACTCTATGTTGATTATCTATTATTGATTGGCAATGACATTTCATTATTTGAAGTAGTGAAAGCATGACTTTGGAAAAAAAATTCCAAGAAGGATTTGGGAAAAGCATCCTATATACTTGGTATAAAGATCTTTAGAGATATATCTAATAGGCTATTGGGTTTATCCCAATCCTTGTACATAGACATAATATTAAAAATGTTTAGTATGGAGAACTCTAAGTGTGGAAGTGTTTTGATGCAATCTGGAGTTGTCCTTTCAAAAAAGGGTGCTCCTCATACTAATGAGGAGAAAGAGCTTATTAAAAGGATTCCTTATGCTTCAAGCATAGGTCCATAATGTATGTTATGCTACATACCAGACTGGACGTGGCATATGCATTAAGATGTGTAAGATGATACTAGTCTAATCCTGGAGATAAACATTGGATAGGCATAAAAAAGCATACTTAAGTATTTGAGAAATAATAAGGACTTGTTACTCGTATATGAGAATAGAGACCTCCTTATGAAGCGGTATACAGATTCAAGCTTCCAAAGCGATATAGACGATAGTAATTCTGTATCTGGTTATGTATTTACATTAAATAGTGGAGCTATTAGTAGGAAAGTTCCAAGTAAGAAATAGTTGTTGATTTCACAATGGAGGCCGAGTAAATCACTTTTAATAAAGCAACAAAAGTAGTGGTTTGGATATAATAGTTCTTAAGCGAGCTCGGAGTGATTCCCGATACCGAGAATCTTGTATCATTGTTCTTTATAATAATGCGGCGATATGGAATGCAAAGGGACTAAGAGCACATAGGAAGTCACGGCACATTCTTTGAAAGTTCCACATAATTCGAGAATTCATTGAGAAGGAATAATTTTTGATTCAAAAGGTAGATACCAAGGACAACACATCCACTACAATAAACAGGCTCTGTTGAAACACTTATTTCATTTCAATTTGTAACGGTTATAACCATGATAAAGTTCCAATGGATATTACTGTTATAATCTCTTACAATGGTTATAACCATTACAGAACATAACAAGTCTGTAACCCGTTACCCAACCATGGACGTAATCATCATTTTGTAAATTATTTGTGCCCAAACCCCTTTCTCATGCTTACGCCTCTTTCTCTCTTTCGATGCTGAAAGTGAAATAAAATCCGTTTTAGGTTTTTGCCTCCATCAATTTTGCCTCCGTCGCCTCTGTCAATTTCGCCCCCGCTTCCTTCGTCTCGTTAGCATTCAGGTGGTTCCCCTCTACCACTGTAAGTTAACATTATTTTCCCATTCTCTTCCTGTACATCGTTATATATCTTTGAAATCGTTAGCTTTATTCTCTTCCTGCGCATCGTTATACATCTCTAAAATCCCACCTTCGTCTTTCTTGTTTTTGTTTTGTTTTGCGACATTTTAACGAGATAAAGGGAAAGCATAAATTATTCCAAGTCTTAGGATTTTAATTTGAGATATTAAGCTGTAGTTTTAAACTGCCATCGCTAAAATGATTCCAGGTCTTAGATGCTCTAGAGTTAGTTTATGTCATCGCTAAAATGATTTAACACAACTATGAAAATTTTAATTTATACAAGAACTATTCTTACTTCTTTCTTTTCACATGATATAAATAATTGAATTAAGGAGAAGTTAGACTTCTCTTCTTTTGTGTGTTCTTTATGATAACACTAAGCAGCAGTGTTGTGAATAGCTTTAGTCAATGTGAAGTAAAGGAATTTAGTGGGCTGTTCTTTTTATTGACTGAATGGTACCTTGGATGGTGACTGGAAAAAGACCGGCATCCAAATAGTGCCAGTAAACAACTATTATTATTATTATATTTTGAACTTAAAGACACTTCTATGAGGAAGGTGTTGATTCTATCTTTGTTGAATGAATAACAACATCAAAGCTTCATAACTTTTGAATATAGTTTCGTAGTTTTGAGGGTGACGATTTCAGAAATTTCATGGACACTTAACCCATTCACTTGGGAATAGTCATGCGTAGTGTACTTTTGTCGTTGCTAAAACAAACATTTACACAAAAAAAATAGTGGTGGCATCCAACTCTGTACTTACGGCATTTAATGGTATCTTTACTGGTATCTATGTAATTGTTGCATGGACAAATGTTTATACCATTGATATTTTACCAAAACTTACCAACTTTTATCACTATATTGGCCTTATTATAATTCTATTTGTACGATTATTCAATCATTTAATTCTTCTTTTTGATCCTTAGACATGTTGTTTGACAAATGTGATTTCACTGATTGCATGACTATTCCTTCAACCACATTCTTGTTTTTTCATCTTTATAGATATCACAAGGAAAATATAATTTCATAGAATGCAACATTGTTTCTCCTAAATGGTGTTTCAATCAAATATCATCATGTTCCATGCGTGTCATCTAGCATATCATTTATTCACATTAGTTGTTTTGCAAGTAAAACATAACCAAGGGATTAAACTACATCATTTGAAAAAATAGAGAAAAAAAAACAAGGTTGGAAATATATACAGAACTTAAATGTTTACTATCCAGTAAATAAACTCTAATGCATTAATATGAACTATTAAAATGGTGATAAAATGGTGATATTGGAGGTAAAATCAACATACGAATACTTTTATTACCCAAGCTTGAAATAAAAGTTTGTGCTCAGTCGTCTTTAATTGAAGAATTACGTGTATCATTATGAAAAGGAGTCTAAAATACATGGTGATGATGTAAAATAATTTAATCTTTCGATATTAGAAATAATACAGACCAGGAGTTGAAGTAAGGCAACTAGTAAGGGAATTAAGCTATCCATATTTTGAGGAGCAAAAAACGATCAAAAAATGAGTATGAAAACAAGCTCTGCATAACCTATTAGATTATCATGATGAGTTTTAAATTACACTTTATAAATTTTATTTTTTAAGAAATATAACACAATCTACGTCATGTGAATTACACTTTTAATTTCCTGAGCAAATAGCAGCAACAGACAAGTTGTTGCTAATATATTGAATGCCCAGACATATATCATACAGTAAGAATATGCATGACATTTGCTAATATATTGAATATCCGTTCATGTAGGAAGCGGAGAATCTGGAATGCAAACTCATACAAGTAATGACGTGGAAAGCAGCACACACTAGTAGAAAAACCGGAGATGTGCTACCATGCGCGGTGGAAAAATGTGTAAGTTTATATTAATTAATGTTTGCACTATCAAAGAGACATGGGTTGCAAATTTGGCCTATCTATCTTTCACTATATTTCACATACAACTGTTAATTCAAACATCTCTTTCAATGGTTGAGGAAATGTCTTTAACTATATCATTAACCATTTATCAATGTTACATGTGTCTTGTGGGTAACATGACATTTCTATCTATGGTTGAGAAAATGTCTTTGTCTATGGTTGAGTGCCCAGTTTATTTTGAATGTAGATATACTAGAAACTCGAAATATAAGAAAACGATGTAAATGTAACAGAATAATAATTTTAAGATTTAACTACGATCAAGATGAATTGCAGATTTGTGGAATAAAATTCGTAGCATCAACTTTCAAATCCGATATTGTTAATGAATTCTAGAAAACGAAAGTCAAATGTATTACGTAAAGAAAACGAAAGTCAAATGTAATACGTAAAACCTTATGATTTATCCATTCAAAAGTGTAAGAAAGAACGTTAAATTTCCATTTCAATATCTTTTTATTGTTCTTTTTATTAACCTTGGTAAAATATAATCACTTTTGTGAGTGAAATCGATACCGTGCGGTCTCTTCAAACTCTGCAAAAGATCCCTATTTAGTTTATGTAAATGATTCTCTGCCTAACTTGTCATGTTGAAATATTGAAAAGATGACCTTAGTTATGCTTACCAGTATCTAAATTTTACTTTCAAATTAGTTGAAACACAACATATATCTATCCAGTTCTATGTATTATGTATTGTTGTTTTATAATGTAGTTTGTGCCTGTAGTATGTGCCTATATATATTGTTAGGATTGATGCACAGAAAATTAATTGCTTCAGGAAGTATAATTATAAAAATAAGTTTTGAATATTTATTTTACTTTACAACAATAGTTCTGCTGTAGGCATGCTAGTATTCTACTACAGAAGTATTAAATTCACACTCAATTAATTAAATACTGTTAATTTTAGATGCATACTGATCCATTAATTCATGTACTTTATATAAAATTAATAATAATTTTATGTTGATAATTTTACGTTAATGGGAGATGCTTGGCATATGGACTTCAAACCCACACATTTTGATGCATATTTTCGGCCAGATTTTTACACAAGAGTATGATATAATATATAATATAATCTTCTAATGAATTTGATATACTAACGTGTTTTGGTACTATGGTAATGAGGTCACGATAACCAAATAAATAGCAGTTTAAGTCAATATATAGATGTATATTAACCTTATGCATGAACGAAGGACGAGAAGGTGAAATTCCTCTAGATAGTGTTTTCTGTACTTGTTTTCACTATAATACGTGATGCACACATTTGAAGAACGAGAAGGTCAAATTGTTAACTCAAATTTTGTTGAAAGAGAAGATGAAATTATAACATAATTTTTTAACTCAAAAAACTGTATATGGTCCAATGCAGACACTTTTATTTCTTTAAGTTGTTGCTCTAAATGGTGTTGATTTGCGGACCAACGACATGCAATAGTTGACCTCTTTTACATTTGAAAGCCTTCGAGTTTAATAACAAAGTGTTTTATAAACATAGAAATGAAATTACATAATTAGTTAGTCTTAAGTGGGTTTACACGAAAACAATACTAAAATAGTTGCATGTTATGTTTAATGGTTAGACTGAAGGTAAATCTAGGTCAAGTGATATATGATTCTTGTGGCCTTGTTGCAAATGCTAAACTTAAGGACTGTATCATACATAAGAATTATTTCACGCGTTTATTTATATACTTTTGAAATATGACCGAGTCTTCACTGATAATGGGTTATACAGTTTTACGTTTATTTTAGTAATAAAAATAATGAAATGACTTTGAAAGTAGAAGATAGAACTATTATGTTATTTAAGTTTAAATATAATTTCATTCAAGGCTATTGAAATATTTGCAAGTAGAAACTACTTCAGTGTTTTTTGTTTGTGATCACTGCAACACCAAATAATTTATCAAGTGATAAATTCATGGAAATTGAAGGAGTGATGTTTCTTGCTAGGTTTTCTAATTCTTTATTGTTGTATAAATGATTATTTCCATTAGAAAAGTAGTCACTATCTCCAAAAATATGTTTCTCCATCAAATTGTGATCTCTGTTTGAATTTGCATATCCGTCCATTTTATATAGTAAATATAATAAATGTTGCTAGAAATATTTTAAATTAAATGTTCTTTTGGATATTAGGCTTTAATAGAAGCTGTAGAAGAGAAGCAAAAGTCCGAAGGCGTTAATGGAAATGAAGGAGTCATTGGTCTAGAGGATTATGAAAGTGTTGTCGCTGCCGAAGTTTTTGGAAATGATAAAAAAAGACGCTGCTGTCATGTTTTTAGCTCCACCTCTGATGGTAATTTTGTTGTTTGGCCGGAAAGTCGCATTCGTACTTTGCGCTTCTACATGTTTTGTACTAGTGAAACTTGAAGTTGTCACAATGAACTTTGTAGAACTTAATGACTTATTTAGTATGTTCGCTACCTTCTTTTATGTTCGATGATATATTAGTTTGATTGGTTTCATGTTTGGTACTGCTATAAATTTGGTTTGTGTGGTTGAATAAAATGATATGATATTGTATGCTATTACAAGATGTTGAGCATGATATGGTTTAGCAGCACAAAAGTTGTAACACTTATAAGTGTTGGTATTTTTGCATTTGTGTATATGTGTGGAAAGATTTGTCCCAACGCTTATAACCGTTGGAACAACAAGTCATTCCAATGGTTGTCATCATTAGAATAGAAAGTAGTTCCAATAGTTATAACCGTTGGAACAGGAAAATAAACCAACAGTTATAACTGTTGGAGAAAAATTGCTTTTCAAAGGTTATAACCTTTGGAATAAGAAAATCTACTAAGATTTATAACCGTTGGAACAAATTCATGTACCAACGGTTATAACCATTTGTATATATGTTACAAAATTTACCACACACCTTCTACTAACGGTTATAACCGTTGGTACACTGATTTGTAATGCTTATAACCATTGGAAGATGACAATTCTGGTGTTGCGATCAGATCTATTCACCGAAGGCTTGGCTCGGTTAGTTATCGAGAAACTGATTGAAAGGATGGGATTGAGATTCAATAATCGGTCCCAAGTGCAAGTGGGAGATTAAAAGAGTTAGGGGTATTCCCTAGGGGTAATTCTATAATTTATTGAAAATTAATTAACTCTAAATTCAATTCTCCTTCGAAATAAAGGTGATTTTCTATTATATATTTGTTATAATGTGTTATAAATAATAAAATGTTTAGTTAAAATATACTTAATAGGAAATCCATAAATGGTGCGTTGTGTGATAATAATTACAAATAGTTATAATCATGAGTATTAGATGCAAGTGAAACAAAAATATCATTTAAAATGTTCCTAGTCAAGATGCATTGAGACTGAATATCAATATATCTGTTGAGATTAGAGTATGTAACAATCTTCAAATGTTCGGCAGTGTATTACTCATGACTGTTGGGGGGCACCATGGGATACGTACTAGTAATACCGAATAACTATGGAACGACCCATCTGATAGTTTTTTGTTAGTTAATTTAACTAAATTCAAAAAAAAAATATCGATGTGAATAATTCATGGTTCTTTCGACTTGAGAATATTGTGAATCTTTAGTACGAAAGCTCCGCTTTGATTATAGTCAAATCATGGCATAACTTCCATCAAGTGATTATAGTTGGGTCGAGTGGAAGTATTAGAAGTGAAACACTATTCAAGAGAGGATTCGTATCCTCGATTATATGAGGTTAGTATTATGGTTAACTTAAGTCAACTCAAAGTCAAAATCTCTGGGCAGAGTAGTTTGGTTATTAATAATTGTTATTATTGAATCAAAGAATTTGTGTTGGATAATAAAGTTGAATGTGGACGATGTTGGAATTTTGACCATCATCAATTTCCACAATTCCAAAGTGATATAGTTTTGACGAAAATAATTAGTGTAAATAAAAGTCACAACAAGGTAATGCTTCACAAAGTGAAATTGCATTTTACTAAAACCAAGTAAGCGATAAATTTGGTCAAAATGTCACACCACCTTCTAAGTGAAGTGTGAACATAAATATTCGAATAGTTCGATATTGATCGTTGACCAAATTTACATCTGATGAGTCATACAACCAAAACAACGAATTCTCCTTTGACCAAACGATTTGATTAGTTTATAATTGTTATAAATTAATTACATTAATTAATATTTGAGAAATACTAATTATAAATATGAATATGATTTGATAAATAAATATTGCAAGGTATATTTGTAATAGTTATGAATATATCAACCAATATACGATACTGATAAACAATTAAATTAGATTTAATTATGTAATATTTTACATGATCTTAAATGGATTTAATGTCAATGAAAATGGGGTTAGATTTTCGGCTATATGATGATAAAGGAGGCTAAGGATTGAAAGGGCTTGGTTTTGATGGCTGAGATTGAAGGAAAGTAACATAGGGTTAGATCTACCTTTCGTTCTTTCCTATCAACATACATATAAGCCCTTCAAAAACCTAATTAGAAGAACCTACATTTTTCTTAGCCTCCTCCTTCATCATTTTAATGGTTGAAAATTAATCCCTCATAAAAAAACTCAAACGTAGTTGAAGGTCAACAATTCAAGGATTAGCGATTTTCGATTTGGATAGAATTCAGCAGGAGAATTCATTGTTCAAAGCGTGCTTAAAGGCTTTTGATATAAGCTATGTTTTTGTTAGAGAACACCAAGTTATCACAAAACCAATTGGCAATGTGAACGGTAGACTCTTAATAGTATATAGGATTTATTTTACAAATTCCCCCGATATGGGACCTGTCTCAACACGCCTCCGCATATGTGGCATATCCTGAATCTAACACGTGGATCTTATTGGGTAACGTGGATAAGTGTGATAGTAATGTGCACACAAATTAAACCCGCTCTGATATCATGTTAGAGAACACCAAGTAATCACAAAACCAATTGGCAGTGTAAAATAAATCCTGTTTAACTATTAAGAGTCTACCCTTCACATTGCCAATTGGTTTTGTGATTACTTGGTGCTCTCTAACATGGTATCAGAGAAGGTTTTGAATATCTAAACCTCTGCTCTCCCATCCTCCTCTCTTTCTTCTTCTTCGACCATCTCTTTTCCTGTTAAATCACCACCAATGGCTGCTATGCATACCGATGGTTTTTTTACATGGATACCGGTGCCACAATTCACATGACAGCGGATCAAAGTGTATTTCCTCTTATTTCAATTCCAGCAATAATTATAATAACATTGTTGTTGGCAATGGTCATATAATTCCAATTGTTGGTCACGGTAGCACTAATTTACCCTTACCATACCCTCCATTTATCCTAAATAATGTTTTACATGCTCCTAAACTTATTTAAAACCTGATGTTCGTTCGTAAGTTCACCACTGATAATATGGTTTATGTTGAATTTGATCCGTTTGGATTTTCTATTAATGATTTACATATGGGAACCAAACTAATGAGATGTGACAGCACTGGGGATCTCTATCCTCTCTTCTCCAATAACCAAACCACTCCCTTTATGAATCAGTCAGCCTTTAATGCTCTCTCTCCAGATCTTTGGCATAACCGCTTAGGACATCCTGGTGCTGCTGTGCTCAGATCATTAAACCATAAAAACTTCATCAACTGTAATAAGTCACGTAAAACTTATTGTTCTTCTTGTCCTCTTGGAAAACATTCTAAATTACCATTTTATGATTCTCTATCACACACTTTGCTACCTTTTGACATTATTCACAGTGATCTTTGGACATCGCCTGTTGTTAGTTATCTTGGCCACTGTTATTATGTTCTTTTTCTTGATGATTATAGCAAATTTTTGTGGACTTTCCCTATTGCCAAAAAGTCACAAGTCAAACATTTATTCCAATCTTTTCATGCTCAGATACCATGCTAGAGAACACCAAGTTATCACAAAACCAATTGGCAATGTGAAGGGTAGACACCTAATAGTTATACCCAATAGTTTTTTATATATATTGATTATAATATATGTAATGGTTGATGAAAACCAATATTGTTGTCCTAATTTGTACATCTGCATCATTGTCTTGTTCAAATTGAAGATTGCTAATGAAGTTGATGTTGTTTTTTCAATAGTTTGATTGTTTTTTTTTAAATCAAAAATTGAATTTTTGTTGTGATTTAAAATGTTCAAATGTAGATTTGATTCTAAATGTTCAATTTAAATGTAATTGTTTGGATCTAATTACTTACATATTCAAGTAACAAATTGTTTTTTTCATTTTGTTAAATTAAAACTAAATCTGTACATATTATATTACAATGATTAATTTTAGATATTTGGTTTTATAAATTTTATTTGGAGTCTAACTTTTAGATCTAAAATTCTATGTGCATATTAATGGTTAAATTATATCTTAAAGCCATACTTGAACTTTATACTTTATATGTTCAATGTTTGATTGTTGATCCATGTTTTATCTTTCATTACATCAGATTTGAAAGTTTATATGTATACATAACTTTTTTCTATTAGATATTTGGATTCGATAAAAGGATTTTGTCAACACATAGTGATTTTAAAATTGATTGTTGTAATTATGTGATTTGTATTAGTAGGGAGTTCAGATCGAATTTCACTCATACATACATATATATATACACACACACACGTGTATATATATAGTTAAATCTACATTCATGTTTTCATATAAAATTTATTATTTATTTCAAATCTTGATAATGTGAATTAATTTTTTCTTTCAAATTTAAAAGAGGCAAAAATAAACACATGCTTTAAACATTGGCAATTTATATCCCTGTATCATGATGTTTTTTGATTTCATTAATAAGTTGCATCCAAATGTGAATTTGGTCAATCGTATATGTTAACCTTTATTTATTTCTCATTTTATTTTATGTAATTATTAGTTGACCATCTATTAATTCAGACTATATGTCTACACCTTTCTATCACTTCATAGCACATATCATATGTTGCACTTAAATTTTTTACATCATAATACATCTGTTTGTACTTACATCCATGTCACATGTTCATTGAATCAAATTGAAAATAAACTAATAATTTAATTAAGAAGAGAGAAATGAATGATTTTTCTCCTTGTGAAAATAATATTCTCCTTATTAATTGGATTAGTTAATAGAAGGAAATGAAAAGTTTCCTTCTCTAACCTCCCTAATTAATTTAATGTGGTAAGGGAAGGAAATGAAAAGTTTCCTTCTCTAACCTCCCTCATTAATTTAATATGTTAAGTGAAGGAAATGAAAAATTTCCCTCTCTAAAATCCCACATTAATTATATAAGTTAAAGAAATGAAACGAAAATTTTCCCTCTCCCATAATTAATTGATTATATAAAAAGGAAGGAAACGAAAAGTTTCATCTCTAAATAAATTCAATAGTTACTAGCATATATATATTTATATACACAAGAGTATATCTCATATACTCTAATTCACATATACATTAAATTAAGCAAAATTTATTCAAGAAATAAAATAAAATAAAATAGTGATTTTGTTTAAAAGAAGCTTAGAAAAAATTGTAAATAAATTTAGACTTCATAGGCCCATTAAAGATCCAAAATGGTTTATTTTTTTTGAAATTCATCTGTTTCTTCTGCTGTGGGATTAAACTGATCCAACATTGATTGCATTCATATCAATGGCAGTTAGAAGATCGATGGTTGACTTTAGGATTCGGCGGTTGCCTCAGCTTATGGAGCTGGCTTCGTGGTTAGTACCCAATAAGGATAGTAATTGTTTGAATATCTATCATCATCATTCATAGCATTAATGTGAAAGATTGAAGAAAAACCAAAAGGCAAATGATCTTTTACAATCTAGACAGTGGATGAGGAACGATGCCAATTGGATGTTTAGATTATTTTCTGTAGGGCACGGTCACTAGGTCTTGGTGGGTCTTTCAGCTAATTGAGGGGGCTGTGTGGAGCTATAGCCATGATGAAAGAGATAGACCAAATAATATATATATATATATATATATATATATATTACAGGCCTAATGAAGCTTGTACTTTACAGATATATAAATTCTTGACTGAGTTCCATATAAAGGTAGGCCTTGTTAGCGGAGCTCAAGTAGTAGACAATACGATCAAGTGTATATCCAAATTGTATACACTGGATGGTATATCATGGATGCCCGAGCATTAGAGCGAGTTGATGCAAATATAGTTTCATGTTTTCTTACCAGATGATAAAACATTTATATTGTAAACCTCAGAAATTGACTTTTACATATGTAGTTGTAGCACTCTTTCGTAGCGTGACAACAGAGTCTTATCAAGAAGGATACAAAGAGCACAATGAGCAGTATCTAGGACCAAGGAGGTCTATGAGCATATATGTACATATATATATATATATATATTGGTTATTAAGTTTGGTCTACTTGGGAGTAGATAAGTACGGATCACGCACGGAGGCGAGATTATTGTAAACCCAAATAACCTAATAAAATTAAAATGGTAATAGAACTGTATATGTTGTGTTAAACTTAAAAGTATATAATTTGTCAATTCATAAGAACTTTAGTTCTGATCTCCTCCTCATAACAATTCACATGTCAGGTGGCAGGTGGAGATTATTTAGCTTAGAGACACTTATTTAGAAAGTGTTAAAACATTTTGGTAAGTATTTACCTATGATTATATCATTTCTACTGTGAGATTCTTATTTGTGCTCTAATATATTTATGTTGTCCAATTTGCAGAATACCATATACCCAACTCGGGCTTCAATGGACTTAGATTTTAGCGTTTTGTGAAAAATCCAAATCTGTTGGGGTTTGGGTTGTTGTAGGGCTATAACTCTACAAGGGAAGGGATAAACCATAGTTTCAATAAATCCCTTCAGTGAGCGATACTCATAAGCATAGGCAAAACGATTAAGTGTAGGTCAACAATATAGACATGATGAGATGGTCCATTGCGCATGTAGTTTACAAGTTTTCAAACTAGACAGCGAAATCTGTGTTATAGGAAATCTGTGCGGTTCTTTACAGATGTTGTTCCAGCGCTTTCGCAGCGAGATAGTGAAATCATAGCGAAGAGGATACGAAAATTACTAAAGGTGGTACATAGGGACGAGCTATTCCCAAGGGGATATAACTATATATATATATATATAGAAGTATTGTTTATTAGGTTAAGTCTACTGGGAAATAGATGCGTGAGATTTGCACATGCAGACATGAGAGTATTGTAGCTTTAAGGAACTTAATATAACAAAGATGGTAATAAAATGGTATATGTAGTATTGTGCTTAAAAGTATATATATTCTAACAGTCATCAGAGCATTAGTTCTGCTCCCCTTCCTAAAAAAACACCCCGCGGGCTAGATAGAAGATAATGGCTATTCAACTTAGAGGCATTTGATCTAGAAAGTGTCATTCCTTTAGTGAATATTTATTTACTATCACATTTTAAATTACTTTCAATGTGAGTTACCAGATATATTTATCTTTTCCTATTTGTAGGATACTAAGCGCACAACTTGTGCTTCAATGGACTCGAATTTTAGCTCTTTACAAAAAAATTAGACCCGTTGTGGTATTAGTTGTTACATTGTATGTGAGTTTTTCTAGGGGAAAAGAAGGTGCTACTATTATTTAATGCTAAGTGATAAAATATATTTTGATAGTCATAAGAAAATGAAAAACTTTAATAGGTAATTAATTCTTCTAATGGTAATCAAAAGCACTTTCTGGGATACTAATTGTACCACAGATAAAAGGGGCATCAACAACCTTTTTTGCCCCAATACCGTGGGAAATGCGTCATTTACCCTAATGTTTCTGCAACATCTCTAATTTTATGCTCACATTATTAAGTTAATTTAATTATATAAATTAAATAATATAATGTTTGATGATAGAAACAATGAGATTTGGTTAGAAGTTAGGCTTAGCCTTGATGAATAATCTAATGTGATACAATAAATGTAATACCCCACCTCCGCTAGGGTCACTCACAAAGGGAATGCACTAGTTTGAAGGGGCGTTATCGAGGTAAACAAACACAGAAATATTACAAGACAGAACATAGGTAAAATAGCGGAAAAATCAAAAGATAAATTTCATTACTTTCAAAAAGAGTCAAAACATTTTACATCAAATAGCCAAGGTTATTATTTTCCATTACAACAAATTTTGTCTTGCATAAATAAAGAAGCATAAATTTAAAACATCAAAAGTAGCTTAATTCCCCAAAGGTAGCAGAAATGCAGCCATAGCATAGCCCAAAATCAAACCGTACAAGAGCTGAACCGAAAGAAAGCGAAATCCAAGCTAAGTGCTAAAGTTTCCTCCCTGGGAACCTGGGGGGGGGGGGGGGGGGACGAAAGAAAAAGAGGCGAAAGAAAACGGGTCAGTCATAAAGAATGGTAAGTCCAAGTGACTTCCAGCATAAAAACAGATAAAGGTAACATGACATGTATAAACTGAAAGTAACCATAAGGATGCTGTCAAGATTGGCAAGATAGACCAAGATAGCATGATAATTCAAGTGTAAATCAAGTATAGCATCACATATTCGAGGTTCGCTGCATCAACTGTACTAGAATCCCAACCCATGTCTTATATTAATCATGAAATGATTTCTTGGCCCAATATCATGAAATGACCCATTTCTAGGTCCAACGAAACGATCCACTAGTCGATCGGCTCCCTACAAGTTCTAGCTCGTCATGTGTGTCTGTGTCATATGGCCCTATCACGAATGTAGTCACCTGTGCTAGGTCCACCATAGGGTGTATCAAGCCCTAGGGTGCCAACCACCGACACGAATCAAGAATGCACAGATAAACCTACTGATGCCCGATGCCTGCTTTTTCAACTCCGGACCACGTGCACGACCATAGCCCGCCTGAACCTACACCGGCGCACCAACACAGCCGTCGTTCTGGTCGCTTACAATCAGCCCAGTAATCGTGCCCCACCCTGCCTAGTCCCAGGGTACCATGATACATCTAGTGGGTTACTGCTGAAAAGGACCGCGTAACTAGGGTTTCCTTCCAATAGGTTAAGTGTTGTCATTTAAATTCGTGACTTAACCCCTATCAGTCTAGCAAGTCAAGTTGGTTAGGTGTTGTCATTCAAGTTCATGACTTAACCCACCTACGAATCGTGTATCAAGTTGGTTAAGTGTTGTCTTACATGTTCATGACTTAACCCTATCATGTGGCATTAATTCATTAATGCACCCCAACCTCTCACATCAGACCTGTTGTTGTGGTCACTGGATATGCCGGGCGGTTCCGGGCAGAATTACACCACATCTCAGTCTGACCTCGGGTTTTCAAGTGTGATATGATCAACTACCCACATTGGATCCTATTATTTGCAGTAACTGGATTTGCCGGGCGGTTCCGGGCAGAATTACACTGCAAACTCAACCCAACCTCGAGTTGGCCATTTTCAAGTTCATTCTAGTGTCATGTCCATGTTCAAGATTCATGTCAAGTTCGTGTCAAGTTTTCAAGGCAAGTTTCATGCCCACATCCCAATTCAAGTATAACAATGTTCATGTTTCAAGATTCATGTCAAGTTTCATGGCGAGTTTCATACCAAGTTTCCTATAATTACCAATTTTTCCCAACATTACCCCATCTAAATATTAGGCTAACAACCTTAGCCTAATTTTCCATCCGCATGATTTTTGGCATATAATATTAGGCTAAAAACTTAGCCTAATCTAATGTACACAAAATTGGCATAAAGCAATTCATTAACATAAGCATGACATAGGTGTAAACTTGGCATCATTGGCATAGTCAATATGAACATCATAGGTGTGAACTTACAAAATAATCAACATGAATATCATAGGTGTAATCATGTAGCGTAGACTGAACCAACATACATATATGTGAATTTGCAACATAGACTAAATCAACTTACATATATGTAAACTTGCAAATCAATCACGAACATATGAATAAGTGTGAACTTGAAATATGACATAGGTTTAACATATACACATAAACATGTAGATCTAACATTTGGTCACATATGTGATATGATTTTACAACCTAAAACTTGCATAACATGATAAACTACACAACTTATCATAACAGGTTATACTTCAAGTTCCTATACATATGAATAGACTTATTCATTAATTCCCAATTCAACATGATAATAAAATAGAACCACAGGCATAAATCAATATCATTCAATAATATAATTAATCTATTTTCAAGGTATGACATAACCGAATAAATTGATTAAGACATCATAGGCATATAAATCTGATAACATTACGAACATAAAAAGGGTTGAATACTAATCTAGATTCAAGAACATGGATAGATAGAAAACCCCCAAAATCACGATCCAAGGACAAATAAAGAAAATAGGTCTGAATAGAAAATCAAGCTTAGATCCAATTTCATAGTCATAATTCTAGGCAATGAATCATATGTGATTAACCACAATTGTCCTTGTCATAGTCATAGGCAATAGTTTTATTGTTCATAGTCATAGGCAGTCTTATGTTCACCGTCATAGGCATAGTCTTATTGTTCATAGTCATAGGCAGTCTTATGTTCACCGTCATAGTCATACGCATAGGCAAAATCTTATGTCCACAGTCATAGGCATAGTCATAGTCTTATGTCATTAACAATAGTTTCAACGTCGTAGGCAATATTCCCAATAGTCAAGATCCAAGGAGAAACCAAGAATATATATGAATCATACATAAATCACTTCCAAATTATACCATGCATATATTAGATTTATAGTTTTTATCTAAAAGTAACTGGAACTTACAGATCGTGGTTTAAGAAAGATGTAGAAGTCGAATCTATAAACTAGTCGTCAAATTGTTGAATCGTTGAATCTTTCTTTGATTGTAGAAGCAAATCCCCAATTCCTAGCCATAGTCTTCAAGAAATAATCTTTGCATTTTATTTTTAATTTAATTTAATTAAGGTGGAGGCAACATAACATTGCAATGGTTTGGTGTGGAGAGAAAGCTAGGTTTAGGGGTGTTTAAATAGGAGAATAGGGTAATTTAGAGCCTTCAGAACCGTCCAGAAGTCATCAGAACTACCCAGCTCGAAGACAGGTCATCCAGCCACTTAGAAGAAGACACTTCATCAAAGAACACTCCAGAATTCTGTGCTTGATCTGTATGGGCGCACTTGGCAGGTGCGCCAGTGTATTTTTGTACTGGCGCACTTCACAAGTGCGCCAGTGTATTCTGGCCTGTTTCTGGTTTTTTCGGCCTAACTTCGTTCGTCCATATCTTCTTCATACGGTATCCGTTTTACGCAAACTCGGACTCTATCTCAAGCAGAATTTTGAGATGAACGCAATGGCGCAACCCGTTTCCCTTGATTCTTATTTTAAAAATTAATTTTGCTTTGATTTATGGTTTTAACACGTTGTTAAAATTCGGGTTGTTACATTCTTCCCTCCTTAAAGGATTTCGTCCCCGAAATTTTCAAGTTAAGAAGAATGCATCCTACCATCCAATCATCCATCTACTCAACCATCATCCACAAGCAACCATTGTCCTTAAAAGATTTCTAATGCTATATGAACATATGCAGAAAGTGTATGTATATGTTCCTTATCTAATGCAAATGATCAGGCCTGATTGATCTTCCTAATGCGAAATATGTTTAGTGCCATGAATCCAACATGTATACAAATAGTCCTAGTCACATAAACGCTATATGTGTGCACAAACGTCCATCCATATTCAACATCCACATGATAGCACATTCAATTTTATCCATAAACAAGTATAAATACTCATGCATATGCAATATGAAAATGTGTCTGAGCCGATCTAGTGCCTAATGTGTGTTATGCAACCACGAGCAACCACTTACAATCATTTGCAAACATCAACCATAACATGTTTCAATCACATGTTTACATCCAAAAAAGGTTCTACCTAAGGTTCTCAAGAGGATTGGGAAGATAAGAAAGATAAAACAAAGCATCTAGGAGAAGAAGTTAAAGATGTACCCCAGAGGATCCTGCTTGCGGGGCTTGCCCTTGCTTCTTAGGGCAGTTCTTGCTGATATGTCCAGTTTCACCACACTGGAAACATGCTCCCATCTTCATCTTCTTCTTTCTACAATCCTAGACTATGTGCCCCTCAATACCACAGAAGTGGCATTTTCTTTTCTTGCGTGTCTTGTTATCGTTCTTGTTGTTGTTGTTCTTGTCTCCTTTCTCGGAGTCTACCTTCTCGTTCTAAGACTCATCCGCCTTAACTTCTTTCTTATCACTCATACCTTTCCTATATAACATGTTAATAAGCCTCACGGAAACTATCTCCATCATACGGAAAACCCTCTACGAAGCTAGAAAGAAGATTAGCCGCACGTAAAAACTACTGCGACTACAGATGGAGAAAAGAAAGGAAAAGAGATTCAAACGAGGAAACAAAGGATAATGCTAATGGCTTTTGGGGGAATAGACTTTAAATAAAACAAGACTTTTCTTGAAAAATGCTTCTTTGTAAACGGTTTTGAAAATAGTTTTAGAAGGTTTTAAAAACTTTTTCCCAGTCTGGTAACCTTCTGCTCTGATACCAAATGTAACACCCCACCTCCGCTAGGGTCACTCACAAAGGGAATGCACTAGTTTTGGAGGGGCGTTATCGAGGTAAACAAACACTGAAATATTACAAGACAGAACATAGGTAAAACAACGGAAGAATCAAAAGATAAATTTCATTACTTTCAAAAAGAGTCAAAACATTTTACATCAAATAGCCAAGGTTATTATTTTCCATTACAACAAATTCTGTCTTGCATAAATAAAAAAGCATAAACTTAAAACATCAAAAGTAGCTTAATTCCCCAAAGGTAGCAGAAATGCAGCCATAGCATAGCCCAAAATCAAACCGTACATGAGCTGAACCGAAAGCAAGTGAAATCCAAGCTAAGTGCTAGAGTTTCCTCCCTGAGAACCTGGGGGGGGGGGAACAAAAGAAAAAGAGGCAAAAGAAAATGGGTCAGTCATAAAGACTGGTAAGTCCAAGTGACTTTCAGCATAAAAATAGATAAAGGTAACATGACATTTATAAACTGAAAGTAACCATAAGGATGCTGTCAAGATTGGCAAGATAGACTAAGATAGCATGATAATTCAAGTGTAAATCAAGTATAGCATCACATATTCGAGGTTCGCTGCATCAACTGTACTAGAATCCCAACCCATGTCTTATATTAATCATGAAATAATTTCTTGGCCCAATATCATGAAATGACCCATTTCTAGGTCCAACGAAACGATCCACTAGTCGATCGGCTCCCTACAAGTTCTAGCTTGTCATGTATGTCTTTGTCATACGGCCCTATCACGAATGTAGTCACATTTGCTAGGTCAACCATAGGATGTATCAAGCCCTAGGGTGCCAACCACTGACACGAATCAAGAATGCACAGATAAACCTACTGATGCCCAATGCCTGCTTTTTCAACTCCGGACCACGTGCACGACCATAGCCCGCCTGAACCTACACCGGCGCACCAACACAGCCGTCGTTCTGGTCGCTTACAATCAGCCCAGTAATCGTGCCCCACCCTGCCTAGTCCCAGGGTACCATGATACATCTAGTGGGTTACTACTGAAACAGACCGTGTAACTAGGGTTTCCTTCCAATTGGTTAAGTGTTTTCATTTAAATTCGTGACTTAACCCCTATCAGTCTATCATGTCAAGTTGGTTAAGTGTTGTCATTCAAGTTCGTGACTTAACCCACCTACGAATCATGTATCAAGTTGGTTAAGTGTTGTCTTACATGTTCATGACTTAAACCTATCATATGGCATTAATTCATTAATGCACCCCAACCTATCACAACAGTCCTGTTGTTGTGGTCACTGGATATGCCGGGCGGTTCCGGGCAGAATTACACCACATCTCAGTCTGACCTCGGGTTTTCAAGTGCGATATGACCAACTACCCACATTGGATCCTATTGTTTGCAGTAACTGGATTTGCCGGGCGGTTCCGGGCAGAATTACACTGCAAACTCAACCCAACCTCGAGTTGGCCATTTTCAAGTTCATTCTAGTGTCATGTCCATGTTCAAGATTCATGTCAAGTTCGTGTCAAGTTTTCAAGGCAAGTTTCATGCCCACATCCAAATTCAAGTATAACAATGTTCATGTTTCAAGATTCATGTCAAGTTTCATGGCGAGTTTCATACCAAGTTTCCTATAATTACCAATTTTTTCCAACGTTACCCCATCTAAATATTAGGCTAACAACCTTAGCCTAATTTTCCATCCGCATGATTTTTGGCATATAATATTGGGCTAAAAACTTAGCCTAATCTAACGTACACAAAATTGGCATAAAGCAATTCGTTAACATAAGAATGACATAGGCGTAAACTTGGCATCATCGGCATAGTCAATATGAACATCATAGGTGTGAACTTACAAAATAATCAACATGAATATCATAGGTGTGATCTTGTAGCGTAGACTGAACCAGCATACATATATGTGAATTTGCAACATAGACTAAATCAACTTACATATATGTGAACTTGCAAATCAATCACGAACATATGAATAAGTGTGAACTTGAAATATGACATAGGTTTAACATATACACATAAACATGTAGATCTAACATTTGGTCACATATGTGATATGATTTTACAACCTAAAACTTGCATAACATGATAAACTACACAACTTATCATAACAGGTTATACTTCAAGTTCCTATACATATGAATAGACTTATTCATTAATTCCCAATTCAACATGATAATAAAATAGAACCACAAGCATAAATCAATATCATTCAATAACATAATCAATCTATTTTCAAGGTATGACATAACTAAATAAATTGATTAAGACATCACATGCATATAAATCTGATAACATTACGAACATAAAAAGGGTTGAATACTAATCTAGATTCAAGAACATGGATAGATAGAAAAATCCCCAAAATCAAGATCCAAGGACAAATAAAGAAAATAGGTCTGAATAGAAAATCAAGCTTAGATCCAATTTCATAGTCATAATCCTAGGCAATGAATCATAGGTGATTAACCACAATTGTCCTTGTCATAGTCGTAGGCAGTCTTATGTTCACCGTCATAGTCATCGGCATAGTCTTATTGTTCATAGTCATAGGCAGTCTTATGTTCACCGTCATAGTCATAGGCATAAGCAAAATCTTATGTCCACAGTCATAGGCATAGTCATAGTCTTATGTCATTAACAATAGTTTCAACATCGTAGGCAATATTCCCAATAGTCAAGATCCAAGAAGAAACCAAGAATAGATATGAATCATACATAAATCACTTCCAAATTATACCATGCACATATTAGATTTATAGTTTTTATCTAAAAGTAACTGGAACTTAAAGATCGTGGTTTAAGAAAGATGTAGAAGTCGAATCTATAAACTAGTCGTCGAATCGTTGAATCTTGCTTTGATTGTAGAAGCAAATCCCCAATTCCTAGCCGTAGTCTTCAAGAAATAATCTTTGCATTTTATTTTTAATTTAATTTAATTAAGGTGGAGGCAGCATAACATTGCAATGGTTTGGTGTGGAGATAAAGCTAGGTTTAGGGGTGTTTAAATAGGAGAATAGGGTAATTTAGAGCCTTCAGATCAGTCCAGAAGTCATCAGAACCATCCAGCTCGAAGACAGGTCATCCAGCCACTCAGAAGAAGACACGTCATCACAGAACACTCCAGAATTCTGTGCTGGATCTGTATGGGCGCACTTGGCAGGTGCGCCAGTGTATTTTTGTACTGGCGCACTTCACAAGTGCGCCAGTGTATTCTGGCATGTTTCCGGTTTTTTCTGCCTAACTTCGTTCGTCCATATCTTCTTCATACGTTATCCGTTTTACGCAAACTCGGACTCTATCTCAAGCAGAATTTCGAGACGAACGCAATGACGCAACCCGTTTCCCTTGATTATTATTTTAAAAATTAATTCTGCCTTGATTTATGGTTTTAACACGTTGTTAAAATTCAGGTTGTTACAATAAAAGAAGTAAATAAAGAACTAATAGGTGAAGGAATATAAGAGTGGAATATGAAAAAATCATTTCATGTACCTTAACCTTTAGCGTACTCTCAGCGTTTACATTCTCATAAGCTAAATAAAACAATCAAGGTCAACCATAACTAGGAAAAGTGGAAGAAAAGCTAAATGAAGGGATTTAAAGCTTAGGAAGATCAAATTACTACAAATATCATCCTCAGTCTTATTCAAACAAGGTGAATAATGATATTCACTCTTTCACTATGCTCATTGATTCAGTTCTAGGGTAGATCCAAATTATTGGATGTATTTATCTTTGCTTGTGTTTAGTTTAGATAATAGAGGTTCACATATATGCTTGTTGATGATTTTAGTAATTAATCGTGAAGATGCCATGTATGTTAGATTCGAATTCCTATTATATGCCATCCACATGACTTGAAAATTTGAGATAGTGTGGGTAGCATTGTTTGGCAAGTGGATTTCAATTATCATACTTTTCCAAACAAACATTAATGTTTGGTGAATTCTCTAAGATGCGAAAATTATGTAATTATGGTTTTTAGTCATTAAGAAAATTAAATAATGTTTTTATGTATGTGGAGTTTATATATGTTGATATATATATAATATGATTTTTGATGATTTTCCCCATGATTTTCTGATTTAATATGAATTTCTTAAGATCAAAAAGCTTAAGTATTTAATTAGTTAAATGGTTTCGAAATTATGGGGATGCCAATAGTTAAGATAATAAGCTGTTATGCATTACCCTTTGTTTTAGGGTTTCAAGGGCAATTCAATAATTTTACATTTGTACAGCTGTCTTTGACTTAGTTCTTATTACCGTTAAGCAATATGTATTTATACACCATCATTCGTCACGCTTGTAACTTGAATTCAATAATACTTAAATCCAACTTCTTGGCAACCATTTCAAGTTCAATTTCTCTTCTTGGTATCAGAGCGGTTAGCCTAACAACACCTACGCCATGCCTGGACCATCATCTGAATTCGCTTCATCATCTTATAGCTGGCTGCCCAAGCGGTGAAAGCTATCATCTCTCAGATCATTGTCATCACAGAGGTGATACCCACTTCGACCAACCAAGATCAAGTATAGTTCTTGATTCCAATCAGTTCTTTTCTGATACTGTTCTTGTGCCACGCCAAAGAATCATCAACATTCAGCATCATCCTCATCTTGGTTGCATCAAGTACAATCCAATCCTCTGAATCCACCTACGAAACCGACCGTGTCAAATTCAGGTAATGATGTTGCATCAATTGCAACATCACTGAACATTGGATCTGCTGATCGTCAACCTGAAAATACAACAACGATCATAAACCCAAAAAGGCAAGTAATCACAATCCAACTCGACGAAAGAAATTATTTATTATGGAAATTTCAAATCACAACTACAATAAGAGGTTATGGGCTTGAGGGTTACGTCTATGGAACAATCTCTATACCACCAAGGATGATCATAGATAAAGATGAGAATCTTGTCAACAACCCCCATTTTTATACTTACATCAGGCAAGATAGCTTAATATGTTCATGGTTGCTATCACTCATACATCAAAACTTGCTGCTGCAACCCATAGGATGCAGAACAGCATAAGAAGTATGGCAAACAATTGAACAAGCATTCAATTCTCAATCCTCAGCACGAATCATGCACAGAAAAAGGCAACTTCAAAACTTAAGAAAAGTGGGCATGACTATGCGAGAATTTTTGACTAAAATAAAAACGCCTTGTGACTTACTTGAGGCGGCAGACCATAAAATCACATATGCAGAGCAAATACTCCACATAGTGAACAGGCTCGATGATGAATACGAACTAGTCATTGTTGTTCTATCCTCATGGGAGGCCACTCCATCTATTCAACATGTGCACTCCATTTTGCTCTCACATGAAGGCAGAATCGAATCCAAGAAATTCTTGAATTAGGACCCCACAGCGAATTATGCAGCAAATAACAGAAACAAGAGTCAGGATAGAAACATAAACAACAACAAAAGTGAACAGAGAGGCAGAGAGAGGCCGCTGGAACAACTCAAACAGAATCAGGTGTCATATTTGCGATAAGTATGGCCACATAGCAAATCGTTGTTATTTCAGATATGACCAGAACTACTCAGCAAACCAACACAATAATAACTCAAGAAAATTCAATCCAAATGCAAATATGGCCACCGCAACATCAGAATCAAGAAACCAATCCGAAAATACAAGACTTCTAACCAGTGAGAACAACTCAACCAGAATTGAAGACTCATAGTTCGAAGACTGGTATCCTGACTCCGGTGCCACTAATCACATCACTAATAATTTGAACAATCTAAACTTGGTGAATCGAATACAAAGGTACGCAGTCTATTTTTATGGGAAATGGTAACTCTATTAATATTACTCAAATTGGCTGTGGGAGTATAATACGCAAAAGAGAACTGAAACTTAAAACTTGCTAAGAGTCCCACAAATCAAGAAAAACTTAATAAATGTGTCTCAATTTGCAAACGGTAACAAAGTTTACTTCGAATTTTTTCCAAATTACTACTTAGTTAGGTATGTACTGAGTAAGGAAATACTATTATGGGGTAATCTGCACATGTTCATCATTTCAGTGAACGTGGACTGAATTCTTGGCTTGGTTCGTTGACACTAGGTTATAAATAGGATCCTATACCCATTGTTTTATTCATCTAAATTAATGGCAACAACGAGGTGCTGCCCCAACTCAATCTGATTTGGCCTACACTTCTTCAGCAACCAAGTTATTCATATTCAGATATTTATGCTATAACAGCTGCGATTAATTCTTTGTTATTTTAGATCCAATCACAGTGAGTCTATGTTATTTTTAGATAGAAATAATTAATGTTAACGATATTTTTCGTCAACACCAGAGACAGGTCAACTGGGGTGGATCTAAAAGAGGAATTGGTTGGTGGGATATTTTATAGGTTAAATCGAGTTGTTCCCCCGGGAAATGGAATCGGAGAAGGAGGATTTTGCCAAGGGCAACCAGAATGGGTTTAGTCCCAGGGGACGAAGCGTGTTTTTCCTATTCGAGGGTGTATTGAGGAGGAAATATAGTTTTAATCAAAAAAAGAAAACAAATAACTTCAATGGTGATGATCAGAAAATGGTAAGACACACTTACAGAGCAACTTTATTGTAATAGATTCCTTTTTATTCAATTTTCACTGAGAGTACATGAATGTCATAGGGAGGATGCCCCCATTGATTTCTCTGCTAAGAGAATTTTAAGAGTACAATTGTTTAGGAGGCCAAAAAGAACCCCCCTTGAATGTGACCTCTGGGGTCTTATTTATAGTTGTTCGGTGCTCCTTCTGTTGATGGGCTATTGGGCCTACGGAAGTCCTTGTCGGTTGCTTTTTCCCTGAATTTTGGGCGCTTGCCTTTCGGCCACTCTTGGAGTGTCAGTCAAGGTCCTTGGATGAAATTTGAGCCTTCGGCGATGGTTCTTAATATAGGCCCTCGGATATGAGCTCTCGGATGTAGGCCTCCAGCTTTATCGTTAATACGTAGAGAGGCTTGCTCTCATATTGTATGTTGATAACTGCCAGTTCGAAGCCGCCACGGGTTTCGGTACTAAGTGAATTAGTACGGGTAGCCTGTATATCCACTTGGGTCTCGGTTAGCCTTTCGGTGGGGCTTTTGCGGTAGCTTGGATTCCCAGGGGATGGCTCCTGGTGTCTTTCCTATTATTTGTGAATTCGTCCTTTCGGTATCCATGCAGTAGGTGCTTCGAAAGTTGGTTCTGGATGGCCTTCACATTCTTCCGGTTTAGTGCCTTCGATGCTTCCGTCTTTAGGTGTGTCGACATTCGGGCCGGTCATTATTGAAGATTCCTTTGGGCTTTGTTTATCGGGTTTATTGCTTCTGGCTTACTTGGCTTTAGAAGTTGGGTGGTTCCTCACACAGAGTCTTTCGTTGACCTGATACCGTCGGAAAGGTCTTGTTGGATTAACCCTGGCGGATAGACCCTGTGGGTTATATCCCACCGTTATTTACGATCTTTTCCCTTAGGGAAGAGTAAAGGCTTCGAATGATGTGGCTTTTCGGATTATTTCTTCTTGTTCTTGTCTTTCTTGGTATCTAGCTCCCACTTTCTATTGGTCCTCTTGCGAGCCTTCGGTCATCCGATACTCCTTCACGGCCAGCTCACTCCGCTGTTGATTTTTGGTAGTAACATTTGCCTCTCCTTTTATGAAGGGGTGTTTTCAACTTTTCATGTCAAACTCTTTGTCTTTTTCGAAGCGACATATCGGAGTCCTTCGATCTTCCTTGGCAGGGGAGCTTTGATTGGTCGTCGTTTGTGCAGTGTGGATTTAGGTAAATGTCCTTACACAATTACCGCTGCTTCTTCTTCACTTTTACCTGCAACATTAATTTCTCAAGCCAGATTATTTGTTCATTGAGGATTTGAAGCTTATCGTAGGGTGTTATCTGCTTAAACCTTTGGTAAGCGTTCATGTTTTACTTTTTAATTGGGGGGGTTGAATTGTTTGCCTGAATTCATTTAGGATTCTGCATATCAGATATGAATTTTTCGTATCTTAATGATTTGAGAGCAATTTATGGCAATTAATATATACGCCCTTTTCCCCAAATATCAATTCTAGGGTTAGGGTCATGCAATTATATCAGAGCATTTTTTTTTGGAATGGTGCGTTGGATTTACCACAACATTCATTATTCCGACTACTCATTACTATTAGGTTTAAGTGTAATCACTTCCAAATGTTCTAATGAGTGGGATATAAACTTTATATGTTCACGAAATTATATCACCTGGCAGTGTTATGTCCGATAAGATGAGTTCTGGTTTATCACCCGTTGATGCTTGTGGTCTCTCTCGAAGGGGAAAGTCTCTTCTCTTGAAGAAATCGTTGGTAACTTCTCAAGATGACGTTAGTTCCATTCTTTCCAGTTTTGGGATGGACAATGTGGAAGCTATTCCTGCTATTGACCGTCATGACATCGTGCATCCTCCTGAGGGATACTTTGCCTACTCAGCCAATCATGTCTGGCATGGGGGATTCTTTCCCTTTCCCCCTTTGTGCTTTGACTTCTGCAGGATTTGGGAGTCGCGCCAATTCAAATTCTACCCAGCACCTACACATTACTCTTATGCTTGGAGGTACTTGCTCTGGAATTGGGTCAGGCATCCCTTTGTCAAGTCTCATCAGTCATCTGATCCACTTTTCAAGGGATGTTGACTTTCCCTTATTTCATGCTACCACTTTGCAGAAGATCGTCAATGATGGTGCGGGCAAGGTTATGCCTTGGGAAGACCAATTCTTCTTCTTTAAATGTCCTACCGGTGTTTCTGGTCAAATTGCTGATTGTAGTAAGCCCCCTTAACTTTTTGTAGGTGGTTATCTTCCCGTCTGTAGTGTATTCTTAATTCCCTTCTTTCATATTTTACTTCTGAGAGAGTGTCCTTAACTGAGAATGAATCTTGCATGCCTAAGCTTATCCTGGAATTGCTCGAAAGGCCGCCGAGTTTGTCGCTCTACTAACTAAGGATAAGCTACGTCTTTATAACCTTCTCCCTCATGGACAAAAGATATTGGGGTGCCCACCTATCCGTCTTCCTGGTACTAATCTCTTGTTGGCAGGTTCGGAGGTGTGCACTCCTTCAGCTCCTTTATCCTCAGGTATGTTTTATTGATTCGATAGTTTCTATGTTGAGATCTCTTTTTGATACTAACGTTTCACACTTTCGACCTTTTCCTAACCTTTCGTTTGGCTAGGAATTCCGGCTTCGGAAGCTCCAACTCTTATTGATGCCTTGAACCGGACTACTGTGGCTGCTCTTAAGAGGTTGGCTGAATCTCCTGCTGATACCCCAACTAATGAGGTTTGACACCTCTACCCCCATGATTTCCGGGAGTGTCTTCAGTAGGGAAATGAGAAGTGGGATCCTCTCACCTTTTCGTTCAAGCACATCCGGGGAGGGTGTAAGTGCCATGCTGTCTACTCCTGCTTCCTAGACCGTCGGTTCTTCGAGATCCCTTGATCTTCCGTCAGAATTTACTGATCTCGTGAAACTTATTCTTTCGGGACCCGAATTTTCTGACATTTCGCTGCCTCCCACTTCTTACGACATGACAGATTTTTATCGGTGTCTGATTGCTCAACAACTACAGGTATGACCATTTCTTTTTACTCTTGGGCTTTCCGCCTACCGCAACTATATGCTGAGTGTTTATACCTTCCCAGGCTATTAAGAACTGGCATGTGTCTCAGCTCATCCCTTCTTCCTCTGTTACTGAAATTACTCGGCTTCGGGAGGCTAACGCAATTTTGAGCAAAGAGTGTGAGAGGCTGAAGGTTTCCTTGGAACATGTTGAGTTAGCCTTGGAAAAGGAGAGGCAGGCTAGGGATGTAACTCCCGACAGGGTATCGGCCTTAGAGCATCAGATGGCGGAGGACGTGGTTACCCATGTTGACGAGCTACGGAGGAAGGATGAAAAACTTTCTCATGCCACCCAGATCATTTATGCAACCCAAGATAGGATTTCTGATTTCTTCCAAGTCCTCTTTCCACTTATTAAGTTTGACTGCTATGAAGATGCCCTATTCCATCTTTTTTCTGACTACCGTCAGAATCTTTCTGAACTCCGAACCTCCCGCACTCCTTCCTTCACCTTGGATCGGGTTATGAAAAGGATTAAGTTGGGTGAGGAAGGAGTTGGGGCGCCGCAAAGGGGTGAGCCTACAGTCAAGGACCTTTTATACATCGACAGACTTTCGGATGATTTAGGCAAGGAGGGGGTGGCTCCCGCCTCCTTTGGCAGTGATAAGAAGAGCGGGGGTACCAGTCCCAGGGATGGTGACTGCCTAGGCGAGCATATTATCCATAATTCTTAGTTGTCATCGCCCAGAGAAGGTGGCTCATCTGGTTTTCTGGGAAGGAAGGAAGTTGTTGGTCACGAAGTTCCCTCCTTCGGGTATAACTTTTACTTTGGACGCGTTTTTCCTTTTCCCTGGATGCTTGACTTTGAACAGTTTCCTGACATTATAATAGACCAAAGAAAAACTGTTTTCCTGCCTTAAGTAGAGTTAGGTAACAAGAACTTCAAAACATTTTTATGTTGGGCAGATGACACACTTGTGTATTTAATTTTGCAACCTATGCACACTTATATGGAGTCCCCTTTCGTTATCAACGAGGGCTAATATGATTATTTACATTATGACAGAATTTAGTTTACTATGAGGAGGCATTACACACGGTTTGTAGGCTGAGAAAAGAGTTATTCACGACGCCTATTCATGCTTTCAAGGAAACGCATTTGAGTGCGTTTATACCGCATTTGAGTGCGTTTATACCGCATTTCTTCAGCTCTCCTTTAAATTTCGAAGTGGGGACCATGAAGCTATGTTAAGGAATCTTAGTATTAAACATGCCGAGGCACTGTGTAAACAATAAATATATGAAAAAGTGATGTTTTCAAAACTCGCCTTTATGCCTATTTTGTCATAGTTGGTAGGCTCTGGGTTTATCCCGTGTAGATGTGTGCAAAGAAAAGAGGGGGACACAACCTTCGGAAATCTGAAAAGAAAATAAAATCATAATTACCTTATTTTATGTTTGTGGGCAGATTGATCAACACGAGACCCCTTCCTCCTAGAATGGAACATCGCTGATGAGAGAGGTTCTCCGCATGTCTTATGAAAGGAAGGTCTTACATCAGGATTTATCAATTAAACACTTGACCGAGAGGGTGAATACTTTGAAAAGACAGTTAGAAGAGAAGGATAGGACCATTCCGGGGTTGAGGACATACATAAAGACTAAACCCTTTGTCGAGTTCGAGGACGAGCCAAAGAAACTTCGCCAACATGTCATCGACTTGGAAATCGATTTAAACAATGCTACAACATAATTTGAGACATGGAAACATTGTTTCGAGAATTAACCTATAATGACGGGGCCTTCGCCCATTGGCATCACGACAACTTGTAAGGCCTCTATTCTTCAAAAATATTACTATTTGAATAACCCTCCATTGGGGTTAAAGGAAACGATTATTTCTGAGTGGTGTAAAAGAGTGGTAGCCGAGATGAAAGGAATCTATGATACTAGATTAATCAAGGATTCTCACGATTGTGTCGTCAGATATGCCAGCAAAATCAGACATTTGCAAGAAGAAAATCATGATTTGCGCATGAGCATTTTTGAACTGGAAAAGGAAAATAAGTCTCTCAGGGCAATATGTAGGGCTTACAACAGAGCTTTGAAGCTCCAACCCAAACCTTCCGATCGCTTAGACGAGACAAGTATGGAAGTCCAAAGACTCCACAAGCTACTAGGTGTTGCACTTCGTCATGCCATCGACACTCCTTTACCCGAGGATGGAGAGGGTCCAGATATTCAGTGATATTTTGTGATGGTGACACATAATTTTGTTTACGATGAGGGTACTGAGAATGTATTCTTTTTGGTGAATAAACTTATGCATTGATAACATTTAATATGTAAATAACTGTTGGTACGAAACATGAGTGAGAATTGTTTGTATGATGAATGACTTAAGAGGTTTTCTTTGAATATGAGAAATTACAACCTTTTTTTGTCTGGTCTCGTTTCTGACAATGAGCCTTTCGTCGGCTTCCGAATTATGTGGGTCTTCCTTCGTAGGCACACCTACGGTTGTTTTGATTTGAGATAGTTACTTTGGAGGTCTTTGGGACGTCATCCCGACGGTTGGGACCTTCTTTCAATACTTACAAAGGGTTTCTTCCACCCAGTTTCGGATGTCAATATGTGGAAAACTTGCATCCCCTCTGGCATTTGTTCAGAGCCGAATCAATTCGGATTCGGGTATAGATAGTAGTAGACCGGAACCTCCTTTGGCATCGGTGAAACACTGAGTCCTGCCCAGATTCGGGCATTAATAATAGTTAACGGGGACCTCTTCCAATATTTGTACAAAGCTGGATCGACCAAGATTCGAAAGTCGGTAATAGTAGACCGGAACCCCCTCCGACATCTGTGAAACGCTGAATCAACCTAGATTCGGGTGTTAATAATAGTTGGCCGGAACCTCTTTCAGTATTTGTACAGAGCTGGATCGACCCAGATTCGGATGTCGATAATTAGACTATAACCCCCTCTGGCATCTGTGAAACGCCGAATCAACCCAGATTCGGGTGTTAATAATAGTTGACCAGAACCTCTTCCGGTATTCATATAGAGTTAGATCCACTCAGATTAGGGTACCTAGAGATCGAGGACCGAAAACCCTTCCGGTATTAATGAAGAGCTGAATCCACCCAGGTTTGGGTATTTAAAGATTGAAGACCGGGAAGCCTCCCGGTATTAATGAAGTAAGTATCCCATTCAGATTTGATTTAGGAAGCAGAGGTTGAACGTGCTTCTTGAGCCTCCCCTTGAGCTTTTGATGTCAAAGCAGAGGATGCACGTGCTTTGTCGGCCACTCTCTGGGCCTCTGCGTCCGTAGCGCTTGGCTAGCTTATCCACAAGCAGGCCCCAAGGACTTACCCGACCTCCCTCCAGGAGGCGCCTAATCCTGACCATCATAGGCGATGATAAGGGATTAGAAACTTAGACGGGGCCTTCATAGGCATAGAACTAAAGTTTACTATTTTGACGCTCTATACGGACCATCATAGGCACTGATAGAGGCTTATGTGCCACCCCCTCTGAGGGGCGCCCTATCCTGACCATCGTAGGAGATGATAGGGGTTTGCATTCCCTTCTACGGGTAACGCGAAACATAATCAGAGGTAGGACGTGCTCTTTTGCGAGCAGAGGTAGAACATGCTTAGTTCTAGCAGAGGTAAGGATTAGTCTTCTATGAGCAGAGGCAGGGTGTGCTAATTTTAGATGGACCGCCATGACTATTTATGGTGTGAAACGTCGGCTTATGCTTTCGATGCTTTAACCCTGCCCCCTTTGATTTGGGCATGGAGAAAGACTAACATACCATCCCCCTCCGGGGGATGCCTTGCTCGGACTAATTTAGTGCTGGCAAGGGTTTTTCTTCTCTTTATCCATTTGTGATCTGGCCTTTCCTTGGTCATTTCGCTTGTAGAGTTTCTCTCCTTTGCAATAGGGGGAATAATCTTTTACTGTTTCAGGAAGGTCTCATTGACGTGACTTTCTATGCTTTCCTTACATAACTTTGTAATTTTCCATGGTTCAAAAATTTGATGACCATCCCCTCCAGCACTCTGCAATGGTCTGTTTCATGTCTGTTTACCATATGGTAGTAGCAGTATGATCCTTCTCTCTTAGCTTCGTTCTTGGGTTTCTTTTTGGGCGACGGCCAGAAATTTAACTCATGTCTAGTTAAGAAATAGATACTCTCAATTGATATAGTGCGCTTATAACCCTTTGGTAATCTCGACTCGAAATTCTTCTTCTACCGCTGCATTTTGGTCGTTTGCTATTCAATTTTGTTATTCCTTCATTATCTCTACACTCTCTTTTTACTGCCCTCCAATATGGGGATATATCTTCTTCAGACTTTCAATCGGTCAGAGAGATAGGAGTTTTCTTTATGTTTCGTTCGAATATGGTTTCTCTAGCCTTTACGAGGATGACTTCTTTGGAGAGGAGAAAGGAATTGTATCTCTCAGTTGAGGGTTGGTAAAGGGAAAAAATCGGGGTTGATCCTATGTGGAAGGGGTTAATGCTCCATCGATCAGGGTCATAAGGCTCCACGTCCTTCTCTTTCTCTTGGATATGGAGGTTTTCTAATTTGAATCTTTCGATCTCCCATGGCTCGTCGATATTCGCCCCAGCCATGGGAAATCTATCAGTCATCGGTGGAGATCCTTTACTCATAATGTTCGCCTCTTCAAGATCTTAGTCCAGGGCGGAACAATCATAGGTAGGTATGGGATAGGGTTAACCACAAGGTCGGAGGTTGAAGCCCTCCTTCTAGCGCCAAAATGTTAACGATATTTTTCGTCAACACCGGAGACAGGTCAACTAGGGTGGATCTAAAAGAGGAATGGTTGGTGGGTTATTTTATGGGTTAAATTGGGTTGTTGCCCCGAGAAATGGAATAGGAGAAGGAGGGGTTTGCAAAGGGAAATCAGAATGGGTTTAGTCCCAAGGGAAGAAGCGTGTTTTCCTATTCGAGGGTGTATTGAGGAGGAAATCTAGTTTTAATCTGAAAAAGAAAACAAATAACTGCAATGGTAATGATCAGAAAATGGTAAGACACACTTACAGAGCAACTTTCTTGTAATAGATTCCTTTTTATTCAATTTTCACTAGGAGTACATGAATGTCATAGGGAGAATACCCCATTGATTTCTCTGCTAAGATAATTTTAAGAGTACAATTGTTTAGGAGGCCAAAAAGAATCCCTCTCGAATGTGACCTCTGGGGTCTTATTTATAGTGGTGTTCAGTGCTCCTTCCATTGATGGGCTATTGGGCCTATGGAAGTCTTTGCCGGTTGCTTTTTCCCTGAATTTTGGGTGCTTGCCTTTCGGCCACTCTTGGAGTGTCAGTCATGGTCCTTGGATGAAATTTGAGCCTTCGGCAATGGTTCTGAATATAGGCTCTCGGATATGAGTTCTCGGATGTAGGCCTCCGGTTTTATCGTGAATACTTAGAGAGGCTTGCTCTCGTATTGTATGTTGATATCTGCCGGTTCGAAGCCGCCACGGGTTTCGGTACTAAGTGAATTAGTACGGGTAGCCTGTATATCCACTTGGGTCTCGGTTAGCCTTTCGGTGAGGCTTTTGCGGTAGCCTGGATTCCCAGGGTATGGCTCCTGGTGTCTTTCCTGTTATTTGTGAATTCGTCCTCTCGGTATCCGTGCAGTAGGTGCTCCGGAAGTTGGTTTTGGATGGGCTTCACGTTTTTCCGGTTTAGTGCCTTCGATGCTTCCATCTTCAGGTATGTCGGCATTCGGGCCGGTCATTATTGAAGATTCCTTTGGCTTTGTTTATCGGGTTTATTGCTTCTGTCTTACTTGGCTTTAGAAGTTGGGTGGTTCCTCACATGGAGTCTTTCATTGAGCTGATACTATCGGAAGAGTCTTGTTGGATTAACCCTGGCGGATAGACCTTGTAGGTTATATCCCACCGTTCTTTATGATCTTCTCCCTTAGGGAGAGAGTAAAGGCTTCGGATGATGCGGCTTTTCGGATTATTTCTTCTTGTTCTTGTCCTTCATTCTAGCTACCACTTTCTATTGGGCCTCCTACGAGCCTTTGGTCATCCGATACCCCTTCACCGCCAGCTGACTCCGCTGTTGATTTTTGGTAGTAATAATTAAAATGAATCTTGACAAGCCTACAAGTTTGGATCTAAGCCTATGACTACTTATCATATCAGATCTGCCATTATTTGTATATCTAATTCACTGATTAGATCTCATCATGTGTGTTTATGATCATGTCACTATGCCTAATCAGTTCTATTATCACATGTTCATCAAATATGTTCCGATATGCCTATCTTGTCACTATGCCCAATTCTGTCACTATATGCTTATTAGTTGCTATGCCTATCTTGTTATTATGCTTATTTCTGTTCTCTTCCGTTTTTATTTTATAGCCAGGCTACCTTCGAGCCTAAGCATACCGCTGAAATATGCGAACGCGTGAAATTGGGAATGAGGGGAAAACATTAAAATGGGAATAACTTGTATTGGGAAATTTGGGGCATAACTTGGATTGAAAACATGAATAGGGATTTGGGGCATAAACCAAACTGTGATTAAAGACCTTAATTTGGGGCATATGGTACATGATGAATATGACTTGGGAAAGGGGCATGAAAACCTATAATGAGATAGGAATAATTGGTTAATAATGAAAATGCATAGATTTACAGTAATTAGAAACTGTAATCACGCTTAGACACGAGGTTAAATTACACTTGTGGTAGAAGTCTACCTGGACCCGACCGGCATATCCAGCGACCACAAGTGGTGAATCTAATTTGAGGGGTCTAAGTGCATAAACACGTAACATGCTAAAGACACGAGGTTAAGTCCGACTTGTGGAAGAAGTCTACCCGGACCCGCCCGACATATCCAGCATCCACAAGTGTAGCCTTAATGTTGGAGGTCTAGCGCATTGTAATCATAAATGAATAAATGGTAATGGACTTGTAATACTTATCATATTTGAATCCATAGGTACATGAACATGTTAACTTGAGTAGGGGTTAAGTAAACTTGCTTGAAACAGTGGGAGGGTTAAGTATATCTTGGGGTGATGGGTAATATTTATATATAGCCCACAAACTTAACCTGTTGGGGTTATGCAATCTTGTTACTCTAGTAGGGCATAACCTGTGGAAATCCTAGTAGTGGGGATGCAAGCCTAGGGGAAAGCTTGTATCATTTTGTGTGTGGGACCCATTTCAATCAGTAACCCATATATAGGTATCAAACGAGCACTCCGAACTAGGTCGGAGTCGGGGCACACTAACTGGGCTGATTGTAAGAGATCCAAAAGAGGGGACGGTGTGGGCGACACATTCCGACGGGGTCATATGGTGCATGGGTCCAGACTAGAGGAGGCTAAGACGCCGTTACATCGGTAGATATGGTTGTGCACATCCTTAAAATAAAGGGTTGCCACTTTAGGAAGAGATACATCCTACTATAGGGCCAGCACAGGGTATCTACGGAGTAGGGAGCCGATCGATTGGGGTTGTAATTATGGTACATCTAGTCTCGCTTGTTTAGGAGTCCGTTAGCATCCTTAGGGATAACACCGGTATGTTCAGTTAGGCTGCCTGTTATTGTATGAGTTAAATCTTCTCACTAGAAGTACACCTAAGTCTACCATCTTGTTGGGGATCATTTTTTCTATTATACTAGTAATGGTGCAGAGAAAGAAAAGTATTAGGGAAGCGTTATTTATTCTATCCTATTTACCTTGTCATACCTGCCTTGTATGCTGTTATCTCTCTCTCTCCAGTTCATATGTCTGTCATGATACTTATACTTATTTATATGCTAAAAGTAACTAGACTCGCCAGACTTATGCCTGACCTATTTTGTTCCCTCTTCTTTCTCTTTCGTTTCCCCCCAAGTTCTCAGGGTGGGAACACTCAAGCTTGATCAGGATTCTTCTTTCCTTCTGCTTGGAGCTTCTTAGATGTACTACTTGATTTCGTACCTTCTCTACTATGGCTGTGTTTTTGGGGAACATGCCCTTTTCATGTTTATTTTACTCTGACGATTTTAGTATAAGACAGAAGTTTTAAGTTGATGTACTGGGTTGTATGTATTTCAGACTTATGATGTAACTATGTTTTGAATAACGATCTTTTATGTTTAATAAAAGTTTTAAATTCCGCTACTATTTTATATCTGTCTTGTAATGTTTCAATTTATGTTTACCTATAACGCTTCATGAAATTTAATGCATTCTGATAAAGAGTGACATTAACAGACGTGGGGTGTCTAGTTGGTTTCAGATCTGAAGGTTACCAGATCGAATAAAAGATTTTGAAAATTGTTTTCAAAAAGGATTTAAAAAGAAAGCATTTTCAAAAGAAAAGTCTGTTTTGAAAAACATATTCCCCAAAGCCATATGTAATATCTTTCGATTCTCTGTTTGAATCCCTTTTTCCTTTTCTTTTCAACATGTCCGGGGAACCTAAAATTCCTAAGGGCGTTACGATACCAAGCTAGTTCCATAGGTATCTTGAGGCCACGGCGTCTACCGGTGACCAAATAGACGTTCCTCCCCCAGCTACATCCGTTGTTCCTCCTCCTCCATCGCATGCTAATAATTTCTCTAAGATACGCAAAGATTTATGTTCTATGGGTGGAAAGCCATTCCGAGGAACGGAAACTTTTGTAGAGGCAAGGAATTGGCTTAAAGAGATGGAGGATTTGTTTGGAATTTTCAAGGTTTATGATCGTAGAAAGATTCAGTTGGCCGCTTGGCTACTAAAAGATGAGGCTTTATTCTGGTGGGAAGTGACGCAAGCAGGGCTTCCATTAGAGACTTGGGATTATTTCCGCAGAGATTCGAAATGAAGTTTCTTTCTCAAGCTGAGAAAAGTATGCAAATGGAAAGGTTTTTAGCACTCAAGCAAGGAGGCATGACTGTCAAAGAGTATGTTAACAAGTTCAATCAGCTGGCGAGGTTTGGGTTGGAGCTAGTAGATACCCCGCATAAGAAAGCTTTAAGGTTTTCTAGAGGATTGAATGAACCCCTCCATGGGTTAGCTATGTCCCATATTTCGATGGGAGAAACTTTTAAGAAGCTTGTTGATATGGCATTGATGCATGAGGAAGATAAAGGTGAAAAGAAAGAAGCTAAGGTTGAGGAAACATAAAATAAGAAAGTGTGGCCCAAGAAAGGGCAACAACAACAACAAAAGAAGGGTGAAAAGGACGACAATGCTAGAGATAGGAGGAAGTGCCATAATTGTGGACGCGAGGGTCACTTGATCAAGGACTGCAAAAGAAAGAAGAATACTTGCTTCAATTGTGAAGAGGTCGGACACTTTTCTAAGGAGTGCCCGAAGAAGCAAGGACAAGGTCAAAGGGTAGGATCTTCAGGAGGGGAGGTGCATGCCCTCGTGGCCAGTGCGTCAGATAGAGGTAGGAAAGTTTTCGTTGAAGGTTTGATTTCTCTTTTCAATCATCCTATTAGAGCTCTTTTCGATTCTGACGCTTCACATTCATTTATATCAGATTCTGTGGTTGAGTCTCTGTACCTTAGTACTAGTGTAATTATGGATCCCGTTGTTGTCTCAAACTCTATTGGCGGTACCGCTCATCTGTTTATGATTTGTTGGGGTTTGAGAATATCTGTGTTAGGCGTCGAGTTTGAGTGCGATGCATATGTGCTTGGTTTCATGGGCTATGGTTTGATTCTATGGATGGATTGGCTAGCCATGTATGGTGCCATTCTAGATTGTGAGAGGAGGGTTGTTAAACTTTTGACTTGCCATGGGAGGACCCTCGAGATTTCTTGTGACCCTAAGGGGTCTGTCATGCTTAGTTTCCTAGAGTCACTTAATGCATCTATCGATGATCTCCGATCTGTAACAGTAGTCTGTGAGTATCCTGATGTTTTTGAGGAGGTTCGGGGTTTATCTCCGAGGCGCAAGATTGATTTCCGCATATACTTGGTAGACAATGCAATGCCAGTTGCACTGCTTGTGCACCACATGACTCCAAGAGAAAGAAGGGAGCTCAGCAAGCAAGTAGGGGAGCTACTTGAGAAAGTGTTAATTAGGCGAAGCATGTCTGAATAGGGTGCTCCAGTAATATTTGCAACTAAGGCGGATGGTTCGCTTCACTTATGTATGGATTATAGAGAGTTGAAAAAACTCACTAAAAAGAACAAGCACCCACTCCCGAGGATAGATGGTCTGTTTGACCAGCTTGTTGGTGCATCAGTTTTCTGTCAGTCAGACTTGGCCATGGGATTTCATCAGTTGAGGTGGCCGAGGACAGTATAGATAAGACCGCTTTTGGAACTCCAGATGGTTTCTTCGAGTGGCTCGTTATGCCTTTTGGTTTGACAAATGTACCCGCATTTTTTGTTGATCTGATGAGTAGGGTGTTTCGGGAGTTTCTAAATAAGTTCGTTGTGGTCTTTGTTGATGACATCTTGATTTTCTCGAAGAGCGAGGAAGAGCATGCCCGACATTAAGGGAGGTTTTGAAAACTCTCCGTGCGCACCAGCTTAAGGAAAAATTCTCCAAATGTCATTTTTGGAGAAGAGAAGTAAGATTCCTAGGGCATGTAATCTCTAAAGAGGGGATGGCAGTGGATCCCACGAAGGTAGTTGCAGTTCAAAATTGGCAGATCCCAAAGAATGCAACGGAGGTGAGAAGTTTTCTTGGTTTAGCGGACTATTATAGGAAGTTCATTAAAGACTTCGCAAAGATATCAGCCCCATCCACCAGATTGACGAAGAAGAATCTGATATTTTCTTGGGATGTAGATTGTGACGATGTTTTTCAGTGATTAAAGAGGGCTCTGACAACAGCCCCAGTCTTGACCTTGCCCGATGGGAACAAAGTGTTCACAGTATACACTGATGCATGTGGTACAGGGCTTGGTGCAGTTCTGATGCAAGAGGGAAGGGTTGTAAGTTATGGAGGCAGACAGCTAAGAATTCATGAGAAGAACTACCCTGCTCATGACTTAGAGCTAGCTTCCATAGTATTTGCACTTAAGACTTGGCGCCATTATTTACTTGGAGAGAAGTTTGAGTTGTATATTGATCATAAATCTCTCAAGTACGTGTTCTCGCAGAAGGATCTTAATTTAAGGCAACAAAGATGGATGGATTTCCTAGCGTCCTATGACTTTGAGATTGCTTATACCCCTGGGAAGGGTAATGTGGTGACAGATGCATTGAGTAGGCAGAGGATGACCTTGAGTCCTCTGTTTATGGAGAGGAAAAGCTTGGAGTTTATATCGACTTTTGATTTTAGACCCTCCACCAAGTTTATACCTGGTTTATTGGCATCACTTGAGGTGTGACCTACTCTTTTGGATCAGATAGCAACTTCGCAGCGAGAGGATCCATAGATTTCAGACATCTTGGATAGGCTCAGTAGATGGGAGACTTCTAGTCACCTCGATAGATACTCCACATATGATACAGGGTGGTTGCGACGAGATGGAAGGCTCTGTGTTCCCCGATTTGGGAGTTTGTTGAAGACAGTCCTTGAGGAAGCTCATCATTCTAAGATGACTATTCATCCAGGCAATGATAAGATGTATAGAAATATGAAGAGGGTTTTCTTTTGGGCTGGGATAAAGAAAGATATGGTGTAGATTGTTTCTCGATGTTTGGTTTTCCATCAAGTCAAAGTTGAGCAAAGGAAGCCCGGTGGTTTACTTCATCCTTTGGAGGTCCCATAGTGGAAGTGGGAGAGTGTCTCGATGGATTTCACTGACGGTTTTCCTCGATCAAGGAAATGCAGCACCAGCTTTTGGGTTATAGTGGACAGACTTTCTACGTGCGCTCATTTCATTCCAGTTAAGAGTAAGAGGACGAAATCATGGTTGATAGCAGTCTATGTTCGTAAGATAGTCCATCTTCATGGAGTACCTTCCAGTATCGTAAGTGATCATGACCTCATTTTCACTAGTGAATTTTGGAGGAGCTTGCAAGAAGCATTAGGTACACAGTTGTGTTTGAGCACCGCTTATCATCCTCAAATCGATGGACAAACAAAAAGGGTGAATATAGTTCTTAAGGATCTTTAAAGGCTGTGTATCCTAGACTTCAAAGGGACTTGGTAAGAGCATATTCCTTTAGTATAGTTCGCTTACAACAATAGTTATCAAGCTAGTATTGGCATGGCACCCTTTGAAGCATTATACGGATGACCCTGTAGATCACCGACTTGTTAGTGGGAATCTACAGAAAGACTTCTACTTGGATCAGATATGGTTAGAGAAACTTCAGAAAAGATCGATCTGATTGGACGGTGAATGAAGACAGCTCAGGATAGGCAGAAGTCCTATGTAGATAAGAGAAGTACTAACATCGAGTTTAAGGTGGGAGACATGGTTTTCATTAAGGTACCACCTTTGAGGAATGTGGTTCGCTTTGGATCTGTAGGGAAATTGGCACCAATATTTGTAGGGCCCTTTCCCATAATAGAAAGGATTGGCCAAATGGCATATAGAGTAAAGCTACCAGAGAGACGGTCCGGAGTTCATGATGTTTTTCATGTTTCCCATTTACGGAAGTGTTTGCATGATACTGCAGAAGTAGTTGAGCTGAGTATGCTTGAGGAAGTAGAGGTAGAAAGGGAGGCGACAGTTAGATGAGTTCCTACTCGTATTCTTGGATCGGAGGTTAAGAAGCTATGCAACAGAGAGGTCAAGTTGATGAAAGTTCAGTGAGGAGATAAACAAGAGGATGTAACTTGGGATACTGAAGACAAGATTCGCGCTTCATACCCTTTTCTTTTCAAGGGTATGTTCTTTACTTCCTTTCCAAAGCTTTTATTCATACTTGTTTCTATCGTTTAAGTATATCCTATCGATCAAACCTTCGACCTTTAGGAAGGAAAACCACGGATGTAAACATGTATTTGAGACATGTTATGTTTGATGGATGCAAGTGGATACAAGTGGTTGCTCGTGGATGCATATACACACACATTAGGCACTAGATCGGCTCATTCACTCTCATACTGCATATAAATGTGTGTGCATTTTTCTTCTTTTTATGGATGAAAATGGGTGTATCATCATATGGATGTTGCATTTGGATGAATGACTACGCACACAAATTGAACCTGCATGTTATAATAGGATTATTTACATACATATTGGATTCATGGCACTAACATATATTGCATTAAGGAGGTCGACTGAATCAGTAGACTGCATGACCTTTCACATTAGCATTGGGACATATATACACACCTTTGCTTGTTTTCATATAAGCATTGGAAATCTTTTAAGGACAGTGGATGCCTGTGATTGGTGGATGAGTAGATGGATGATGGATGTTAGGATATACATACTTCTTAACTTGGAGATTTCGGGGACGAAATCCTTTGAGTAGGGAAGAATGTAACACCCCATAATTTTATAACACATTAAGATGATACACTAAGGAATACTTAATTAAATATTGGGAATTAAGTGAAACAGACTGCGCCATTGCTTTCATCTCGGAATTCTGCTTAAGATAGACTCCGAGTTTGCGTAAAACAGACATCGTATGAAGAAGTTATTAAGGTCTGAAGTTTGTATACACATACGATATATATACACACACACATGCACATAACCAAGTCAAAACTGTTCAAAATAATTCAAAATCCAGAAGCGGGAAGTTTGGAGGGGAAATCGACCCGTTGAGGGTCGACATACCCTAGGGGTGTCGACCCATGGGTCGACACCATAAGGGGGTGTCGACACCCATGTCGATACCCCCCAGATCCGGGCGAAATTTATTTTAGTGAATGTGGACTGAATTATTGGCTTGATTCGTTGACATTAGGCTATAAATAGGGCCCTATACCCATTGTTTTATTCATCTAAATCAATGGCGACAATGAGGTTCTTCCCTAACTCAATCTAATTTGGCCTATTCTTCTTCAGCAATCAAGTTATTCATATTCAAAGATTTGTGCTACAACATCTGCGATTAATTCTTTGTTCTTTTACATCCAATCACAGTGTGTCTATGTTATTTTTAGATAGAAGTAATTAAAATGAACCTTGACATGCCTATAAGTTTGGATCTAAGCCTATGACTATTTATCATATCAGATCTACCATTATTTGTATATCTAATTCACTGATTAGATCTCATCATGTCTATTTATGATCATGTCACTATGCCTAATCAGTTCTATTATCACATGTCCATCAGATCTGTTCCTATATGCCTATCTTATCACTATGCCCAATTCTGTCACTATATGCTTATTAGTTGCTATGCCTATCTTGTTATTATGCTTATTTTTGTTCTCTTCCTTTCTTCTTTTCCCTTTCTATTTTATAGCCAGGCTACCTTCGTGCCTAGGCATACCGCTGAAATATGTGAATGCGTGAAATTGGGAATGAGCGGAAAACGTTAAAGTCGGGGAATAACTTGTATTGAGAAATTTGGGGCATAACTTGGATTGAAAACATGAATATGGATTTGGGGAATAAACCAAACTATGATTAAAGACCTTAATTTGGGGCATATGTTACATGATGAATATGACTTGGGAAATGGGCATGAAAACCTATAATGAGACAGGAATAATTGGTTAATAATGAAAATGCCTAGATTTACAGTAATTAGAAATTGTAACCGAGCTTAGACACGAGGTTAGATTACACTTGTGGTAGAAGTCTGCCCAGACCAGACCGGCATATCCAACGACCACCAGTGGTGAATCTAATGTAAGGGGTCTAAGTGCATAAACACGTAATGTGCTAAAGACACGAGGTTAAGTTCGACTTGTGGAAGAAGTCTACCCATACCCGCCCGACGTATCCAATATCCACAAATTGTAGGTTTAATATGGGAGGTCTAGCGCATTATAACCATAAATGAATAAATGGTAATGAACTTGTAATACTTTACCTGTTTGAATCCATATGTACATGAACGTGTTAACTTGAGTAGCGGTTAAGTAAACTTGCTTGAAACAGTGGGATGGTTAAGTATATCTTGGTGTGGTTGGTAATATTTATATATCGGCCCACAAACTTAACATGTTGGGTTATGCAATCTTATTACTTTGGTAGGGCATAATCTGTGGAAATCCTAGTAGTGGGGATGCAAGCCTAAGGGGACGGTGTGGGCGGCACATTCCGACGGGGTCATGTACGTGCATGGGTCCAGAATAGAGGAGGCTAAGATGTCGTTACATCGGTAGATATGGTTGTGCACAACCTGAAATTAAAGAGTTGCCACTTTAAGAAGAGATACATCCTACTATGGGGCCAGCACAGGGTATCTACGGAGTAGGGAGCCGATCGATTGAGATAGTAATTATGGTACATCTAGTCTCGCTAGTTTAGGAGCCCGTTAGTATCCTTAGGGATAACACCGGTATGTTCAGTTGGGCTGCCTATTATTGTATGGGGTAAAATCTCTCACTAGAAGTATGCCTAAGTCTACTATCTTGTTGGGGATCATCTTGTCTAGTATACTAGTAATGGTGTAGAGAAAGAAAAGTGTTAGGAAATCGTTATTTATTCTATCCTGTTTACCTTGTCATACCTGCCTTGTATGCTGTTATCTCTCTCTCTCTCTCCAGTTTATATGCCTGTCATGATGCTTTTACTTATTTATATGCTAAAAGTAACTGGACTTGCCAGACTTATGTCTGACCTATTTTGTTTCCTCTTCTTTCTCTTCCGTCCCCCCTCCCCCGCGGTTCTCAGTGTGGGAATGCTCAAGCTTGATTATGGTTCTTCTTTCCTTCTACTTGGAGCTACTTAGATGTACTGCTTGATTTTGTACCTTCTCTAATATGACTATGTTTTTGGGGATTATGCTCTTTTCATGTTTATTGTACTCTGATGATTTTAGTACAAGACAAAAGTTTTTAGTTGATGTACTGGGTTTTATGTATTTCAGACTTATGATATACTATGTTTTGAACCACGATGTTTTCTGTTTAATAAAAGTTTTGAATTCTGCTGCTATTTTATATCTGTCTTGTATTGTTTCTGTTTTTGTTTACCTGTAACGCTTCACGAAACTTAATACATTCTGATAAAGAGTGACATTAACGGACGTGGAGTGTCACAAATTGTTTTGGAAATTGTGATATATTTTGTTTCATGCATATGCGCTATTGATATTGATATCATTAACATGTCCATGTCCAACCGTTAGAGATCGATGCTATAGATGATTGCAATATCTGTAACGCTTATTTTTTGGTCTCAAAATAAAGGGCGTTACAGTTTCTATCTTTTCCCGTATCTCTATTGGCCAAACATTGGAAAGAGATGCCTTGGTTTTTCTCTCCATTTGCAGCTCGTTTTGTTGAATGTTGGAAATAGATATGTTGGCGTATATGCGTCGAACGCCAATGTATTATCATCTTACTGTCCTACAAAATCATCTTCTCTCCTTTCATCTCCTTCATATTATTAGTCCCCTCTCTTCTTGTCTCTACTTGCATATTTTATCGTTTTCCAGCAATATCTAATTCGAAAAATAATTTCGATTATGGAGATGTATGATATTTTACCGTTATATCAATGCATCTATGTAGAAGAATGAATGATATCACTTATATTCATATGATATAGTATACCAGTTTAACTTGGTAAATGACAGTTAAGAACGTTATCAATGAATTTTCCGGATGAATAGGTTATGTTTTCTCTTGCTATTCGATAAGCTACAAAATTATGATATAATTATAAAGGATGGATTTGCATCAGAGAAGTAGTGGTCATATTCATATAACCATAGGCTGCTATAACACTCTCAAATCGACAAATAAGAGAAAATTTTCAAAGGTTCGGTAGCACAAGTTTTGTTTGTTTTCACATATCTTTAGAATTTGTACAATTACTTTCTAAAGATATTATCAAGGCGTATTTTCATCAATTTAATACTGTGGTAGATCATATTAAAACTCTAAAATGCTAATATATATTTTAGAAACTGAACTTTTGCTATAGATTATATATACACAACGACACACTTACATGTATATCTGGTTACTCCATACATTGGATGGCCTGTTTTACTGTATCTAATATCTTAGCAACATACTCATTGAATTTAAAATACAATTATGGCGATTCGGATTTTATGGTATATGATGATGATTTTGATCTTATTTAAGATAAGTATTAAGAGGGGATTTTATAGTACGAGAACTGAACCGAATAGAGAAAGTGAACATGCATAATGATACGTAGACCATGAATGTTAAAATTCAAAATATCATAAGAGATCAAATTATTGCAGCTTGACTGCATTGAAATATTATATAACTTTATGTGTACTTAGAAATATTATATAACTAGCTTGTGTTTAACTTGATTTTTTGTGTTGTTCTTTCATTTTATTTGGACGCATCTTGAAAATAAAAATAATTAGTTAACTATAAATCGATTAGACTAAATGGAAAATTTGGCATGCATCCTTACGGTAGCATCAAGTCTCTTTAGATTTTATTTATACAAATTACATTACTATTTTTGCCGAAATGTGAAATTCACCAAAGTACTTAGATAATTTTATGAAGCTTAACGTACATGTTTAAGATATGCGTCCACAAATCATAGTGACTATAATTCATATCAGACTAGATGTTTTAATTTTAAAAACAAGAAAAGCAAAGTAAGAAATAAATTAAAAATTATGAAAAATAAAGTTTAAATGCCGATGTGAATCATATAAATTTAGGATAAAAGGTATGCTTTCGATTTTTCACTAAAATAAAAATGCAATTTAAATATCCTACTAAAGTATTTTCTAATAGCAGCAGCGAAATGACAGTCTTTCTATATCAACTTCTGCTTGGTGTGTGTGACCGAAACGTAATAAAAAGATGCTAACAAAAATTACAAAATGGAAATTATTTCTGCAAGCAAATCAAAAGCCTTATAAATATCTGAATGAGAAAATCTGATTATTCTAATTTTAACCTTCTCCCAAATGTTATCATAAGTGAGACATGAGATTAAGAATGTATCAGCCGCAGGGTTTATTGTATTTCTTAATCACTGACAAAAATATGTTTTCTTCGATTAAGTACAATTCGAATCATGTATTAATCTATATCCTTTTGAATCTACACCTTTTTTCTTTAGAAACAGAATCAGTTGGATGGTATTAGGGTGTGTACTTGGCGATGACGAGTAGTTGAAATAAATGAGTTGACCGAGCGGTTAATCGAGCTGTTAAAATTGAGTGAGTGGATAATGTGTTTGTTAGGACTGCCTCGCGTGTTAGGGTAGACACGTAACATCAGAGATTCCTTTTGTTATAAGGATGTGTGTGCCAACTCATATGCGTGTGCCCTATGTGGAAGGAAATTGGCTTTATTCCGACCATCGTTACATAGCAGTGACATCAAAACCAGGTTACAGACTAGGCCATGTAAGCAAGACAGTGCTCTCAAAAGATACTCGTAAGATGCGAGTCAAAGGGGGAGACTGTTAGGATTTCCACACATGCTGTTAAGGTAGAAATGATGTCCTGAATAAATAGTCCCACATTACGGGATAAACCGAAGGAGTGGTGTATAAATATGAGTTCGTAGGCACATAACATTAGAGATTCCTTTTGTTACAAGGATGTGTGTGCCAACTCATATGCGTGTACCCAATGTGGAAGGAAGGGTGAGCTTTGTTCCGACCATCATTACATAATAGTGATATCAGAGTCGAAAGTTACAGTCTGGACCATGCAGGCAAGGCAGTACTCTCAAAATACTTGAAGGGAATGAGAATCAAGTAGGAGATTGTTAGGATTGTCTCGTATGTTGTTAAGGAGGAGTGACGGGTTTGAATAAAAAGTCCCATATTACGAAATAAATTAAAGGTGTAGAGTAGAAATATGAGTTGGTAGGCACGTAACATCAGGGATTCCTTTTGTTATAAGGATGTATGTGTCAACTCATATGCGTGTGCCATATGTAGGAGGAGGGCGAGCTTTGTTCCGACAGTCGTTACATAACAGTCTCTTTGTGACTCTGAGCGGCGAATTAAATAGTAAAGTGAGCACAATATTAATCGGTTGTATGTATTTGTTTGTAACGGTAAAACTAGTAGAAAATGCAAATTTTCTCATTCTCTTCTTCATCGTCGCTTGTGAGGATATGAGTAAATCATCTTTTCGTTTGCATTGTGCTATATTCTAATTGAAGCCTGGATTTTGATTTAGTAGTAGGAAAGAATAAATTTGAGGGTTTTAATATTAAGAAATACATTAAACAAACTTTATCTCGAAAAAACCAAATATTAATGATTGAAACCGATAAATATTACTAACTGATAGAAACACATAGATAAGAGAAATGTAGATATATAAATAATAGAAATGCAAAGACACCGATAACTGCTTAAAATATTTATACATGTCTATTATGTCATTCGTAATTAATACATCCCTTATCAAATTATGACATCGTGTGCAATCCCTTCCCACCCAGTCATCACATATGTAAATTGTAAATCGAATGAGCAAACTGTTTAGATATTTGGATACTAGCATATCCTTTTCGTCCAATATAAGGAACAACTATAACTGAAGGTAAGTGCGTTATTACATAAGTACTATTTATAACGCCTATGCAACCTGACCTTTGAAACATTTGGAATTCTAATTATTACCGTTGACATCTAACTCGTTAAGTTAAACACAACTTTGTTTCAGTTGTGTTTTTGTAACGACCTGTCCCTTCAACCGCTTCAAGTAAATTATCAAACCAACTTAAACTGTTTGGAATCAACATAATGTTATTGCTTATGAAGTTAGAATATAAATCATCATAAAATCACAGACATTGAACACAAAACATCTCACATCGAAATTAAAATTTATACAACAATACATAATCTTTAAATTTACACGATATAAGAGTACAAAATAAATACAGATATAACGGAAAACAGAATACAGAAATATATGAATAAATGTCTGAAAAAAATATAAGGAATAAATTGATAAATGACTAAACTCCAGCGATTTTCAAGCTTTAACACGTGAATCTCCAGAGCTGAAATATGCAGGCTGACCCAAGCATTTTGCAAGGTAAAACAAAACAAAATACTGGAGTCAGGATTAACATTCTCATATAAGTGAATCAACTCAAGTGAAATGTTTAACAAAATGCATTAGTAACTTAAAGGATATTTGGGATTTCCATCCCTTAAGGATCCGTGAATGTAACAACCCGGAAAATCTGAGCCAATTAAAAATTTTTATTTTGGCAATTTTGAAGAATTTTGAATATTTAAAATGAATTATTTTAAATAATAACGACGAGAAATTTATTTTGAATAGAATTAGAACGCATATATTTATTTGAATCGAAGTTAGAATATAAATATTTATTTATTATCATAAAAGGAATTGGAAATGGCGCTGTAGTTCGAAAATTCGGTTTCAAATTTCAAATGAATGTACAGGATTCAAAATAAACCGGATTTTAGCGAAACCAAAAATATTAGAATCTATTTGGGAATATCTTTCCAACGAATCCAAAAAATTGAAATTTCATAGCGGGAATAAACTGTTATGCCTAGTTGAAAATTCTGAATAGTCGCGATGGAATTTTAGGCCCTTAAAAATGGGAATTTTGCAAACGACCTCCGTTTTCGACGAAACCACTTTTGTTGGGTCCGGGATGTCAAGTTATTGCTAGATTCCAAAATTCATGATTTTTCGAATCAATATGTGAGCGTGACGAAGTAAAACGTGTTTTGACAGTTTCAGTCAATTTGGATCGACCAGAAAATGGCCATTTTTCGAACAGTCTCCAAATTTAACGAAATTAGTTTTGTTAGGACCGTATCGTCAATACGAAGCTAGAAAATATTTTTTGGGAATTTTTAGAGCCCACATGTGGCCCCGGTAAATAGAAATGTGCGTTCAAATTCAATATATAGATTTATATTTTGATTTTGACGCAAAATTGATCGAAACGACTGAACTGGCTTACGAAATATATCTCATTGTGTCCAAAATGGGGGTAATTAGCTAGGGGCGGTAGTCATTGGGTTTGATTCAGAGTTCGTGATATAAAACAAGCAAAATTTGAATAAAATAGAATTAAATAATATATGTAACCTTTTATACCCTAACCTTAGTCAACCCTCTCCCTTTACCCCCGATTCATTTCGGATCTAGGAAATAAATAAATAAACAAAAAAACACGATTCCCTCCAACCCTTCAGCCTCTGCCATCATCATCGTCGCCCCCCCCCCCCACCAAGGTGGCACCGCCGCTGGTGAACCCCCTCCTCCACAACCCCTCCTTCTTTCTCCCCTTCCTATTCCAAGCCCTAGCAGGAAACCGCCAAGACCCGCCACATCTGGCCGTCGCCGCCTGTCAGACCTCCCAGCCACCTCCTTACAGCCTGCACCGCCACTGAGCAGCCATCCCCGACCAGCGAACTCCCCTTCCCCCCCCCCCCCCCAACATTTCGAACTGTAAGTTTTTGCTCATTTTTATTTATTAATTTAAAATTCAGTTTTATATATACACATAGTGACGAAACAAAGGAGACTGTTAATAAGATAAAAATGAGACTTTTTATATGGTAAAACATTTAATTTTTGTTTAAGAAAACATTTGATTTTTGTTTAAGAAAACATTCGATTTTTGTTTAAGAAAACATTCGATTTTTGTTTAAGAAAATATTTGATTTTTGTTTAAGAAAAGATTCGATTTTTGTTTAAGAAAAGATTCGATTTTTAGTTGTATAAAAATTCGATTTTTATATAAATGGCTTCATAATATAAAAGTTCGATTTTTATAATTGTAGAGTATTAAAAATATGATTTTTATAATTGTAGAGTATTAAAATTTTGATTTTTATGTTGAAAGCGAAGTTATAAAAATACGATTTATATATATATGGAACGTTAATAAACATATGATCTTTATTATGAAGTTAGATTTATAAAAATAGAATTTCTATTATGAAGATTAGCGAAGTAAAAATGAGATTTTTACACATAGGATTTTAAAATAAAAATTCGATTTATTTATATATATAAAGTAGAGATAAAAATCCGATTTTTATATGTATAGCGTTGTATTAAAAATGTGATTTTTAATATAGAAACCGTGTGAAACAGACTGCGATGGAACCGGCTGAAAGCGAATGGAATCCAAACCGTTCAGAAATAAAGAATGACGGAGTGGATCCTAAAGGTGAGAACTCCTCACCATATTTTCTTATACAGTTATTTATTTTATAATTGCATATATGAACCATTCCCCGTCATCCACAGACCATGAACGACTTGTTTGATTGTTTGGTTTGGATGATTAGATTATTTGGTTGTTTGGTTGAACGAATGGATTAGAATTTGGTTTGCGTATGACGTGCGCCGTTATTAGGCGAGGGATAAGGCTAGACCTTATCCCGGTTCTAGTATCGCGCCGTTATACCGCCAAAATTTTCTAAAATAAGTTAGAAGTAGAACAATAAAAATATCATTTTTATTGTGTAAAAGAACTGAATAAATATTTTATCGTTAAAAATATAATTTTTAACAAGTGTATGAAATAAAATAAATATTCATTTACAAATCAGACGATTTGTTTATGTACACTGATTTGACTGATATAGATTGGGACGATAAATTTAACACGTCGCCCAACTGCACAAATAAAATCTGTGTTTGTGGATTGAAACCCCTTACGGGTATTAGGATGATATTTGATGTACACTAATCCCAACTGTTTAGTTGTATGTCAATCGATTGATTGACAGACTGTTGTAGGCGTCATATATTTATGTTTAATGCTTACGCAGTGTAGAATGCACTCTGGATGATGGTTGATTGTTTATCATGGTTGTTATATACATATGTTGTAGGAAATTCATATAATCAACATTATATGGTAATCGACTGTGTCTGATTCCAGTTCAGAAAGAATGAATATTTTAAAATAATGAATATTTTAAAAGAACGAATATGTAAAAATAATATTCAGAAAAGAATCAAAATTTGATTTTGATGTCCGATTTGGGATGGACACGAATATATTTAAATATATAAAGCCGTGTTGATTAGATTAACGTCATTTTGACGCGGACGATATTTATATCGATTATATTCATTTTTATAATGAATATAGAAAAGGAAATGATTTCAAAATCTAACATTTTGAAAATATTATCATTTATATATTAATGATATGGAATATTCAATTTTGATTTAAAATTGAATATGAAGTTGAAATTGTTTTGAAAACGAATTTAAAACAATTTATAAAATACGTTTTGAATTGAAATTGATGAAGTATATATAATATATATTATATTTATATATATATTTAATGGCCTGGATAGAACGCGCCGCGTTGCGGTAGTTCGCGAATTTCGACCATTGACTTCATATGGACATTACGGGAGATCCGACCGTCGGATTCTCCTGAAACCGGGACCGTTGGGTTCGTATCGAAAAGAGCTTTCTAACGAATATGAGAAATTTGAAATTAATGGTTGGATTTGGAATTATGTCCAAATAAAATTTGGAAAAGGTCGTTGTAAGTGCAGTTCGATGACCGTTTATGGAAATCGACTGTACGGGCCTTGATAAAATTATTAAAAATATCAATAATTTGTGTAAAATCATAATAAATGATTTGGAAAGAATTGGGATGAAAAATCCCATATTTGAAAAGTTAAAAATATAATTTTATCCAAATGAACTAGTTATGAACTAGAATTATAATCCAATATTTTTAAATAAATAAATTGGATTTGAAATGGTTTTAAAAATAATCGGAATTTCCAAGATATGAATTGGAATGGATTTGAATCGAAATTATCTTCGGAGTATTTCGATATTGGATTTCGTGATTATACGGACATTGTGGAGGAATTTGGAAGATATATATATCGTTATTCCAATACGATATTTGTTGATTTCAAAATTTGATATTGAATATAAGCCGATGTATTTTCTATTCAAAGCCTTGTATTTAATATCAAAAGTGATTTTGGGTTTGTCGTGAATGGTATCTTCATTAACACTGTTCTTGAACCCAGTTGAGAAAAGATTAAATCTTTTTATTTAGATGTAATGAAGTATACCAATTAATTAATATTTAATTGGAATTGAATTGAAATTGATTTTTGGGTTTATCGTGAATGGTGTTTTAAATAACACATGTTCTTTAACCCGATTAACAATGGAATGAGAATTTGGGTTGTCGTGAATGGTATCTTTAATAATACTGTTCTTAGACCCAATGGAGTTAAGAAAATTAGAAACTAACTAAAGATTAGTTAAGTTGAATGGTTTCCTGAGTATTGATCTGATGTTGGTTTCGGCCTTCGGGGTTAATACTTAGGGAATTGTTCACTTGCTAATTTACGGTTAGAGGCTGATGGAATGGAATGTGATTTTGGGTATATCGTGAACCGTGTTTTAAATGACATTGGTTCTTTAACCAGTTAAAGACAGGATATGATTTCCCAAGTTAAATAATCATTAATATTGATTTTTGTGAAGATTAAAACCAAGTGGAGCTTTAATGAATCTTTAATTAGATTGAAATGATCGAGAATGGAGTATCACCAGTTCTGCTCCAAGCGATAGTCAGATCTTTAATTAGATTTGAATGTGAAATGGTAATTAATTTTACCGATAACACCGTGGGGTTAGATATGGAGTACTATCAGTTTTGCTCCATGGGATGAATAGGTTGGGATTGGGAAATTAAACAAATAATTACTTCGGTAAGGGTCGCTAATCCTGACTAATTTGGAAAACCTTAACATGGTTTGAAATTATATCCAAAAGAAGATCAAAGAATAAATTTAAAGAATTTATCTTTGATAAAATTAATGGGAACTGTAACAACCCGGAAATTCTGAGCCAATTTAAAAATTTTATTTTGGCAATTTTAATGAATTTTGAATTTTTAAAATGAATTATTTTAAATAATGACGACGAGAAATTTATTTTGAATAGAATCTGAACGTATATATTTATTTAAATCATCGTTAGAATATAAATAATTATTTTTAATTATAAAAGGAATTGAAAATGGCACGGTAGTTCGAAAATTAGATTTCAAACTTCAAATTAGTGTACAGGATTCAAAATAAACCGGATTTTAGCGAAACCAAAAATATTAGAATATATTTGAGAATATCTTTCCAACGAATCTGAAAAATCAAAATTTTATAGCGGGAATCAAAAGTTACGTCCAGTTGAAAATTCAGAATAGTCGCTATGGAATTCTAGCCCTTAAAAATGGAAATTTTGCAAACGACCTCGGTTTTCGGCGAAACCACTTTTGTTGGATCCGGGATGTCAAATTATTGCAAGATTCCAATTTGCATAATTTTCTGAATCAATATGTGAGCGTGGCGAAGTTAAACGTGTTTTAACAGTTTCAGTCAATTTCGATCGACTAGAAAATGGCCATTTTTCAAACGGTGTCAGAATTTTTAGAGTCTACATGTGGCCCCGGTAAATTGAAATGTATGTTTGAATTGAATATATATAGATTTATGTTTTAATTTTAGCGGAAACTGATCGAAACAATGGAATTGACTTGCGAAACATATCCCATTGTATTCGGAATGGGGGTAATTAGACAGGGACGACAGTCGGTGGGTTCGATTTCGAGTTCGAAATAAAAAGTTACTTTATGGGATTAATAAATAAATAAAATAGTTAAACTATATAATTCCCTAATCCCCTTTTCCCTCTTCCCAAATCAGTCAACGATGAGAACAAAATTAAAAAAAACCCGTCATCTGCTCGTCGATCCCCTCCCCCTCTGGCCATCGCCCCCCCAATGGCCATCACCCGCCTCCTCAACGCGCCGCCCTCCCCTCCTCATATTCTCTCCTTTCTCCTCCTCGCGTCAGCCCCCTTCGATTTGACCTAGCCTCTACCCCTTTTTCCCCAATCGAAGCCCCTCCCTCCGACGTGCTGAACTGCCTCCACCATGCCGCCACCACTTGCTGCGATCCCCCCTCTGAGCAACGCCAACACCAGTGCGGAAAACTCCCCCTCTCCGTTCAACAAAAAGCAAAAACCCCTCCCTTCTTCGATCAATGTAAGCTTCTTTCTGATTTTGTTTTTAGCTTATTAAAATATGTTTGTTTTATATAAAACATAATTTTAAAATTCAGTTTTATTTTTATTTGCTAATGATTAAAAAGTTTTGATTTTTATCCTTAGAAAGATATGATTTTTCATATATGAATAACGGTAAAAATATGATTTTTATCGTATTAATGTTATGAATGAAATCAGGACAAAGATTGAATTTTAAAAAAAATAAAAGATTGAATTTTTATAAGGAAGGAAGGTTGAATTTTAAAAAAAGAAGAAGAAAGAATCGATTTTTATAGAAACAAAGAATGAGATTTTTATTTATATGAGAATATAAAAAATACGATTTTTATATGTGTTGCAGAGAAATAAAAATTCGATTTTTATATGAGTAGCGGATTAAAAATAGAATTTTTATATAATAGGAAGTATAAAAATATGATTTTTACTTATGTAGAGTATAAAAATATGGTTTTTATATTTTTAAAATAATAAAAATGTGATTTTTATTTAATTAGAGTAATAAAAATATGATCTTTGATATATAGAAGTGATATAAAAGTGTGATTTTTGAATACATGATCATCATAATAAAAAGATGATTTTAATAAGCAACTGCATGAAACAGATAACGATGGATCTGACTGAAATCAAATCGGAATCCTAACCGTTCAGAAATATAGAATGGCAGAGTGGATCCCAAAGGTGAGAACTTCTCACTTTTAATTCTATTTTCTAGTTGAAATATATACTAGGATGCAGACGGTGCTTAGCAGCACCCGACACCCGTCGTCCACAGACCATGGATGACTTGTATGCTTGTTTGTTTGATTTTGTTGTGAAAGTTGATTGTGTGATGTGGAATGAATAAATATTTTATAGTTAAAAATATAATTTTTAACGTGTATATGAAATAAAATAAATACTCATTTACAAATCGAACGATTTGTTTATGTACACTGATTTTACTGATATTGATTTGGACGATCAATTTTACACATCGCCCAACTACACAAATAATATTCAGTGTTTGTTGATTGGAAACCCCACATGGGTATTGGGATGATACTTGAAGTACACTAATCCCGATTGTTTAGTTGTATGTCAATCGATAGGTTGACAGACAGTTGTGTAGTGCACTTTGGATGATGGTTGATTATTTAACATTGTTATTATATACACGTGTTGTATGGAATCCATATAATTAACATTATATGGTAATTGATTGTGCCTCATTCCAATTTAGAAAATAAAGAATATTATAAAATAAATATTCATGTGTTGAATAAACAAAATAGTCATGTGTTGACGATACTCATGTGCTGAGAATATTCATGTGTTGAAACTATTCATGTGTTGAACAAAATATTTTATACAATAAAATTCACAATTTTATTGTAAGTAAGAATTAATAAATATTCATGTGTTGAATAAAATATATATTCATGCGTTGAAGAAAATATTCATTAGTTGAATAGAATAACGAAGTTATTGAAATGTATAAAGTCGTGTTGATTAGAGTTGCGCCATTTTGACGTGAACGATATTTATATCGATTTTATTTGAAAATAGAAAAGGAAGTGATTTCAAAATATAACGTTTTGAAAATATTATCATTTATATATTAATGATATGGAATATTCAATTTTGATTTAAAATTGAATATGAAGTTGAAATTGTTTTGAAAACGAGTTTAAAATGAATTATAAAATACGTTTTGAATTGAAATCGACGAAGTATATATAATATATATATTATATATATTAAATGGCCTGAATAGAACGCACCGCGTCGCGGCAGTTCGCGAATTTCGACCATTGACTTCGAATGAATATTACGGGAGATCTGACCGTCGGATTCTCCTAAAACGGGAACCTTGGGTTCGTATCGAAAAGAGCTTTCCAATGAATATTAGAAATTTGAAATCTAACGGTTGGATTTGGAATTATGTCCAAATCAAATTTGGGAAAGGTCGCTGTAAGTGCAGTTCGACGACCGTTATTGGAAATCGATTGTACGAGTCTTGATAAAATTATTAAAAATATCAATAATTTGTGTAAAATCATAATATAAGAATTGGAAAGAATTGGGGTGAAAATCCCATATTTAAAAAGGATAAAAATATCGAAATGAACTAGTTATGAACTAGAATTATAATCCAATATTTTTGAATAAATAAATTGGGTTTGAAGTGGTTTTAAAAATAATCAGAATTTCCAATATATGAATTGGAATGGATTGGAATCGAAATTATCTTCGGAATATTTCGATGTTGGATTTCGTGATTATACAGATATGGTTATGGAAATTTGAAAGATATATTTATATCGTTATTTCCAATATGACATTTGTTGGTTTCAAAATTTGATATTGAATATAAGATGATATATTTTCTATTCAGAGCCTTGTATTTAATATCAAATGGGATTTTGGGTTCGTCGTGAATGGTGTCTTAAATAACACTGTTCTTGAAACGAGTTTAGATAAATCTTTTAATTAAGATTTAGTGAAATTGTCCAGTTAATTAGTATTTAATTGGAATTGAATTTAAATTGGTTTTTGGGTTTATCGTGAACGGTGTTTTAAATAACACCTGTTCTTTAACCCGATTAACAATGGAATGGGATTTTGGGTTGTTGAGAACCGTGTTTTAAATGATATTGGTTCTTTAACCCAGTTAAAGATAAGATTAACTTCTTAACTTTGAATAATCATTAATATTGATTTTCGGGAAGATTAAAACCAAGTGGAGTTTTAGTGAAACTTTAATTAGATTTAAATGATTGAGAATGGAGTATCACCAGTTTTGCTCCAAGCGATAGTTAGATCTTTAATTAGATTTGAACGTGAAATGGTAATTAATTTTACCGATAACACCGTGGGGTTAGATATGGAGTATTACCAGTTTTGTTCCATGGGATGAATAGGTTGGGATTGGGAAATTAAACAAATGATTACTTCGGTAAGGGTTGCTAATCCTGACTAGTTTGGAAAACCTTAACATGGTTTGAAATGATATCCAAAAGAAGATCAAAGAATAAATTTAAAAGAATTTATCTTTGATAAAATTAATGGGAACCTTTCCCTAAGAATGTGAATATTTGAATAAAGAATATTCTGAATTGGAATGAGGCGTATGTTGTGTTTGTGTAACACTTCTTTATTATATACGCGGGTTATTCGGAAAGGCCGAGTTTATACCCATTCTGAATAATCGATTCAACGATAAGTCGAAGATGAAGACGGTGGTTGAAGATCGGAGGTTTTCACATCATTTGGGTGATTACTGATGATCTTGATTGGGATGTACACCCAAGAGGAGGGAATCAGTTGGTGATCGTCTAGACGTACTTGGAGATCGACGGATATGAGAGGAAAGTGACTCCGGTTTCGTTCAGACCCATAACGAACTTGTAAATGGACTGTGTGTCTGACATTGGATTTTATTCTATGTGATTGATTTCTATTAAATATATATCTGTTTGGCGGCGGAGAATTTATTCTCTTGCTTAACGCCCTTCTTTGAGACGTACGAGCTTAGAGGTTATATATCGATAGATATCAATCGCATGGCATGAATTGCCTAGTGGCATGCCTAAGTGGAAAATGATCAAGGCTTCTGTTGAAAAACAAAGTCTTGTGGTTGATGATCCAAGCACGACCTATGTGGCACAACTTTGTGTATAGCGTTAATTCGCGAGCCTCACACCTCGATATGAGTCAAAAACGGGATAAGGACCAAAGGAGTGCACGACGTTTCTTTCTAGCTATATGGGTGATGTCAGTGACCTACCAGCCCTGACATTTATATACTTTTTACCTGTGTGGTTGTTGGATGCGAGGCGCCTCGGATATAGGTCCTATAGGACCGGGAAACGTGTGTTCAGGAATTGCCAATCCTCAAAAGTAAGAGAGGACCGGCCTTGGAGGTTCCAAGGATCGCTGTGTGTGGTCCTGAGACATTTGCTAGAGTGTCTCGAACGGAAAGGAGCTTGCCCCTTGCCTCGACTCATGACGGAAATCCAATTTCCAATACGTGATATTTCGGTTTTGATTGTAGAGCCTAGTATTGGCGACATGATATATGGTACTCATGCCGTCTATGATTAGTACTTTATATTTGAAGTGTTTTCTTCACTTATAGTAATAATAAAAGAATAAATTTATCGTATCAAGCATTCTTTGGCTATTATAAGGTAAAACCCCATCCTCCGGCTTGCGTTGCATTATGTGATGAGACCTGGGTCTTATAATAGCTTCATTTTTCTTTATTTAGCATTGCGCTGTTTGTTTTATGCACTGGTATTCTTGTGAGGAAACCCGTTTCGTGTTATACGGCGTGGTCCCTTGATTTACCGAACTTTAAAAATCAAATTAATAACTGTTTTAGTTCTCACACCAGTCACATGACTGACCTGGAGTTTATTGTTTTAACCTAAACTCTGGGTGCTCCTATTTTCCACACGGGCAGCTAGTAGTTTTGGTTTTGCAGATTTATATTCATAGGATCCTGGTTTACAGCTGGAAAGATACTCGGAAAGCTCTGTATCCGTGTATTACTTTCAGTTGTGTATTGTATTATTTTTCCGCTCCTATGTATGTAATTTAAATCTCTGATATTTTTCCGATGTATAATATTTATTCATACTCTGTGTATTCTTGTATTCTGATGGAATTGTTGTAATAAACAATGAAATGTTCTTCTGTTTGTGTTCTGATGTGGCTTGTTCTCAACTCAATCCGTGCTTTCCTTCACGGGGAAGTTCGGGTCGCTTCAGTTGGTATCAGAGCTTTGGTTTACAGAGCTCGAGAACAAGACACATTAGAACCAAACGAAAGAATTCATCAGAGATTGGATTAGTAATATCCAATGAGAATGACTCATTAGAGACAGGATCAGTAGTATCCTAGAACGAGTGTGAAGAGTATATTTTTCAAATGAAAATTGAAAACAAGTTTTATTTTTGAAAATTTAAACCATTTTGTACATATTTGAATATTTTATTTGTATTGAATTTGGACAATCCAATATATAAAGATTTTGCATATACGCGTCATGGACGTATATTCGAAGTTTTAATATACTGGATAGATATAGAACCGCACTCTAGTAGCCCGGAGATGTTCTGATGGTGGTTCGAAACATCATCAGTATTTATGTTCGAGTTTCGAAAGTGGGATTTCTATATATTTCCATCAGACTGGTGTGAGAACCAAAACTAGATAGGTTTATTGTTGTGATTTGGCATCAAAAACGTGATTTTCTGTATATATAACAAATTGTGAATTTGAAACGATAATCCACTAATTGATTGCTGATTGTGTTGTTTGATTATTGGTTTGAAATTTTGAACCATTTAGCCTAATTGAACCGAATATTGAACTGTATTGAAAAATGATTACAATCGCATGCATATACATGTATATACATTGAACAGGTCATTGCAAGGAGGCTAGAGCAGAGGAATAAAATTGTTTTTCGGACAAATAGGTACATGTTTATTGTATTTCTTGGAATTTTGATGATTTTATGAGCCGCTTGGCTTTTTCTTTTTCTTTTGGATTGGTGAGGGCCATAGGAGGCTATTTGAAATATCCCGAAGCGCCCGGTGCAGGGGAGGTTATGGCGAAATTTTTCGGAAATTTAGGGTGTTGGCCAAATTTTTGAAAAATTTGAAAAGTTCTTAGAAACTGAAAAAATGAAGATCTTAAGCCGCAAAGAAAATAATTAAAGTTGAGTTGGTTTGTAAAACAACTTTCATCTTCGTTCCTTTTCGGGGACGAAAAGTTTTAAGTGGGGGAGATTGTAACAACCCGGAAATTCTAAGCCAATTAATTTTTTTTATTTTGGCAATTTTAATGAATTTTGAATATTTAAAATGAATTATTTTAAATAATGACGACGAGAAATTTATTTTGAATAGAATTTTAACGTATATATTTATTTGAATCATCATTAGAATATAAATAATTATTTTTAATTATAAAAGGAATTATAAATGACACGGTAGTTCGAAAATTTGATTCCAAACTTCAAATTAGTGTACAGGATTCAAAATAAACCGGATTTTAGCGAAACCAAAAGTATTAGAATATATTTGAGAATATCTTTCAAACAAATCCGAAAAATCAAAATTTCATAGCGGGAATCAAAAGTTACGTCCAGTTCAAAATTCAGACTAGTCGCTATGGAATTCTGGCCCTTAAAAATGGAAATTTTGCAATCGACCTCGATTTTCGACGAAACCATTTTTGTTGGATCCGGGATGTCAAATTATTGCTAGATTCCAATTTGCATAATTTTCTGAATTAATATGTGAGCGTGGCGAAGTTAAACGTGTTTTAACAGTTTCAGTCAATTTCGATCGACCAGAAAATGGCCATTTTTCAAACGGTTTTAGAATTCGATGAAATTAGTTTTGTTAGAACCATATCATCAATACGAGGCTAGAAATAATTTTTCTGGAATTTTTCGAGTTCGCATGTGGCCCCGGTAAATTGAAATGTACGTTTGAATTGAATATATATAGATTTATGTTTTAATTTTAGCGGAAACTGATTGAAACAATGGAATTGGCTTGCGAAAATAATCCCATTGTGTTCGAAATGGGGGTAATTAACTACGGACGACAGTCGGTGGGTTCGATTTCGAGTTCGAAATAAAAAGTTACTTTATGGGACTAATAAATAAATAAAATAATTAAACTATATAATTCCCTAATCCCCTTTTCCCTCTTCCCAAATCAGTCAACGATGAGAAAAAAATAAAAAGAGAACGAAAAAACCCGTCATCTGCTCGTCGATCCCCTCCCCCTCTGGCCATCGCCCCCCCAACGGCCATCACCCGCCTCCTCAACGCGCCGCCCTCCCCTCCTCTTCTTCTCTCCTCTCTCCTCCTCACGTCAGCCCCCTTCGATTTGACCTAGCCTCCACCCCTTTTTCCCCAATCGAAGCCCCTCCCTCTGACGTGCTGAACCACCTCCACCGTGCCACCACCACCTGGTACGAGGTCCCCTCCGAGCAACGCCAACACCAGCGCGGAAAACACCCCCCCTCCGTTCAACAACAAGTAAAAACCCCACCCTTCTTCGATCAATGTAAGCTTCTTTCTGATTTTGTTTTTAGCTTATTAAAATATGTTTCTTTTATATAAAACATAATTTTAAAATTCGGTTTTATTTTTATTTGCTAATGATTAAAAAGTTTTGATTTTTATCCTTAGAAAGATATGATTTTTCATATATGAATAAATGTAAAAATATGATTTTTATCGTATTAATGTTATGAATGAAATCAGGACAAAGATTGAATTATTAAAAAAATAAAAGATTGAATTTTTATAAAGAAGGAAGGTTGAATTTTACAAAAAGAAGAAGAAAGAATCGATTTTTATAGAAACAAAGAATGAGATTTTTATTTATATGAGAATATAAAAATAAGATTTTTATATATGTTGTAGAGAAATAAAAATTCGATTTTTATATGAGTAGCAGATTAAAATAGAATTTTTATATAATAGGAAGTATAAAAATATGATTTTCACATATGTAGAGTATAAAAATATGGTTTTTATATTTTTACAATATTAAAAATATGATTTTATTTAATTAGAGTTGTAACAACCCGGAAATGCGAGCCAGTTTAAAAATTTTATTTTGGCAATTTTAGCTTATTTTGGCAATTTTAGCGAATTTTGAACATTTAAAATGAATTATTTTAAATAAAATGAATTATTTTAAATAATATTGACGAGAAATTTATTTTGAATAGAATCAAACGTATATATTATATACGTCGTCGTTAGAATATAAATAATTATATATAATTATAAATAGAATTGAAAATGGCTCGGTAGTTCGATAATTCGATTTCAAACTTCAAATGAACATACCGGGTGTAAAATAAACCGGATTTTAGTGAAACCAAAAATATTTGAATCTAATTGTGAATATCTTTCCAACGAATCCGAAAAATTTAGATTTCATAGCGGGAATCAAAAGATATGTCCAGTTGAAAATTCTAAATAGTCGCTATGGAATTTAGGCCCTTTAAAATGGAAATTTTGCAAACGACCTTGGATTTCCACGAAACCACTTTTGTTGGATCCAGGATGTAAAGTTATTGCTAGATTTCAAATTTCGTAATTTTTCGAATCAATATGTGAGCGTGGCAACGTTAAACGCGTTTGACCAGTTTCAGTTGATTTTAATCGATGGAAATTGTCCATTTTCAAACGGTCTCAGAATTCGATGAAATTAGTTTTGTTAGGACCGTATCGTCAATGCGAAGCTAGAAAATATTATTCTGGAATTTTTCGAGTTAGTATGTGGCCCCGGTAAATTGAAATGTGCGTTCAAATTCAATATATAGAGTTATATGTTGATTTTGATGGAAACAGATCGAAACGATCGAATCAGCTTACAATACATATCCCATTGTGTTCGGAATGGGGGTAATTAGCTATGGACGACAGGCGGTGGGCCTCGTTTAGAGGTCATATGTAAAAGTCAACTTTTTGAAATAAAATAATTAAATATAAAACCCTTCTCTCTCATCCTTTTAACTCCTTTGCCCCCCCCCTCGTTCATTCTCAGAACTGAAAAAAAAAATGGAAGACCGCCAGACCCCGTCGCCCTCCCCTGGTGATCACCACCGCCGCCGCTCCACCAGCCAAGCCCCTCATCCGCTCCGATCTCCTCTCCTCCTCCTTCTCTAGCCCAGCTCGACTGAATCGAGCCTCCCACTCGCGAGAAACCCCCCTGTCGCAATTCCACCTGCGCCGCCCGCGCTAGCGGACCCCACTGTGCCACCGCACCCCCTAGCCTCGCCCATGTCGCCACCTGCCGCCATTCTCCGACTATGAGCATCCCCCCTTCCATTTTAACCGTAAGTTTTTATTTATTTAATTCTATTTCTTTTTCAGTTTAAATATAAAGTATGCATTGATTTAAATGTAGTTTGTGTATAAGACTGTTAAAAATCTGAGTTTTATGTATAGAAAAGAAACTGATTTTTTGTTTATAAAAAGAACGGATTGTTAATTTTTAGAAGGCTATGATCTTTGAAATATATAAAGCATAGAGAAAGACATGATTTTGATATGAACAACACTACAGAAAGATGAGATTTTTAACATTAGAAAGAAGTGATTTTCTACATGTTTAAAGACGAGATTTTTATCTAGGTAAAGGCAAGATTTGATTGTGATTTGTTATAAAGATGTTTTTAAAAAAAAATATAATTTTTATACTAGTTGCATATTAAAAATATGATCTTTATATAGTGGCGATAATAAAAATATAATTTTTATAATATAGAAAGATTAAAAATATAATTTTTATAAAGTAGAAGTATGGAAAATATAATCATTATATTTGAAGAGGCGAAATCTTTATATTTGAAAAGGCGAAATTCTTATATAGAGAATAACGATGTAAAAATAGAATTTTTATCTATATATTAACGATGTAAAAATAGAATTTTTATCTATATAGTAGCGGTGTAAAAATAGAATTTTTATCTATATAGTAGCGATGTAAAAATAAAATTTTTATCTATATAGTAGCGGTGTAAAAATAGAATTTTTATCTATATAGTAGCGATGTAAAAATAGAATTTTTATCTATATAGTAACGAAGTAAAAATAGAATTTTTATATATATAGTAGCGGTGTAAAAATAGAATTTTTATCTATATAGTAACGATGTAAAAATAGAATTTTTATCTATATAATAGGGATGTAAAAATAGAATTTTTATCTATATAGTAGCGATGTAAAAATAGAATTTTTATCTATATAGTAGCGTTGTAAAAATTGAATTTTTATCTATATAGTCGTAGTATAAAAATATAATTTTTTATAAACATAGCAACAACATAAAAATGTGATTTTTATATATGTAGTGGCTACGGGCAACGAAAGTGACAAAAGGCGAGAACGGCGATGATTCCCAACAAAAGGAGAGTCGTGGAGTTGGGATAGCTATTGGTGAGAACTTCTCACTCTAAATTCTCTTTTTCTAGATATATATATATATATATATATATATATATATATATATATACTAGGATGCAGACGGTGCTTAGCAGCACCCGACACCCGTCATCCACAGACCATGGATGGCTTGTTTGTTTGATTGATGTGTTGTGAAAATTGTTTGTGATGTTGATGTGAAATCAATAATAAATTTAGATGTGTTGAAATAAATATTTTATCGTTAAAAATATAATTTTTAATGTGAATGTGTATAAATGAATATTTATAGACAAAACGACCGATTTGTTTATATACACTGATTTGACTGATATTGATTGGGTCGATAAATTTTACACATCGCCCAACTGCACAAATAAAAATCTGTGTTTGTTGATTTGAAACCCCACACAGGTGTTGGGATGAAATTTGACGTACACTAATCCCAATTATTTAATTGTATGTCGATTGATTGGTCGACAGGCTGTGTAAGCGTTAATTATTTATATTTGATGCTTATGCAGTTGTGTGGTGCACATTGGATGATGGTTGATTGTTTATCATTGCTATTATATACATGTGGTGTATGGAATCCATATAATTAACATTATATGGTGATTGATTGGGCCTCATTCCAATCGGGAAAATAATGAATATTATAAAAGGAAATTCATGTGTTGAATATAAAAATAGTCATGTGTTGAGAATATTCATGTGTTGAAACTATTCATGTGTTGAGTAAAATATTTTAATAATAAAATTTACATCTTTATCATATTTAAAATTAGAACTACTTCACGGTGGAGTATGATTGAAAATCAAACGATAGATACCATAGTTTTATAAAATATTTTACATAACAAATATAGTCGTGTGTTGACAGTACTCATGTGTTGAGATTGATCGTGTGTTGAAAGAAATATAGATTCATGTGTTGAATGGAATACATATTCATTTGTTGAATAGAATAACGAATTTATTGAAATATATATATAAAGCCGTGTTGATTAGAGTTGCGCTATTTTGACGTGAACGATATTTATATCGATTATATTCGTTTTATAATGAATATGAAAAGGTAGTGATTTCAAAATATAACGTTTTGAAAATATTTTCATTTATATAGTAATGATATGAAATATTCAATTTTGATTAGAAATTGAATATAGTGTTGAAAACGAATTTAAAACGATTTATAAAATACGTTTTAAAAAGGAAATCGACGAAATATATAACATATATATTATATATATAATGGCCGGAATAGAATGCACCACGCCGCGGCAGTTCGTGAATTTCGACCATTGACTTCGAATTGACGTTGCGGGAGATCCGACCGTTGGATTCTCCTAAAACTGGAACCGTTGGGTTTGTATCGAAAAGAGCTTTCCAATGAATATTAGAAATTTGAAATCTAACGGTTGGATTTGGAATTATGTCCAAATCAAATTTGGAAAAGGTTGCTGTAAGTGCAGTTCGATGGCCGTTGATGGAAATCGACTGTACGGGCCTTGATAAAATTATTAAAAATATCATTAATTTGTGTAAAATCATAATATATGAGTTGGAAAGAACTGGGATGAAAAATTCCACATTTGAAAGGGAGATTTTTATCGAAATGAACTAGTTTTGAACTAGAATTAAAATCAATTTATTTTTGAAATAAATAAATTGAATTTGAAAGTGATTTTAAAAATAATCCATATTCCCAATACGTGAATTGGAATGGATTTGAATCGAAATTAACTTCGGAATATTTCGATATTGGATTTCGTGACTATACAAATATTGTTATGGGAATTTGAAAGATATTTTATATCGATATTTCCAATACGATATTTGTTGGTTTCAGGATTTGATATTGAATATAAGCCGGTATATTTTCTATTCAGAGCCTTGTATTTAATATCAAATGTGATTTGGGTTTATCGTGAATCGTGTTTTATATGACATTCGTTCTTTAACCCAGTTAAAGACAAGATGTTGATTTTTGAGAAGATTAAAACTAAGTGGAGTTTTAATGAATCTTTAATTAGATTGAAAGTGAATTGATAGTTTAAAATTATCAAATCAGAAAATGGATTGAGAATGGAGTATCACCAGTTTTGCTCCAAAGCGATAGTTAAATCTTTAATTAGATTTGAACGTGAAATGGTAATAAATTTTACCGATAACACCATGGTGTTAGATAGGAAGTATTACCAGTTTTGCTCCATAGGATGAATAGGTTGGGACTGGGAAATAAAATAAATAATTACTTCGGTGTGGTTCGCTAATCCCGACTAGTTTGGAAAACCATAAAATGGTTTGAAATGGTATCCAAAGGAAGATTAAAGAATAAATTTAAAAGAATTTATCTTGGATAAAATTAATGGGAACCTTTCCCTAAGAATGTGATTTTGTGAATAAAAGAATATTCTGAATTGGAATGAGGCGTTCATTGTGTTTGTGTAACATTTGTTTATCATATACGTGGGTTATTCAGAAAGGTCGGGTTTATACCCATTCTAAATAACCGATTCGACGAGATGTCGAGATGAAGACGGTGGTTGAAGACCGGAAGTTTTCACATCGTTTGGGTGATTACTGATGATCTTGATTGGGCTGTACACCCAGGATGAGGGAAACAGTTGGTGATCGTCCATACATACTTGGAGATGGATGGATATGCGAGGAAAGGGCCTCCGGTTTCGTTCAGACCCAGAACGAACTTGTAAATGGATTGTGTGTCTGACATTGGATTTTATTCTGTGTTGATTGATCTCTATTAAATATACATCTGTTTGGCGGCGGAGAATTTATTCTCTTGCTTAACGCCCTTCTCTGAGATGTACGAGCTCAGAGGTTGTATATCGATGGACATCAGTCGCATGGAGTGAATTGCCAGTGTGGCACGCGTAAGTGGCAATTGATCAGGGCTTCTGTTGAAAAGAAAAGTCTTATGGTTGATGATCAAAGCACAGTCTGTGTGGCATAGCTTTGTGTATAACGTGAATTCGCGAGCCTCACATCTCGGTATGAGTCAAAAATGGGATACGGACTGTTGGGAGAGCACGACGTTTCTTTCTAGCTAGGGTGGTGTCAGTGACCTACCAGCCCTGACATTTATATACTTTTCACTTGTGTGGTTGTTGGATACGAGGCGCCTCGGATATAGGTCTGTAAGGACCGGGGAACGTGTGTTCAGGAATTGCCAATCCTCAAAAGTAAGAGAGGACTGGCCCAGCCGATTCCAAGGATCAAAGTGGGGTCCTGGGACATTTGCTAGAGTGTCTCGAACGCGGAGAGGAGCTTGCCCCTTGCCTCGACTCATGATGTAATCCAATTTCCAATACGTGTGTTTCGGTTTTATTTGTAGAGCCTAGTATGGAGACATAGTGGGATGGGACGCTTATGCCGTCTATGATTTATATTTATGATTGAAATTGTTTTGACACTATACACCTATAATAGTATCAAATAATGTGTTTTAAACGTATCAAGCATGCTTTGGCTGTTATAAGGTAAAAACCCTATCCTCCGGCTTGCGTTGCATTGTGTGATGGGACCTGGGTCTTATAACTGCTTCATTTTTCTTTATTTAGCATTGCGCTATTTGTTCTATGCACTGGTATTCTTGGGAGGAAACCCGTTCCGTGTTATACGGCGTGGTCCCCTGATTTACCATACTTTAAAACCAATATTAATAACTGTTTTAGTTCTCACACCAGTCATATGACTGACCTGGAGTTTATTGTTTTAACCTAAACTCTGGGTGCCCCTATTTTCGACACGGGCGGCTAGTAGTTTTGGTTTTGCAGATTTATATTCACAGGGTCCTGATTTACAGCTGGAACAATGCTCGGAAAGCTCTGTATCTGTGCATTACTTCTAGTTGTGCTTTTGTATTATTTTCCGTTGTGATATATTTAAATGTAATTTAAATCTCTGATATTTGTTGAATGTAATTTATTCATTTATACTCTGTATATTCTTGTATCTGATGGAATTGTTGTAATAACAATGAAATGTTCTTCCGTCTGCGTTCCGATGTGTTTTGTTCTCAAAGTATCCGCTCTTTCCTTCACGGGGAAGTTACGGGTCCTTATAGTTTGGTATCAGAGCTTTGGTTTACAGAGCTCGAGAACAAGACACGTTAGAACCATACAAAAGAATTCATCAGATATTGGATTAGTAATATCCAATTAGAATGACTCGTTAGAGATAGGATCAGTAGTATCCTAGAACGAGTGTGAAGAGTAAATTTTTCAAATGAAAACAATTTTGTTCTAAAATTTAAATCGTTTTTATACGTATTTGATTATTTATTTATTTTGAATTTGGACAATCGAGTATATAAAGATTTCGTGTATACGCGTCATGAACGTATATTCGAAGTTTTAATATACTGGATAGATACAGAATCACACTCTAGTCGCCCGGAGATGATTTTGATGATGGAGCTCCATCACCAATATTTATGTTCGTATTTCGAAGGTGTGATTTATATATATTTCCATTAGACTAGTGTGAGAACCAAAACTAGATAGATTTATTGTTGTGAATTGGCATCAAAAACATGATTTTCTGTATATGTAGCAAAATTATGAATTTGAAACGTTAATCCACTAATTGATTGATGTTTGTGTTGTTTGTTTATTTGTTTGATAATTTTGAACCATTATGCCTAATAGAATCAAATATTGAATTGTACTGAAAATTGGTCGCATTTGCTTGCATATACAAGTACTTACATTGAACAGGTCATAGCAAGGAGGCTAGAGCAGAGAATAAAAATTGTTTGCCCGACAAATAGGTACATATTTACTATAATTTACTGTTTTGTTTGGGTGATGATGATTTTATGAGCCGATTGGCTTTTTCTTTTTCTTTTTGAGATCAGAAGGCCTGTATGGCAATTTCGGGATTTTCCGGTTGCTCCCGGTGCAGGGGAGGTTATGGCGAAATTTTTCGAAAATTTAGGGTGTTAGCCAAATTTTTGAAAAATTTGAAAAGTTCTTAGAAACTGAAAAGTTGAAGAACTTAAGCCGTAGTCAAAATAATGGAAGTTGAGTTGATTTGTTAAACAACTTTCGGCTTCGTTCCTTTTCGGCTTCCATTGTTATGTTCCTTTTCGGCCTTTGATTTAGAGAAGATTAGAATATCATCAATAAAAAACCAAAACAAATTTATTCAATTAAATCACACATTGAACTGATTAGAAAATAGTTAGAAATATATACTTGTGCATTATATATGTTTGAACAGGAAATTGGATAGCTGTTGAGTAAAGATTTTATTTGCGTGCCCGACAAATAGGTAAACCTTAATGAGTTGGATGCGAAATATTATTATATCAACTCCTGTGAATGCCATTGGATGCGGAGTGCTGGTTATTCTGTGTGAAATAATAAACATCGCCATAGGATAACAACAATTAATTTTGAACTCCATTACATGGCATACTTCTGGAAGATAGGCATACTTCATCATATACCACATAAGCATTTGGAGCTTATGTGACGAGGTAGAAGATTTACCATACGAGCGAGAGGCTTGTATGGTGATGACTATATTTTACAGGTTTAACTGATGACTGATATGGACTATTTAAATTGTAACGATAAAATTGCCAGATTAATAAAAACCCCACACGGGTCTAGAGTTGACAATAATCACGTCTCTCTAGTTATTAGATACAACACATGGACTATTTATTTCCCACACGGGACGAGGTGACGAGGATTTATCCTTTGGAGCATTTAAAATACACACTCCCTCAGGCTTTGACAAGGTGACGAGAATTTATTCTCTGGAGTTATTATCAATACATGCTCCCCTGTAAACACCAGAATATATCACTATAAATATGTGTATGCTTATTAGAATTTATTGGGTACCTGATACGGCCCAATAAATTTCCAAACCCCTCCCCGTACAAAGGAGGTTATGGCGAAATTTTTCGAAAATTCCGGGTGCTAGCCAAATTTTTGAAGAATTTGAAAATTCTCAGAAACTGAAAAGTTGGAGAATGGAAGCCAGATCGAACGTAGAGTTGATTAATCAAACCACTTTCGACTTTGTTCCTTTTCGAGGACGAAAAGTTTTAAGTGGGGGAGATTGTAACAACCCGGAAATGCAAGCCAGTTTAAAATTTTTATTTTGGCAATTTTAGCGAATTTTGAACATTTAAAATGAATTATTTTAAATAATATTGACGAGAAATTTATTTTGAATAGAATCGAACGTATATATTATATACGTCGTCATTGGAATATAAATAATTATATATAATTATAAATAGGATTGAAAATGGCGCGGTAGTTCGATAATTCGATTTCAAACTTCAAATGAACATACCGGGTGTAAAATAAACTGGATTTTAGTGAAACCAAAAATATTTGAATCTAATTGTGAATATCTTTCCAACGAATCCGAAAATTGAGATTTCATAGCGGGAATCAAAAGATATGTCCAGTTGAAAATTCTGAATAGTCGTTATGGAATTCAGGCCCTTAAAAATGGAAATTTTGCAAACGACCTCGGATTTCGACGAAACCCCTTTTGTTGGATCCAGGATGTAAAGTTATTGCTAGATTTTAAATTTTGTAATTTTTCGAATCAATATGTGAGCGTGGCAAAGTTAAACGCGTTTGACCAGTTTCAGTTTATTTTAATCGACTGGAAATTGGCCATTTTTCAAACGGTCTAAGAATTCGATGAAATTAGTTTTGTTAGGACCGTATCGTCAATGCGAAGCTAGAAAATATTTTTCTGGAATTTTTCGAGTTAGTATGTGACCCCGGTAAATTGAAATGTGCGTTCAAATTCAATATATAGAGTTATATGTTGATTTTGACGGAAACAGATCGAAACGATCGAATCAGCTTACGATACATATCCCATTGTGTTCGGAATGGGGGTAATTAGCTATGGACGACAGGCGGTGGGCCTCTTTTAGAGGTCGTATGTAAAAGTCAACTTTTTGAAATAAAATAATTAAATATAAAACCCTTCTCTCTCATCCTATTAACTCCTTTGCCCCCCCCCCCCATCGTTCATTCTCAGAACTGGAAAAAAAATGGAAGACCGCCAGACCCCGTCGCCCTCCCCTGGCGATCACCACCGCCGCCGCTCCACCAGCCAAGCCCCTTATCCGCTCCGATCTCCTCTCCTCCTCCTTCTCTAGCCCAGCTCGACTGAATCGAGCATTCCACTCGCGAGAAACACCCCCTCCCCCCCGTCGCGATTCCACCTGCGCCGCCCGCACTAGCGGACCCCACTGTGCCACCGCACCCCCTAGCCTCGCCCATGCCGCCACCTGCCGCCGTTCTCCGACTATGAGCAGCCCCCCCTTCCATTTTAACTGTAAGTTTTTATTTATTTAATTCTATTTCTTTTTCAGTTTAAATATAAAGTATGCATTAATTTAAATGTAGTTTGTGTATAAGACTATTAAAAATCTGATTTTTATGTATAGAAAAGAAACTGATTTTTTGTTTATAAAAAGAACAGATTGTTAATTTATAGAAGGCTATGATCTTTGAAATATATAAAGCATAGAGAAAGACATGATTTTGATATGAACAACACTACAGAAAGATGAGATTTTTAACATTAGAAAGAAGTGGTTTTCTACATGTTTAAAGACGAGATTTTTATCTGGGTAAAGGAAAGGTTTGATTGTGATTTGTTATAAAGATGTTTGTAAAATAAAAATATAATTTTTATACTAGTGGCATATTAAAAATATGATCTTTATATAGTGGCGATAATAAAAATATAATTTTTATAATATAGAAAGATTAAAAATATAATTTTTATAAAGTAGAAGTATGGAAAATATAATCTTTATATTTGAAAAGGCGAAATCTTTATATTTGAAAAGGCGAAATTCTTATATAGAGAATAACGATGTAAAAATAGAATTTTTATCTATATAGTAACGATGTAAAAATAGAATTTTTATCTATATAGTAGCGGTGTAAAAATAGAATTTTTATCTATATAGTAGCGATGTAAAAATAGAATTTTTATCTATATAGTAGCGGTGTAAAAATAGAATTTTTATCTATATAGTAGCGGTGTAAAAATAGAATTTTTATCTATATAGTAACGATGTAAAAATAGAATTTTTATCTATATAGTAGCGGTGTAAAAATAGAATTTTTATCTATATAGTAACGGTGTAAAAATAGAATTTTTATCTATATAGTAGCGATGTAAAAATAGAATTTTTATCTATATGGTAGCGATGTAAAAATAGAATTTTTATCTATATAGTAGCGTTGTAAAAATAGAATTTTTATCTATATCGTAGTAGTATAAAAATATAATTTTTTTATATACATAGCAACAATATAAAAATGTGATTTTTATATATGTAGTGGCTACGGGCAACGAAAATGACAAAAGGAGAGAACGGCGATGATTCCCTTCAAAAGGAGAGTCGTGGAGTTGGGATAGCTATTGGTGAGAACTTCTCACTCTAAATTCTCTTTTTCTAGATATATATATATATATATATATATATATACTAGGATGCAGACGGTGCTTAGCAGCACCCGACACCCGTCATCCACAGACCATGGATGGCTTGTTTGTTTGATTGATGTGTTGTGAAAATTTTTTGTGATGTTGATGTGAAATCGATAATAAATTTAGATGTGTTGAAATAAATATTTTATCGTTAAAAATATAATTTTTAACGTGAATGTGAATAAATGAATATTTATAAACAAAACGACCGATTTGTTTATATACACTGATTTGACTGATATTGATTGGGTCGATAAATTTTACACATCGCCCAACTGCACAAATAAAAATCTGTGTTTGTTGATTTGAAACCCCACACGGGTGTTGGGATGAAATTTGACGTACACTAATCCCAATTATTTAATTGTATGTCGATCGATTGGTCGACAGGCTGTGTAAGCGTTAATTATTTATATTTGATGCTTATGCAGTTGTGTGGTGCACCTTGGATGATGGTTGATTGTTTATCATTGCTATTATATACATGTGGTGTATGGAATCCATATAATTAACATTATATGGTGATTGATTGGGCCTCATTCCAATCGGGAAAATAATGAATATTATAAAAGGAAATTCATGTGTTGAATATAAAAATAGTCATGTGTTGAGAATATTCATGTGTTGAGTAAAATATTTTAATAATAAAATTTACATCTTTATCATATTTAAAATTAGAACTACTTTACGGTGGAGTATGATTGAAAATCAAACGATAGATACCATAGTTTTATAAAATATTTTACATAACAAATATAGTCGTGTGTTGACAGTACTCATGTGTTGAGATTGGTCGTGTGTTGAAAGAAATATAGATTCATGTGTTGAATGGAATACATATTCATTTGTTGAATAGAATAACGAATTTATTGAAATATATATATAAAGCTGTGTTGATTAGAGTTGCGCTATTTTGACGTGAACGATATTTATATCGATTATATTCGTTTTTATAATGAATATGAAAAGGTAGTGATTTCAAAATATAATGTTTTGAAAATATTATCATTTATATAGTAATGATATGAAATATTCAATTTTGATTAGAAATTGAATATAGCGTTGAAATGGTTTTGAAAACGAATTTAAAACGATTTATAAAATATGTTTTAAAAAGGAAATCGACGAAATATATATAATATATATATATATATATATTATAAATATAATGGCCCGAATAGAACGCGCCGCGCAGCGACAGTTTGTGAATTTCTACCATTGACTTCGAATTGACGTTGCGGGAGATCCGACCGTCGGATTCTCCTAAAACCGGAACCGTTGGGTTCTTATCGAAAAGAGCTTTCCAATGAATATTAGAAATTTGAAATCTAACGGTTGGATTTGGAATTATGTCCAAATCAAATTTGGAAAAGGTTGCTGTAAGTGCAGTTCGATGGCCGTTGATGGAAATCGACTGTACGGGCCTTGATAAAATTATTAAAAATATCATTAATTTGTGTAAAATCATAATATATGAGTTGGAAAGAACTGGGATGAAAAATTCCACATTTGAAAGGGAGATTTTTATCGAAATGAACTAGTTTTGAACTAGAATTAAAATCAATTTATTTTTGAAATAAATAAATTGAATTTGAAAGTGATTTTAAAAATAATCCATATTCCCAATACGTGAATTGGAATGGATTTGAATCGAAATTAACTTCGGAATATTTCGATATTGGATTTCGTGACTATACAAATATTGTTATGGGAATTTGAAAGATATTTTATATCGATATTTCCAATACGATATTTGTTGGTTTCAGGATTTGATATTGAATATAAGCCGGTATATTTTCTATTCAGAGCCTTGTATTTAATATCAAATGTGATTTGGGTTTATCGTGAATCGTGTTTTATATGACATTCGTTCTTTAACCCAGTTAAAGACAAGATGTTGATTTTTGAGAAGATTAAAACTAAGTGGAGTTTTAATGAATCTTTAATTAGATTGAAAGTGAATTGATAGTTTAAAATTATCAAATCAGAAAATGGATTGAGAATGGAGTATCACCAGTTTTGCTCCAAAGCGATAGTTAAATCTTTAATTAGATTTGAACGTGAAATGGTAATAAATTTTACCGATAACACCATGGTGTTAGATAGGAAGTATTACCAGTTTTGCTCCATAGGATGAATAGGTTGGGACTGGGAAATAAAATAAATAATTACTTCGGTGTGGTTCGCTAATCCCGACTAGTTTGGAAAACCATAAAATGGTTTGAAATGGTATCCAAAGGAAGATTAAAGAATAAATTTAAAAGAATTTATCTTGGATAAAATTAATGGGAACCTTTCCCTAAGAATGTGATTTTGTGAATAAAAGAATATTCTGAATTGGAATGAGGCGTTCATTGTGTTTGTGTAACATTTGTTTATCATATACGTGGGTTATTCAGAAAGGTCGGGTTTATACCCATTCTAAATAACCGATTCGACGAGATGTCGAGATGAAGACGGTGGTTGAAGACCGGAAGTTTTCACATCGTTTGGGTGATTACTGATGATCTTGATTGGGCTGTACACCCAGGATGAGGGAAACAGTTGGTGATCGTCCATACATACTTGGAGATGGATGGATATGCGAGGAAAGGGCCTCCGGTTTCGTTCAGACCCAGAACGAACTTGTAAATGGATTGTGTGTCTGACATTGGATTTTATTCTGTGTTGATTGATCTCTATTAAATATACATCTGTTTGGCAGCGGAGAATTTATTCTCTTGCTTAACGCCCTTCTCTGAGACGTACGAGCTCAGAGGTTGTATATCGATGGACATCAGTCTCATGGAGTGAATTGCCAGTGTTGCACGCGAGGTATATGAAATATGAAAGAATAAGTGGATTTTTGAATGAAAACTCGAAGACAAAGAGAACCGGAGAAGAGAAGGGATCCAGAAAAAGAATGATGTAAGGAAGATGAAGCGGAAATGCAATTCTCGGGTGAGGAAAGGGTTGTCTCAGGTACGCCTGGGGCAGGATTGAATCCATGGAGGAATGAGAAGAAATTACGAGTTTTATCTTCCCGCTTTCTTGGACTTCCAAAGTGGCAATTGATCAGGGCTTCTGTTGAAAAGCAAAGTCTTGTGGTTGATGATCAAAGCACAGTCTATGTGGCATAGCTTTGTGTATAACGTGAATTCGCGAGCCTCACATCTCGGTATGAGTCAAAAACGGGATACGGACCGCTGGGAGAGCACGATGTTTCTTTCTAGCTAGGGTGGTGTCAGTGACCTACCAACCCTGACATTTATATACTTTTCACCTTTGTGGTTGTTGGATACGAGGCGCCTCGGATATAGGTCTGTAAGGACCGGGGAACGTGTGTTCAGGAATTGCCAATCCTCAAAAGTAAGAGAGGACCGGCCCAGCCGATTCCAAGGATCAAAGTGGGGTCCTGGGACATTTGCTAGAGTGTCTCGAACGCGGAGAGGAGCTTGCCCCTTGCCTCGACTCATGATGGAATCCAATTTCCAATACGTGTGTTTCGGTTTTATTTGTAGAGCCTAGTATGGCGACATAGTGGGATGGGGCGCTTATGCCGTCTATGATTTATATTTATGATTGAAATTGTTTTGACACTATACACCTATAATAGTATCAAATAATGTGTTTTAAACGTATCAAGCATGCTTTGGCTGTTATAAGGTAAAAACCCTATCCTCCGGCTTGCGTTGCATTGTGTGATGGGACCTGAGTCTTATAACAGCTTCATTTTTCTTTATTTAGCATTCCGCTGTTTGTTCTATGCACTTGTATTCTTGGGAGGAAACCCATTCCGTGTTATACGGCGTGGTCCCTTGATTTACCAAACTTTAAAACCAATATTAATAACTGTTTTAGTTCTCACACCAGTCACATGACTGACCTGGAGTTTATTGTTTTAACCTAAACTCTGGATGCCCCTATTTTCGACACGGGCAGCTAGTAGTTTTGGTTTTGCAGATTTATATTCACAGGGTCCTGATTTACAGCTGGAACGATGCTCGGAAAGCTCTATATCCGTGCATTACTTCTAGTTGTGCTTTTGTATTATTTTCTGCTGCGATATATTTAAATGTAATTTAAATCTCTGATATTTGTTGAATGTAATTTATTCATTTATACTCTGTATATTCTTGTATCTGATGGAATTATTGTAATAACAATGAAATGTTCTTCCGTCTGCGTTCCGATGTGTTTTGTTCTCAAAGTATCCGCTCTTTCCTTCACGGGGAAGTTACAGGTCCTTACAAGAGTAATAAAAATATGATCTTTTATATATATAAGTGATATAAAAGTGTGATTTTTGAATACATGATCATCATATTAAAAAGGAGATTTTAATAAGCAACTGCGTGAAACAAATGACGATGGATCTGACTAAAATCAAATCGGAATCTTAACCGTTCAGAAATATAGAATGGCAGAGTGGATCCCAAAGGTGAGAACTTCTCACTTTTAATTCTATTTTCTTGTTGAAATATATACTAGGATGCAGACGGTGCTTAGCAGCACCCGACACCCGTCGTCCACAGACCATGGACGGCTTGTATGCTTGTTTGTTTGATTTTGTTGTGAAAGTTGATTGTGTGATATGGAATGAATAAATATTTTATAGTTAAAAATATAGTTTTTAACGTGTATATGAAATAAAATAAATACTCATTTACAAATCGAACGATTTGTTTATGTACACTAATTTGACTGATATTGATTGGGACGATAAATTTTACACATCGCCCAACTACACAAATAATATTCAGTGTTTGTTGATTGGAAACCCCACACGGGTATTGGGATGATATTTGAAGTACAATAATCCCGATTGTTTAGTTGTATGTCAATCGATAGGTTGACAGACAGTTGTGTAGTTCACTTTGGATGATGGTTGATTATTTATCATTGCTATTATGTACACGTGTTGTATGGAATCCATATAATTAACATTATATGGTACTTGATTGGGCCTCATTCCAATTTAGAAAATAAATAATATTATAAAATAAATATTCATGTGTTGAATAAACAAAATAGTCATGTGTTGACGATACTCGTGTGTTGAGAATATTCATGTGCTGAACAAAATATTTTATACAATAAAATTCACATTTTTATTGTAAGTAAGAATTAATAAATATTCATGTGTTGAAGAAAATATTCATTAGTTGAATAGAATAACGAAGTTATTGAAATATATAAAGCCGTGTTGATTAGATTTGCGCCATTTTGACGCGAACGATATTTATATCGATTTTATTCGAAAATAGAAAAGGAAGCGATTTCAAAATATAATGTTTTGAAAATATTATCAGTTATATATTAATGATATGGAATATTCAATTTTGATTTAAAATTGAATATGAAGTTGAAATTGTTTTGAAAACGAATTTAAAACGAATTATAAAATACGTTTTGAATTGAAATCGATGAAGTATATATAATATGTATATTACATATTTTAAACGGCATGAATAGAATGCGCCACGCCGCGACAGTTCGCGAATTTCAACCATTGACTTCGAATGAATATTACGGGAGATCCGGCCGTCGGATTCTCCTAAAACCAGAACCGTTGGGTTCGTATCGAAAAGAGCTTTCCAATGAATATTAGAAATTTGAAATCTAACGGTTGGATTTGGAATTATGTCCAAATCAAATTTGGTAAAGGTCGCTATAAGTGCAGTTCGACGACCGTTATTGGAAATCTAATGTACGGGCCTTGATAAAATTATTAAAAATATCAATAATTTGTGTAAAATCATAATATAAGAATTGGAATGAATTAGGGTGAAAATCCCATATTTAAAAAGGATAAAAATATATTTTTATCGAAATGAACTAGTTATGAACTAGAATTATAATCCAATATTTTTGAATAAATAAATTGGGTTTGAAGTGGTTTTAAAAATAATCAGAATTTCCAATATACGAATTGGAATGGATTGGATTCGAAATTATCTTCGGAATATTTCGATGTTGGATTTCGTGATTATACAGAGATTGTTGTGGAAATTTGAAAGATATATTTATATCGTTATTTCCAATACGATATTTGTTGGTTTCAGAATTTGTTATTGAATATAAGCCGATATATTTTTTATTCAGAGCCTTGTATTTAATATCAAATGGGATTTTGGTTTCGTCATGAATGATGTCTTAAATAACACTATTCTTGAACTGAGTTTAGAGAAGAATAAATCTTTTAATTAAGATTTAGTGAAATTGTCCAGTTAATTAGTATTTAATTGGAATTGAATTTAAATTGGTTTTCGGGTTTATCGTGAATGGTGTTTTAAATAACACCTGTTCTTTAACCAGATTAACAATGGAATGGGATTTTGGGTTGTTGTGAACCGTGTTTTAAATGATATTGGTTCTTTAACCCAGTTAAAGAAAAGATTATCTTCTTAACTTTGAATAATCATTAATATTGATTTGTGGGAAGATTAAAGCTAAGTGGAGTTTTAATGAATCTTTAATTAGATTGGAATGATCGAGAATGGAGTATCACCGGTTTTGCTCCAAGCGATAGTCAAATCTTTAACTAGATTTAAACGGGAAATGGTAATTAATTTTGCCGATAACACCGTGGTGTTAGATATGAAGTATTTTCAGTTTTGCTCAATGGGATAAATAGGTTGGGATTGGGAAATAAAATAAATGATTACTTCGGTGTTTTTCTCTAATCTCAACTAGTTTGAGAAACCATAATATGGTTTGAAATGATATCCAAAGAAAGATTAAAGAATAAATTTAAAAGAATTTATCTTTGATAAAATTAATGGGAACATTTCCCTAAGAATGTGAATATTTGAATAAAGAATATTCTGAATTGGAATGAGGCGTATGTTGTGTTTGTGTAACACTTCTTTATAATATTCGCAGGTTATTCGGAAAGGCCGGGTTTATACCCATTCTGAATAATCAATTCGACGATAAGTCGAAGATGAAGACCGTGGTTGAAGACCGGAGGTATTCACATCTTTTGGGTGATTACTGATGATCTTGATTGGGCTGTACACCCAAGAGGAGGGAATCAGTTGGTGATCATCCAGACGTACTTGGAGATCGACGGATATGCGAGGAAAGTGCCTTCGGTTTCGTTCAGACCCAGAACGAACTTGTAAATAGACTATGTGTCTGACATTGGATTTTATTCTGTGTGATTTATTTCTATTAAATATATATCTGTTTGGCGGCGGAGAATTTATTCTCTTGCTTAACGCCCTTCACTGAGACGTACGAGCTTAGAGGTTATATATCGATAGATATCAATCACATGGCATGAATTGCCTGTGTAGCATGCCTAAGTGGCAAATGATCAAGGCTTCTGTTGAAAAGCAAAGCCTTGTGGTTGATGATCAAAGCACGGCCTATGTGGCACAACTTTGTGCAAAGCGTTAATTCGCGACCCTCACACCTCGGTATGAGTCAAAAACGGGATAAGGACCCAAGGAGTGCACGATGTTGCTTTCTAGCTATGGGTGATGTCAGTGACCTACCAGCCCTGACATTTATATAATTTTTACCTATGTGGTTGTTGCATGCGAGGCGCCTCGGATATAGGTCCTATAGGACCGGGAAACGTGTGTTCCGAAATTTCCAATCCTCAAAAGTAAGAGAGGACCGGCCTTGGAGGTTCCAAGGATCGCTGTGTGTGGTCCTGAGACATTTGCTAGAGTGTCTCGAACGGAGAGGAGCTTGCCCCTTGCCTCGACTCATGATGGAAATCCAATTTCCAATACGTGATATTTCAGTTTTGATTGTAGAGCCTAGTATTGGCGACATGATATATGGTACCCATGCCGTCTATGATTGATACATTTATATTTGAAGTGTTTTCTTAACTTATAGTAATAATAAAAGATGAAATTTAGAGTATCAAGCATTCTTTGGCTATTATAAGGTAAAACCCTATCCTCCGGCTTGCGTTGCATTGTGTGATGGGAATTGGGTCTTATGATAGCTTCATTTTTCTTTATTTAGCATTGGCTGTTTGTTTTATGCACTGGTATTCTTGGGAGGAAACCCGTTCTGCATTATACGGCGTGGTCCCTTGATTTACCGAACTTTAAAAATCAAATTAATAATTGTTTTAGTTCTCACACCAGTCACATGACTGACCTGGAGTTTATTGTTTTAACCTAAACTCTGGGTGCCCCTATTTTCCACACGGGCAACTAGTAGTTTCGGTTTTGCAGATTTATATTCACAGGATCCTAGTTTACAGCTGGAACGATACTCGGAAAGCTCTGTATCCTTGTTTTACTTTCAGTTGTCTATTGTATTATTTTTCCGCTGCTATGTATGTAATTTAAATCTCTGATATTTTTCTGATGTATAATATTTATTCATACTCTGTATATTCTTGTATTCTGATGGAATTGTTGTAATAAACAATGAAATGTTCTTCTGTTTGTGTTCTGATGTGTCCTGTTCTCAACTCAATCCGTGCTTTCCTTTGCGGGGAAGTTCGGGTCGCTTCAGGAACCTTTCCCAAAATATAAGAATACTTGAATAAAGGAATATTCTGGATTGGAATGAAGCGTATGTTGTGTTTTATAACACTTGTTTATCATATACGCGAGTTATTCGAAAAGGCCGGGTTTTTACCCATTCTGAATAACTGAATCGACGATAAGTCGATGATGAAGACAGTGGTTGAAGACCAGTGGTCTTCACATCGTTTGGATAATTACTGATGATCTTAATTGGGCTGTACACCCTAGAGGAGGGAATCAATTGATGATCGTCCAGACGTACTTGGAGATCGATGGATATGCGAGGAATAAGGTTCCTCCGGCTTCGTTCAGTCCCAGAACGGACTTGTAAATGGATGTATGTCTGACAAAGGATTTCATTCTGTGTGATTGATATACATTGTTTGCATAGCGTGAATTGCCTGTGTGGCATGCTGAGATGCAAATGATCAAGGCTTCTGTTGAAAAGCAAAGTCTTGTGGTTGATGATCAAAGCACTGCCTTTGTGGCATAGCTTTATGTAGCGTTAATTCGCGAGCCTTACACCCCGGTGTGAACCAGAAACGGGGGAAGGACATCAGGGAGGACATGTGTTTCCTTCTAGCTATGAGTGGTGTTTTGGGTTTTACATGCTCAGACATTTTACTTATGTGGATGATGGATAGCGAGGCGCCTCGGTTATATCGGTCGATCCGGGACCGATGGAGTCATTTGGCTCATTGACGCCCCATAGGGCGAGGAAACGTAGTGTTCAGGCATTTTAATCCACATCGAGTGGACCGGCCCTGACGATCCAAAGGCTTGTCTGCGCGCTTGCCTGAGACACGGGCTAGAGCGTCTCGAAGCGGTGAGGATGATCCCTTGCCTCGGTTCACAGATGGAAATCCAACTTCCAATACGACATTTTGTGGTTTTGATTGTAGAGGCTAGTATGGCGACATAGTGGGATGAGGCACTCATGCCGTCTATGATTGATACTTATGATTGAAATTGTTTTGACACTATATACTTATAGTAATAATAAAATATAAAATTTCACGTACCAAGCCTTTTTGGCTATTATAAGGTAAAAACTCTATCCTCCGGCTTGCGTTGCATTGTGTGATGAGACCTGGGTCTTATAATAGCTTCATTGTTCTTTATTTAGCTTTGCGTTGTTGTTTTTATGCACTGGTATTCTTGGAAGGAAACCCATTCCGTGCTATACAACATGGTCCCTTGATTTACCGAACTTTAAAATAAAGAATAATAGCTGTTTTAGTTCTCACACCAGTCACATGACTGACCTGGAGTTTATTGTTTTAACCTAAACTCCGGGTGTCCCTATTTTCCACATGGGCAGCTAGTAGTTGGGTTTTGCAGATTTATTCTTACAGGATCCTGGTTTATAGCTGAAGTGATATTTGGAAAGCTCTGTATCCGTGTATTTCTTTCAGTTGTGTTTATATTATTTTTTCCGCTGCAGTAATGTATTTAAATCTCTGATGTTTATCAAATGTGTATAATTTATTCATACTCTGTTATATTCTTGTATTCTGATGAAGTTGTTGTAATAAGTAATGAAATGTTCTTCTGTTTGTGTTCTGATTCGTCTTGTCCTCAACTCAATCCGCGCTTTCCTTTACGCGGAAGTTCAGGTCATGTCAGTTTGGTATCCGAGCTCTGGTTTACAGAGCTCGAGAACAAGACACGTTAGAACCAAATGAAAGAATTCATCAGAGATTGGATTAGTAATATCCAATGAGAATGACTCGTTAGAGATGGGATCAGTAGTATCCTAGAACGGGTGTGAAGAGTAGTGTTGTAACACCCCGAAAATTCTATAACTGTGAAATTAACAAATTAAAGTATAATTAATTTGAAATCAAAGAACTAAGGGAAACGGGATACGCCATTGCGTTCGTCTCGGAAAAATACGCGAAATAGAGTCCGAGTTTTCGAAAAACGGAGTCCGTAGGAAGAAGATATGGCCTTCGGAAGTTTTGAATTAAATTTAAAATTCAAACAGAATAAAATAATTAAAAATCGGGCCCAATGGGCCAGGGAGGATAAAAACCCGCCTAGGCCACCCAGGTCGACTGGGCTGTCGACCTGGGCTACCCATGTCGACAGGGCTGTCGACAGCCCTGTCGACAGGGGTGTCGACCTGGTCGAGCCCAGTCAACCTGGCTGGCCAGGTCTGTGTTTGGCCGATTTTCTGTGGTCTGCTTTGTCATTAGGGCTAGGTGGCAAGTTTTAATTGGTCTCTCTTCCTAATGAATGGCTATGATCAATCCAAGCATCATCAAGGGTCCTAATCAGTTCCTAACCTCTATATAAACAACCCTAGACTAAACCCTAATCTATTCATTCAAAATTAAGAACATAGCCGCCATGTTGCTGAGGAACGACTAAGAGTAGCCGCCAACTAGAGAGAGAATTAGGAAGAAAGTTCTAAAGCCTAAAGCAATTCAAGCAACCTAAAGCCAATCAATTCAACAAAGGAATCATATCTCTTAATTAGAGAATTCGCCGCAACCATTGTAAGTAGAGTATTACTTTGGTATGAATAAATAACTGTGTTGATTTGTATGCTTGAATTGGGATAATAAAGTAATTCATATTTGTGCAAAATTTATGTTATTCATTATAAAGAACTACATGCGGTAGTTCTATGCAAGTATGCGTTTGGAATATTTCGCAAATTATGTAATCTATGTTGAAGCTACATGTATGTAGTTGATTGAAATTCATGCAAGTTTGGGGCTTTGTTATTATGCCATCATGATGTATATTTTTGTGCATAAATCATTTTGCAAGTAATTGAAACAAGTTTGGTTGTTATAGTTCATATGAAACTATGTTGGAATTTTGACGCCATAATCCATGTATTAAGTCATGCTTTTGCAAACTTATGAATATGGCTAGGCTATGAATGATATTTGGCATAATTGAAATCCATGATTAAGTCTATCTTGTTTACAAGAATTATATGATGACATATGTGAGACATGGCTAGGTTAGACTCAAAAATCCCTTTTTGCAAGTTTAAAGCAAACACCATGTTTAGGAATATTTATGCATAAGTATATTTATACCATCGTTATGTGATTAGACTTAAATCATGATTAAGTTGAACTATGCTTTTGTGTTAGTAACAAAGTATCCCCTTTGTAAACATGTAGAAACCTTATGAACATAACTTATTTATGTTTATGCCTAAATAAGAACATAGGTCTATGTTGTAGTTAAGACTATGTGACACCTAATTTAGATTCTTATCTTAAGTTTACATAGTTTGGTTCATGTCACCTATGCTTTATGACCAAAGTATATATATGCAAGTACACCAGTTTCTATTATGTATTTCCAACGTCATATGCAAGTTCATGCGTTCACCTTCCCCTCTTTGTGTATGTAATCACGCTTTAAGCCCCCCTTTTCGCATGGCTAAATTGGGCTTTAAAAGGCTAAGCCCAATATATATAAACGGACGTGTAAAACGGGGGAAAATAACGTTGGGTTAAAATTACTAATGAATGAAAATATAAAATAGAAGAGCCCAAGTTCAAGTATGGGTTGGGCCCCTGATTGGTGTAACCTTTACACCATTGACTTAATAATGGGCCGCAAATATTTACATATAAGAAATAAAGAGGAATGACAAAATATGTAAATGTAGAACATACGATGTGTTTAACCCGAGGTTGGATTGAGTTGTGATGTAAACCTGCCCGGAACCGCCCGGCTGTCCAGTAGTCACAACAATACCTATCCAATGTGGGAGGTTAAACATGGAGCCCAGCAAGGACCCGAGGTTAGACTGAGTTGTGGCGTAAGACTGCCCGGAACCAACCGGCAACAGGCAGCCACAACAATACCTGTCTAATGTGAGAGGTCAGGGCCTTAATAAGACAATTAAGGCTGAGTCAGGATTGATAGGATTAAGTGAACTAAAGACTTAATCAAAATGGAACATGCTAAACTAAACGGACTGGTGGGGGTTAGGTTAGAAACACTTAACCAACTTAGCATGTTGGCTAGAGATAGAAAACCTAGTAACGGGGGACCCTTTTCAGCAGTAACCCTAAAAGGTGTATCAGGATACCCTGAAACTAGGCAGGGTGGGGCACGATTACTGGGCTGATTGTAAGAGGTCAAATCGACGGCGGTGGTGTAGCAGTGTAGGTTCTAACGGAGTGCGGGCATGCACACACTCCGATGCAGAAAAATAAGGCACTGGACACCAGTAGCATACCTGTGCACTCTAAGGTTGTGTCAGGTTGCCACTATGGGACTTGATACACCCCATGGTGGGACCAGCATAGGTAACTACAGACATCGGGGGCCGTAAGACACATGTAACTATGCGAGTAGGAGCCGATCATCATAGAATGGATCACATCACCCTGATTATGGGGTGCCAGTGGGAAACTAGTTTATATGGGTTCAGAGATTAACATGGGGTACGATAGTATATTCGACCCTAGACAACTTAACCAAGTTTATGATGCATGCCCACTTCCTGTTTATACTTATCATACTCAGTTCTTTATTCATAGACAAAATAGTACTAGACTTACTCAGGCTTTATGTCTGACTCTACTTTTCTTTCGTCTTCTTTCTTCCGTTCCCCCCCCCCAGGTCCTCACGGAGGGAACACAGCAGCTTGACCTACCTCAACATCCAGCTTGAAGAAGAGAAATGTATTGTTTGGACTTTCCTGTTTTGAACTATGGCTTTGGACACACTCTATGGGGCTTTTGCAGTTTACCTATGTTTTATTTATGCTTCTTTAAATAATGTACTCAAGACAGATTATGAAGGTGTTATGTTATGTTTTTGGAAAGAATGTTGTTGTAACACGTATTTGACTTTGTGAAATAAAGTTTGTTGTTCTTCCACTGTTTACAAATATGTGTTCTTATATCTGTCTTGTATATCTGTGACTTGTACTTATAAACCTCCACCAAAATTAGGGCATTCCCTTTGAGAGTGACCCTAACGGAGGTGGGGTGTTTCACTTGGTATCAGAGCATAGGTTTACCAGATAAGATAAAAAGTTTTGAAAAATTATTTTCAAAAAGGAAATTTAAAGAAGCATTTTTAAAAGAAAAATATTATTTTATTTTAAAAAGGCAAAAGTCCACTCCCCAAAGCCATAGGAACTATCTCTTATCCTTCGTTTTGAATCTATCCTTTTTGTTTCAGCATGTCCCAAGAACTTAACTTGCCGGAAGGGGTGCCAATACCTGGTTGGTTTAGACGGTTCTTAGAAGCAAGGGCCACTCAGCCAGGTCCTACCATTCCTCCTCCCCCAGCTGAAGGAAACCATCCAGCTGCAGCAGCACCTTTTCCTCCACCTCCTCCTCGGGGAAACAATTTTGCTAAGATATGTAAAGATTTTAAAGCTATGGGAGGAAGGGATTTCCATGGAACTGAGTCCTTCGTGGCAGCTCGAAATTGGCTGAAAGAAACTGAGGACCTATTCATTATCTTTGAGGTAGAAGATAGACAAAAAGTACAGTTGGCAGTATGGCTATTGAAGGGCGAGGCTTCCTACTGGTGGGAAGTCACTAATGCTGAAAGACCAGTGGAGACATGGGAGGAATTTAGGGCAAGGTTTGAGACTAAATTTCTCTCAGATGCGGAAAGAAGTTTGCAGTTGGAAAAATTCTTGTTTCTTAAACAAGGGGACAAGACAGTCAGAGAATATGTGAATCAGTTCGATGAGCTGGCTAGGTTTGGGCTTGACCTAGTCAACACCCCGCACAAGAAGGCTCTCCGTTTCGTCAAAGGGTTAAATGAGCCATTACACAGTTTGGCCATGACCCATATACCCATGGGAGCCACGTATGAAAGATTGGTGCAAATGGCATTGCTGAATGAAGAGGATAAGGGCAAGAAGAAAGAGGGTTTGCAACCCAAGAAGACAGACTTTAAGAAGGGCGGGAAAGGCAACAAAGAGAAGAGGAAGTGTAATTTCTGTGGCAAAGTGGGGCACTTAGTAAAGGACTGCCGAAAAAAGAAGGCCAAGGAAAATGGTGGGTGCTTTTCTTGCGGTGAGACAGGCCATAGGGCTAAGGACTGCCCAAAGAAACGAGGACAGGGGCAGAGGGCTGGATCCACCCCAGGGGCACAGGTTCATGTGCTAGAAGCGCCACCTCTGCAACAGCGAGGTATAAATACTTCTGTAGAAAGTGTAGTTTATCTTTATGATCACCCCGTTCGCACTTTATTTGATTCTGGCGCATCACACTCCTTTATCTCGTCTGCTTTAGTAGAATCTCTGCACCTAAAAACTAGTATGGTAGAGGACCCCTTAATTGTTTCAAACCCAATTGGGGGCCCAGCTCATTTGTCTATGATCTGTGTGGGATTGAAAATTTCTATTCTAAGTGTAGAATTTCAATGTAGTGCCTTTGTTTTGGGCTTTTCGGGTTATGGTTTGATTTTGGGTATGGATTGGCTATCCAGTAATGGGGCCATCCTTGATTGTGAGAAAAGGGTTGTTAGGCTCCTGACCCAGCTCGGTAATACTTTGGAAATTTCTTGTAATCCATCGTATGCGGTTATGCTTAGTTATCTTGAATCGCTAGATGCCTCTGTTGAAAATTTGCAATCAGTTAGAGTGGTCCGGGAATATCCGGATGTCTTCGAAGAGGTGAAGGGCTTGCCTCCAAAGCGGGAAATAGACTTCCGCATATATCTTGTAGATAATGCAAAGCCCGTCGCGTTGCCCGTTAGACATATGGCTCCACGAGAAAGGAAAGAGCTCAGTAAATAGATTAAAGAGCTTCTAGAAAAGGGGTTCATTAGGAGGAGCATTTCAGAATGGGGCGCTCCAGTGGTGTTCGCTACAAAGGCGTATGGTTCACTCCGTCTATGTGTTGACTATAGGGAGCTCAACAAGCTAACGAAAAAGAATAGGCACCCTCTCCCTAGAATTGACGATTTATTTGACCAGCTTGTAGGAGCGTTTGTTTTCTCCCAACTCGATTTAGCAACCGGTTTTCATCAGCTAAGGGTGGCTGAAGATAGCATCGATAAAACGGCGTTCAGAACCCCAGACGGCTTCTTTGAATGGCTTGTCATGCCTTTCGGCTTGACAAATGCACCTGCGTACTTCGTGGACCTAATGAGTAGGGTATTTAGAGATTTCCTCAACAAATTCGTAGTGGTCTTCGTAGATGATATCCTTATCTTCTCAAAGAATGAAGAGGAACATGCTCAGCACTTAAGGGCAATCATGGAAACTTTGCGAGTCCATCAACTAAAAGCCAAGTTCTCCAAATGCCACTTTTGGAGAGAAGAGGTGAGGTTCCTTGGGCACATAGTATCCAAACAAGGGTTAGCAGTGGACCCCGCGAAGGTAGTGGCGGTACAAGATTGGAAGACACCAAGGAATGCAACTGAGGTCCGAAGCTTTCTAGGACTAGCGGGTTTCTATCGAAAGTTTATAAGGGATTTTGCGAAAATCTCAGCTCTGCTCACGAAATTAACCAAGAAGAATCTAGTGTTCAATTGGGACTTGGATTGCGAGTTTGCTTTCCAACGACTGAAGAGGGCTCTTACAACAGCCCCAGTTTTGACACTGCCAGATGGGAGCAAGATGTTCACTGTTTATACGGATGCATGTGGGACAGGGCTAGGCGCCGTCTTAATGCAAGAAGGAAGGGTAGTAGCTTATGGCGGGAGGCAATTGAAGGTGCACGAAAAGAACTACCCAACCCACGATCTTGAGTTAGCCGCCATTGTCTTTGCACTCAAGTCTTGGCGACACTATCTCCTAGGTGAGAAGTTCGAACTTTACACTGACCATAAATCGTTGAAATATCTTTTCTCGCAGAAGGATCTTAACTTGAGGCAACAAAGATGGATGGAGTTTCTTGCATCGTACGATTTTGAAATCTCCTATACTCCGGGCAAAGGCAACGTAGTGGCAGACGCGTTGAGCCGAAAGAAATTGACCCTAAGCCCGTTGTTTGTTAAAAGACAAAGCCTAGAGTTTATAGCCAGCTTCGACTTTAGGCCTTCCTCCGATTTCGTACCGGGCTTGCTTGCATCTCTCGAAGTGCGCCCAACTTTAGTGGATTCAGTAGGGGCAGCACAACGCGAAGACCCTCAGCTTGTGGAAACAATTGATAGGCTAATTAGGGGTGAGACTTCAAGTCACCTCAACAGATACTCCATCGACGATAGGGGTTTGCTAAGGCGAGACGGAAGACTATGCGTCCCACAGACAAAAGATTTAGTAAGGAAGGTTCTCGAGGAAGCGCATCATTCCAAGATGACGATACACCCAGGCGGAGATAAAATGTACAAAGACATAAAAAGGACTTTCTTCTGGAATGGCATGAAAAAAGACGTGGCAGAGTTCGTTTCTAAGTGTATGGTGTGCCAACAGGTTAAGGCGGAACAGAAAAAGCCTGGCGGACTGCTACATCCTTTGGAGGTCCCGCAGTGGAAGTGGGATAGCATCTCAATGGACTTCATCGATGGGCTGCCTAGGTCTAGGAGAGGCAACACTAGCATTTGGGTAATAGTGGATAGGCTTACTAAAAGCGCCCACTTTTTACCTGTCAAAAGTAAAAGAACTGCCTCATCCCTAGCATCACTTTACCTCAAGGAAATCGTTCGACTCCATGGGATACCATCTAGCATTGTTAGTGACCGAGACCCCATCTTCACCAGTGAGTTTTGGCGGAGTCTGCAAGAAGCAGTAGGAACGCAGCTATGCTTGAGCACAGCCTATCATCCCCAAACCGACGGCCAAACAGAGAGAGTGAACAGAGTTTTGGAAGACCTCTTAAGACTATGCGTCCTTGACTTCGGAGGGACATGGGAAGACCACCTTCCTTTGGTGGAATTTGCCTACAACAACAGCTATCAAGCAACCATCGGAATGGCGCCCTTCGAAGCTTTATATGGAAGACCGTGCCGATCGCCCACTTGTTGGTGGGAGTCCACGGATAAGCTCATACTTGGACCAGATATGATCCGAGAGACCTCAGAGAAAGTAGACTTAATACGAAGAAGGATGAAGACGGCCCAAGACAGACAAAAGTCCTATGCCGACAAGAGAAGGACCGACCTTGAATTTGAGGTTGGAGACAGAGTTTTTCTCAAGGTATCACCGCTAAGGAACGTTGTTCGTTTTGAAACCACAGGAAAGCTAGCACCAAGGTTCGTAGGGCCATTCCCTATTATCGAGAAAATTGGGAAAATGGCCTATAGATTAGAGCTACCCAAGAAGTTGGCTGGAGTCCACAACGTTTTCCACGTTTCACATCTCCGAAAATGTCTACATGAGTCAGCTGAAGTGGTAGAGCCAAATATCCTCGAAGAGGCCGAAGTGGAACGCGAGGCAACCATAAGAAGAGTTCCAACCCGCATCTTAGGAACGGAAGTGAAGAAGCTACGCAACCGCGAAGTCAAGCTCGTCAAAGTTCAGTGGAGCGACGCCGAGGGAGACGCAACTTGGGAAACTGAAGCTAGAATACGTACTGCCTACCCTTTTCTGTTCGAGGGTATATCCTTGATCTTTCCTTTTTCCTTAAGTTGCGCTTTTATCTATCTTTTTAGGTATATTTCCTCGACCGTATCTTTTAGGTAGAAACCCTTTGGATGGAAACATGTAATTGAAACATGTTATGGATGATGGTTGCAAGTGGTTGCAAGTGATTGCTAGTGGTTGCTCGTGGTTGCATATACACACACAATCTAGGTTTTAGATCGGCTCAGTCACTTCATATTGCATATGCATATATGTTTGCATTCGTATATGGTTGAACTTTAATGTGTTGTCATGTGGATGCTGCATTTGTATTGAATGATTGTGCACTCATGTAGAATCATGAATAGGAAAATTTGCATACATAATGGATTCATAGCACTTACATAATTCGCATTAAGGAGGTCAACTGAATCAGTAGACCGCCTGATTTTGCATTAGATAAGTACATGTACACACACACTTCGCATATGATCATGAAGCATTAGAAGTCTTTTAAGGACAATGGATGCTCGTGTTTGATGGATGAGTAGATGGATGATTGGATGCTAGGATAAACATTCCTCCTAGCTTGAAGATTTCGGGGACGAAATCCTTTTAAGTGGGGGAGAATGTAACACCCCGAAAATTCTATAACTGTGAAATTAACAAATTAAAGTATAATTAATTTGAAATCAAAGAACTAAGGGAAACGGGATACGCCATTGCGTTCGTCTCGGAAAAATACGCGAAATAGAGTCCGAGTTTTCGAAAAACGGAGTCCGTAGGAAGAAGATATGGCCTTCGGAAGTTTTGAATTAAATTTAAAATTCAAACAGAATAAAATAATTAAAAATCGGGCCCAATGGGCCAGGGCGGATAAAAACCCGCCTAGGCCACCCAGGTCGACTGGGCTGTCGACCTGGGCTACCCATGTCGACAGGGCTGTCGACAGCCCTGTCGACAGGGGTGTCGACCTGGTCGAGCCCAGTCAACCTGGCTGGCCAGGTCTGTGTTTGGCCGATTTTCTGTGGTCTGCTTTGTCATTAGGGCTAGGTGGCAAGTTTTAATTGGTCTCTCTTCCTAATGAATGGCTATGATCAATCCAAGCAACATCAAGGGTCCTAATCAGTTCCTAACCTCTATATAAACAACCCTAGACTAAACCCTAATCTATTCATTCAAAATTAAGAACATAGCCGCCATGTTGCTGAGGAACGACTAAGAGTAGCCGCCAACTAGAGAGAGAATTAGGAAGAAAGTTCTAAAGCCTAAAGCAATTCAAGCAACCTAAAGCCAATCAATTCAACAAAGGAATCATATCTCTTAATTAGAGAATTCGCCGCAACCATTGTAAGTAGAGTATTACTTTGGTATGAATAAATAACTGTGTTGATTTGTATGCTTGAATTGGGATAATAAAGTAATTCATATTTGTGCAAAATTTATGTTATTCATTATAAAGAACTACATGCGGTAGTTCTATGCAAGTATGCGTTTGGAATATTTCACAAATTATGTAATCTATGTTGAAGCTACATGTATGTAGTTGATTGAAATTCATGCAAGTTTGGGGCTTTGTTATTATGCCATCATGATGTATATTTTTGTGCATAAATCATTTTGCAAGTAATTGAAACAAGTTTGGTTGTTATAGTTCATATGAAACTATGTTGGAATTTTGACGCCATAATCCATGTATTAAGTCATGCTTTTGCAAACTTATGAATATGGCTAGGCTATGAATGATATTTGGCATAATTGAAATCCATGATTAAGTCTATCTTGTTTACAAGAATTATATGATGACATATGTGAGACATGGCTAGGTTAGACTCAAAAATCCCTTTTTGCAAGTTTAAAGCAAACACCATGTTTAGGAATATTTATGCATAAGTATATTTATACCATCGTTATGTGATTAGACTTAAATCATGATTAAGTTGAACTATGCTTTTGTGTTAGTAACAAAGTATCCCCTTTGTAAACATGTAGAAACCTTATGAACATAACTTATTTATGTTTATGCCTAAATAAGAACATAGGTCTATGTTGTAGTTAAGACTATGTGACACCTAATTTAGATTCTTATCTTAAGTTTACATGGTTTGGTTCATGTCACCTATGCTTTATGACCAAAGTATATATATGCAAGTACACCAGTTTCTATTATGTATTTCCAACGTCATATGCAAGTTCATGCGTTCACCTTCCCCTCTTTGTGTATGTAATCACGCTTTAAGCCCCCCTTTTTGCATGGCTAAATTGGGCTTTAAAAGGCTAAGCCCAATATATATAAACGGACGTGTAAAACGGGGGAAAATAACGTTGGGTTAAAATTACTAATGAATGAAAATATAAAATAGAAGGGCCCAAGTTCAAGTATGGGTTGGGCCCCTGATTGGTGTAACCTTTACACCATTGACTTAATAATGGGCCGCAAATATTTACATATAAGAAATAAAGAGGAATGACAAAATATGTAAATGTAGAACATACGATGTGTTTAACCCGAGGTTGGATTGAGTTGTGATGTAAACCTGCCCGGAACAGCCCGGCTGTCCAGTAGTCACCACAATACCTATCCAATGTGGGAGGTTAAACATGGAGCCCAGCAAGGACTCGAGGTTAGACTGAGTTGTGGCGTAAGACTGCCCGGAACCAACCGGCAACAGGCAGCCACAACAATACCTGTCTAATGTGAGAGGTCAGGGCCTTAATAAGACAATTAAGGCTGAGTCAGGATTGATAGGATTAAGTGAACTAAAGACTTAATCAAAATGGAACATGCTAAACTAAACGGACTGGTGGGGGTTAGGTTAGAAACACTTAACCAACTTAGCATGTTGGCTAGAGATAGAAAACCTAGTAACGGGGGACCCTTTTCAGCAGTAACCCTAAAAGGTGTATCAGGATACCCTGAAACTAGGCAGGGTGGGGCACGATTACTGGGCTGATTGTAAGAGGTCAAATCGACGGCGGTGGTGTAGCAGTGTAGGTTCTAACGGAGTGCGGGCGTGCACACACTCCGGTGCAGAAAAATAAGGCACTGGACACCAGTAGCATACCTGTGCACTCTAAGGTTGTGTCGGGTTGCCACTATGGGACTTGATACACCCCATGGTGGGACCAGCATAGGTAACTACAGACATCGGGGGCCGTAAGACACATGTAACTATGCGAGTAGGAGCCGATCATCATAGAATGGATCACATCACCCTGATTATGGGGTGCCAGTGGGAAACTAGTTTATATGGGTTCAGAGATTAACATGGGGTACGATAGTATATTCGACCCTAGACAACTTAACCAAGTTTATGATGCATGCCCACTTCCTGTTTATACTTATCATACTCAGTTCTTTATTCATAGACAAAATAGTACTAGACTTACTCAGGCTTTATGTCTGACTCTACTTTTCTTTCGTCTTCTTTCTTCCGTTCCCCCCCCCCCAAGGTCCTCAGGGAGGGAACACAGCAGCTTGACCTACCTCAACATCCAGCTTGAAGAAGAGAAATGTATTGTTTGGACTTTCCTGTTTTGAACTATGGCTTTGGACACACTCTATGGGGCTTTTGCAGTTTACCTATGTTTTATTTATGTTTCTTTAAATAATGTACTCAAGACAGATTATGAAGGTGTTATGTTATGTTTTTGGAAAGAATGTTGTTGTAACACGTATTTGACTTTGTGAAATAAAGTTTGTTGTTCTTCCGCTGTTTACAAATATGTGTTCTTATATCTGTCTTGTATATCTGTGACTTGTACTTATAAACCTCCACCAAAATTAGGGCATTCCCTTTGAGAGTGACCCTAACGGAGGTGGGGTGTTTCAAGTGTTTTTAAAATAAATATGAAAACAAGTTTTGTTTTGAAAATTTAAACTTTATTATTTGTATTTGAATATTTATTTTAAATTGATTTGGATAACCAAGAATATATAAATTTTGCGTATAGGTCTGATCCACGTGTATTTGAAGTTTTAATATACTGGATAGGTATAGAATCACACTCTAGTCACCCGGGAATGATTCTGGTGATGGGTACCCATCATCAGTGTTGGGTTCGAGTTTCGAAAGTGAGATATCTATATATTTCCAGTTGACTGGTGTGAGAACCAAAACTAGATAGGGTTATTGTTGTAAATTAACATCAAAAACATGATTTTCTGTATATAGATACCAAAGTTATGAATTTGAAAATTTATCAACAAATTAATTGCTGGTTGTGCTGCTTGATTATTGTTTTGATTTATTAGAATTTGGAACCATTAAGCCAAATTGTATCAAATGTTGAACTGAATTGAAAATTGATAGAAAATGCATGCATATACATGTGTATCCATTGAACAGGTCATTGCAAAGAGGCTAGAGCAGAAGAATAAAATTGTTTGCCCGACAAATAGATACATGTTTATTGTATTTCTTGGGGTTTGGATGATTTTATGAGCCGATTGGCTAGCCGCTTGGCTGTTTCTTTTTCTTTTTGGATTGGAGAGGCCTGTATGGCAATTTCGGGATTTTCCCGGTGCTCCCGTGCAGGGGAGGTTATGGCGAAATTTTTCGAAAATTTAAGGTGTTAGCCAAATTTTTGAAAAATTTGAAAAGTTCTTAGAAACTGAAAAGTTGAAGAACTTAAGCCATAATGAAAATAATAAAAGTTGAGTTGGTTAGTAAAACAACTTTCAGCTCCGTTCCTTTTCGGGGACGAAAAGATTTTAAGTGGGGGAGATTGTAACAACCCGGAAAATCTGAGCCAATTTAAAAAATTTATTTTGGCAATTTTGATGAATTTTGAATGTTTAAAATGAATTATTTTAAATAATAACGACGAGAAATTTATTTTGAATAGAAATAGAATGCATATATTTATTTGAATCGACGTTAGAATATAAATACTTATTTTTAATTATAAAAGGAAATGGAAATGGCGCGGTAGTTCAAAAATTCAATTTCAAATTTCAAATGAACGTACAGGATTCAAAATAAACCATATTTTAGCGAAACCAAAAATATTAGAATCTATTTGGGAATATCTTTCCATTGAATCCGAAAAATTGAAATTTCATAGCGGGAATAAAGCCCAGTTGAAAATTCTGAATAGTCGCTATGGAATTTTGGGCCCTTAAAAACGGGAATTTTGTAAACGACCTCCATTTTCGGCGAAACCACTTTTGTTGGGTCTGAGATGTCAAGTTATTGCTAGATTCCAAAATTCATGAATTTTCGAATCAATATGTGAGCATGGCGAAGTAAAATGTGTTTTGACAATTTTAGTCAATTTGGATCGACCAGAAAATGATCATTTTTCGAACGGTCTCCAAATTTGACGAAATTAGTTTTGTTAGGACTGTATCGTCAAGACGAAGCTAGAAAATATTTTTCGGAAATTTTTAGAGCCCACATGTGGCCCTGGTAAATAGAAATGTGCGTTCAAATTCAATATATAGATTTATATTTTGATTTTGACGCAAAACTGATCGAAACGACCGAACTGGCTTATGAAAAATATCCCATTGTGTCTAGAATGGGTGTAATTAGCTAGGGGTGGCAATCATTGAGTTTGATTCAGAGTTCATGATATAAAATAAGCAAAATTTGAATAAAATAGAATTAAATAATATATATAACCTTTTTATACCCTAACCTAAGTCAACCCTCTCCCTTTACCCCTGATTCATTTCGGATCTAGGAAATTAAAAAAACGTGATTCCCTCCAGTCCTTCAACCTCCGCCATCAATCATCGTCGCCCCCCCCCCCACCCAACCCCAAGGTGGCGCCACCGTTGGTGAACCCCCTCCCCCGTCCTCCGCAGCCCCTCCTTCTTTCTCCCCCTTCCTATTTCAAGCCCTAGTAGGAAACTGCCAAGACCCGCCACATCTAGCCGTCGCCGCCTGTCAGACCTGCCCGCCACCTCCTCACAGCCTGCACCGCCACTGAGCAGCCATCCCCGACCAGCGAACTCCCCTTTCCCCCCACCATTTCGAACTGTAATTTTTTGCCCATTTTTATTTATTAATTTAAAACTCAATTATATATATATATATATATATACATAGTGACGAAAAAAAGAGACTGTTAATAAGATAAAAATAAGACTTTTTATATGGTAAAATATTCAATTTTTGTTTAAGAAAACATTCGATTTTTGTTTTAGAAAACATTCGATTTTTGTTTAAGAAAATATTTGATTTTTGTTTGAGAAACATTTGATTTTTGTTTAAGGAAATATTCGATTTTTGTTTAAGAAAATATTCGATTTTTGTTTAAGACATGATTCGATCTTTAGTTGTATAAAAATTCGATTTTTATATAAATGGCTTCGTAGTATAAAAGTTCGATTTTTATAATTGTAGAGTATTAAAAAATATGATTTTTATAATTGTAAAGTATTAAAATTTTGATTTTTATGTTGAAAGCGAAGTTATAAAAATATGATTTATATATATATATGGAACGTTAATAAAGATATGATCTTTATTATGAAGTTAGATTTATAAAAATAGAATTTCTATTATGAAGATTAGCGAAGTAAAAATGAGATTTTTACACATAGGATTTTAAAATAAAAATTCGATTTATATATATTTAAAGTAGAGATAAAAATCTGATTTTTATCTGTATAGCGTTGTATTTCAAAATGTGATTTTTAATATAGAAACAGTGTGAAACAGACTGCGATGGAATCGGCTGAAATCGAATGGAATCCAAACCGTTCAGAAATAAAGAATGACGGAGTGGATCCCAAAGGTGAGAACTCCTCACCATATTTTCTTATATAGTTATTTATTTTATAACTGCATATAGGAACCGTTCCCCGTCGTCCACGGACCGTGGACGACTTGTTTGATTGTTCGGTTTGGATGATTAGATTATTTGGTTGTTTGGTTGAACAAATGGATTAGAATTTGGTTTGTGTATGACGTGCGCCGTTATTAGGCGAGGGATAAGGCTAGACCTTATACCGGTTCTAGTATCGCGCCGTTATGCCGCCAAAATTTTCTAAAATAAGTTAGAAGTAGAACAATAAAAATATCATTTTTATTGTGTAAAAGAACTGAATAAATATTTTATCATTAAAAATATAATTTTTAACGAGTGTATGAAATAAAATAAATATTCATTTACAAATCAGATGATTTGTTTATGTACATTGATTTGACTGATATAGATTGGGACGATAAATTTTACACGTCGCCCAACTGCACAAATAATATCTGTGTTTGTGGATTGAAACCCCTAACGGGTGTTAGGATGATATTTGACGTACACTAATCCCAACTGTTTAGTTGTATGTCAATCGATTGATTGACAGACTGTTGTAGGCGTTAAATATTTATATTTAATGCTCACGCAGTGTAGAATGCACTCTAGATGATGGTTGATTGTTTATCATGGTTGTTATATACATATGTTGTAGGAAATCCATATAATCTACATTATATGTAATCGACTGTGTCTGATTCCAGTTCAGAAAGAATGAATATTTTAAAATAATGAATATTTTAAAAGAACGAATATTTTAAAATAATATTCAGAAAAGAATTAAAATTTGATTTTGATGTCCGATTTGGGATGGATACGAATATATTTAAATATATAAAGCCGTGTTGATTAGATTAACGCCATTTTGACGCGAACGATATTTATATCAATTATAATCATTTTTATAATGAATATCGAAAAGGAAATGATTTCAAAACCTAACGTTTTGAAAATATTATCATTTATATACTAATGATATGGAATATTCAATTTTAATTTAAAATTTAATATGAAGTTGAAATTGTTTTGAAAACGAATTTAAAATGATTTATAAAATAAGTTTTGAGTTGAAATCAATGAAATATATATAATATATATATCATATATATTTAATGGCCTGGATAGAACGCACCGCGCTGCGGCAGTTCGCGAATTTCGACCATTGACTTCGTATGGACATTACGGGAGATCCGACCGTCGGATTCTCCTGAAACCAGGACCGTTGGGTTCGTATCGAAAAGAGCTTTCTAACGAATATGAGAAATTTGAAATCTAATGGTTGGATTTGGAATTATGTCTAAATCAAATTTGGAAAAGGTCGTTGTAAGTGCAGTTCGATGACCGTTTATGGAAATCGACCGTACGAGCCTTGATAAAATTATTAAAAATATCAATAATTTGTGTAAAATCATAATAAATGATTTGGAAAGAATCGGGATGAAAAATCCCATATTTGAAAAGATAAAAATATATTTTTATCCAAATGAACTAGTTATGTACTAGAATTATAATCCAATATTTTTAAATAAATAAATTGGATTTGAAATAGTTTTGAAAATAACCGGAATTTCCAAGATATGAATTGGAATGGATTTGAATCGAAATTATCTTCGGAGTATTTCGATATTGGATTCCGTGATTATACGGACATTGTGGAGGAATTTGGAAGATATATATATCGTTATTCCAATACGTTATTTGTTAATTTCAGAATTTGATATTGAATATAAGCCGATATATTTTCTATTCAGAGCCTCGTATTTAATATCAAAAGTGATTTTGGGTTTGTCGTGAATGGTGTCTTCATTAACATTGTTCTTGAACCCAGTTAAGAAAAGATTAAATCTTTTTATTTAGATTTAATGAAGTATACCAATTAATTAATATTTAATTGGAATTGAATTGAAATTGATTTTTGGGTTTATCGTGAATGGTGTTTTAAATAACACCTGTTCTTTAACCCGATTAACAATCGAATGAGAATTTGGGTTGTCATGAATGGTATCTTTAATAATACTATTCTTAGACCAAATGGAGTTAAGAAAATTAGAAACTAACTGAAGATTAGTTAAGTTGAATGGTTTCCTGGGTATTGATCTGATGTTGGTTTCGGCCTTCGGGGTTAATACTTAGGGAATTGTTCACTTGCTAATTTACGGTTAGAGGCTGATGGAATGGAATGTGATTTTCGGTTTATCATGAACCATGTTTTAAATGACATTCGTTCTTTAACCTAGTTAAAGACAGGATATGATTTCCCAAGTTAAATAATCATTAATATTGATTTTTGGGAAGATTAAAACCAAGTGGAGTTTTAATGAATCTTTAATTAGATTGAAATGATCGAGAATGGAGTATCACCAGCTTTGCTCCAAGCGATAGTTAGATCTTTAATTAGATTTGAATGTGAAATGGTAATTAATTTTACCGATAACACCGTGGGGTTAGATATGGAGTATTACCAGTTTTGCTCCATTGGATGAATAGGTTGGGATTGGGAAATTAAACAAATGATTACTTCGGTAAGGGTCGCTAATCCCGACTAGTTTGGAAAACCTTAACATGGTTTGAAATGATATCCAAAACGAGATTAAAGAATTTATCTTTGATAAAATTAATAGGAACCTTCCCCAAAATATAAGAATACTTGAATAAAGGAATATTCTTGATTGGAATGAGGCGTATGTTGTGTTTTATAACACTTGTTTATTATATACGCGAGTTATTCGGAAAGGTCGGGTTTATACCCATTCTGAATAACTGAATCGACGATAAGTCGACGATGAAGATGGTGGTCGAAGACCAGTGGTTTTCACATCGTTTGGATAATTACTGATGATCTTGATTGGGCTGTGCTCCCAAGAGGAGGGAATCAGTTGGTGATCGTCTAGACGTACTTGGATATCGATGGATATGCGAGGAATAAGGTTCCTCCGGTTTCGTTCAGTCCCAGAACGGACTTGTAAATGGATGTGTGTCTGACATCGGATTTCATTCTGTGTGATTGATATACATCGGTTGCATAGCGTGAATTGCATGTGTGGCATGTTGAGATGCAAATGATCAAGGCTTCTGTTGAAAAGCAAAGGCTTGTGGTTGATGATCAAAGCATGACCTTTGTGGCATAGCTTTGTGTAACGTTAATTCGTGAGCCTCACACCCCGGTGTGAACCAGAAACGGGAGAAGGACATTAGGGAGGACATGCGTTTCCTTCTGTCTAGGCGTGGTGTTTTGGGTTTTACATGCCTGGACATTTTACTTATGTGGATGATGGATAGCGAGGCGCCTCGGTTATATCGGTCGATCCGGGACGGATGGAGTCATTTGGCTCATTGACGCCCCATAGGGCGGGGAAACGCAGTGTTCAGGCATTTTAATCCACATCGAGTGGACCGGCCCTGACGATCCAAAGGCTTGTGGGCGCGCTGGCCTGAGACACGGGCTAGAGCATCTCAAAGCGGTGAGGACGATCCCTTGCCTCGGTTCACAGATGGAAATCCAACTTCCAATACGACATTTTGTGGTTTTGATTATAGAGCCTAGTATGGCGACATAGTGGGATGGGGCACTCATGCCGTCTATGATTGATACTTATGATTAAAATTGTTTTGACACTATATACCTATAGTAATAATAAAATATGAAATTTCACATACCAAGCATTTTTGGCTAGTATAAGGTAAAAACTCTATCCTCCGGCTTGCATTGCATTGTGTGATGGGACCTAAGTCTTATAATAGCTTCATTGTTCTTTATCTAGCATTGCACTGTTGTTTTTATGCACTGGTATTCTTGGCAGAAAACTCGTTCCGTGCTATACGGCGTGGTCTCTTGATTTACCGAACTTTAAAAATAAAGAATAATAACTGTTTTAGTTCTCACACCAGTCACATGACTGACCTGGAGTTTATTTTTTTAACCTAAACTCTGGGTGCACCTATTTTCCACACGGGCAGCTAGTAGTTGGGTTTTGCAGATTTATTCTTACAGGATCCTGGTTTATAGCTGAAGTGATATTTGGAAAGCTCTGTATCCGTGTATTTCTTTCAGTTGTGTTTTGTATTATTTTTTCCGCTGCAGTAATGTATTTAAATCTCTGATGTTTATCAAATGTATATAATTTATTCATACTCTGTTATATTCTTGTATTCTGATGAAGTTGTTGTAATAAGCAATGGAATGTTCTTCTGTTTGTGTTCTGATTCGTCTTGTCCTCAACTCAATCCGGGCTTTCCTTTACGGGGAAGTTCGGGTCGTGTCAGTGAAACTAACACATATAGCATAACACGATATTATTATAGTGTCTATTAAGTAATGTAAATATATTAAAATAGCGTAAGCGGGATTACCATGTTACCCTTACACCGTTTATACCGTTGGCGTACAGTGTGCGTATAAAACACCAGTACGTCGGTGGATAGGGATGCACCGTGATACGATGATGTTAAATCAAAATCGTATGGAGATTTGATCAAGATAATATGACAAGACACACGATGAATACCTACGGCAATATTCTACTGGCTTGCGTCCCCTTGGGTAAGTGGTAATGCATAACCGCAGTTATCGCCAACCTCGAACGACACTTCCATAATCTAAGGGTGCATCCAAATCAATCACAATAGTAATACAGATGATATCGAAGAAGCGTGTCCGATCGGAGGTGCGACCTCGCTTAACCCTGGTATGACTCTTGTTTTAGTCATTTTAATTATGACCCGAAGTTCAAGGCCAATCCATCATCGTTCTCTTTCTTCAAATCTGGTAATCGCCGCCATACCATCCTACTTTATTCTGGATTCTCCATCACGTGCACAGTTCTTAAAGTGGTATCGGTACCGACTTTGGTCTCTTTAAAAACCAAATGCTTACATTTTTCACGCCGTGGTCACTAAATTTGAAATCATATTTTGAGTATCAATCGATTTCAAGTATTGGCTTGAAATCGATTACTCAAAATAGTTTATCATTAGTTCAATTGGGATTTCGAGTCCCATCTTCACAAATATCCCTTATCAGAACAATTCAAGTATTAGACTTGAAATCTTCGTTTTAATCACTTCGATTTGTTAGCTAAGATTGGTCATGAGATTTATAAAATATACTTGAATAGTTAATTGAAAACAGTGTATATATGTTAAATTAAAAAATAGTGTATATATATATATTAAATTTAAAAATAATATATATATATATATATTAAATTTAGAAATGGTATATATAAGAAATTTAAAAATAGTATATAGAAATAATTATAAAAATTATAAAAAAAATCTTTATTGGTAAAAATACTTTTAAGTTATTAGTTATAAGTAGTTTGTGAAAAACGAAGTAATAAAGAAGATGTGTTTTAAGAAAATATTATTTGATTCCAATAAAATGATCCAATCCGATTCGAACCCATATTCCAATATCCGACTTATAACCATTCATATTTCATATTCAAATCAATTTCTCATTTATTGGTTCGACTTCAAATTCACCTTACAAATGGAGACATTCTCATATCATTATTTCCAAGTTGGATTCAATTTAGATTCGGGTTTACTCGTTATATTGAGTTTCAAAACAACTTCGACGATTATTCGTTATGTCGTTACATAAATCACTGTTTGATAAATTCCAAACTTGCCATTTTTTTCTTACTCAAAGTCTCATGTGGACTTCTTAATGTAGATATATTCTTTCCCCTGACATGGATTAAACCAAGAAATTTCACCTTATCATTCACTTCTTTTCTTTTAAATCAAATTCGTATAATTTACTAAATCAAATCTCAATATATCAAAGTAAGATTTGTTAACTTTTAAAGAAATTCTATTTCTAAGAAATTTTATATGGGCTCACGACTAACTTTTGATTAAGTGAATTAAAAACTTGAGATGTTAGGTTGCTTTAGAAATTTGAAATTATTTGCTATGTGATTTGTGCACATGTGACACGTACACTATTCCCTTATATGACACGATATGGATACAATGTTTGATTGTGATATGTTTGTATTGTGCACATCTTACAAATTCCTCGTAGATTTAGAAAATCCACTTTGGATTAAAATGATACACACCTGAATGATTGTATAAATTTGAGAAATAAATTCGAATCGACTTGAGATGCGAGTTAAAATGATATATACCCAGCATTCAAATTTTCCTTTAAAAGGATTGAAATGATACATATATGTATCACTTGACCATATGATAGAAAATTATATCCGTGGTCAATAAAAAATTATTTTCTACAAAACATATAAGTACAGATCGATTTTAATAAATAGATTTTGAAATGAAATTCGTGTAAAGGAAATATTGAAAGAATTTTTTGAACTAAATCTTAAATTTGTTCTAATAAGAAACACAAATTTCAACCGTTCGACTCAACGGTTGGAATTCTACTTGTTACGTTTGTACATTCGACGTGAACACAACGGTTAACTAGCCAAAAAAAGTGCAAACGGCACCCTAAAAAGGAAAACAATTTCCTACCATCTTTGTCGGTTGACATCGGCGATTCAAATCCACCTCTTGCGGGGGCAAAACAGTCATTACGGCAACAACTAGGTTTTCATTCATATATAAATATATCTCAAACCACCAATGTATTATCTCCTTCGCGTTTTCTTTTCGGCAGCTTCTCGTTCGTTTCTCTTCATTCTGCCTTTTCATTTTTCTTGAAATCTGAAATTGCCATTGTTTGGTCGCGGTGAAGACTTAGCATTGTCCGTACCAGCTGAGGCTTCCGCTTCATTGATGCTAACAATCGCCTAATCTTAGCGTCCCTTTCTGTTTTTAACGTTTGTTCATAGATTTTTTTGTTATTCAATTTACTGTTTTTATTGAAAAGTAAAGTCTGTTCTCAGAATATGGCAATAAATTAAAGTCTCTAATGCGATGAATCAGTATCGCGATTAGCGCTGTACGTTGCCAATATTTAATATTAGCTGATTTCATGCCGGGTTAATTTCTGTCATTTTAATTCCGCATCCAAACGCATATATATGTATATATTGATGTATAGACTGGGACTGTGCACACTGTATTTCCTTTGATTGAGGACTGCTTGTAGTTGACATATCTGATTTATACTTGTTGCACCTAACTTCCCACTTGATTGTGTCCCTGCTCTTGTTTATTTGGCTCGACCCAAAAATGAAAACGAAGATTTATTATTTTCCAATTATGTTTTCAAATCTGCACTAATTTTGTGGAAACAAAAATACATTGTCTCATTGTGGCTCCTTGATATGTCTGGACATAATTGTTGCCAAAGCTGCTTCAAGTTTAATCAACACATGCATGTTGTATTTGCTTGAACCGCTTATGTTTACCTATGCTACTACAAATGCATGCTTTACCTAGATTTGCCATTATGTACTACTTGACTTACTTAACCCTGGTTGCTCCATCTGCCATGCTTAAGCTTCATTACTGTTGCACTTGTACATCTTGATGGTTGTACCTTTCTGCTGAACCGTGAACCTGAGCTTGTTTCACCCCTCCCTTGTTATGCTGAATCATGTTTTGAACCATGCTGTGATGTACTTGAACAATGAACTGGCTCGACCACTTAGCTTGTGCTTGATTATTTCAAACTGCTTTGACTCATATGGGTTGTACCATGTAGTTGTCTGACTTGTATGCATTCTCCTTAAAACTGAGTCATTCATGTTGGCACCGTCTCGATCAATTCTGCCTTGCACTGGTTCATATACTTTTGGATTGAACACACCGTTTTACCCATGCATATGTGTATGCTGCATCATGTATTTTCCTGAACTATTGTGTTGACTTGGCCCTGTCTTGAACTTGGTTCGTGCTGCTATGTTGCTTTGATGTTTGTGTACACTAAGATGTTGAGTTGCACTTGGACTTGCTGCATGCCTTTGTACTAGACCATATTGAGATGTATTAAGTTGTTTTCATGTGCATGTAGACCATATATGTGTATTAAGTTGAGTTGGTCCACGAGGCTGCTCCTAAGTTGCACATTGATTGGCGAGGCAGTGCACGTGTGTATATTTATACATGTGTGTACATGCAACTATCAGACTAATTTTCCTGTCTCTGCACTGTAATATGTATATACATATTGTCTGCCTTGTGGTATTTACAGTGTATCACTGTGAATATCACAAGCTGCCTAGACATAGACGATGGAAAATATAAATCAGATCAAGTCAGAAAAATGACGAGAAACACACCGAAATTCTGAGGCATATAAAATTTAAAAAAGAAATTTATATTTGCATGTATTCAATTTTATATCTATTGCAGTGTACTGTGTGTGTTTCTGTTTCATGTGGCAGGTGTGGATGACTGGACCGACTGAATGCTGTGAAGACAAAAGACAGAGACAAGAGCAGTGTATGCGTATCTGTATATGAGGGAAAGTATGTATATATGAATTGTATAGATAGAGTGATAGAGTGTTGTAGTGAGGAGTATTGTATATAATGGAATTGAATGTGTATATGAAATTGTATATGTATGAAATGAAATATATCAGTGAAGTGTACAAATAGAGTTGTTGTAAAAGTTGTATTGTTTGAATGTTTGAAATAAATATTTCTATTTAAATAAAATACTGTGTGGATATTTGAATTTATGTACAATCGTATTCTTTTTAAATATAAGTATTATATTCCAGTCTATGATGTATATATGAAACAGTACAATAATAAACACATTTATAATAGTATATATTTTGTTGTTATCATCAAACAAAAATCATATAATTGTGTATACAACACCGTTATATACAACACTCCTCACTCGCTCGCCATTTCGAGATGCATGACTGTGCAGGTTGGATTATTAATAACAAGTGCTTTCTATTCCGCTCTCCCGCTCATGCAACTTTCGTTCAAGCTATGCAATTGGGTACTCTGTCTAAATCAGCACGGTGCTTTAGTGGAAAGGTAGTCTTACGCATTAATGTTTAAATTTTAAATGAGTTTGTTAAATGATACCAATTTATATTGAATTTCTGAGCCAAGCTTGGTTGATAATTAAAACATTGTTTGTTTAATTTTAGATGGGGGATTGTCAATGGGATTTTATATATGATTAAGAGGAGTAATATTTTTAATTTATTCTATGATTGTTATGGGAAGAACAAAATAAATTAGCCTTAACTTAAATTTATAAATTAAAATTGCAATATTAACTTTTTCATAATTCTTATTAATATAAATAATAAATCCAAATCTTAATTAATCCTTATAAATTAATGTTGCACATAAAAATAAAAATTGAATATAGTATTTTTTTTTGGTAAAACCAAATGGTTTTAATCTTAATCAATCCTTATAATTTAATGTTGCACATAAAAATAAAAATTGTATATATATATATATATTGGTAAAACCAATTGGTTTTTCTAGTGTTGTGTTACATTTATTATAATAATAATAATTACAATATGTATTGGAGTTTGAAAATTGTCAAATCTCCAAATTCGATTTTTAAAGTGGTTCGTCCACTATTTACGACATTTAAAGTGAACCATTCATAGTTCTATCTTAGATTACATCGCATTAGGTACTAGCTAGCTCATTACTAGACTATTACATTACCTTCTATTATAGTAGACTAGATTATGTTTTGAATTGAAAAACAAAAGAATCTAAGTAGTAAACAAAGCAAGTACAAAGTATATATAGGTGTAACTAGACAGGCCACAAACAAATCAAGAAAAGGGAACCGAAATATTGCATGATAATAGCTGTACAAACTACTTGACTTGATGGAGATAACACGCAAAAGGAAGTGCATATAATCCAAGCAAAAGGCATGGCCCAAAGTATCAATCCAACTCTTCCATAGCTCATGGCATGAAGACTAAAGTATAATAGTCTGTCCAACTGGGTCTTCGCCCAACTTAGCAAAGTCAAAGGGATCAAAGAGCGAAGAAACAAGATTAGGACTTCACAACAAATTATCATGGATACATTCTGACCTGTGTGGTAGTGCATGAGCAGATAAGGAGAGGGAGGTAAATATGACCAAAGTTAACTATTGAGAGCGTTTCACCTGTGAGCAAAGAGGCCATGAAGTCGAACAAGAGCATCAATCTAAAACATCCATCAAATTTATTTAGATAACCAAACATCCAGAAAGACAAGTCCAAACAACCAACTAACAAACAATTAATCTTTTGTTGTCATCAATTCAGTGTAACAAGATGAAATCAACATTCGTAACGAAAAATCAACTCAAAATATAAAACCAACACAACCAACATGACTGTCCAATACGTTTGAAACTCCGTTATAAGCTCATCGTACTAGAAAATTAAGAATGCCACCCTTAAGCACACACGGTCGATTAGGTAACAAGACAAACCAACAGCAGGTTAACGAGTCGCGAATCCAGAGGAGGAATTGAGAGTTATTGCTTATGCTGATACTCCACGTTAGATTAGGAAAATCGCACTTGACAAATCAAAACATATCCAAAACAAACTAAAAAACTGCAGATTACATAGCAGAGGTCCCTTCACCCATCGATTGTCTCCATTTCAACTGGCTTTGCTAGACAAATATTGAACAAAAAATCTTCCAGCAATGAAATAACACATACCCGTTGGGGTCACATACATTATTGAAATTGTATAATGAGCAAGTGAAGAAAACACAACTTGGCAAAAAGCCGCAGTTTTCGAGAAACATTTATGTAACACCCCGTATTTCCTATGTATTAAAGTAACTAATTAAAGAATACTTAATTTTAAAAGTGAAAATTAGGGGAAATGGGGGTACGCCTTTGCGTTCGTCTCGGAATTCTACTTGAGATAAAGTCCGAGTTTGCGTGAATCAGACTCCGTTTGAAGAAGTTAGGGAGTTCAGAAGATTTCAAGTTTAATTCAGAAATTAAATATAATTTAATAATCAAGATTTGAAATTCAAACAGGCAGGAATCAGTGGGCGGGAAATATCCCACCATAGGGTGTCGACCCTGTAATAACCCGGAAAATCTGGGCCAGTTTAAAAAATTTTAATTTGGAAATTTTAGCGAATTTTGAATATTTAAAATGAATTATTTTAAATAATATCGACGAGAAATTTATTTTGAATATAATTCGAACGTATATATTTATACGCGTCGTCGTTAGAATATAAATAATTATACATAATTATAAATAGAATTGAAAAGGGCGCGGTAGTTCGATAATTCGATTTCAAACTTCAATTAAAAGTACCGGGTGCAAAACAATCCGGATTTTAGTGAAACCAAAAATAATGTGATCTAATTGATAATATCTTTCCAACGAATCCGAAAAATCGAAAGTTCGTAGCGGGAATCAAAAGATATGTCCAGTTGAAAATTCGGAATAGTCGCTATGGAATTCAGGCCCTTAAAAAATGGACATTTTGCAAACGACCTCGGATTTCGACGAAACCACTTTTGTTGGATCCGCAGTGTAAAATTATTGCTAGATTCCAAATTTCATAATGTTTCGAATCAATATGTGAGCGTGGTAAAGGAAAACGTGTTTTGACCATTTCAGTTGATTTTAATTGACTGGAAATTGGCCATTTTTCTAACGGTCTCAGAATTCGACGAAACTAGTTTTGTTAGGACCGTATCGTCAATACGAAGCTAGAAAATATTTTTCTGCAATTTATGAAGTTAATATGTGACCCCGGTAATTTGAAATGTACGTTTAAAATTCAATATAGCGATTTAAATGTAAATTCAACGGAAACTGATCGAGACGTCCGAATCAACCTACGATACATATCCCATTGTGTTCAGAATAGGGGTGAAACGCTAGGGACGACAGGCGGTGGGTCTCGTTTCGAGGTCGAAAATAAAAGTTGTTTTTTTTGAAATAAAATAATTAAATAAAAAATAATATTCTCCTTATATCATCAGACCCCCCCCCCCCCCCCGTTTACTTTTAAAATCGATTTCTTCAGAAAATAAAAAAAAAAAAAAGAAAGGAAAAAGGGGAAGACGCGCGCCCTAGCCTCCTCCACCGACGAACGCGCCTCCACCCACATCCGTCCATCCTCCGCCGCCATCTCCTTCTGCCTCACCTCCTCCTCGACTGCGAAACTAGGCCCCGAACCCTCCTCCTCTGCCTCGATCATCGCGATCGAAACCCCCCTGACCAAATCGCCACCGCGACAGCGCCCCCCTTCATCTCCAGCTCCGCCGACGGCTAAGGAGCCCGCCGCCATTGAGACCCCCCCCATTCGACGCAGCTCCTCCTGAAGGCGACGCTCCACCAACCCGCCATCCCCACCTCTTACCAAAACGATGTAAGCCTTTTTATTTTTATTTTATTTTATTATTTATTTTCAGTTAACTGAATTTTTATAATGATTTTAAAAACTGAGGATTTTAATTAGTCGAAGTTTAGATTTTTAATTGGGTAAAAGAAAAAAAATTAGATTTTTATATGAAGAAAAATTAGATCTTTATATCGTAGATGATATAAAAATATTATTTTTATATAGGTAGAATATTAAAAATATGATTTTTATATTTTTAAAGCATTAAAAATATAGTCTTCACTATATAGCGATTATAAAAATATGCTTTATATATTTTTAAAGTAATAAAAATATAATCTTTACTATATGTTGAACTTCGAAATAAAAATATAATCTTTACTATATGTTGAACTTCGAAATAAAAATATAATCTTTATATTCAAAGTAGAGTCGGAAAAAAAAATTATGATCTTTATAATATAAACATCGAAATAAAAATATGATTTTTATTTGTTTGAATAGCGATTAAAAATAAAAATTTTAATATGAAGTTGAAGTGGAAATATACGATTTTCATATAGAAGTTAGAAAGGTAAAGATACGATTTTTATTTGAATGTCATTAGATTAAAAATAAGTTTTTATTTTATATATAACATAATAAAAATATAATTTTTATATGAAGTAAATATTAGATTTTTCCATATAAGAAGGTGAAGTAAAAATTAGATTTCCATTTTGAAGTAGCGATAAAAATATAATTTTTACATATGGGTTAGCGATGTAAAAATATAGTCTTTTCTATATATATATGGCATTGTAAAAATATAACCTTTTCTATGTATGTAGTGGTATAAAAATAGAATTTTTATAAATATAGTAGCGAAATAAAAAAATATGATTTTTATTTTAAAGACAAAGAATATAAAAATGTGATTTTTATATATGTAGTGGCTACGGGCAAAGAAGATAGCGAAGATGCGATAGCAATGAAGATTTCTATCAGTGAAGAGCCGTGAAGTTAGGATAGCTTTCGGTGAGAACTTCTCACTCTTCAATTTATTTTCTAGTTATACATATATATACTAGGATGCAGACGGTGTTTAGAAGCACCCGACACCCGTCCACATACCATGGACTTGTTTGTTTGGTTGTGTAGTTGGTTAGATTATTTGGTTTGAACTGAATTGTTTGGTGAAATAAAAATTGATTTGATTGATGTGTGAATGGCGTGGGCCTTCACTAGACCGGGGATAAGGCTAGGCCTTGTCCCGTTTCTAGTATCGTGTCGTTATGCCGCCGAAATTTTCTAAAATATGTTAGAAAAATAAAAATATCATTTTATTTAAGGAATGAACTGAATAGAAATTCATATGTTGAAATAAAATGTTTTATCGTTAAAAATATAATTTTTAACGTGAAGTGAATAAAATAAAATATTCATTTACAAACCAGACGATTTGTTTATGTACACTGATTTGACTGATATAGATTGGGTCGATAAATTTTACACATCGCCCAACTGCACAAATAAAATCTGTGTTTGATTGTTTGAAACCCCACACGGGTGTTGGGATGAAATTTAAAGTTCACTCATCCTGACTGATTAAATATGTCGATCGATTGATTGACAGGCTGTTGTAAGCGTTAGATATCTATATTTGATGCTTATACAGTGTAGCGCACTTTGGTTGATGGTTGATTATTTTTCAATGCTATTATATACATGTGATGTATGAAAATCCATATAATTAGCTTTATATGGTAATTGATTGGGCCTCATTCCAATTAGAAAAATAAAGAATATGTAAAATAAAGGTTCATGTGTTGACTGTACTCATCCGTTGAGATTAGTCATGGGTTGAACGAAATATTTTTAATAATAAAATTTACATCCTTATCAATATTATAAAATAAAGGTTCATGTGTTGACTGTACTCATCCGTTGAGATTAGTCATGTGTTGAACGAAGTATTTTAACAAAAATAGTCACACATGGACGGTACTCATTCGTTGAGATTAGTCGTGTGTTGACAAAAATAAATATTTGAAATAGAATATATAAAGCCGTGTTGATTAGTGATGCGCCATTTTGACGCGAACGATATTTATATCGATTACATTCGTAATTGAATATATAACGATTTCGATTTGAATTGAATTTAAAACGATTTCGAAATGAATTGAATATATAACGATTTCGAAATGAATTGAATATATAACGATTTCGAAATGAATTGAATATATAACGATTTCGATTTGAATTGAATTTAAAACGATTTCGAAATGAATTGAATATATAACGAATTCGAATTGAACTGAATAGAAAAGGAATTCGAATTGAATAAAATAGAAGATGAATTCGAATTGAGAAAAATAGAAAATGAATTCGAATTGAATAAAATAGATAACGAATTCGAATTGAACTGAATAGAAAAGGAATTCGAATTGAATAAAATAGAAAATGAATCCGAATTGAATAAAATAGAAAAGGAATTCGAATTGAATTGAATAGAAAATGAATTTGAATCGAATATAAAACCAATTTGAATTGAATTGAATTGAAAACAAATTCAAATTGAATTGAAAGCGAATTGAAATGAATTCAAATTTAATTGAAATTTGAATTGAATAGAGATGAATTTTAAAACGAATTTTTAAAGAAGAATTCAATTTTGCTTTGGATTGAAATAGAAGTTGAAATGGTTCTTGAAACGAATTTAAACTATTTATATAATTCGTTTTAAATAGAAATCGACGAAATATATATTATATATATTATATAATGGCCTGAATAGAACGCGCCGCGCCGCGGCAGTTCGTAAATTTCGACCATTTATTTCAAACGGACATTACGGGAGATCCGACCGTCGGATTCTCCTAAAACCGGAACCGTTGGGTTCGTATCGAAAAGAGCTTTCTAAAGAATATTAGAAATTCAAAATCTAACGATTGGATTTGGAGATACGTCCAAATCAAATTCGAAAAAGGTCACTATAAGTGCAGTTCGATGGCCATTGTTGGAAATCGACTGTACGGGCCTTGATAAAATTATTAAAAATAGTAATAATTTGTATAAAATCATAAGAAATGATTTGGGAAAATTTGGGATGAAAAACTCCATATTTGAAAAGATAAAAATAGATTTTTATCGAAATGAACTAGTTTTGAACTAAATTTAAAACCCAATTATTTTTAAATAAATGAATTAGATTTAAAAAGGGGTTTTAAATAATCGAATTTCTAATATATTTGATTGAATTTGAAATGGGTTTATCGTGAACGGTGTTTTAAATAACACTAGTTCTTTAACCCGATAACAAATAGAATGTGATTTGGGTTTGTCGTGAACTGTGTTTTAAATAACACCTAGTTCTTTAACCCAGTAAAAGGAGTTCTAACGAATCTGTAATTAGATTGAAGTGTGAATTTGTAATCTAAATTATCAAATTTAGAAATGAGCGAGAATGGAGTATTACCATTTTTGCTCCAAAGCGATAGTTAAATCTTTAATTAGATTTGAACGTGAAATGGTAATTAATTTTACCGATAACACCGTGGTGTTAGATATGGAGTATTACCAGTTTTGCTTCATGGGATGAATAGGTTGGGATTGGGAAATAAAATAAATAATTACTTCGATACGGTTCGCTAATCTCGACTAGTCGGAAAAACCATAATTTGGTTTTAAATGACATCCAAAGGAAGATTACAGGATAAATTTTAAAGAATTTATCTTGGATAAAATTAATGGGAACATTTCCCTAAGAATGTGAAATTTAGGAACTAGCTGTAGGTTGGCTAAGAAGAATGGTTTCCTGGGTATTGATCTGATGTTGGTTTCGGCCTTCGGGGTTAATGTTTGGGAAATTGTTCTCTTGCTAATTTGCGGTTAGGGACTAATGAATTGGAATGAGGCGTATATTGTGTTTGCGTAACATTTGTTTTTAATACGCGGGTTGTTCGGAAAGACCGGGTTTACACCCATTCTGAATAACCGATTCGACGATATGTCGAAGATGAAGACGGTGGTTGAAGACCGGAAGTCTTCACATCGTTTGGATAATTACTGACGATCCTGATTGGGCTGTACACCCAAGAGGATGGAAATAGTTGGTGGTCTTCCAGACGTACTTGGGGATGGATGGATATGCGAGGAAAGTGCCTCCGGTTTCGTTCAGACCCAGAACGGACTTGTAAATGGATTGTGTGTCTGACACTGGATTTTATTCTGTGTTGATTGATTTCTATTAAATATACATCTGTTTGGCGGCGGAGAATTTATTCTTTTGCTTAACGCCCTTCTCTGAGACGTACGAGCTCAGAGGTTGTATATCGATAGACATCAGTCGCATGGCATGAATTGCCTGTATGGCACGCTAAGATGCAAGGATCAAGGCTTCTGTTGAAAAGCAAAGTCTTGTCGTTGATGATCAAAGCACGCCTACGTGGCAGCTTTGTGTATAACATGTATTCGCGAGCCTCACACCTCGGTATGAGTTAAAAACGGGATACGGACTGCAGGGAGAGCACGACGTTTCTTTCTAGCTTTGGTGGTGTCAGTGACTTACCAGCCCTGACATATATATACTTTTCACCTTTGTGGTTGTTGGATGAGGCGCCTCGATTATAGGTCTGTAAGGACCGGGAAACGTGTGTTCAGGAATAACTAATCCTTTAACGTAAGTGAGGACCGGCCCTGAAGATCCAGGGGTTACCCAGTGTGCGTAATCCTGAGGCATTTGCTAGAGTGTCTCGAACGCGGAGAGGAGCTTGCCCCTTGCCTCGACTCATGACGGAATCCAATTTCCAATACGTGTAATTCGTCTTTAATTGTAGAACTGGTATGGCGACATAGTAGATGGTAGCTATGCCGCCTATGATTTATATTTATGATTGAAATGTTTTGACACTATACACTTATTATAGTATCAAATGATTTGTTTTAAACGTACCAAGCATGTTTGGCTGTTATAAGGTAAAACCCTATCCTTCGACTTGCGTTGCATTGTGTGATGGGACCTGGGTCTTATAATAGCTTCATTTTTCGAAAAAGCATTGCGCTGTTTATTCTATGCAATGATATTCTTGGGAGGAAACCCGTTCCGTGTTATACGGCGTGGTCCCTTGAATCACTCTCTTTTAAAGTAAAGTTTTAAATAACTGTTTTAGTTCTCACACCAGTCACATGACTGACCTGGAGTTTATTGTTTTAACCTAAACTCTGGGTGCCCCTATTTTCCGCACGGGCAGCTAGTAGTTTTGGTTTTGCAGATTTATATTCACAGGATCCTGGTTTACAGCTAGAATGATATCCGGAAAGCTCTGTATCCGTATATCACCTTCGGTTGTGCTTCGTATTATTTTCCGCTGCTATGTATTTAAATGTAATTTAAATCTCTGATATTTCTGTGTAATGTTTATTCATTTATACTCTGTATATTCTTGTAATCTGATGCATTGTTGTAATATACAATGAAATGTTCTTCTGTTTGTGTTCTGATTTGTCATGTTCTCAACGTTCAGGGGTTTCGAACGGTCTAGATCGGTTTAACGACTGATTCAGATCGAGCGAAATTTCCGGCCGTCACATTTGGTATCAGAGCTTTGGTTTACAGAGCTCGAGAACAAGACACCTTAGAACCATACGAAAGAATTCATCAGATATTGGATTAATAATATCCAATTAGAATGACTCGTTAGAGATGGGATCAGTAGTATCCTAGAACGAGTGTGAAGAGTATATTTTTCAATTGAAAACCATTTTGTTTTGAAATTTAAATCGTTTTAAACGTATTTGAATATTTATTTATTTTGAATATGGACAATCCAATATATAAAGGTTTTGCATATACGCGTCATGAACGTATATTCGAAGTTTTAATATACTGGATATTGACTAGTTGTCATTAGTATTCATGTTCGAGTAACGAAGGTGTGATATCTATATATTTCCATTAGACTGGTGTGAGAACCAAAACTAATACAGTTATAACACTTTGTTGTGAATTGACATCAAAAACAAGATTTTCCGTATATATATATAGTAAAATTATCAATTTGAAACTCTAATCCACTAATTGATTAATGTTTGTGTTGTTTGCCTATTTGTTTGCTAATTTTGAACCATTATGCCTAATATAACCAAATATTGAATTGTATTAAAAATTGGTCGCATTTGCTTGCATATGCATATATTACATTGAACAGGTCATAGCAAAGAGGCTAGAGCCGAAGAATAAAATTTGTTTGCCCGACAAATAGGTACATGTTTACTACATAATTTCCTGTTTTGTTTGGGTGATGATGATTTTGTGAGCCTATTAGCTAGCCGCTTGGCTTTTTCTTTTTCTTTTTGAGATCTGAAGGACCGGGGAAGCTATTTGAAATTCCCCGATGCTCCCGGTGCAGGGGAGGTTATGGCGAAATTTTTCGAAAATTTAGGGAGTTAGCCAAATTTTTGAAAATTTGAAAATTCTCAGAAACTGAAAAGTTGGAGAATGGAAGCCAGATCGAGCGTAGAGCTGAATAATCAAACCACTTTCGACTTTGTTCCTTTTCGGGGACGAAAAGTTTTAAGTAGGGGAGATTGTAATAACCCGGAAAATCTGGGCCAGTTTAAAAATTTTTAATTTGGAAATTTTAGCGAATTTTGAATATTTAAAATGAATTATTTTAAATAATATCGACGAGAAATTTATTTTGAATATAATTCGAACGTATATATTTATACGCGTCGTCGTTAGAATATAAATAATTATACATAATTATAAATAGAATTGAAAAGGGCGCGGTAGTTCGATAATTCGATTTCAAACTTCAATTGAATGTACCGGGTGCAAAACAATCCGGATTTTAGTGAAACCAAAAATAATGGGATCTAATTGATAATATCTTTCCAACGAATCCGAAAAATCGAAAGTTCGTAGCGGGAATCAAAAGATATGTCCAGTTGAAAATTCTGAATAGTCGCTATGGAATTCAGGCCCTTAAAAAATGGACATTTTGCAAACGACCTCGGATTTCGACGAAACCACTTTTGTTGGATCCGCAGTGTAAAATTATTGCTAGATTCCAAATTTCATAATTTTTCGAATCAATATGTGAGCGTGGTAAAGGAAAACGTGTTTTGACCATTTCAGTTGATTTTAATCGACTGGAAATTGGCCATTTTTCTAACGGTCTCAGAATTCGACGAAACTAGTTTTGTTAGGACCGTATCGTCAATACGAAGCTAGAAAATATTTTTCTGCAATTTATGAAGTTAATATGTGACCCCGGTAATTTGAAATGTACGTTTAAAATTCAATATAGCGATTTAAATGTAAATTCAACGGAAACTGATCGAGACGTTCGAATCAACCTACGATACATATCCCATTGTGTTCAGAATGGGGGTGAAACGCTAGGGACAACAGGCGGTGGGTCTCGTTTCGAGGTCGAAAATAAAAGTTGTTTTTTTTGAAATAAAATAATTAAATAAAAAATAATATTCTCCTTATATCATCAGACCCCCCCCCCCCGGTTTACTTTTAAAATCGATTTCTTCAGAAAATAAAAAAAAAGAAAGGAAAAAGGGGATGACGCGCGCCCTAGCCTCCTCCACCGACGAACGCGCCTCCACCCACATCCGTCCATCCTCCGCCGCCATCTCCTTCTGCCTCACCTCCTCCTCGACTGCGAAACTAGGCCCCGAACCCTCCTCCTCTGCCTCGATCGTCGCGATCGAAACCCCCCCCCCTGACCAAATCGCCACCGCGACAGCGCCCCCCTTCATCTCCAGCTCCGCCGACGGCTAAGGAGCCCGCCGCCATTGAGACCCCCCCCCCCCATTCGACGCAGCTCCCCCTGAAGGCGACGCTCCACCAACCCGCCATCCCCACCTCTTACCAAAACGATGTAAGCCTTTTTATTTTTATTTTATTTTATTATTTATTTTCAGTTAACTGAATTTTTATAATGATTTTAAAAACTGAGGATTTTAATTAGTCGAAGTTTAGATTTTTAATTGGGTAAAAGAAAAAAATTAGATTTTTATATGAAGAAAAATTAGATCTTTATATCGTAGATGATATAAAAATATTATTTTTATATAGGTAGAATATTAAAAATATGATTTTTATATTTTTAAAGCATTAAAAATATAGTCTTCACTATATAGCGATTATAAAAATATGCTTTATATATTTTTAAAGTAATAAAAATATAATCTTTACTATATGTTGAACTTCGAAATAAAAATATAATCTTTACTATATGTTGAACTTCGAAATAAAAATATAATCTTTATATTCAAAGTAGAGTCGGAAAAAAAAATTATGATCTTTATAATATAAACATCGAAATAAAAATATGATTTTTATTTGTTTGAATAGCGATTAAAAATAAAAATTTTAATATGAAGTTGAAGTGGAAATATACGATTTTCATATAGAAGTTAGAAAGGTAAAGATACGATTTTTATTTGAATGTCATTAGATTAAAAATAAGTTTTTATTTTATATATAACATAATAAAAATATAATTTTTATATGAAGTAAATATTAGATTTTTCCATATAAGAAGGTGAAGTAAAAATTAGATTTCCATTTTGAAGTAGCGATAAAAATATAATTTTTACATATGGGTTAGCGATGTAAAAATATAGTCTTTTCTATATATATATGGCATTGTAAAAATATAACCTTTTCTATGTATGTAGTGGTATAAAAATAGAATTTTTATAAATATAGTAGCGAAATAAAAAAATATGATTTTTATTTTAAAGACAAAGAATATAAAAATGTGATTTTTATATATGTAGTGGCTACGGGCAAAGAAGATAGCGAAGATGCGATAGCAATGAAGATTTCTATCAGTGAAGAGCCGTGAAGTTAGGATAGCTTTCGGTGAGAACTTCTCACTCTTCAATTTATTTTCTAGTTATACATATATATACTAGGATGCAGACGGTGTTTAGAAGCACCCGACACCCGTCCACATACCATGGACTTGTTTGTTTGGTTGTGTAGTTGGTTAGATTATTTGGTTTGAACTGAATTGTTTGGTGAAATAAAAATTGATTTGATTGATGTGTGAATGGCGTGGGCCTTCACTAGACCGGGGATAAGGCTAGGCCTTGTCCCGTTTCTAGTATCGTGCCGTTATGCCGCCGAAATTTTCTAAAATATGTTAGAAAAATAAAAATATCATTTTATTTAAGGAATGAACTGAATAGAAATTCATATGTTGAAATAAAATGTTTTATCGTTAAAAATATAATTTTTAACGTGAAGTGAATAAAATAAAATATTCATTTACAAACCAGACGATTTGTTTATGTACACTGATTTGACTGATATAGATTGGGTCGATAAATTTTACACATCGCCCAACTGCACAAATAAAATCTGTGTTTGATTGTTTGAAACCCCACACGGGTGTTGGGATGAAATTTAAAGTTCACTCATCCTGACTGATTAAATATGTCGATCGATTGATTGACAGGCTGTTGTAAGCGTTAGATATCTATATTTGATGCTTATACAGTGTAGCGCACTTTGGTTGATGGTTGATTATTTTTCAATGCTATTATATACATGTGATGTATGAAAATCCATATAATTAGCTTTATATGGTAATTGATTGGGCCTCATTCCAATTAGAAAAATAAAGAATATGTAAAATAAAGGTTCATGTGTTGACTGTACTCATCCGTTGAGATTAGTCATGGGTTGAACGAAATATTTTTAATAATAAAATTTACATCCTTATCAATATTATAAAATAAAGGTTCATGTGTTGACTGTACTCATCCGTTGAGATTAGTCATGTGTTGAACGAAGTATTTTAACAAAAATAGTCACACATGGACGGTACTCATTCGTTGAGATTAGTCGTGTGTTGACAAAAAGAAATATTTGAAATAGAATATATAAAGCCGTGTTGATTAGTGATGCGCCATTTTGACGCGAACGATATTTATATCGATTACATTCGTAATTGAATATATAACGATTTCGATTTGAATTGAATTTAAAACGATTTCGAAATGAATTGAATATATAACGATTTCGAAATGAATTGAATATATAACGATTTCGAAATGAATTGAATATATAACGATTTCGATTTGAATTGAATTTAAAACGATTTCGATTTGAATTGAATTTAAAACGATTTCGAAATGAATTGAATATATAACGAATTCGAATTGAACTGAATAGAAAAGGAATTCGAATTGAATAAAATAGAAGATGAATTCGAATTGAATAAAATAGATAACGAATTCGAATTGAACTGAATAGAAAAGGAATTCGAATTGAATAAAATAGAAAATGAATTCGAATTGAATAAAATAGAAAAGGAATTCGAATTGAATTGAATAGAAAATGAATTTGAATCGAATATAAAACCAATTTGAATTGAATTGAATTGAAAACGAATTCAAATTGAATTGAAAGCGAATTGAAATGAATTCAAATTTAATTGAAATTTGAATTGAATAGAGATGAATTTTAAAACGAATTTTTAAAGAAGAATTCAATTTTGCTTTGGATTGAAATAGAAGTTGAAATGGTTCTTGAAACGAATTTAAACTATTTATATAATTCGTTTTAAATAGAAATCGACGAAATATATATTATATATATTATATATATTATATAATGGCCTGAATAGAACGCGCCGCGCCGCGGCAGTTCGTAAATTTCGACCATTTATTTCAAACGGACATTACGGGAGATCCGACCGTCGGATTCTCCTAAAACCGGAACCGTTGGGTTCGTATCGAAAAGAGCTTTCTAAAGAATATTAGAAATTCAAAATCTAACGGTTGGATTTGGAGATACGTCCAAATCAAATTCGAAAAAGGTCGCTATAAGTGCAGTTCGATGGCCATTGTTGGAAATCGACTGTACGGGCCTTGATAAAATTATTAAAAATAGTAATAATTTGTATAAAATCATAAGAAATGATTTGGGAAAATTTGGGATGAAAAACTCCATATTTGAAAAGATAAAAATAGATTTTTATCGAAATGAACTAGTTTTGAACTAAATTTAAAACCCAATTATTTTTAAATAAATGAATTAGATTTAAAAAGGGGTTTTAAATAATCGAATTTCTAATATATTTGATTGAATTTGAAATGGGTTTATCGTGAACGGTGTTTTAAATAACACTAGTTCTTTAACCCGATAACAAATAGAATGTGATTTGGGTTTGTCGTGAACTGTGTTTTAAATAACACCTAGTTCTTTAACCCAGTAAAAGGAGTTCTAACGAATCTGCAATTAGATTGAAGTGTGAATTTGTAATCTAAATTATCAAATTTAGAAATGAGCGAGAATGGAGTATTACCAGTTTTGCTCCAAAGCGATAGTTAAATCTTTAATTAGATTTGAACGTGAAATGGTAATTAATTTTACCGATAACACCGTGGTGTTAGATATGGAGTATTACCAGTTTTGCTTCATGGGATGAATAGGTTGGGATTGGGAAATAAAATAAATAATTACTTCGATACGGTTCGCTAATCTCGACTAGTTGGAAAAACCATAATTTGGTTTTAAATGACATCCAAAGGAAGATTACAGGATAAATTTTAAAGAATTTATCTTGGATAAAATTAATGGGAACATTTCCCTAAGAATGTGAAATTTAGGAACTAGCTGTAGGTTGGCTAAGAAGAATGGTTTCCTGGGTATTGATCTGATGTTGGTTTCGGCCTTCGGGGTTAATGTTTGGGAAATTGTTCTCTTGCTAATTTGCGGTTAGGGACTAATGAATTGGAATGAGGCGTATATTGTGTTTGCGTAACATTTGTTTTTAATACGCGGGTTGTTCGGAAAGACCGGGTTTACACCCATTCTGAATAACTGATTCGACGATATGTTGAAGATGAAGACGGTGGTTGAAGACCGGAAGTCTTCACATCGTTTGGATAATTACTGACGATCCTGATTGGGCTGTACACCCAAGAGGATGGAAATAGTTGGTGGTCGTCCAGACGTACTTGGGGATGGATGGATATGCGAGGAAAGTGCCTCCGGTTTCGTTCAGACCCAGAACGGACTTGTAAATGGATTGTGTGTCTAACACTGGATTTTATTCTGTGTTGATTGATTTCTATTAAATATGCATCTGTTTGGCGGCGGAGAATTTATTCTTTTGCTTAACGCCCTTTTCTGAGACGCACGAGCTCAGAGGTTGTATATCGATAGACATCAGTCGGATGGCATGAATTGTCTGTGTGGCACGCTAAGATGCAAGGATCAAGGCTTCTGTTGAAAAGCAAAGTCTTGTGGTTGATGATCAAAGCACGCCTACGTGGCAGCTTTGTGTATAACGTGTATTCGCGAGCCTCACACCTCGGTATGAGTTAAAAACGGGATACGGACTGCAGGGAGAGCATGACGTTTCTTTCCAGCTTTGGTGGTGTCAGTGACTTACCAGCCCTGACATATATATATTTTTCACCTTTGTGGTTGTTGGATGAGGCGCCTCGATTATAGGTCTGTAAGGACCGGGAAACGTGTGTTCAGGAATAACTAATCCTCTAACGTAAGTGAGGACCGGCCCTGAAGATCCAGGGGTTACCCAGTGTGCGTAATCCTGAGGCATTTGCTAGAGTGTCTCGAACGCGGAGAGGAGCTTGCCCCTTGCCTCGACTCATGACGGAATCCAATTTCCAATACGTGTAATTCGTCTTTAATTGTAGAACTAGTATGGCGACATAGTAGATGGTAGTCATGCCGCCTATGATTTATATTTATGATTGAAATGTTTTGACACTATACACTTATTATAGTATCAAATGATTTGTTTTAAACGTACCAAGCATGTTTGGCTGTTATAAGGTAAAACCCTATCCTCCGGCTTGCGTTGCATTGTGTGATGGGACCTGGGTCTTATAATAGCTTCATTTTTCGAAAAAGCATTGCGCTGTTTATTCTATGCACTGATATTCTTGGTAGGAAACCCGTTCCGTGTTATACGGCGTGGTCCCTTGAATCACTCTCTTTTAAAGTAAAGTTTTAAATAACTGTTTTAGTTCTCACACCAGTCACATGACTGACCTGGAGTTTATTGTTTTAACCTAAACTCTGGGTGCCCCTATTTTCCGCACGGGCAGCTAGTAGTTTTGGTTTTGCAGATTTATATTCACAGGATCCTGGTTTACAGCTGGAATGATATCCGGAAAGCTCTGTATCCATATATCACCTTCGGTTGTGCTTCGTATTATTTTCCGCTGCTATGTATTTAAATGTAATTTAAATCTCTGATATTTCTGTGTAATGTTTATTCATTTATACTCTGTATATTCTTGTAATCTGATGCATTGTTGTAATATACAATGAAATGTTCTTCTGTTTGTGTTCTGATTTGTCATGTTCTCAACGTTCAGGGGTTTCGAACGGTCTAGATCGGTTTAACAACTGATTCAGATCGAGCGAAATTTCCGGCCGTCACAGACCCCCTAGGGGGTGTCGACATAGGTGTCGACCCCCTTATAGGGGTGTCGACATAGGTGTCGACCCCCCTGTAGGGGTCGACTCCTGTATCCTGATCCGAACAGTGACAAATTCTGACTCCTTGCTAAGTCACTAGGGCATAGGTGGCGGTTTCTGGATAACTCTTTTTGGTCTGGATGGCTCGGATTTCTTCTAGGTTAATCTAACGGCTTACATTAATTTAAACATTTATATAAACAACCCCAACCCTCAACCCTAAACAACACAATTTCATTCCAAGGAGCCGTCATGCTGTCCATAGCCAAACTAGAGTAGCCGCCATTCTTCTCCAACTAGAAAGCAAGTTAGAAGCTACGAATCAAATCTAAATAAGAGAATCGATAGTCTACTTCAAGGGATAGCTTTTCAGTTTCAGAAAACAGATCCTAGAAAACAAGATTTTTCTTTTGTTTGTAAGTTCAGTTATTCTTTAGATGTGAACAAATAAAAGTCATGATTTGTAATAAAGTGAAACTAGAATTGTGTCTAGTTGTAAAATAATGGTGATACTGATTCATGACTATTCTTGTGACAATTCTATCATATATGCCTATGAGACTATTGTGGTTTATTGGACTTATCATGTTGTATGTTAAATGGGTGATGAACCTATCATGTTGAATGTTAAATTGGCAATGAACCTATCATGTTGTATATAAGTTTGGTGATTCTTTCATGTTATGTTACATGCAAGTTTTAGGCTAAGTCATATATGCCATATGTTTAGATCTATGTAAATTTGATCCAACTCAAATGCAAGTTCACATTTACATGCCTAATTGGATTTGTGTAATTCTATGTAAGTTCCCATTCATATGCTTAAGATTCACATTAATTGGACCTAAAATGCAAGTTCATTGTTCTATGCCAAATTTATGTGATACATGTTTAGTTAGATCCATATTATTTTATGATGTTGGAATGTTACGTGTTCCTCTCTTTTCCCCTTTTGTTTATGAGTTAGGCTAAGTTGCGAGCCTAACTTTTTAAGTGAATTATGCGAACATATAACGGGGGTAACATTGGGAAGAACATTGAATTACATATTATTGGCATAGTTTGGCTCATAATCATGTAAATGATTAGTAGCGTGAAATGGTATAATTTATATACCTAAAAATTATGAACATGATTTAGAGGGTGAATGGGGCATGACTTAAATGACAACATTTGATTGATAATTTACATATAAACATGAAGGGTAAATATGTAAATTAAGTAAAAGACGAATATGCCTAACCCGAGGTTAGATTGAGTTACGATGTAAGACTGCCCGGAACCGCCCGGCACATCCAGCAACTGTAACAATATAGATCTAATGTGAGAGGTTAGCACATTAAGCCCAAAAGAACCCGAGGTTAGATTGAGTTGTGGTGTAAGACTGCCCGGAACCAACCGGCACATCCAGCGACCGCAACAATATAGATCTAATGTAAGAGGTTGGTGCTTTAATGAATGAATTAAAGCTAAGAAACAGACAGGCTAAGAAGATAGGGTTAAGTTAACTAAGGCAACACTTAACCAGTACAACATGTTAATTAAACAAATGGTAGGGTTAAGTTAACTAAGGCAACACTTAACCAGTACAACATGTTACTTAAACAAATGGTAAGGTTAAGTAACATATGAATAGGAAACACTTAACCTTTATAACATGTTAATTAGACAAGAAAGTGGGGTTAAGTAATTTTAGAACACTTAACCGTTATAACATGTTAATTAGACAAGAAGGTTGGGTTAAGTAAGTTTGGAACACTTAACCGTTATAACATGTTAATTAGACAAGAAGGTGGGGTTAAGTAAGTTTGGAACACTTAAACGTTATAACATGTTAATTAGACAAGTGAGCAGGGTTAAGTTAACCAATGTGACATGATGAATGAGAAGGGTTAAGTTAATAAGAAACACTTAACCAACATGACATGATTAGTGGATGGGTTGAGTTAACATGAATGGACAACACTTAACCGAGATAACTTGATGAACGAATGGGGTTAAATTAATGGGGATGACTTAACCAATATGACATGATGAATGAACGGGGTTAAGTTAATAGGAAACACTTAACCAATACAACATAATGTGTGCATGGGTTAAGTTAACATGAATGGACAACACTTAACCAATATTACTTGAACGAAGCGGATAGGGTTAAGGCAAACTTAACCATTGAATAAACATGCTTGAATCGGTGGGAGGGTTAAGTACATCTCGTGTAGGTGGGTAATATTTGTATATATATGCCCATAAAACTTAACCAGTAGGAAACCCTAGTAACGGGGACCCATTTCAGCAGTAACCCACATAGATGTATCATGGTACCCTGAACTAGGAAGGGTGGGGCACGATTACTGGGCTGATTATAAGCGGTCAAAATAGCGGTAGGGGGTACGTCAGTGTAGGTTTCGACGGTTTACGGGCATGCACGTACTCCAAAGTGGGAAAAAGCAGGCACTGGGTACCAGTAGTTATACACTGTGCATCTTGAATCGTGTCGGGTTTCTATCATAAGGATTGATACATCTTATGGTGGGACCAGCACAGGGTATCTACACGCAAGAGAGGGCCAATTGACATAGACACATGGAACATTAATACAAGTAGGGAGCCGATCGATAAGGTAGTAAGGGTACATCTAACATCTTCATGGCAATTAGGCCGATTGAGGTAAGATCCTCATACTAGATGTACACCTGAATGCTACCACAATTGCGGGGATTGGGATCACGTTGTAATATTATCATTTTATACAGATTTCTAGTTGGGATACTAGTTAGGCGGTGCAAAAATATAGAAATCAGAATAACAGGGTAGTTGCGAAGCAGAGAAAGAGTAGAAGCGCATTCAGTTTACCTTGCCTTATTTTGTCTTAAGTTATCTTGTTTTATGGTATTGTCCTATTTTCAGTTTATTCATGTCATGATCCTTTATCTTGTTTACATGCTGAAAAATCACTGGACTTACCAGACTTATGTTTGACCTAGTTTTGTTTCGCCTCTTTTCTTCCGTCCCCCCCCCCCCAAGGTAGTCACGAAGGAAATAGCTCAGCTTAGTTTGGACCGTTTCTCTTTCCAAGCTCGAAGATAGTCGACGTATTGCTTTGGACTCTCTTTTCCACTGCTATGGCTGGCTCATGCTTTATTGGGGAATATCATTGTCATTTTATGCTTCTCTATTTTGTTAAACAAGACAGATGCTTTGTTGTAATGGATAATTGGAAAACAATCTTTGTACAAGCTGTTTTACCAAGCTGTTATTTTATCAATAAAGTAAAGTTTTATTTATTTTCCGCTGTTTTATTTGTCTGTCTTGTAATTTATCTGCATCTTTTACCTATAGCGCTCCACCGAAGTTAATGCAGTCCCTTTGTGAGTGACCTTAACAGAGGTGGGGTATTACAATTTAAGTGCAACCGCATCCAAAAAGAAGCATAGAATAGAGACTTATATTTAAAAGTTGACGAGAGGACATTAAAAATAGAAATTTAGGATTTAAGGTTTTAAGTAGATGTGTAAAAATAGGAGCACGTATGTGCTAGCGCAGGTGAAAGCAAAAGCCAAGAATAGGTGGCGAGAGATCGATTGAAGGCGAATAAATAAGGCGTCGGAGACGTAAAAAAAAGAGAAACGAAGATGAAGAATGAAAGAGCTCCTGTAGCCATTAACTAGTACATAAGGACCCAAAAATCCTTGTGCATGTTTTAAATTTAACTTCAATTCCAACTCATTTTTCTTTTATTTGTTGTGTTACATCTTCGAACATTTTTATATTTTTAGGTTTTCGTTGGAATCTATGCTTTTATTGTAGATGTGAAGTTGACATTGTCTGGTGAAGATGATCATTTGTGGCTTCTTATTGGTTGAAGAGTATTGTCATGTTTTAATTCAAATTAAACTGTAATGTTTCTTAAGCAGGGATGCATGAAGCTATATGAATTTTTGTATCTTTACCTTCTTGCTATGTAAGATCAATAAGTTGTGTATTTTTCTTTAGAAATCTTATTATTACATTTTTTTTATTTGTTGATGGAATATAGTTTACGAAAATGTTGTTGGATGATGTGCTCACTACTAAATTTTCTTGGTCTTCTGTTTTAGAAGAAGTTATGGTATGAGATTGCGTTTGTATCTTAGTTTAATACAAGTAGTGATTTTTTCAATGAGTTTCTGTATAAAGTTGTTTTTGATAACTAAACTTTGGTTTTGTAGATTTTTTTTTCTATTTCAATGTATTCTTGTGTGTTGATAAATCTGAATTCGATGTTAAATTCATGAATTTATCGTGGTACAAATGTAGTTGTTTTGTGTTTTCGTTAATATTGGTACTTTCTGAAAATGAATATGTGTTTATTCATGTTACACGCTAGCCCATCGTTACGTATAAGTGATTGATTGAAAGAGCAACTTTATGTGAAAATGTAATTATATGTACAACAAATTCACGAAGAACGACACATTTTACGGCCAGCTGTTGGTTTTAATATAAATAGGCAATAATGACAGAATCTATGAAAAGCAAACCAAATGGCTATTAACTTTTACAAGTGTATATGGTATATGGAAAATATATTTATTATCGAACTAACACCGAGACTTTACAGTGTTGACTTTTAGAGGGGGAGTATATTTATTATCGAATTAACACTAAGGCTTTATAGTGCTGGCTTTCAGAGGGCGAGCATATTTATTGTCGAACTAACACCGAGACTTTATAGTGCTGACTTTCAGAGAGGGAGTATATTTATTATCGAACATACACCGAGAATTTATAGGGTTATATAACAGAGAAAAACCTTTCACGTTTTTCATGTGGTAAGTTTGTTTACCGTTATATCTCAATCAAATAGCAATAATGAAGACCAATGCATTCGTTATAATGTTTTTATTGATCGCGTATCCTGTAGTTTGTACCATCGGTAAGTAAATTACCATTTATTTGTAATAGTTGCAATCATGTTGTTTTTTAATATTTGCAATATGTTGTTCGTTAATATTGCAATATCATACATTTTTTTAATAATTATGTTGTTCTTTAATATTTGCAATAAAAAATGTCAGATAATATTATATTGAATATATGTAGATCAACAAAAACTGCAAAATATCAATGACTTTGGAAAAAAAACTCGTACATATTCTTCAGGTCGAAACGCTGCGTTGTGGGTCCTGAAATCACCCAATCAAATCAACACTAATTATTCGTCATCTCAACCTCCTGCCAAAACAAATATTGCAACTTCCACAATTCATTCTCCAAAACCCAAACTTAAACCTCTTCCTTTCGAAAAATACAAAATGGCGGAAAGATCGCTTTACTTTAACAGGAGAGATCGTCTCTGGCCATTGGACGCTGAATCAAATACGTTCCTCACTCACTCGCCATTTCGAGATGAATGACTATGCAGGTTGGATTAACAAGTGCTTTCTATTACGCGCTCCCACTCATGCAACTTATGCAATTTGGTACTCAGTCTAAATCAGCACGGTGCTTTGGTGGAAAGGTAGTCCTACGCCCTTGGGATGATTATGAAGATGATCTGAGACCAAACTTCAATCTTGTCTCCTGGGCTGGGGTTGAAGGTTTCCCTGAATTTCTGAAAGATAATTTTGAAGCTGTAAGTGAAGCACTAAAGACAGTGGGTAGAGTAACAGAGTTAGACACCCATGAGCAATCCTTTATTGATCACCGTTATTTATTACTGAAAATGCACTTCTATATGGGAGTGGAAAATCAAATGGTTTTGTTGCCGATATTAACAATTCTGAGTATTACTTGAAAGTGAAATGTTGGGATCATTCTCACCATACCAGAAAACTAGATGAAATTCTAATAGGCTTTGAATAGAATGAGTTGAATTTTCTTGATCAAAGGGTGTATAGTCAAGATCTACAAGACCTAAATTCTAGTGATCGCTTTGATGTCATGGGTTATGAGCCAAAATCTCACTCATCTCAGCTGGGAGAGGCTTTACGTGCCAAGTCCATCGAATTTATTGTTCTAGAGGTAGGATGGAGGGAACGACCGGAATCTCCCAAGGAGCTTATGCATAATCTTGATTTTCAGGAAGAGTATATGCCACCTCCGCAACCAGAATCACCCGCCATTCCAGTAAACAAATCAGCGGAGCCTAGACTTACGAAGAAAATGGTCAGACGTAGCTCCAGGAACAACAAGGCTAATTCATTTCTATGAGCATCAGGTGTTGCTCTCTGTGCTCCATTTGGACTGACCATTCGCAATGAAGCACAGTAGGAAAAAGATCAGGGAAGCATTAATGTTGATTGGCTGGATGAGAGGTTTTTCTAACGTGCATGTTGCCGTTGGTTTGCATTGTTGTTGTTTTCTTTTTATGTACATATTTTTACTACTATTATTCTACTTTAAACTATTGGGATGGTATCTTAATCCCTAACTTTTATTTTGGCTACCGAACAAGCTTGTTGATTGGATATATTTTACTTTCTATGATATCTAATCGGCTATGCAGTCTCCTCTAGAAAAAAAAATAAGATTTTAGAACAAAAAATTCAAACTTCAGAGAGTACCAGCATCAATGATAACACAAAATAACTACAGTTGTACTGCGGCAAATTCATGAATTTAACATCGACATTCAGGTTGATCAACACACAAGAATACATTGAATTGATGGATTCAAAAGCACCAATCTCAAATAAAAATGAATATCAGATTCAACAACACGAAGAATTCAACATTGGAAATGAAGAAAAAGTAATAACATAGCTTCATTAATTCAACGAATAAAAACAAGAGGAAAAAGAGCAAAAAAGAAGATTTGGATTTAACTTATGAGAAACCAAAAAAAATATTCAGAAAAATGATGAAGGTAATTAAAGTCAAAAAGATGAAAATTATTAATGTTGAAAACATGGATATACCAAAAAAAAGAATTTACAATGCCTTCATCTTTTAGACAATGCAAAAATGTCTGGTATTAAATCTATTTTTACTACGTAGGTGAAGTAAAATAAGTATTAGAACACATTCAAATTAAATATTAACTCCTTTATAATCTTCATTAATATAAATCATAAAATCTAAATCCTAATTAATGTTTATAATTTAATGTTGTAGATAAAAAAATGGTTATGTTTAATGTAATAAAAACACAAAAAAGCCTAATCAAAAGACAATGGATCAGATAATTAATTGTAATTTCATATTGGAATTGGTATGGTTAATTTAAAATAAATGCGTAAACGAAAATTTTGAAAGTTAGATGTTAGGTTTGCGAGCGTTTATTTATTTATTTCTGGAAGTGTGCGTTTGTTTCATTACATTTGCACTGAATTTAGAAAGTTGGGGTTTAACATAAGTGATGAGCTAGCCATAGTTAGTTTTTTTTTTCTTTTTTAAAAACACAATCCAAACTCCCATTAACAAAATAAAAATAAAAAATCAAGATAGAGTTCTCCTAAAATTATTCCTTACTTAACTAAACGTGGAGTCCCTTTAACAATCCTCTTTAGATATTATCTTACATTTAATTATTGTTTAGTTAATGTTAAATCAAATTTAGTTTTTAATTTCAGTTGATCAAAATTAAATTTGTAGTTTAGTTATTTTAACTTAAAAGATTAATGGACTATAACTTGGTTTTAGTTTAGAGAATAGTCAATTTCATTTTGTTGTTAAATTTAAACTTCCTTAGTTTGGTTTTGAAGTTTAATCGACATTAATTTAACTTGAATCCCAACTCATTTTTCATTCATTCGTTGCGCAACATGCTTCAAACATTTTTTTTATTTTTGTTGGAAATCTATGCTTTTGTTGTAAATGTGAAGTTGACATTGTCTGGCGAATGTGATCCTTTGTGGCTTCTTATCAGTTGAAGAGTATTGCCATGTTCTAATTCTAATTATATTTTAATGTTTCTCAAGCGGTGGTGCATGAAGCTGAATGAATTTTTGCATCTTCACTTTCTTGCTATGTAGGATCAATAAGTTGCGTATTTTTCTTGAGACTTCCTATTGTTACATTTTTTTTCATTTGTTGACGAAATAGAGTCGACGAAAGTGTTGAAAACACGATTTTTGTGTGTTGATGATAACAACTATATGACAATGCTACTAACATTTTTCATTGAGTTATTTCAGGATAATTAACTATTCGACGAACAACACAAAAAATGAAAAAAATGAAATTCATAAAATATGACAAAGGTGGGACTCAAACTTAACATCTATTGTATCCAAGGGGTATAGCATTACCAATTGAACTAGATAGCCATCTGAAAACTATGTTAAACGTCTTACATGGGAATCTGGAATTTTATTAATAAACAGGTCAGACGTCTGACCTATTGTTTCAGATGTTTGAAATCTACTTCGAGATTTTTTTAATAGCCAACAATTGTTTTTGAATAGATGTCTCCTCATCTCTTCACCAAAACTCTTCAACTATGAAAAGTAACATCTCTAGGGCTGAAAAGAAAGAGAAACAACCATTCAAGGGAACCCTACAACAAGTATATATACTTCACAATCAAGATCAAGAAGAACAACGTCTGAATTTCAAATTCTCTACTCTATCTATATATTCTATCTCATTTACTTTTTGCATTCAAAACTTGTAATCACTATGTTATTCTTCCACATTCTCCTACACTATTCAAGTTCGTATTATTCAAGAGAGATATAAGAAGACCATTGTACTACTAGTCAAAATTCGTGTTGTCTAGAACACACTATTGTCAAAGAAACTTTTTTGTATTGAAGCCTATTCCTCCTAGCAAAGTGAGGGTTTTTTTTAGTGAAAGGCCGAAGGGGAGCTTCAGGACTGGATGTAGGATGGAGGTCTGAACCAGTGTAAAATCGATTGTGTGATCTACTATTTTTATTTCCGCTACATTTACATTTTTAAACCGTTGGCCATCTTTGATCCTATGCATAGTGACTAACAAGTGGTATCAGAGCAAAGTGTTATATTTATTGTAACAACATCTTAGAACAATGGCCAGAAAGAGACGATGCAATTAGAATTCAAAAATAGAGAAAGAGCAAATTCTGAAAAGTAAGAAACAAGATATAGAATCACAGTACAAGTGCAAAATGGCTACACTCAGATCTAAATCGGTACGCGATGATTCTATTTATAATGATCTTTTAGCATCACATAACAGCTTACTTAAAGATTTCAAATTATTACAAAAGATCAATTGTGCTACTTTAAAGAAATTAAAAAATTATGAACTAGAATATGATAAATTAACGGAAGAAAATGGTTTCTTAGTAAAACAAATAAATATATTTTAAACTTCCCTCAAAGAACTTGTTTTACAAAATAATAATCTTTCAAAAGAAAATGAATATTTGTAAAATAAAATTATATCTTTAGAAAATTCTTTAAATAAATCAAATTTTAATCTTTTGTCTCTTGAAAAAGAGAATATTGCTTTAAATGATAAAAAAAAATTAGATTTAATTAAAGAATGCGAGCTTTTAAAACAAAATAATACTATTTTGCAAAAGGAAATTTATAACTCGAAAGGGAATTTTGAAAAATCAAGTAAAATGGTTACAAAATTCAATAAGGATAAAATGGCCTACTATCTTTGCAAAATGTTAAAATTTACAGTAATAAAAGTGGTTTAGGCTATAATTGCAACAAACATAAAAATAGCACTAGCACTACGCCACAAATTGAATCAAACAACAGCGATCACACAACATAAGATAGATTCTTTGTTATCCCACTTTTTTGCACAACATAAGGAGAAATCATCTGTTGTCTAGCAAATCCCAAGAAATCATTATGTTATGAAGATTTCATGCATGACACTCAAACAACAGTCTATATGTTGTTTGATTGTAGTTATTAAAAAGTTTTTAGATTTGGCTTCACACAAATGTTTTTTCCTCCAAAATGTTGGTCAACGTTTTATTTTCCTCTCATATTTTAGATATGATTTCAGACAATAATTTTATGTTGTTTGATTAGAGTTATAAAAAAATTAGATTTTGCTCCAAAGAAATTTTCTCCCCCTCCAAAAACTGGTCAACAGTTTGACTTTTCTTTTTCATATTTTAATTTTGTATTCGTACCATATTTATCTGTTGTTTGAAGAAGTAATCAAAAATTCAGTTTTTCGGTTATCCTTTTCGTTGTTTGTTGGGGTTGTGAAAATGTTTCGTGTTGATATCCATATTATACTTAACTTTCCCAATCATGGTTTTATTTTCCCTCTTCTTCTTATTATTATTTTTCACACTCTCTCCTGATAATCTCTCTTATAAAAACCCAATCAACCCTAATCTCGACGATTTGACGGTGAAACTCTAATCTATACGATAGTAAGGTATACCCCAATTCTCTTGCTTTTTGCTTATGAGATTATGATGACAATTTGGTGATTTTTATCGATTGTTCTATTGTTGGGAAATTTGGCTATTGTGCTCAATATCTGCGTTCACACTTGTCAACCAGTTTATCTCATCACAACAATTTGGACATAACGGCTAATTGTCATTTTAGGACATTGCATTATTTCCCACAGCAATTTAGTCATAATGGCTGATTGTCATTTTAGGAAATTGCCTTATTTCCTGTGGCAATTTAGTCATAACGGCTAATTGTTATTTTAGGACATTGCCTCATTTACATATGTTAACGTTACATTATTTCTTCTATATATATCGGCACTATTTTCATTAGTCAATGTACAAAATATTATTCTCTCAATCAATAATACAATCATGGTATCTTCTTATATTCTTGTTATGGTATCAAAGCATATCTGCTGAGAGGCTTAACATCATACATAAAGTTTTTTTTCTTTGCCATGCCAAGCATACATCTCCCCTTTTCCAGTGTTTCTTTTTGATCTGCCATCATTCCTTAAGTTTTTGCTGCATCTTCTTGCCTCACTGAACCCTAAACAACCATGACAAACAACGAAGCCACTTCAGCTGTCTCTGGCGACATGGGCAATGATGTTTCACCACACTGGCACAACCTGATAAAACCAAAAAGCCAAATTATCACCACATCTCTGGATGAAGACAATTATATATTATGGAAATACCAAATTAAGATTGCTCTCAGGGGATACGGCTTGCTGGATTATATAAAAGGAACACTAACTATTCCACCAATAATGATAACAGATCAAGGAGGAAAAACCATACCAAATCCAAAACATGCCAGATTTCAAAAACAGGATAGCTTACTTTCACCATGGCTTTTATCCTCTATCAGTTCGAATCTGCTTTCATAGATTGTGGGATGCAACTCATCATATGAAATATGGATGGCTATAGAGCAATTTTTTGACTCACAGTCTGCAGCTAGAGTTATGCAATACAGAAGAGAATTGCAAAACTCGAAGAAAGAAGACATGAGCATGAAGGAGTACTTAAGCAAAATAAAAAATTTGTGTGACAAGTTAAGTGTTGTTGGACACAAAATAAGTGATAGTGAACAAATACTATTTATCACCGGCGGTTTAGACGAAGAATACGAGTCCTTAATTACTGTTATTGCCACTCAAAAAACCCTACCGGACCTACAGTTTGTTCGATCTGCTCTTCTCTCCCATGAAGGAAGAATAAAACAGAGAAAGACTACCCAACGAGAATTCTCGGCAAATTATGCAGCAGCCAAAAATAACCATAATCAAAGGAACAACAACTTAAATAGGCAAGATGGGTAGTATCAAAGAGGGTTTCAACCTCAGAGGGCCTATCAACCACAAAGGGGCCGAGGAAGAGGCCGATGGAACAACAATAACAGAGTAAAATGTCAGATTTGCCAAAAATTCGGCCATATAGCGAGCATGTGTTATTTCAAGTATAATAATGACAACAATGTACAACAATCTGATCGAATTAACTCAACACCAAAAGCAAATGTTGCGGTTATGAGAAGTCAAATCAGAAATACTGGCGATGACAACAGAGGTCAACATAGGCACGATGAGGACAACAATAGGACAGATGAAATTGATTTAGACGATTGGTATCCAGACTCGGGAGCTACACACCACGTCACAAACAATCTCCAAAACTTAAATATTGGAAGTAAGGGCTACACAGGTATGAAATCACTACATATGGGTAATGGTAACATTGCACACATCACACACATTGGCAAAGGAACCATACTAGGCAGAAGACAACTCATATTAAACAACTTACTTAGGGTTCCCACCATTAACAAAAATTTATTAAGTGTTTCCAAATCTGCTAAAGACAATAATGTTTTCTTCGAATTTCATCCTAAGTTTCGCTTTGTTAAAGATCTTTAAAGTCAAGAAATATTGTTACAGGGCAATCTACATGATGGGTTTTACAAATTTGGCAACTTGAAGACTGGAAATGATTCAAAGAAAGAAACTTGGTGAAATAATGTAGCTGCTAGTAGCAATAATAGCAGTCATAACTCTAGCAATAATGTTAGTTGTATTGGCAAAAGAAACAATTATAGTAGCAGTAATGTCGGTAATAACGTAGTAGAATCATGGCATGTAAGACTTGGTCATCCTAGCTTGGAAACTGTTAGAAAGGTTTTGAATAATAATTGCATCTATTATTAAAACAAACCTGTGAAACACACTTGCACACACTGCCAACTTGGCAAGAGCCACAAACTTCCATTCAGTAAATCTGAAACAATATATAACAAGTCGTTGGAGCTTATAGCAGCTGATATGTGGGGACCAGCACCGCTAAACTCGTACCAAAGCCACAGGTATTATCTATCACTAGTTGATGCTTATTCAAGCTATACGTGGATATGTATGCTCAAACACAAATCAGAGGCATGCAACATAATAATTCAGTTTATAAATTTTATAGAGAAACAACTTAACTGCAATGTAAAAACCATGCAAACAGACGGTGGGGGTGAGTTTAAACCACTCAAAAATTACTTCATTAAAAGAGGGATAAATCATAGATTAACCTGCCCTCACACATCTGAACAAAACGGTTTGGTTTTAGCGAAAACACAGACATATAGTCGAGACTGGTTTAACATTACTATCACAAAGTGCGTTATCGATGAAATATTGGAATGAGGCATTCAATACTTCCGTGTATCTCATAAATAGACTACCTACGAAAGTGTTGAATAATATAACACCATATGAAGTGATATATAATGTTAAACTAGACTATAGTAATTTAAGAGCTTTTGGGTGTTTGTGCTTTCCGTGTTTAAGAGATTATAACCAACATAAACTCAGTATGCGATCAAGTCCATGCACCTTTATTGGCTACCCACAAAATCAAAAGGGCTATAAGTGCTTGGACAAAAGTGGTAAAGTTTACATATCAAGGCATGTTATTTTTGACGAAAATATATTTCCACTTGCAGTGAAGCAAACAGCTAAGGAAGAAATTGGACAAAAGCGAGAAATTAAAATCACAAATGTACCAGCTTTGATAGAACAAATAACGTGGAGCATTAATGAAAGGAAGGACACAACAGATGATCACACACAGAACAATCCCACTGAAACATCCATCATCTCGACAAACGACAACAATGATATTATACACAGCAGCCAAAATGAACTTGAAAGTGAAGGGAACAGCAACAACACAGGTTCAACTAGGGCCACTAGTGAATGCCAACCACAACAACAAGAAGCACTGACTAGACATCCAATGGTCACTAGATTGAAAAGTGGGATATATAAGCCAAAGGTGTACAATGTATCGTTGATTGAAACTGAACCAAGCAACTACATTCAAGCTACAAAAGAAGAAAAATGGAGGAATGCAATGGATGCTGAATACGAAGCTTTAATGAAGAATAAAACATCGAGCTTGGTTACACCACCTGCTCATCAGAACATCATAGAATGTAGGTGGACTTACAAAATTAAGAGGAAAGCTGATGGGACAATAGAAAAGTATAAAGCCAGGCTCGTCGCAAAAGGGTACGCTCAACAGTTTGGGTTGGACTTCAACGAGACTTTCTCACCAGTTATAACCATAAGAGTTATATTGACTATTGCCTTATGCAAAAAATGGATGATCAAACAACTTGACGTTAATAATGCTTTTTTAAACAGTGAACTAATGAAAGAGGTCTATAGACATCAACCAAAAGGATACGAGGTCTATGATGGTCAAAGACAACTTATAGATAAGTTACACAAAGCCATATATGGTCTGAAGCAGGCTTCAAGAGCTTGGTACGAAAAATTAAAACAAACTTTATCAAAAATTGGCTTCAGTCAAGCGAAATCAAATAACTCACTATACATGAAGAAAGATAATCAAAGTATCACCTACGTCATAGTGTACGTAGACGACATGCTGGTAACTGGGGACAATCATCAAGAAATTAACAGAATCATACAAGTTCTTGACTACAGTTTTGCTATCAAGGATCTAGGTGAAGTAAACTATTTTCTGGGAATTCAGACCAGTAGACGTTGTGAAAATCAACTGTTCTTATCTCAGCAGAATTATATAAGTGAAATTCTACAAAAGACCAATATGCATCATGCAAAATCACTGCCAACACCAATGACCGCTAGTTCAAGGCTTTTAAAAACAAAAGGGGAGGCGATCAGTAACACAACACAATACAGAAGTGTAATTGGTGCATTACAATACGCTACAATAACAAGACAGGACATATGCTATAGCGTAAATAAACTCAGTCAAAACATGCAGAATCCCCTGTCGGAACATTAGGTGGTAGTGAAAAGATTACTTAGGTATTTACAAGGCACAAAACATTATGGATTAACTATAAAGGCAGATAAAGAGCTACACTTACAAGGCTTTAGCGACGCTGATTGGGCAAACGACATTGATGACAGAAGATCAGTATCAGGCTATTGCGTTTTCCTGGACACGAATCTCATATCATGGTGCAGGAAGAAGCAATCCACCACCTTGCGATCAAGCACTGAGGCATAGTACAGGGCTCTTGCGAGCATGGCTGCAGAAATCTTGTGGATCGAGTCCCTTCTACATGAACTAGGGCTTAATTCCAGAAGAACGCCAACTATTTCGTGCAACAATAGAAGCATGGTTTCTTTATCCCTCAATCCGATCCAATACTCAAGAACGAAGCATTTGGAAATTGATTTGCACTTCTTTCGTGAGAGAACTCAAGCCAGTAGATTAACGGTGTGCCATATTCCGACCTATTATCAAAAGGAGGATGCACTAACGAAATCACTTTCCATGAAGAACTTTATCATGCTAAGAGAAGAGCTGAGAGTAGATGACGGCAGCAGAATAAAGGAAACAAGAAAACCCTAGATATGTTTGAGGGAGGCTAATATCTGCATTCACACTTGTCAACCAGTTTATCTCATCATAGCAATTTGGACATAACGGCTAATTGTCATTTAGGACATTGCATTGTTTCCCACAACAATTTAGTCATAACGGCTAATTGTCATTTTATGACATTTCCTTATTTCCTACAGCAATTTAGTCATAACGGCTAATTGTTATTTTAGGACATTGCCTCATTTACATATGTTAATGTTACATTAGTTCTTCTATATATACCAGCACTATTTTCATTAGTCAATGTACAAAATATTATTCTCTCAATCAGTAATACAATCATGGTATCTTCTCATATTCTTGTTATGGTATCAGAGCATATCCGCCGAGAGGCTTAATATCATACATAAAGTTTTTTTTCTTTTATTGTTCTTCATCTTGTTGGTTTGACTACTCACCGATTTTGGTTTTTATTCAGTGGTTTTAACTCTATTTCTTATTGTCAATTAGTATTAAATGAAAATGGTTTGTACTAAAAATTATTTATTATGCATGTGCCATTAGATATAAAAGTACATGACCATGCTCCGCAATTCATATACCGTCTGGAAATTCTGTTGCAACATTTGTGCATTGTTAAGTGCCAGCTGATTTTGTAAATTAACATTAGTACTTGGATTGGAATTCTTTTGTGGATAAATATAAAGTCACTACTCAAGAATTGATATGTGCATGAAATGTGCTTACACGTGTTGTACTTTAGTAACTTATCACACCTTTGATCTTAGGTTAGTTCAGAACATGTATTTCGTAATTTTCTTTCTTTTTACATCTCCCATCATTGGTGGCTACAGAAATTTGAAATGAATGAAACAAGTTATCCTTTGGAATCAGTTCTTATTTAATGTTTCAAATTTATAAATAGAAAACAATTGATTGTTAAGTATGAAGAAGCTTTATGCGGATAGATTACATTACCTTGAGCTTGGGAACAATGGTTGATAAGGTTCTGATTAGAGACGTACTTCATTATGGATTGGTTTCAAAAGATTTTTAATGCACATTTAATAACATTAGAGATCAATAGTGCAAGCGATGCTCAACTTAGTAGAAAGTTTACATCATTGATCTCTTGTGCAATTAATTCTACAATGGAGGCTCGACTTATCAGTTTATTGCTTGAATCTTATCTTTTACTATGATGCATGGTGTGTGCATGTCCTAGATGATGGAGATAAGTTTTCAGGTGAGACTTCTGTCGTGGATATATGTTGAATCAAGATAATGCATGTATATAATTATGGTCTCAATACTGTTGAGCATTTTTTCGTTTTCTTTTACAGTATGTCATGCATTTTGTAATTATAAATTATGCAACATGATTGATTCTACAAACTATTTTATGCTACTAATTTGCTTGCCTCAAAGTTCTATTTCAGGTGCTTGTTAACTGCGCCAGGTCATCAAAAGATGCGGAGCTATATTTTGCTACAAGCATTATGTTATGTTATGTTATGATGTGATGGTATATTATTGATTAAGAAATGAAGGCATTTATATTTTGCAGTTATAGCTTAATCAGTAATTGAAATATTCATTATTATGTTTTTGGTAAACATGTTCTTGTGAAATTGTTGGTCTAGGTGGTTTGCTTTAGAATGATATATGTGGCAGCAATTATTCATAACTTTTATCTGGGTTGTCACTTCGATTTGGAAGCATGGCTGTAAGGTGAGATTTCACTCATGATTAACTTTAATTTCAAGTTTACTGATTCACATGAAATACTAGATGTATAACAGTTGACAATTTCATTTATGTTTGATTCAGTCCTTAACTAAGTAATAAACGTTGATGTTGTATAAAGTCATTGGGGTCATCATCATATATTTGGGAATTTTAATGTGTCATACCTGATAGTTCTCTGCTGCATTTTTACCTTATTACATTTGGTGACAATGTGGTATATTTGCAAGCCTGGCCATGACTGAGAAAATTCTGTTGCATTTCTTATAAGCTAAAATCTTGGGCACTTCCCTTTACTGTCTTGGACTTGCATCGTGACCCTGACCCATGCATACAGGCCTCAATTCTTGATTAATTTTCAAATATATCAAAAAAAAAATTGTCTGTATATGTGTATGTGTATGGTACACGTGTATATGTAGTTGCTTGACTGTGTAAATGCCTGTAGCAAATTGACACTGGTCTTAAAGTAACCTGCATGCTTGTTGGTGCGCACTGTGCTTCACTGTGTAAATGCCTGTAGCAAATTGACACTGGTCTTAAAGTAGCTTGCATGCTCATTGGGGCGCACTGTGCTTCCCTGTGTAAATGCCTATAGCAAATTGACACTGGTCTTAAAGTAGCCTGCATGCTCATTGGGGCGCACTGTGCTTCCCTGTGTAAATGCCTGTAGCAAATTGACACTGGTCTTAAAGTAGCCTGCATGCTTGTTGGTGCGCACTACACTTGTAATTTCTATTTTTTTTTCAAAGAATAGCCAATTTTGTTCAAACAGACCTATTTCTTGCAGCATGTGAAGGTCTAGAGCAACTTGTTTATATTCATATATCAGATAACTGAAAATGGTGACCAAATTCTCTTTTAATTATAGTCAAAGATTACTGCTGCTCCAGGCCATAAATTTCTGCTAATTGGCCAACATTTTAAAATCAACTGAAGACCCTTGCACATGCTAATAGGCCATAAATATGCTGCAACAATCCTACAGATTTGATCATTTCTCCATGCGCTGTGTGTGTAACACTTTCACAGAATATCTGAATTTAGTTTTCAGACTACAGGGTTCTCTCCAAAGCCAGATGCTACCTGAGTTTCTATTTTACTTGGTTTGCTTAAGGTAAGATTCAATTTTCTAGCATTATAAACTATAATAATTAAATATTGGTTCAAGCTGTGCCTGTATAATAAACAATTCCTTCTTTATGACTAAAACTAGATATTTGATATAATATTTTTAGAAATAGTACAGTAAATCTTGTAATGATTTTATCTTGACTTTATGTTTTTTAACGTAAATACTTGCATTGTATTGTTACTTTTGTATAATGCCTTAGATTTAGTTTGAGTATTTGATATTTTCTTGGATTAAGATCTTGCCTTCAGTGGCATAGCCAAGAATTAAGCTAGCGAGGTCAAAATACAAAAAAACATGGGATTTCAAAGGCTATAGCCCCTGATTTTTTTTGACAATTATTTAAACGGTTCTAAAATGAAGCATAACAAATCAATTAATAATCATAAATAATGTGTGATATAATAATATTATATTACAAAAACGATCTTCTTAGACAAAAAAAACCATATAATAGATTATAATAATTTAACACTATCCACTTAGAGTTCGCATATTTTGAAAGCTGTTGGCAACTACGCTCAAATCGGTACAAACCAGAATTAGGGTTAGAAGATTACCATCAAGGTTGGCGCAATGCGAAGAAGGAAGAAAGATGATGTGAGAGTGGACGATATCCAATGCCGCGGGATGCAAGATCTTTTGGGTGGGGGAAAAACGCATAGTGTGTTTTATTCTTAAAATAAAATACGCGTTTCTAGTGAGGTCACGTGAACTCACCAGGTATAATATGCATCCGTCCTTGCTTGCCATGATACATTAGTATTTCATTGTATTGTTGCATGTCAGGCCTGTAAAACTTTGGTAATATTGTATCGATTTTCCACTTTCTTTTGCTGGTTTTGGACCTGTAAATGTATTGTTGTCAGTGGCTTCGAGCTTTGTCGTTTTCCCTAATTCCACAAATGAAGATCGATTTATCTTGGGAGTTACTAAATTAAGTGACTACATTCAATGAAATGACAATTAATTTGAAACGTAACACAAACATGGTAGGATCTCCTATCAAAGTTCATTGTTGGTGTATAGTAGTGCTGTTTGGAGGTATATTTCAGATCCATGGCGCCAAGGTGTTTAGTATTTTTAGGATACTACAACTTATTTTCATGAAAATGGAACATTCACGTGTTATTAACAAACAAATCATGAGTTGTATGCGTATACGTGGAGGTAAGAGAGGTATTGACCTAGCTTTTTGTTGACTGGTTGGGGAAACACTTCGAAATGAGAAAATTATAAAATTAAGTTTTCTGTCATTAAAGAGCTTCGCAATTTAGTAACTCCCAAGATAGTAACTCAAGTTCTGAAGATCAAGAAGTTTCAGCGGATCAATTTAGTAACTCCCAAGATAAATCAAGGTTAGTCAGTTTGTTTACGAAAACTCCCGAGAAGTAATAACCAACCTTATCATTTCGAAGTGTTTCCTCAACCAGCCCGTGGAAAGCTTGTTCAATACCTCTCATATCTTTAGGTATATGCATATAACTCATGATTTAGTACTAATAAAATGTGAATGTTCCTTCTTAATGGAATTTGATCGCAGTATCTTAAAGAAATTGCACACTTCGTCAACATGGTTCTGGAATAACTTTCTAGCAGTACTACTTAATAGCAAGGACGTACCCACTATAGGCCCAGTGGTCTCGGGAGCCCCTACTCATATTTTGAGAATGCAGGAATGCCATCACTCATGGCAATGAAATAGGCGAAGCCCCACTTAACAACAAAAATAGTTGGGATGGCAGCTAAAGTTGGGAATAAAAAGCAGTACACAAGTCTTAAATACCAGACACACGCAACTACAACATGGTAGAAGGCAACGCATGGAACGAAGACATGTAATGACCATTGCAATAAAAAGAAGGCAATGAAGGTGCATGCAAAAATGGATTGTTTGACATATGTTATGTTTATGACTACATTGTTATATAACTAATACATATCATAAAAATTTCCCTACAGGCTCAGGAGAAGCATTATGTTACATAAGGCAACTCAGTTTCCTCTTAACTGAATGCCCAAAGGGGACGAAAACAATTTGTTTTAGGCTTTTGACTCATCAATATCAATAATCGAGATTTCATAATTTCTTGTAGCTTCCTACTGGCACAATTTGTGTTAGGCCATCAATGATCAGGTTGAACCTGCTGAACCGTATATTAGGTGATCTAAAGCCAAAATTTTACAAATCAATTATTTTTTATTTATAGATTTATCCTTTTACTTGTTCTAGTTTATAATATAAGATGTTCTATAAATCTACACTAGAATCCTTTTATTTTTATTTTTATAAAAAAAATCATGAAGGAAATATTGAGTCTTTAACATTTACTTTGGATTGAAGATATAATGGGAAGAACAAGTTTAAACATCTTATAATTTGAAATAAATCAAACAATTTAAAACATTTTATATTATGAACCAGAGGGAGTGTATGATATAAAGCTAAAATTCAATAATTGTTGGATTTAACTTTTTTGTATTGTTATTTATTATGTAATTTAAAGCTAAATTTAACCATTCAATTTATTTTTATCTATAGGTTTACCTTTTTATACAGCTAGTTAAAGCTAGATTCAATGTTTTAATTATTTTTGATCTGTTGATTTATCTTATTCTACGGTAATATTACATAATTTAAAAATAATTACATTTCGATTTAAAGTTAAACCACTAAAATGAAACTTGTTGCATGACAATTTCAAGATAAGCTGCTTGTAGGAGTGGATTAATATTTTTTTATTAGTTATAGTTATAATCCAAATTAGAACCATATTATGTCAATGTGAAATTAAATATTTTACATTATAACAAAATGTGATTGATACTGTGTTTTGGCGTTCTGTTTTTACTTTGATTTGTTTCTTTGTTGTTTTCAACGTGGTTGATAACCTTGTTTCTCTGTATTTTGTTTTTCCTTTGTTTTCTCTTCTTTGTTACAATGTAATCTTTCCTTGGTTATCAATAAAGTTGTAAGATCCACTCAACCCTATCGTCCTTGCAAAAAAAAAGTGATTGATACGGTTGGTTAAAACCCAATTTAAAGCTTAATTTTAAGTTTTTAATTAGCTTGATTTTCTATTAGATGCTAGACAAGAAGCAGATACACAAACATATTAATGATAAGAAATATGGAAATATTTCATCGGGAAAAAACACAAAATACATGAATGAGACAGAAATATTGCATTGGAAAAAACATAAAATTCATGAATGAGATGGAAACATCATCCTAAAAATTGCAATCTCTGCCGATTTTTTTGTGAAAATTTATGGATTTTGAATTTAGTATAATTTTTTGTTTTTATAATGTTAGAATAAATATTGAAGATGTAAGAAAACTTTACAACGCATGTAACTATTATTATGATTTACGGTACAAATTTTATTTGTAGCAAAAACAAAACAAATATTCAACTTCTATTAAGTATAAACAAATTTATATCTGTTGTCATAAGCTTGTACAATTTCTTATATGCATCTCAATTTGCTATAAATAGAAGTGTGCAAATAGAAAACTAACATTCTTGTCAAACAATTTTAACTATAATAATTTCTACTTGTAGAAACTAGGAACACCACAGACATCTTACACTTCTATTTATTGAATTTGTCTATTTCATTTATTAGATATACATATGTTTATCATATATTGTTAGTACATGAAAATCACAAGCTATTTTTAATTTTGTACCAAAAAAATACAAAACCACATATCAATGTCTCATACTATGTATAAACATATTGTAGATACAAACTGATGACAATATATCAGACTTTGAAACAACGCAAGATAAAATAAATAAACAAAAAAAAGGCAAACTGAAGCGAAGAATGAAAAACAACAGACAAAAATAAGAAAACAAAAAAGGTAGAACTGCAAACCGTTAGTGTAGTAGAATATGAATAAGCTGACAATATAGAAGAAGCTGATTATAACACAGGAATTTTTATAGAAAATCAAATAGAATTTCCAAGGGAAACACCATTTTTTTTAATTAGAATGTTCTATGAAGGCCTAATTGATACATTAGATTTTAGTAAGTGTTCAAGAAATTTAGAGTCATTAATTACTTGCTTTTCAATTGAGTAAGAAATGTTTGTAATTAGAGGAAAAGATATGGAAGTTACAATGTACGATATAACAAGTTTAAACATCTTATAATTTGAAATAAATCAAACAATTTAAAATGTTTTATATTATGAACCGGAAGAAGTGCATGATATGAAGCTAAAATTCAACAATGGTTAGATTTATCTTTTTTGTATTGTTATTTATTATGTAATTTAAAGCAAAATTTAACCATTCGATTTATTTTGATCTATAGGTTTACCTTTTTATACAACAAGTTAAAGTTAAATTCAACATTTAATTGTTTTTGGTTCATTGATTTATCTTACTCTATGGTAATATTACATAATTTAAAAATAATTACATGTCAATTTAAAGTTAAACCACTAAAATGAAACTTGTTGCATGACAATTTTAAGATAAGGTACTTGTAGAAATGGATCAATAAATTTTTATTAGTTATGGTTACCATCTAAATTAGAACCATATTATGTCATTGTGGTCCGCAGCAGTAGCCTAGCGGTCAAGGACTTGTGCCATGGTAATAGTGGCGTGAGTTCAAAACCTGGAATGGCGCGCTAAGAGCTTACCATGTGCATACGCTAAGATCAACTACTTATGTGGTGCTCGTGGACTAGGCTAGATGCAGTAGTGAGGGTTTAACGACTTCGGTTGGTCTCCCTCCTGAATAAATTCAAGAAAAAATGTCATTGTGAAATTGAATATTTTACATTACAACAAAATGTGATTGACACGGTTGGTTGAAACCCAATTTAAAACTTAATTTTAAGCTTTTAATTATCTTGATTTTCTATTAGATGCTAGATTAGAAGTAGATACAACAACATATTAAAAAGAAGAAATATGGAAATACTGCATTGGAATAAAACACAAAATTCATGAATGAGATGGAAATATTGCATTGGAAAAAACAAAAAATTCATGAATGAGATGGAAATATAGCATTGGGGAAAAACACAAAATTCATGAATGAGATGGAAACATCATCCTAAAAACTGCAACTATCTACCAATATTTTTGTGAAATTTTATGGATTTGAATTTTGTTTAATTTTTTTATTTTAAAATGTTAGAATAAATATTATATATATTAGAAAACTTTGCAACGCTTGTAACTCTTATTATGATTTATGGTAAAAAAAAATATTTTGTAGCAAAAACAAAACAAACATTCTAAGCATATTTCTATCTGTTATCATAAGCTTGTATAATTTCTTATATGCATCTCAATTTGCTATAAATAGAAGTGTGCAAATAGAAAACTAACATTCTTGTCAAGTAGTTTTAACTATAATAATTTCTACTTGCAATATCTAGGAACACCATTTACATCGTACACTTCTAACTGTTGAATTTGTCTATTTCATTTATTAGATATACAAATGTTTAACATACATTTGTTAGAGTTTATGCCGTAGAGCTAATCCATTTGATGTGATTAATAACATTATTATTTTATTTGGAATAAAAATATTCTGTTATGTTATATTTACTACGTAATATAAATAATAATTTAATAGAAGTCCTTAGAATAATAATACGGAATTATATAGTTCGAGTAAGGCCGAACTTGAGATTATATAATGTGATAAGTATTATAATTCTTTAATGTCCCTAGTCGAGTTTTATTGTTTATATAGGACAACAATAAACCGTTGAGACTATTATATTGATTGACTGATGATCACATCTCATTGATCATTAATATACGTGATATTAAAGTCAAGATATAAATACGTATTGGAGAATAGCGTATTGGGCTGACCCACCGTGAGATAACTACATGGAATATAATCAATAGTATCATAAGTTGTTCTCATAGTGACAGTGATGTAATGGTCCTCAGACTTGAAATCATTATAATTTTATTCGAGGATATTTATGTTTTGATATCATCTAATGTTATTTCGTAACAGAGTAATGATAACGGTGATTATTGGATATATCTCGAATTGAATGAAAATTATGAATGATCTAGATGGAATTTAACCCTACGATATATTCGTAGTGATATCCATGGGCCTCTTGATTGAGTGAGACTGTGAAATGCATGGCCGTGCTCAAATATTGATTTGTTTTAAACAGTCTACTCATCGATCAAGAAAATCAGATTAAATTATAACGAGGATGGTACGATCCATGCCTCTAGTTTAATACAGGATATGATGGTTAAAAGGATTCTATTACATTGATACACTAGTCACGAAAGGTTATATCGAATCGTCTATATCATTATTATAACTTGGGTAGCAGCGACGTATAGCTAGATACCAATCACTGTTTATGATTTTAAATACGATTTAGAATCATTGCCAATGTTGTAATAACCTATAGGGTCACACGAATAGAACGTAATAAAGGGAAAAACATTAATTGGATAAATAAAATATCAAATCTGTTGATATTTTATTTGATGTTGAATTAGTATACCGTTGGGTTCCTTATTTTTTTAGGTACACATTTGATTTTAAAAGGAAACGTTCCTTTTATATAAAATCACGTGAACCAATTCATTTAGATGCGATCAGGAAAAAAGGAGACTCCACCGAAAACCTAATTCTCCCAATAATGGCGGTTAGCACCAAGCCCTCTTCTTCAAACTTTGATTCGATTAAAGATTTGGATGCGTTCTTATGGATACATATAGAGGTTCGGCATATGACAAACTAGATGATTCAATTGACCTCCAACTCCACTCAGATTCGCGGATTCAACATGATCTGGTATGATAAATTCGCATAGATCTATTAATAAATAGTTCAGGTTTATTAATCAGGGTTTTGATTTCGATCGACCAAATCCAATAATGGTATCAGAGCAAGGGTTTTTTGCGGAATTAGTATTTTGATTTTTTGTTGTTGCTTGTAATTGATTTCGAACATTATTGATGATATCGATATTATAGATTCGAGATTTAAACATATAATCATTACAGTTGCAAATAAGTTCCACTGTTATTTGATAATATGTATGTGATACATATTATAAAATAGTTTTACTATATATAAGCTTTATATAAGATATAAAGTCTTTCTTACTTGATTAGAAATATTAAATTAGTTTAATATTCCTAATTGATAAACCATAGAAACTTGAGGATTAATCTAAATCCAGTTTTGATTAATCAATGATCTCAGGTCCTTTTGATCAAATTTTGTGTAACATTTTAGGTCTGTCAATTCAATTACCTACTATTTTGATTAGATTAGAAATAGTTATGTAATGAAAAAATTAATCTGTTTATACTTGTGAAATCATTTGAAACATAATATTTTGTAAAAATGATTTCTGATAATGATCAAGAAATGCTAAACCTGTTTTATATTATCAATTATGTTTGACATATCTTATATATATATAAAGATATATATATACCAATGAGTACACAGCTAGATTTTTTTATATGATACTGATATGTTCAAGTGAATATCAATTTATTTATATGATCATTTTGTATATACTGATACTTAAATGATTCTGTTATACAAATCTAATTTGTATAATTTTATTTTCATATATATATATATATATATATATATATATATGTTGAATTAATTGAAAATTGTTTCATATATAAGTGCCCAAATGATTGTTGGAGTTTAATGGGTATATTGTACATACACATAGGATTTGCACAGATTAACAACACTTCTCAACAAATGGGTCTTGTTGATTGGTTTATTTAGATATTTGTGAATAGTCACATAATGTGCAAATTTCAGATTTTGATTTAGTCTGTGTTATATACATATATATATAGCGTAAGTCAAAATACAATTATTTATATATATGAATATAAGAATCTGATAAGATCAGATTTCTCTGAATTTGGAAGAATCAGAAAAGTTCTATTTCAATTCATATATATGTGATGTGTTTATTTACAATTCCTGGAATTTTAAATAACACTCTATTGCAAGTGATGTTTGCAAATTAAATCTCCATATCATACACATCCTGAAATGTGTTAGATGGCAAGTTCAAATCATGTAAACATTTAGTTTATAAACATATATATGGTATTTTATTTGGTGTCCATTTGAAATTTTGTTTCTTGTAGAAAAAAAAACAAAACAGGAATAAAATAATTATTATTTTATTCATAACATACAAACTATATGATAGTTATACATTCATTATATATATGTTACTAATTGAATGTTTACACATATAAATAAAATTGACAGATCTTAGCTTTGAAAATCAAAACAGTTTGATTTTGAAGTGAATGTTTTGACTTAATATTTTAGGTGTATATTGTCTAGTGATCGTATCCTGTTCCATAAAGAATTCAAATTTAGTAAGACTATTTTGTCCTCTGTTTTAAGTCAAAAATGCATGCATTCATTTGATTTTAAAATGCATATTGATTTGCTTTTTACATTCTACTAGCTGCTTTATGAATATAGAGTACATTCGTAAACAGAATCTAAAATGTAAATAAAATTGCCTGTAACTTGGTGTATATTTATATCATCCAAATTACCTGTGAATATATATATATATATATATATTGATATTGGTTTTGATATAAAAATTTTCCACGCATATAATACATTTGTTTGATATGTTTATGAATAAATTTTAATATTTTGCTTGTTTCATGAGTACCACTGAAAATTTGATTTACAATGGTACTAGTATATATATGGAATAAAGTATATATATCTTGTTATATGTACACTCGTCATTATAGTTTCAACAGGGTATTAGATACAAGAACAGACCATAGTTTTACACATTGGGATTGTCCCAATGATCAAAAACCATACGCAAGTTATTAACTTTTACTTTGTTTCAATTTCATTGGCAGTTTCATTTTGATTTTTGATTTTAAAATGATAGGTATATAATTATATATGCAGTAGCAAATATGATTGGCCAACTGCATATGTATAAATATGTAATGGCGGGAATTTTCGACCCAGAAAATCAACATAAAAACACACTGTTGACTATTCAAGCATCGAAAACACCAGGACATTAATAGAAGAATTTAGAGGGTGAGAAAGAAAAGATAGAACTAATAGAATAGAAGAAGAAGAAGATCACAACTGAACAGAATCAGAGTAATACGAAACTCGCAGCGGAACAAAATAAGATGTATTATATAACATAACTTGAATACAAAACTGTATTGTATATACATACCATTATCAGAGTACAATACATCATATCACAGCGGAAATAACTCTACATAACTAATGGTGAAGCTTCCTGCTCTTGAGCTCCTCCACGTGAATCTGCAAAGCCTGAAACACTTGACTGCCCGTACAAATTTGGGCACCCAAGAGTTTAGGGAAAACAACAAAATAAACTCTGGGTCAGTCATGGGACTGGTGTGAGTAAATTCCAACTATACGGTTTTACTTTGAAGAAAATCCTTTTGAAACAAAAGGATAATAGTAAGACCAGCCCACACATAAACATGGACGGCTTTTACCTTACTATAACCCAAATTACTTTGATATCAAAAACAGTGATATTAGGATAATGTCTAAACAAATAATTATCCAAGTAGCAGAACGCTTGCATCTCACGTTCCACATATATATAGTATAAAATCATAAACCGCAGGGCGCTTATCGGAGAATGGATTCCAACAGACAAGGTATGGGAGCACCTTCTGAATAGTGTACTTTAGAGGGGATACACTCAGGGTTCAACAAGAACGTCTTGCAACCCGGCCACACATGACCGCTCACTCATTTAGCTTGAGTGTCGCGAATATATTGCCACCACGGTTGTAGGCCATCCAACCGTCATCCGAAGATACAGAATTGAAAAGAAGTATAAATATGAATTTTCTCTAGATCGGTGACAATACACCCTTCTTGGGGATGACCCAACTAGCCATGCTGCCTAGCCCAACTTTTGTTACTTTCTGGTTGTGAGGCTAGAGGCTACGTCTATCTTCAGAACATCTGATCACCATTCACTTTGACTGCCACATCGTCAAATCCGTAATCACATATTGATTACACAAATGCACACTGGGTGTAGAATAAAGAGAAGTCACCTTCTCCCCACCAACTTGGTATATTCATAAAATCAACGGCGTGACCGTTGGAAATACTCTGTCAGACACTCGTCCATACAAGTTGCCCTGGGACTGGACAAACAAATAAACATCATTCTAGAACTGGACGACCCTTGCATTTAACTCCGTCTTCAATTATCTTCAGCATATCTAATTCGCAGCGCTTATGCCTATACGGAGTGGTTTTCGGATAACGTATCCAACCGGTCTCTCCATATCGAAAACGATGGTCAAACACTTCGATAGTCGGTTATTTAACTATCGAAGTAAAAACAACATTCATTCTAATGTATAATTAACATCGCACAACCACGGGTATTTTTAATTTTAACATTCGACTTTATTATTCGAATTCTCATATCTTACCAGATATTTCTCAAATCCCGTTTTAGCCTTTCCATACTTCTTGGAAAACATTTCCAGTTATTATAAACTCTTATTCTTTCATGTTCCAGAAAACATACGTTATTAACGTTCGAACTATTTTCATTAATTTCACATTATTTATTTTCTACCCTTGGACAATCTACCCTATTTGCATTGGAAAATACTTCCAATTTCATTTTAACCTTTTAATCGGCCCAACGTTCACTTTTAAAACATTATTCACTTTGAAATGTAAATATCATTTCTATTATAGAAATCTGAACATCTTTATCAAATAAATCAATACCATGATCCCGTTTATCGAAATCTCTTTCATACTTTATACATTCCTATTTCACTTTGTAAACTCTGTTTCTAAGTCAACTTCTTATCAAATCGATATCAAGTTTAAACTAAGTACTGACTCCTATCCTCTTTAACATTTATTTGTTTACAACTAAATGTTAATTATTATATCAGATTATAATCCCTAAAAATAGTTTACTTTTAATACGTTCGACATCGTCGAATTCTAGTTACCAATCCTAATGGTTTAATTCTAATCACATTTCGAACATCGAAATGTTGTCATCAGTTTCTAATACGATTCCCCAATTCTTTTTCCAAACTCTTTCTTATATTTCTTTGAACAAACGTCGTTACTTATTACTCTAGAATAATTGGATTTCAAACCAAACTGTTACATTTCCTAAGAAGTGCTGCTATATATAAAAGTCACGCTTAAGTCTAATCAACAGCAGTTAATTTGTCGCTATAGTTCTAAACTTGTCATATGCTGTAATATTCTCCTTATAACTAATTACAGTCACACTTACCTTATCAACAGCGTTATTTTATTGTTATAGTTCAACTTGTCATACGCTGTAATATTCTTTGTTATAACTAATCTTGACATAACAGTCACACTTATCTTATCAACAGCGTTATTTTATCGCTATAATTCTAAGATTGGCAATACGCTGCCGTATTCCTTTTATACAAAAATCTTGACATCTCTTTCCGTTACAAAAATCTTGACATCTCTTTCTGTTACAAAAATCTTGACATCTCTTTCCGTTACCAAAAATCTTGACATCTCTTTCCGTTACAAACTGATATCGTTCCTCGGTAATAGCGAAGCCGTTCAAGTTGGGGTATTTTATTTACCTCTCAGACCTTGATCGACAACGTTCTTACCTTAGAACCGATACAAGTCTGTATTCAAATTCCTTATTACTTAATATATTTATTAAATCGTATTTCCTTGTTGTATTTTGGAATATGGTTTTACAACACCATATTCTTACTTTGGAATCTCTGTGGTTTATGCATATTTAATTTAAACATTAACTCTTTACTTTCTCCATTCCCCAGTTCTTATCCATAACTTCTTAAATGGTAATTAACTCTCATTAATTTCGATAAACTTATTTCTAACCTGTTTTAATTAGATTAATTAAAGACCAATTAATCTAATAATCATGTTCCCAAATAACAGTTGATTAAATCAACTTATTTCCATCAGTAAATTCGTTAACTAATTTTAATTACTTCTTAACATTAGATTAATCTAATTAATCTAATGATATCTCTAAATTATTTATCTTAAATATAATTATCCAAATATTTAATCGTCGGATAGTTTTTACTTTATAAACTCATTTAAATGTCATTAATCGGTTTTATTTATTTTATAAAAGCGAACTCTAAAGTACTGGTTTATAATAGAACTTCTATTAAAATTTAAATCTTCTTTTTAATTATAAAAATAAAATTTTTATAATTAACCTCATTGATTTGCCTGACGGCCAATCACTCCTTATCAAAACGATGGTTTTACGGTCGACTGTTATCACTTTCTAATTTGATATCATTTATTGATTTATCTAAACATATGTTGAATTTCCGTTCAACATCTATATTCACATGGGGTTTTGAATAAAATTCGGGTTCATACAAAACAAACAGTACATATAATTATCAAGGAATCCGGTCGGATTCCTCCAACCGGTTTCCGCATCCACAGATGTCAGTCAACACAATTTACACTAACTCTATACTAGGAGATATTCTAATTGATGGAATCAGTGTCCAACCGATGGTGTGTACATATGTAACGGTATATAATATTTAACCAAATTAATTGTAATCTACCTAATCGACCATCACACAACATTCAAACAACATTAAAATATAATTAAAATATTTTAAAAAGATCAGAGTGAGTGATTTTACTCACATTGGCGCGTTAACCGTTAAACAACGATTTGCGTTAGCTGATTGCATCAGGCGTTCAATTCTGCCATGAATTCCAACGTGACCAGTTCTATTTGATTCTTTAATTCTAGATTTACGCCATCCTTCTTTCCACCGCCTGCCCTGATGTCGACGTCATTCATCTTTGGTTCGCTCATTCCTTCCGTCTTCAGTCTCTATCGTGCTACAGCACTCTTCACACCACCAGACCTTCACCTCAGCTCGCCTTTGCCGAGTTTTGCCACCACCTGCCTATTATTCTGCTTTGCCATTCCATATCCATCACCACTGTACTATTCTTCCCATACTTCTCCATGTCATCATTTCCTGTCCACGTCACTATTCCAAACTCCGCCTGCTTCAACCCTTAAAACATATTTCCTTCCCTGCTATTGTGCTAAAGTAGACGTGCCATCATGGTGTCCCGCTCCATTGTGCCCAATTAAAACTGCGTTTTCCCATTTTGTCCTCAAATACACTTCGATAACCCACACTCCTGAAACCATGCTGCACAAAATGCTCACGTCCATTCTTATGGAACCCTCCTGACATCAAAATAGTGTATTCAAACCATTTTCCACCGTTAAACTCCTTCACTAATACTTACTACGTGACCCCCTCCAAACAAATACCACCAGTTTTACTCAACACGTCCCATCCATATATGTTTCACGACTTTGTCATCTTCTGCACTCATCTTTTTTTTACTTTTGTACAATGCGAGAAACCCCCATGCAAAACGTTTTCACTTGCAAATTCTCCTCAAAAAGAAATTGCCGCAAATCTCTTTCCTATTCTATATGAACCACCTGTTTCCTCCCTTTCAACATATGCACATGGGCCTGTTTTACACAGTTCAGCACCTCCCTTTTACTTGCTCATACTTCTTGCGTTGCTCCTTCCATGGAAAACGGATCCATTCACCACCCTTACATTACTTCAAAACCGATCCATTCACCCTGCCACAATGTTTTTAAATGCCATTTTCTATGCTACTCCACCCAACCTTCCAGCAAACGCCTCCTGCCACGACAGCATATCCCCATGCATAAAACATGACCACCCCTATGCGTGAACAGCACACAACATTTTGGGCTTCCTTCCAAATGGAACCGCACCCTCCTGTGCATGAAAACTTCATGCTTTTATACCCTACGTCCTCCCCCTCCTTCCCATATTTTACAAACCAAACCTGCTACTCAAATAAACACTCTCATCCATTCATGCGTCTTCTCTCTCCTTTTAAGCTTCATCACTAAACTTTGCACCATCTTCGCTGGTACAAAATAAACCACACCCTCATGCATTAATCATTACCTGAACAAAAGCTGCAAAACTTAAATGAACAGAACCTTTCATAGCTGCCCTTTTTAACGTCCGCCTCCTTTTTACCATGTTCTTGAATTATTATCGATTAAAATATTAAATGAGGGAAGAATGCTTGGTAGAAAGAAAATGGAATGGCACGGAGTGTTAATAGCAGAATAAAAATGGAAGGTCGAAAATGATGTCATTTGGTCGTATATATAGAGAGTGATTCCTTCATTGCTAAGGAAACAAGGTAAATGGTAGGAATAGGGTCTACGTGTTCTGAGGAGAATGGGTTTGTACTTTTGGTTGTCATCGTGTAGGTAGGTAGATCATGCCGTGGAAACTAAGTCTGGCAATATTCATCATATTGGCTCACTATAGACCATACATTGCATATATTGCTACACGTGAAGTGAAATGCTACCTAGGTGAGGGTTCATTCCATTTGACAATGAAGATTGAATTATTTTAAACGTAAGGCAATTGTTAGTCAAACTCTTTGCCAAGAGCAACTCGGCTTATTTGTTTTAATTATAAATTCTGTTCACCCACGGACAGAAGTAAGAGTACAGTCATGCTCAACGAGGTGTCATGATCCTAAAAATATAATAATACCGGTAGGTTGACTCATATTTTGAAACCCCGAAATATCGATACAGGGTGCACAACTCCAAATAAAAAGTTGCTTATTTATTTAATTAAAAATTACAGTAAAATTCTAAAAATTAAATTATCGCTGCGCCTCAAAAGAACCTTGTCCAGATTTGCAACCGATATCTAGTTATATCGAATAAACTGTTACGGTCGATATATGATTTCACAGCGACTTTTTGAATATTTGATTTGGACATATCTTGCAGTATATACGACGAAATCCTGATTTTTCACTTCTATTAGGAAGATACAGTTCAACAGATTTCAACGTTTCTTGTTTCGAAGTAATCTGATTTAAAACGAGTCCGGTACACTCAGTTGAAGTTCAGAACGTTAAATTACGAACTGCAGGGTCGTTCCGAGCTCGATTATAATTAATATATATTTATATACGTTCAACTTCGTTTTAATTAATATATAAATCCATTTATATTTCGAATTCAATATTTAAACTGATTTAAATACTCAAATTCAAACCGTCAAAAATGCGAGACGTTACAGACCTTCCCCCTTAAAATAATTTCGTCCTCGAAATTGCTAAGATACTGAAAATGCTACAATCTCTGTTATAACATGGTTAAAAATCTTTTTGGTTTACTTCATAATTCCAGTTTCCACTGAACTGATTATTTCCAATTTAAAATATTAATTCCTTCTTATTACCGAATATTTTCAAAATTTCTGAAAATTTCCTAACAGCTTAAATTTTCAGAGAATCTCGCCAGCATCTCCTCTGCACGGCTCACTCGGTACTACAACACTTGCCACTCCGGGCCTTCTCCAATCCAAAAGAAAATCAAACAGCCAAACGGCTTGCCCAAACTGACTCATAAAAAAAATCTCATACCCGTATATAAACGTGTACCTTCTCTGTTGGGCATTCAACTCTATCTCTGCCATCTGCTATTAAACTAGCATATATCCAAACATTTCCAACTGATCTTCAATCAATTTATCTTCAAATCCAATTCACTTATATCCAAGCCGACACCATTTCAAACTCCCGTTTCATTCTTGGTTTCAAACTTTCATCTATCTGAGTCCAATTCTTCAACCAAGTTAAGTTCTATTCAAACTCTTATTTCACAAATTCAATTCCTTCATAAAATTAATTTCTACTCCAACACGATTTTTACTTAACTGTCTTCAATTCAATTCAAAATTTATTTAACTTAGTTTTAAGTTCCACTTTTACCATTTTAACTCCATAAGTTAAATCCTTTATTTCAGAGTTCAAATTCCTGGGATTTATTTCAAATCAGTTTGAAATCATATACAATTCAAAACATTTGAATTTCTGACTACTTGTTTCTTAAAACAATCCAAATCAAAACCTTTGGCAGTAATCCATCACTTACCAACTCGAAAATGAACACCGATAATGGCGCGCTTCACCATCGGAATTTATTTTCCAGCGATCGAAGTGAGTTCAATACTATATCATTTTTTAAAACTCATTTTTCAAACATTTTCATTTTGAATATTACTTCAAAATATCTTTCATAGCACTTGGAAAACAAATTTTCAAATCTCCCAGGATTTTAAAATTCCCTTATATTTAATTCAAATTCAATTTCAATTCTTTTCCAAGTTTCTAGACTTTTATTTCAATTCTGGTTTTATTTTCAGATTCAGCTCATCTGATTTTTCATATAATGATTCGATTGGTAATTTATATAACCAACTCAATTATAATCCTGCTCGATCATAATAATGATCACATATCCAATATATTCTATTAATATCAAGATATACACTTCTTTTTATATCAAAATATACTTTGGGTAAAATTATTTCATTTACCCTCTTTTCAAAACATACTGTGTCGAATTACTCTGTTCAAGAGTTTAGAAACACCTATCAACTCAGTTTGCATTACTGTTTCGACCAGAATTCATAAACCACTCGACTGACCAGTCAACACAATATAAAACAGTTTTATATAAATCTGCAAATACGTTCACTCGTATATATACACTCAAACTCAATCTAGAGTATTACTAACTCCATCTCTATTGAGTTACGCCACAGAGCCAAGGTAATCACTTAACCTTCAGCTCTGATACCATATGTAATGGCGGGAATTTTCGACCCAGAAAATCAACATAAAAACACACTGTTGACTATTCAAGCATCGAAAACACCAGGACATTAATAGAAGAATTTAGAGGGTGAGAAAGAAAAGATAGAACTAATAGAATAGAAGAAGAAGAAGATCACAACTGAACATAATCAGAGTAATACGAAACTCGCAGCGGAACAAAATAAGATGTATTATATAACATAACTTGAATACAAAACTGTATTGTATATACATACCATTATCAGAGTACAATACATCATATCACAGCGGAAATAACTCTACATAACTAATGGTGAAGCTTCCTGCTCTTGAGCTCCTCCACGTGAATCTGCAAAGCCTGAAACACTTGACTGCCCGTACAAATTTGGGCACCCAAGAGTTTAGGGAAAACAACAAAATAAACTCTGGGTCAGTCATGGGACTGGTGTGAGTAAATTCCAACTATACGGTTTTACTTTGAAGAAAATCCTTTTGAAACAAAAGGATAATAGTAAGACCAGTCCACACATAAACATGGACGGCTTTTACCTTACTATAACCCAAATTACTTTGATATCAAAAACAGTGATATTAGGATAATGTCTAAACAAATAATTATCCAAGTAGCAGAACGCTTGCATCTCACGTTCCACACATATATAGTATAAAATCATAAACCGCAGGGCGCTTATCGGAGAATGGATTCCAACAGACAAGGTATGGGAGCACCTTCTGAATAGTGTACTTTAGAGGGGATACACTCAGGGTTCAACAAGAACGTCTTGCAACCCGGCCACACATGACCGCTCACTCATTTAGCTTGAGTGTCGCGAATATATTGCCACCACGGTTGTAGGCCATCCAACCGTCATCCGAAGATACAGAATTGAAAAGAAGTATAAATATGAATTTTCTCTAGATCGGTGACAATACACCCTTCTTGGGGATGACCCAACTAGCCATGCTGCCTAGCCCAACTTTTGTTACTTTCTGGTTGTGAGGCTAGAGGCTACGTCTATCTTCAGAACATCTGATCACCATTCACTTTGACTGCCACATCGTCAAATCCGTAATCACACATTGATTACACAAATGCACACTGGGTGTAGAATAAAGAGAAGTCACCTTCTCCCCACCAACTTGGTATATTCATAAAATCAACGGCGTGACCGTTGGAAATACTCTGTCAGACACTCGTCCATACAAGTTGCCCTGGGACTGGACAAACAAATAAACATCATTCTAGAACTAGACGACCCTTGCATTTAACTCCGTATTCAATTATCTTCAGCATATCTAATTCGCAGCGCTTATGCCTATACGGAGTGGTTTTCGGATAACGTATCCAACCGGTCTCTCCATATCGAAAACGATGGTCAAACACTTCGATAGTCGGTTATTTAACTATCAAAGTAAAAACAACATTCATTCTAATGTATAATTAACATCGCACAACCACGGGTATTTTTAATTTTAACATTCGACTTTATTATTAGAATTCTCATATCTTACCAGATATTTCTCAAATCCCGTTTTAGCCTTTCCATACTTCTTGGAAAATATTTCCAGTTATTATAAACTCTTATTCTTTCATGTTCCAGAAAACATACGTTATTAACGTTCGAACTATTTTCATTAATTTCACATTCTTTATTTTCTACCCTTGGACAATCTACCCTATTTGCATTGGAAAATACTTCCAATTTCATTTTAACCTTTTAATCGGCCCAACGTTCACTTTTAAAACATTATTCACTTTGAAATGTAAATATCATTTCTATTATAGAAATCTGAACATCTTTATCAAATAAATCAATACCATGATCCCGTTTATCGAAATCTCTTTCATACTTTATATATTCCTATTTCACTTTGTAAACTCTGTTTCTAAGTCAACTTCTTATCAAATCGATATCAAGTTTAAACTAAGTACTGACTCCTATCCTCTTTAACATTTATTTGTTTACAACTAAATGTTAATTATTATATCAGATTATAATCCCTAAAAATAGTTTACTTTTAATACGTTCGACATCGTCGAATTCTAGTTACCAATCCTAATGGTTTAATTCTAATCACATTTCGAACATCGAAATGTTGTCATCAGTTTCTAATACGATTCCCCAATTCTTTTTCCAAACTCTTTCTTATATTTCTTTGAACAAACGTCGTTACTTATTACTCTAGAATAATTGGATTTCAAACCAAACTGTTACATTTCCTAGGAAGTGCTGCTATATATAAAAGTCACGCTTAAGTCTAATCAACAGCAGTTAATTTGTCGCTATAGTTCTAAACTTGTCATATGCTGTAATATTCTCCTTATAACTAATTACAGTCACACTTACCTTATCAACAGCGTTATTTTATTGTTATAGTTCAACTTGTCATACGCTGTAATATTCTTTGTTATAACTAATCTTGACATAACAGTCACACTTATCTTATCAACAGCGTTATTTTATCGCTATAATTCTAAGATTGGCAATACGCTGCCGTATTCCTTTTATACAAAAATCTTGACATCTCTTTCCGTTACAAAAATCTTGACATCTCTTTCTGTTACAAAAATCTTGACATCTCTTTCCGTTACCAAAAATCTTGACATCTCTTTCCGTTACAAACTGATATCGTTCCTTGGTAATAGCGAAGCCGTTCAAGTTGGGGTATTTTATTTACCTCTCAGACCTTGATCGACAACGTTCTTACCTTAGAACCGATACAAGTATGTATTCAAATTCCTTATTACATAATATATTTATTAAATCGTATTTCCTTTTTGTATTTTGGAATATGGTTTTACAACACCATATTCTTACTTTGGAATCTCTGTGGTTTATGCATATTTAATTTAAACATTAACTCTTTACTTTCTCCATTCCCCGGTTCTTATCCATAACTTCTTAAATGGTAATTAACTCTCATTAATTTCGATAAACTTATTTCTAACCTGTTTTCATTAGATTAATTAAAGACCAATTAATCTAATAATCATGTTCCCAAATAACAGTTGATTAAATCAACTTATTTCCATCAGTAAATTCGTTAACTGATTTTAATTACTTCTTAACATTAGATTAATCTAATTAATCTAATGATATCTCTAAATTATTTATCTTAAATATAATTATCCAAATATTTAATCGTCGGATAGTTTTTACTTTATAAACTCATTTAAATGTCAATAATCGGTTTTATTTATTTTATAAAAGCGAACTCTAAAATACTGGTTTATAATAGAACTTCTATTAAAATTTAAATCTTCTTTTTAATTATAAAAATAAAATTTTTATAATTAACCTCATTGATTTGCCTGACGGCCAATCACTCCTTATCAAAACGATGGTTTTACGGTCGACTGTTATCACTTTCTAATTTGATATCATTTATTGATTTATCTAAACATATGTTGAATTTCCGTTCAACATCTATATTCACATGGGGTTTTGAATAAAATTCGGGTTCATACAAAACAAACAGTACATATAATTATCAAGGAATCCGGTCGGATTCCTCCAACCGGTTTCCGCATCCACAGATGTCAGTCAACACAATTTACACTAACTCTATACTAGGAGATATTCTAATTGATGGAATCAGTGTCCAACCGATGGTGTGTACATATGTAACGGTATATAATATTTAACCAAATTAATTGTAATCTACCTAATCGACCACCACACAACATTCAAACAACATTAAAATATAATTAAAATATTTTAAAAAGATCAGAGTGAGTGATTTTACTCACATTGGCGCGTTAACCGTTAAACAACGATTTGCGTTAGCTGATTGCATCAGGCGTTCAATTCTGCCATGAATTCCAACGTGACCAGTTCTATTTGATTCTTTAATTCTAGATTTACGCCATCCTTCTTTCCACCGCCTGCCCTGATGTCGACGTCATTCATCTTTGGTTCGCTCATTCCTTCCGTCTTCAGTCTCTATCGTGCTACAGCACTCTTCACACCACCAGACCTTCACCTCAGCTCGCCTTTGCCGAGTTTTGCCACCACCTGCCTATTATTCTGCTTTGCCATTCCACATCCATCACCACTGTACTATTCTTCCCATACTTCTCCATGTCATCATTTCCTGTCCACGTCACTATTCCAAACTCCGCCTGCTTCAACCCTTAAAACATATTTCCTTCCCTGCTATTGTGCTAATGTAGACGTGCCATCGTGGTGTCCCGCTCCATTGTGCCTAATTAAAACTGCGTTTTCCCATTTTGTCCTCAAATACACTTCGATAACCCACACTCCTGAAACCATGCTGCACAAAATGCTCACGTCCATTCTTATGGAACCCTCCTGACATCAAAATAGTGTATTCAAACCATTTTCCACCGTTAAACTCCTTCACTAATACTTACTACGTGACCCCCTCCAAACAAATACCACCAGTTTTACTCAACACGTCCCATCCATATATGTTTCACGACTTTGTCATCTTCTGCACTCATCTTTTTTTTTCTTTTGTACAATGCGAGAAACCCCCATGCAAAACGTTTTCACTTGCAAATTCTCCTCAAAAAGAAATTGCCGCAAATCTCTTTCCTATTCTATATGAACCACCTGTTTCCCCCCTTTCAACATATGCACATGGGCCTGTTTTACACAGTTCAGCACCTCCCTTTTACTTGCTCATACTTCTTGCGTTGCTCCTTCCATGGAAAACGGATCCATTCACCACCCTTACATTACTTCAAAACCGATCCATTCACCCTGCCACAATGTTTTTAAATGCCATTTTCTATGCTACTCCACCCAACCTTCCAGCAAACGCCTCCTGCCACGACAGCATATCCCCATGCATAAAACATGACCACCCCTATGCGTGAACATCACACAACATTTTGGGCTTCCTTCCAAATGGAACCGCACCCTCCTGTGCATGAAAACTTCATGCTTTTATACCCTACGTCCTCCCCCTCCTTCCCATATTTTACAAACCAAACCTGCTACTCAAATAAACACTCTCATCCATTCATGCGTCTTCTCTCTCCTTTTAAGCTTCATCACTAAACTTTGCACCATCTTCGCTGGTACAAAATAAACCGCACCCTCATGCATTAATCATTACCTGAACAAAAGCTGCAAAACTTAAATGAACAGAACCTTTCATAGCTGCCCTTTTTAACGTCCGCCTCCTTTTTACCATGTTCTTGAATTATTATCGATTAAAATATTAAATGAGGGAAGAATGCTTGGTAGAAAGAAAATGGAATGGCACGGAGTGTTAATAGCAGAATAAAAATGGAAGGTCGAAAATGATGTCATTCGGTCGTATATATAGAGAGTGATTCCTTCATTGCTAAGGAAACATGGTAAATGGTAGGAATAGGGTCTACGTGTTCTTAGGAGAATGGGTTTGTACTTTTGGTTGTCATCGTGTAGGTAGGTAGATCATGCCGTGGAAACTAAGTCTGGCAATATTCATCATATTGGCTCACTTTAGACCATACATTGCATATATTGCTACACGTGAAGTGAAATGCTACCTAGGTGAGGGTTCATTCCATTTGACAATGAAGATTGAATTATTTTAAACGTAAGGCAATTGTTAGTCAAACTCTTTGCCAAGAGCAACTCGGCTTATTTGTTTTAATTATAAATTCTGTTCACCCACGGACAGAAGTAAGAGTACAGTCATGCTCAACGAGGTGTCATGATCCTAAAAATATAATAATACCGGTAGGTTGACTCATATTTTGAAACCCCGAAATATCGATACAGGGTGCACAACTCCAAATAAAAAGTTGCCTATTTATTTAATTAAAAATTACAGTAAAATTCTAAAAATTAAATTATCGCTACGCCTCAAAAGAACCTTGTCCAGATTTGCAACCGATATCTAGTTATATCGAATAAACTGTTACGGTCGATATATGATTTCACAGCGACTTTTTGAATATTTGATTTGGACATATCTTGCAGTATATACGACGAAATCCTGATTTTTCACTTCTATTAGGAAGATACAGTTCAACAGATTTCAACGTTTCTTGTTTCGAAGTAATCTGATTTAAAACGAGTCCGGTACACTCAGTTGAAGTTCAGAACGTTAAATTACGAACTGCAGGGTCGTTCCGAGCTCGATTATAATTAATATATATTTATATACGTTCAACTTCGTTTTAATTAATATATAAATCCATTTATATTTCGAATTCAATATTTAAACTGATTTAAATACTCAAATTCAAACCGTCAAAAATGCGAGACGTTACAATATATACATATGAAAGCCAATGTTAAATTGTAATCAGAACAGTTAATATTATGTAATAGTTTTGATTTTAGAACCAAAAACCCCATTATGATGGACACTTAAGATCTATGTATTCTTAGATGCAAACTTGATTTAACTGGAACAATTGTGACTTGTTTTAGATGTCTTATTTTGGTGTCTTGTTATTGGTCATTACCGTGCTTCTTAAACATATTTACAATTGTAACTGAACAATATAAATATTCCTGTTAGACAGGGAATGAAACAGGTTAATGAGTTAACTCAGTTTTAATATTATTTTGGTTCCTTTTTTTTAAACTCAAAGCAGTTTGTATTTTAAACTTACTTCATGGAAAATTATTTCTGTTGTTACTCTTTGTTTTGATAACTTAAACAGATACATGTTTGTTTGACGCGAAGTGCACAACTAAAGTTGTACGTTTCACAAGTATGCATATTAGGTTCCCATTCATCATGTTGCATGCTTCTGAAATGTTTTACAAACTTTTCAAAACCTGTTATATATGTATATTTATACATGTTACATGGAGATCTACTGATGCATATGAGTTATTATATATGCTAAACATACATTTGACGTATGTATGAATCACTGTATATAGATATGTAAATGATGCATATTTAGATATTAAATACATTTGATGTATTTAACTTCTTTTAAAACCCTATGAATTAAAAACTGTTTTAACAGGGTTATTGTGCAGATTGCTGAAATTGTTCAGTGGGAGGATAACTCCATAAAATCAGAGATTGGCAATTGCTAAAAGTTACAAATCCGCATTTGTATATTTAGTGATGACCCAGTATGTATTCGGTAGCTGCTAAAATCACAAATATGTGTTTGTGTTCTTAGAGATGATTTAATGTGTGTAAATATTTAGACTATTAGCATATGATATGTATTTGTTTTTAACTATATGTTCAAGCAAATTTTGTATGGTAAGAAGCATATAGTGTAAACTGTTATAATTATATGTGAGATCCACTGATGCATGTATTGTTTACTTTTGTATACCTGGACTGTATATAGTGTCTGAATAGTGCAGTTTAACCTTTTGTTTATATGCCTTGAAGTGTATAGCCATTTTAAATATGTGATATATACATATGCAATATTGATATATGTGTTACAAACGTGTTATTCTGTATGATCACAGATTAATCTAAGCCTACTAATGGGCCCACATATTTATACCTACATGTATAATTTTGGATTATTATAATGGGCTCAGTCAACGTCTTTTGTTCATAACCGAGCCTTAAGTTGTTTTGGCTTATATGTTATATATATATATATATAGAAATGGTATTGTTTACTTGAAATTTAATATTAAATTTATGAGTATTAAATTTCTTATAGCCTAGATACATGCTTTTATTAACCAAATTCCTTTTATTTGAAATGGTCGAATAAAATAAATTTGGTTCTTATATAACATTGAATTTATATATATATATATATTTGTTTCACATATTTTATTTAAATCGAACTTATATTATGAATATAAAATGCACATATTTTGATATGTGCAAATAACTCTGATATCGTTCGCCACTACGAATTATAAATTCCCTTTATAACAAATTTTGTTATATTAAGTCATGGTGACGTCTTCCAATAATATACTCATCACTGTCCAAGATCAATGGTTCTAACTAACGCCAAAGCGTTGTGCACCTTTTATTTTGGTTATATGCGATGGAGTAAAATGTGCTGCTCCAACCTATTATTGGGTCTGACTTAACTAGGCTGCATAATAGGATTATGGCCTTAGAAACAAAAGCATGAATTATTCTATATATTTTGAGCAAATGAATAATACTGAACAAACTGTTCAACATGCGATCCAAGAGTTATATAGACGATATAATTGACATAAGATGTCTACCGAAAAGGTCGTGTTTTGGGTTTAGCTAAAGCTGGGTCAAGGCATGACTAGATATGGATCTTGGAACACCATTATATGTATATAATGATATACATATATAAACAAAGGGTTGCTAATTTGAGTGGAAGTGTATTTTAGTTTAAATTACATATTTATGTTAATATAAATTTTGATTGTCAAAATTTTGTGATTAAATAAATATTACAGAATTAGTTATTATTTTATCTAATGTAGATATTAAATAATAAATAACTCGATAATTTAAATTAATCCTTAAAAAGGATAAAAATTGAATTAAATCAAATTTCTTGACTAACATTAAAATTTGAGGATTGTCCTCAAACAAATCAAACGTAAATGTTATATAAACATAGAGGATCTAAAATGAAAGGTTGAGGTATGACTTCAACCGAATAATATATAAATGTTATAGCAATCTACTTATACATTTCTAGTATTAGATACTAGATATAAATCACATAAATGTATATTAATTTACAAAAATTGCAAAATAAGTGGAAATCTGATAAAATGACAAGTGGACTTACGAATGGAAATGAAACAAAAGTTGCTGGATTATCCATAGAAAGTTGATTCTTGTTGTGTATACTGGCTTAATAAAATTAATAAAATAATTGTTATTATGAAATTCCATTAAAAATAAATGTTATTATAAATCTTGTTCAAACAAGTTTAAATTTCATTTGTAATAAAAGAACAATTGTTATTCATTTTATTTAAATGATATATCTTATGGAATTTCACAAATAGTTAATGATCTTTATAAATTGTTAACTATAATGTACTTGCCATTAATATTGAGTGGATTAAATTTAGCGATTTAAATCCAATATACCTTTAGTATTACCCGTTAGCCCAGCAAACAAGAAAATATATCAAAACTCCATAATGATGGAATTTTGAAATCATTTGATTTTAAATCATATAAAGAATGCGAATCTTGTTTATTAGGCAAAATGATTGAATCATCTTTCACTTGACACAGTGAATGAGGGATAAGTATTAGGTCTCGTACATAATGATGTATATGGAGCAATGAATACATAAGCTAGAGGCAGGTTTTATTACTTCATTATATTTATTAATGATATCAGTAGATACAGATATGTGTATCTCATGAAACACATATCAGAATCTTTTGAAAAAGTTCAAAGAATTCAAACTGAAGTTAAAACCAGCTTTAATAGAAAATAAATACTTTTAAAACAGATCAAAAGAGAATATATAAGCCAATTATTTAATGACTATCAAGTTGAATTTGAAATTGTTTCACAACTCACTCCATCTAGAACACCATGATGAAATGGTGTGCCTGAAATGAGTAATCACACCTTATAAGATATGGTACGACCAAGATAAGTCATATAGATCTTCCAGTAAATTAAATTGAGACAATTAAATCAATCCTACTAAAATAAGTCTTAAGACGTCATATAAGATATGGATTAGGAAATGTCCTAGTATGTGTAAATGCGCAGATTTGGGATGTATGACGCTTGTTAAACGTCATTCCTCTGATAAGATCGGACTTAAATCAAATAAATATTTTGTGGAATATCCAAAAGAAGAAAATGGATATTAATTCTATAAATCCTCTGAGAATAAAATGTTTATTGCTCGAATTGGTATCCTTATAAAGGTGAGTCAGTCTCTAACATACCGATGAAAATACAATAGAATCCGAAATGTCTCGGAGACCACAAAATACCATTGAATCTTGTGTAGACAAGAAATTGAGTGGGAGTGACACAATAATTACAATGTTATATATTGATAACACATTAATTATTGTGAATAATTTTTGTTTTAAAACAGGAAATAAATACTAATTCAAAGAAAGAAATTGTTTGGATTAAGAAGTTCATAATTGAACTTAATTCATTGTTGATCCAATGATTTACATTGCGATAACAATGTGGCTAATGCTCAGGCCTAAAATGTTAAACTCATAATCGATCCAAACATATATTTAAGAAATATAATTCTTATGTGAAATTGTTCACAGAGGATATGAACATATCTGCAAAGCTGCAAAAGCTGTAATGTTGCAGATCTACTGAATTAAACATTGTCGCAGCAGAAGTTTAATAGTCACACTAGTTTCATGAGTAAATGATACATGAATGATTGACTCTAGTGCAAGTGGGAGATTGTTAGAGTTTATGCCCTAGAGGCAATCCATTTGATGTGATTAATAACGTTATTATTTTATTTGGAATAAAATACTCTGTTATGTTATATTTACTGCGTAATATAAATAATAATTTAATAGAAGTCCTTAGAATAATAATACGGAATTATGTAGTTCGAGTAAGACTGAACTTGAGATTATATAATGTGATAGGTATTATAATTCTTAAATGTCCTTAGTCGAGTTTTATTGCTTATTAGGACAACAATAAAGCGTTGAGACTAGTATATTGGTTGACTGATGATCACATCTCATTGATCATTAATATACGTGATATTAAAGTCAAGATATAAATACGTATTGGAGAATAGCGTATTGGGCTGACCCACCATGAGATAACTACATGGAATATAATCAACAGTATCGTAAGTTGTTCTCATAGTGACAGTGATGTAATTGTTCTCTGACTTGAAATCATTATAATTTTATTCGAGGATATTTATGTTTTGATATCATCTAAAGTTATTTCATAATAGAGTAATGATAATGGTGATTATTGGATATATCTCGAATCAAATGAAAATTATGAATGATCTAGATGGAATTTAACCCTACGATATATTCGTAGTGATATCCATGGGCCTCTTGATTGAGTGAGACTGTGAAATGCACGGTCGTGCTCAAATATTGATTTGTTTTAAACAGTCTACTCATCGATCAAGAAAGTCAGATTAAATTATAATGAGGATGATATGATCCATGCCTCTAGTTTAATCCAGGATATGATGGTTAAAAGGATTATATTACATTGATACACTGGTCATGAAAGGTTATATCGAATCGTCAATATCATTATTATAACTTAGGTAGCAGCGACGTATTGCTAGATACCAATCACTGTTTGTGATTTTAAATACGATTTAGAATCATTGACAACGTTGTAATAACCTATAGGGTCACACGAATAGAATGTTATAAAGGGAAAAACATTAATTGGATAAATAAAATATCAAACCCTATTGATATTTTATTTGATGTTGAATTAGTACACCGTTGGGTTCCTTATGTTTTTGGGTACACATTTGATTTTGAAAGGAAACATTCCTTTTATATAAAAACACGTGAACGAATTCATTTAGATGCGATCAGAACAAAAGGAAACTCCACTGAAAACCTAATTCTCCCAATAATGGCAGTTAGCGCCAAGCCCTCTTCTCCAAACTTTGATTTGATCAAAGATTTGGATGCGTTCTTGTGGATACATATAGAGGTTTGGCATATGACGAACTAGATGATTCAATTGACCTCCAACTCCACTCAGATTCGCGGAATCAATAGGATCTGATACGATTTTATTTTCGATTTACTAAAATTCGCATAGATCCATTAATAAATAGATTAGATTTATTAATAATGGTTTCGATTTCGATCGACTAAATCCAACAACATTGTTAGTACATAAAATCACAAGATTTTTTTTTGTACTAAAAAAATACACAACCTCATACAAGTGGCTAATACGATGTATAAATATATGATAGGTACAAATTGATGATAATATATCAGACTTTGAAACAACGCATGACAAAACAAATGAATTAAAAAAAGACAAACTGAAGCGAAAAATGAAAAGCAACAAACAAAAATAAGAAAACAAAAAAAGGTAGAACCGCAAATCGTTAGTGTAGTAGAATTTGAATAAACTGACAATGTAGAAGATGTTGAAATGGAAATCATCAATAACACGTACAGATGCAATTTACGAGGTGTTTTTAAGATAATCCAACTTTCTAAAACACAAGTTTTTTTTTATAGAAAATCAATTAGAGTTTCCAAGGGAAACACCATTTAATTTTTTTATTAGAATGTTCTATGAAGGCCATATTAATACATTGGATTTTAGTAAGTGTTCAAGAAATTTAAATTCGTTAATTACTTGCTTTTCAATTGAGTAAGAAATGTTTATAATTAGAGGAGAATATATTTAAGTTACAATGCACGATAAAAGTTTGATTTTTGGTATGCTAAAATTTGGGAAAAAAAAATCTTTTAGAAGCAATAGGATTACTAATTTAGAGAAAAATGAATGACAATTCATTAGGAGAAACTTTGGACAATGTGGCTTTACACTAAATGATATTATTTAAAAAAGAATTAAGCAGCTATTGGGCATCAAAAGCTACCCCGAAGAACAAGGTCTCCCGCTTCTTTTAATAATGCACCTTTTAGTAACATTTTTTTTTTCAAACAACCAAAGACTAGTGCAATGGGCATTTGTTTCGTATATTCTTAATCTGAGAAAGATGAGTTCAATCTCATGGCCATTGTTATTGAAGGAAAGCATAACTAAAAGCTTAATTCACTTCAGAAATCTCCAAGGATTATTTCTGGCTGTTTAATGCTTGCTTTGGTATGTATTAATAATGTTCAATTTTAACAAAATTAATACAAACAAAATTTGTTTTAAATTATCACAGTATTGGTTATGTGAGCGTATCAAAATTGTTATCTTCAAAAAAATTACTAAATCCACATTATCTAAAGCAGCTAAATAGAATATCAGCACAATGAGGCATAGAATATCATATGATGGTCTGAAATACCTGCCAAAATCAAACTTACCATTTTTTTAAACAATTATGTTATTTTTTAATATTTACAATTAAAGTGTCAAATAATATTACATCAAATTTTTATATGTAGATCAATAAACAGCTACCAAATATCAATGATTATAAAGAAGAAACTGTCTGAAGAAGTTGGAGAAAATGAGGGAAGAACAAGTTTAGAAAACAACCAAGATTTTAAGTTCCAAAGTGATGATTTGGGGACAAAGCATGACGCAGTTTCGAATTCAATAGCTGGAGTCAAAGCTAAAGGACAAGCAAAAGCAATTGGGTGAAAAAATTCAGTTGAGAAATACAAAGGACTTGGAGATTATTAAACTTTTGAAATAAAATGAAATTTTAGAACATAAACTTCAAACTTCAGAAAGTACCAACAATAATGGCAACACAAAATAATTACAGTTGTACGATGACAAATTTATGAATTTAACATCGACATTCAGGTTGATCAACACGCAAGAATACATTGAATTGATGAAGTCAAAAGCACCAATCGCAAATAAAAAGGAAGATCAGAGCCAATAACACGAAGAATTCAGCATTAGAAATGCAGAAAAGGTAAAAACATAGAAACAATCTTTAATGATTCAGTGAATAAAAACGGAAGGAAAAAGAGCAAAACAAGAAGATTTGGATTTTACTTATGAGAAACCAAAACCAAAAACTAAAAGAGAAAACATTCAGAAAGATGATGAAGGTAAAGTCGAAGAGATGAAAATTGTTGATGTTGAAAACATGGATATACCAAAAAAAGAATTTACACTGCCTTCATCTTTTAGACAATGCAAAAATGTATATGTTGATTCATAAAATTTTTGATTCACAACAACAAAGAAATGAAGATCAATTGAAGAGTTAGTTTATATATATATATGTGTGTGTGTGTGTGTGTGTGTTAGATTATTGTTAAAATATATCCTCATTTGTTATAACACAAATGGACAAAACACATAAACATACACACACACACAGAGATATATATATATATATATATATATATATATATATATATATATATAAGCATGAAACAACCATTACTGGGCTCTTACCCGTAGACCAGTCGACTGTTTCATTTCCTACTAGTCGGTTGGTAAAAGAAAAAATGGCCAGTAACGGCTATTTTCTGTCATTATTCAAATATATATATACATTTTATATTTTCTACCCGTTGACTGGTTATTTTATACCAGCTGTCTGACCCGACAGTAACTGCCATATTTATGAAAAGTCAACATCTTTCATAAAGAGATTCCTCTTCATTTCTAATAGAAATGGTTTCTTCTCTTCGCTGAAACTCTTCATAAAAGTTGACTACTCTTCAACCATTATATATATATCACAAACATGATTTACAAATCACTGAATCTTCTTATATTTTCTGATCTTAAACTCTATACTCTATTGCATTCTAAAAGCTTACTCAAACATTCAAATTGCTTTTGAATCTTTGAATATATTGTATATCTCTTGATTTATATGCAATATACTTCCTACAAATCTTCACACATACATTATATTCTTGAGGATAAGATTATAGGAAGGGTGTACTCAGTCAGTGTTATTCAAGAACATAATCAAAGTCAAACTCTTGTTGTATCGGTGAAAGTCCTGTTCGATTGCTCAGGCAGAGAAAATCCCGTTCGGTTTCTCGGGTGCATTGTGAACCTGTTCCTCCGGGTGAAGAGAGGGTATTGATAGTTGAATTCCAGAAGGAGTCTAGGACTGGACGGTGCTCTGACCCATTATAAAAATCCATGGTGTCATTTTTGTTTACTGCATTACTTATCTATGATATCTTATATTATTTAGTATTTACTTGCATAATTATTGTATAAGACAATTAGATTATCATATACACTTCCGCTTGCTCCATATAAGTCGATCCTACTCTAAGTCACTTGATCGTGTTAACTTTTCATTTAGTATCAGAGCAGGACATCATTTAACCTTACAACCGTTATCTGATATTCATTTAATATGGAAAATAACACTAGCACTAGCACAAACACTGCATTCACAGAAGGTCAATCTATTGCATGACCTCCTTTTTTCAATGGAATGAGCAATAGTCGTTGGGCTACATATATGAGAATTTATATGCATGCTAAAGGTTTTGATGCTTGGAATATCACTCAAAAAGAATGTACACAACCTACTACAAATTATATTGAATGGTAAACTAGTGAAAAAGCAGAAGCTACCGCTAATGCTGAAGCCAAGAATATGTTGCATTGTGCCTTGAATTGAAATGAGTTTAACCAGGTTTGTATGTGCAATACAACACATGAAATTTGGCTAACACTCAAAGTAACACACGAAGGAACTAGGAAGGTTAGACAAAGAAAGATATCCTTGCTCCAAAATCAGTTTCAGAATTTTAAGATGAATGAAAATGAATCTATCAATTATATGTATTCATGATTTCAAAACATTTATCATTCATTATTGGGCTTAGGTGAAAACTATACTGATTTTGATATAGTATCGAAAATCCTAAATTCTTTGATGGATGAATGGGACAGAAAGGTTTTGGCTATCGACGAAGCGAATGATCTTTCAACCATCAAACCAGAAGAATGGATAAAAATCTAATGTCGTATGAAGTGAATTTGCAGGCTAAAAAGGTTCATGCTCAAGATAAAAAGAATCTAGCTTTCCACGCAGAAAAAGCTGAATTAGATTCAGACGAAGAGGACATAGCTTTCATTGCCAAAAATTTCAGAAAATTTCTGAAATATAAGAAGGGAAACAAAAAAGATATGAAGAAGAATTCTACAAAAGAAAGTAACAAGGCAGATTCATCCTCAGTTGAATGCTATAATTGTCACAAAATGGGACATTATCAAGTAAATTGTCCAGAATTAAAGAAAAATCGCAATAAAAAGGAGAAATCCAAGAGGCGAGTTTTCTCGGTGAATTGGGATGATTCAGATTCTTCATCATCTAAAAGCGAAAATGAATAAGCAAATGTGTGCTCTGTGGCAAAGGAAACTGAGGTTAGTGATTTTACTTTTGAAGATATGGTACAAATAAATACTAAAATACTAGAATCTAGAAATAATTATATAAGGAAGTTCAAACAAGCAAATGAAGATAAGAAAACCGCAGAATTTGAAACATATTCTATGAAAAACGAAAAAGATATATTAGATGGCGAAATTAGAAAATTACAAGAATCTCTATCTAATGCAAATTCTCAACTTTTTATAAGTATTAGGATTAAAATTATAGAATTAGATAATTCTAATCTTAAGATAAAACTATATGATATTTCTAAAAATATCAATAATTTCAATAAAGGTAGAGAGAATTTATCCAAAATTTTAGAAAATTTTCAACCTACTTGTTGACATGATTTTTAGTCAAAGACGTCACACGTGAAATCTCCGGTTAACAATACGTTCAAGTATTGAGAACATCGTCAGAAGACAAGAAGCGATTTGGTTGAAGTCGCATCACAAACAATGAATACCTCGAAACTCCTATCAGACGACCTCTTTTGGGCCCGAAAACAGCAAATATGGTGCTTTGCACTATACACCTTGTATTCCTCTGAATTAGCTTCAAGTAGAGCTTTCGTTTGGCTCAATTGAACTTACGGTTTGAAAGTTACGTCTGTTTCCGTAAATGCGAGCAAAACCGGAATAATTCGGAAAGTTGGATTTTGGCGTTGCATCGATCCCCGGATCGGCTCGAGGAAGGCGGCTCGTAGAGGATGGCTCGTGGAGATCGGCTCACACCTTTCGGATCGCCCCCCTCTGGTTCGTGAGCATGGGCACAACCCGGTTCACCCCCTAGGGCTCGCCCTCTTCTTCTGCTCGTGAACCAACTCCGGTTCGTGGATCATAAGTGGACCACGACCCCCTGAGAACACAACCCGCCAGGCACTGCTCCACCGAAGAGCTTCAGTACTCGATCCCTCACCCCGGTTCATGGAAGGGCCCTACGAGCCGCCTGGACCGAACCTGCTTCTGCACACGAATAAAGCCCTACTCTCATGGCTATTCTTACTCCTACTAACCCGGATCTCATCACACATGGCATGGCACGAATTGGAGAGGATGTCTCCACGTTTTCCACCATATTTCAAGATTCTTAGGATGTGTGCCACGTGGCCCACGAACCGCCTGCTGTAAATGGCTATAAATACACCACTTAATGGCAAATGACGGGACTTTTGGCCATTCTTCTTCACGGCATCCACCATTAACAACGCAAGGACTTCGCGTACTTAACAAGGACAATTCAACTCAGTTTAACACAAGGATTTCATGTATAAAATCCATCGTTTTTCTTCTCTTCTTCATAAAAATACATGGATTTTGTATGTAACTAGATCTCACGGATTGTGAGACAGCATTGTAATTGTAATTTCTTAGGATTTAAGGAATTATAAAGTGGATATAGGCTTGGTTTGAGCTGAAACACTATAAAATATTGCGTGTCCCTTGTTTTTATTGCTTTATCTGCACTTTGTGACCTGGGATTTGTGATTGTGAGGACTTCATACTGCATTTGAGTGTTAGTATTAAATTTTGGTCTAACATTTTGGCGTGCCACGTAGGGGGAACACGATACTGCTTCAATTTCTAGCTCTAAAGGAATCAAATTACTTGGCTAATGGATAAATGGTAAAATGAAAGAAAGACGGAACCTTCTCTCGTGTTGAGGATGTTGGCAATGAAGGCACAAGGAACGAGGCAAGCCAGGAGGCTTCCTCTCATGGAAATCCATCACCTTGCTTGACTAGAGAAGAGATGGACGACATTTTCACTGAACTGAGAGCTCAAATGGCAAGACAAGATGATCTCCTACGAAAACAACAGAGGATGATGGACGGATTCTTCGCTCGAATGGATGGCAGGCCGAGCAGTAACGAACAACGCACTGGAAATGTAGCCACTGAAGCGGCTCATGCATCACATGGACTCGGGGGCAACCCCCTCACTCTTGGAAATGGTCAGGCTCGACCGAATTCAGCTCTAGTTCAAATGGATATCATAATGCAAGCTTCCACTTAGCAATAGGACACGGCTCGTGATGGAGAGCCAGGGTCGGCTCATGATAGGGCACCAGGACCGGGTAGGGTCGCCCCTTCGAACAGCAAGCCACGATCCCCAGGCAGCGGTTCACCAGCAGCTTCCTTATTCTCTTGCTCACAACGTTGAGGGAACCAACATTGATTTAGGAAGTTCACAATAGCTTTTCGAAGGTAATCGGCTTGCTAATTTGATTGAATGCCTCTCAAGAGGCTGCACTTATCAGAGTGACATGGATGATGTGAATCATAATCCATTCACTCAGGAAATCAGGAATTCTCGTAATCCTCCGGATTTCAAACTTCCACAACTGGAGCCCTACAACGGCATGACAGATTCTATCGTGCACCTGATGTGCTACAAATGACATATGGAAGTTCAATCGGCATCGGAAAACGCCATAGCTAAATGTTTTCCCCTCTTTCTGACTGATATAGCAACCATGTGGATCCGGCAGGAATCGATCAATAGCTGGAACACGTTGGTCTCCCGATTCATTGAACAGTTTCGGGTCCACATCGCTTGACTCAAGAACGTAATGTCACTCACCATAATCAAGCAGAGGCCCAGAGAAACTTAGCGCTCATTTCTGGAAAGATTCAACGTTGCAGCAGCGTCAGTTGATCGCCCTAAACCATCGATGGTACTGGTGGTAGCAGTATCCGCTGTCTTGGATAACTCAGAATTCAAAAAAAATCTTTGTACCGAGATCCACCATGAAATCTCGTTGAATTGTACCTTGAAGCACATAGATTTCTACAGGAAGAAGATGCAACTTCCGAGAAGAAAGTTCTCGATGTCAACGTGCTCAAAGATGGAGAACCGTCTGATTATGGAAAAGGCAAGGGAAAAGCCACCGTCAAGAATGATCGCAACACTCAACCCCAAAGAGGGCCCAGATATGAAAAGTACACCAAACTCAGTGCTTCATTGATCGACATTTATACGGACACTAACAGTTCCATTTCCTACCCAAAGCCTCCCAGGAGGGAGCCATCGCAAAGAGAACGCGACTCTAGAAAACATTGCACACTCCATGATAATGGATGGTCACGATACAAATGACTGTAGGCACCTACGTGATTTGATTGAGGAATGGTTTAGACGCAGAGAGCTACCCGAGTATGTGAAGCAACCTGCAGCGCCTTCACTACCACCTCATGCTCCAAGGAGTGGAAATGATCCTGGATCGAGCTCTCGCGGGATCATCATCAACTGATCTGGATGAGATCAGCTTTAATTTTTTGCATTTCTCAAGCTTTAAGATTTGTTTTTGCTTTCATTAGGTTTTCCAATTGGTTGAATCGTAGTACACACGTACGGGGTTAGGATGTAGCCCAAAGCGTGCTCTGGACTCGATGACAAACCAATTAGGATTTGCTTTGGTTTTGCATTTTGAATTGAATAAGGAAGAACTTTCCAAGCATGGATTATGTTTGGTGAATTTAAGTATCTTATCAGGATGTGGCAAGATCCTCAATCTCAGTTAACATATAGATTATGATTGTTTTGGAACACTAGGTGTGAATGGCACCTAAGGTTGGACTACTTGTCAGGCTGTGGCAAGTATAGCTCCCTTTGGATATGAATATGGATTGTACTCAGAATGGAAACTAGGGTATGGATTATACTCGTAGATGATGAAGTTTGGCTCCGAACTGGATCCGTCTAGTATAAACAAACTCTCTTGGCATTTCCTTGATCGTCTTACTCCGGTAATGCTGTCTAGGAATTATTCTTGCATTGCTTACTATACCTTTTTGCAGGTATGGATTATGGAATTCTTGGATTATCCAAAACACATCTTCCTTCAACTAGCAAGATATGTTCTGGGGGGCAAAATGTTGACATGATTTTTAGTCAAAGACGTCACACATGAAATCTCTAGTTAACAATACGTCCAAGTATTGAGAACATCGTCAGAAGACAGGAAGCGATTTGACTGAAGTTGCATCACAAACAAAGAACGGCCTGAAACTCCTATCAGATGACCTCTTTTGGGCCCGAAAATAGCAATTATAGTGCTTTGCACTATATACTTTGTAGCCTTCTGAAATAGATTCAAGTAGAGCTTTCGTTTGGCCCAATCGAACTTACGGTTTGAAAGTTACGACCGTTTCCATAAACGCGTGCAAAACTAGAATAATTCGAAAAGCTGGATTTTGGCATTGCATCGATCCTCGGATCGGCTCGTGGAAGGCGGCTCGTGGAGGACGGCTCGTGGAGATCGGCTCGCACCCTTCGGATCGCCCCCCTCTGGTTCATGAGCATGGGCACAACATGTCTCGCCCCCCCATGGGCTCGTCCTCTTCTTATGCTTATGAACCAACTCCGGTTCATGGACTACGACCCCCGGAGAACACAACCCACCAGGCACTGCTCCACTAAAGAGCTTCAACACTCGATCCCTTACCCCGGTTCATGGAAGGGCCCCATGAACCGCCTGGACTGAACCTGCTTCTACACATGAATAAAGCCCTATTCTCATGGCTATTCCTACTCCTACTAACCTGTATCTCATCATACATGGCATGACACGACTTGGAGAGGATTTCTTCAAGTTTTCCACCACATTTCAGGATTCTTGGGATGCATGCCACGTGGCCCACGAACCGCCTACTGTAAATGAATATAAATACACCACTTGAAGGAAAATGACGGGGCTTTTGGCCATTCTTCTTCATGACATCCACCATTAACAACGCAAGGACTTCGCGTGCTTAACAAGGCCAATTCAACTCAGTTTAACACGAGAATTTCGTGTATAAAATCATTCTCTTTTCTCCTCTTCTTCATAAAACTACAAGGATGTCGTATGTAATTTGATCTCACGGATTGTGAGACGACATTGTAATTTCTTAGGATTTAAGGAATTATAAAGTGGACGTAGGCTTGGTTTGAGCCGAACCACTATAAAAATATCGTGTGCCCCTTGTTTTTATTGCTTTATCTACACTCTGTGACCTGAGATTTGTGATTGTGAGGACTTCATACTGCATTTGGGTGTTAGTACCAAATTTTGGTTTAACACAACTTCTAATAAAAAGGGATTAGGATTTTTACATAAAATTAGTACTAAGTGAAATTCTAGACCTAGCGAACCAGCAATTCCTAGTATGAAGAAACCAAATTTTGTTTCAAAGGAAAAGACTTCTAAAAATATTAATATATGGATTTCGAAAACAAATAATTATCTAGTTAGGAATAAATATGTTAATAATTCTTAGAAACTGTACATAATAATAATAATTATATTTTTAAAAGGGACACTAAAGCCTCATGGGTTTGGTTTCCTAAGACCAACTCTTAGGACCCTAACGGAGGAAGTGGGTATCAACATATTTTATATTTGTTGCAGGTCCCACTCAAAAATAGAGGAAAATGGATACTCGACAGTGGTTGCTCAAAACATATGATAGGAGACAAGGAAATGCTGACAAATATTGTCTGCTCTAAAGGTCCAATTATAGTATATCTAATTTACCTCTTATTTCTGATATATTGCTGGTTAAAATTATAAAACATAATTTATTGAGTACTAGTCAGCAATACGATAAAAGTGTTTAAAAAATTCGGTTTTCCTAAAATTAAGTAGTATTCTAAGTTATTGAATAAGAAAATAAGTTTAGAAAAAAGATCATTGTAAATATTATGAAAAATTTTAAAATAAAATTTTACGTGTCTCCATGGTCTTGAACCTAGGTGGTTTGATTATAATTCATGTACTGATACCAAATAAGTTATGTTGTTATTCACATTCAACATATGAAACAACATATTACTTAATGTGAGTTACTGAAGCTATTTTTAGTTAATTAAAAACCAACTAACAATTTCCTATTTAAACTAATGGCTAAAAATAAGAACACCATTCGTTTGTCATATTTCAACTGCTAGTATCATGCACCTCTTGCCTATATATTTATCAAGAGAGTCTTTTCTTATACAGACTAACATATATATTTTTTCTATACTAAAACAAAAGCGATCTAAAATATGTCAAATAAATCCTCTTTTAAACTCAACTCCGACGAAATCAACAGTGAAAAACTCCTCTGAATCAATTGACATTCTAGTGTATCCAACTCTAAACAAAAATCCGGAGTATAAATGGAAAGATTATCATACTGGATACACTCCAGATGCCAAGAGAAACAAAAAGAAGCTTTTAGTTTCACATTCTACACGATATAAGATAGATGAAATCCATCACTATCAACAGCAACAGCTTGAATTACAACGTGAACTATATTATGAACAAAAAATTGTTGCACGAGGACTAAGTTTTTTTGAACAAATTATTATCCGAGTTTGCGGTAGATCATTTGTTTTAGAACACACCATCATCCATTATCAACAACCCTGGAAGAACCATCTACATCCTGAAGTCCTTGGAAGAATACTCCCACTGCACTTAAGTATAGTCCTAATTCATGGGGAAAAAATACAACGCAAACGAAGGAGTTAAACAAGAGAAGCCAAAATATGAATCAACCTCATCGGACTTAGATTAAGATGCCTTATATAACATGAGTTTATTTGCCTCATGATTTTCAGTTAATAAATTTATTGGACTAACGAATAATGCAATTGATAAAAAATATTTCTTGTTCTTCTATAATAAAGATATGTTTCATTGGAAAGAAAGTATTACAAATGTTCTTTCTTACAATATTTCAGAAACATTATGATCAAAATAAAACATATCATATGGATATATGAAAATTTTCGTATCAAATAATAAAACAACACTAAATAATCTAAAAGATCACGTAAACTAAATTGAAATTAAAGTCTTTGTTTAGTAAAGTTTTACTTATCGGAAGAGTGCTAACCACACACACACACACACACACATATATATATATATATATGTGTGTGTGTGTGTGTGTGTAAACACACACACACACACACACACACACATATATATATATATAAGGGGCATCAGAAAAACTAGAGAACCAGTTTACCAGCCACCAGTCGACTGGTGGTTTTCATACCAGTCGACTGGTAGCCTATTTCGGGAGCAAAAACCTGCTACCCAAATTTCTTCTTTATACCACCAATACCCCTTTCCTCTTTCATTTTAAACTCCTTAGCTTCTCAAGCAAAAAACCCTAGTTTCATTGAGCAACAAAAATAAAATCTTTATCCCTCAATTAATCAAAAACAGTGGCTCCTTCAACTAAGAGATCAAGAAAAGGCTCATCTTCCTCTCAAGAAAAACCCATAGATCCATATATCTCCCAATGGCTTTACAATGATATTGTAGAAGGTAGATGGAGAAAGTTGGAAAAACTAAAGTTTATCGAAGGTATTTTATTAAGTTTCCCAACTTTGAAACTTATGGATTGCAAGGATTAGTTCGAAAAGGGAGGTTAGAGTCACTAATGGACTATGAGCTAAATAAAATGGAGATAAATGTGGTAATGATCAAATTGTTTCTAGAAAGTTTAAATTTAGATAATCTTATTCCTCGAAATCCAGAAAATTGTGCATGGATCTTAGTATGCGGCATGCCAATCTTTCTTACCGTAGATCGGATGGGGCACATTCTATTATCACCGACCGACGGAATTCCTTTGGACAACCTGAATTGCGATATATGTAACAACTAGAATTTTGGCAATAGGAATTAATTCTTAGAATTTCAAAAATAGGAATTTCTGCAAACGATGGTATTTGACAATGAAAATTTAACCGATGCGTTCGTCTTGAAATTTTGGTCAACTTTCATGTTTGGAGTTTCGCGAACGGAGTCCATATGAAAAAGTTATCGATGAAATACGATAACGGAAGGGAAATAAATAAACCAGAATAATTATATATTATATACCATATTTAACCAGCCTCACTAGGCAGTTGGCGACACAAGCGGTCGACCGGCGGTCAGCACTAACGATCGACCTACTGGGCGCCAGAACGCCCAGTGACGACTAGGGTTAAGGGGGTTAGAATATATTATATTATTATATATATGAATGGACGGATATAAACTAAAGTAAATCTAACGGTTCATGGCCAATTCCACCACTATAAAGGGATAATGTCTCACTCTTTTTCACACAAATCTGTAGGCAGTAGCGAAGCTCTGCCATTTTCCTTTCTCTTCCAATCAAAATTCTTAAATAAAAATATATTCATACACAATCAATCAAATACAAATCATATGGAATTTAAAGGCATTATCAGATACGATGGAAAAGAGCATGAACTGATGTCTAAAGCGGTTCTACATCAGATTCTTCCCTCTCTTCTTATTTTCTTGCAAATCTACAGATCTGAAAGTATCCCCTTTCAGAATAATTGTAGATCTGTAAGAATTTGGGAATTGTAGGCCTAAAAGATTATTCAAACTTCAGATTTGGATGCTTTCAGGTGAGTGGGAAATTTACACATATAGTTATAATAGCCTATTTATCTTGTTTGAAATCTCAAAATATATGCCTATTTTCATCAGATCTATTCATAGTATTGTTTTAATTGAGTTGACACCTACCAGATCTGCTCGTAAATATTGTCAAAACTTGTAAATTGTGAATTGGGTTAGGAATAATATTAATTGTATGACTCTTAAATTTGTTTATACATATTTCCTACAATTATGTTGTAAAATGTATTGTAGTCTGTTGTAAAACACTGAAGATTTGGAAATCAGTCCCAATAACTCTATTTAAATGTAGTTTCTTCCAAATCTCAAGTTTAAGTGTAAGTTGGTGAATTATGTGGTCTTAAATTAAAATAATTATATCTATTTGCATTCGATGTTGTTGGGGTTTTGGCTTACCTGTTGTAAATATGTCGTTTTCCTCTTTCTGAACAAAAAGACATTATTTTGAATTCACAAGAGATATGACAAAAAAATTGAAAAAGTGGTGCAAACGTATGTATAAATAGAAGTATACATATTTGTGCGTAGTTTGCAACAACTATTCCAAATATATATATACACACACACACATGTATTTTCCTTGTGAATTTGAAACACGTCTATTCAACTAATCAGACATGATTTACAATAATTACAGTTAACGGTCTTTTTGTAAGATTTGAAACCTTATGGCAAGATTGAATGCAAAAGGGAATGTTTGGATATTGATTAAACCAAATCATTAAAATTAATAATAATAATAATAATAATAATAATAATAACAACAACAATAATAATAAAGAAAGATAACTACGTTGAAAGCGGCAAAACATAAATACCAATATACATATATTATCCATCCAAAATCTGCATAAAACGGTAAAATATACATTGTATTAAATGTTTGAACAATGTTCAATTATGGAATTAATATATTTGTGGTGACCATTATAGCAATTAATATAATTAATTGCTATAAATAGAGCCGTAAATCAATAAATAACAATTGTATCCAATGTTGATTGGTGAAGGGGAATATAATAGGGAAATTGTTACAATTCCTAATTAATTAGGATTAATGTTGTAAACCCCAACTAGGGAATTTGAATTATAACCACATTTGGACACGATGTTAAGTTCAATTTGTGGTAGAAGTCTTCCCAGAACCTATCGGCAAATCCAGCATCCATAAGAAGCCATCTTAATGTGAGGGGTCTAATGCATAAATATAAACGTACTAAGGCATGAGGTTGAGTTCAACTTGTGGTAGAAGTCTGCCCAGAACCAACTGGTAAATCCCGCATCCACAAGTGATCAACTTAAAGTGAGAGGTCTAGTGCATTTATGTATATACATATACATATACATACATACATATATATATATATATATATATATATATATATATATATATATATATAACAGGCAACATATAAATAAATAAGAATAGTAATTTGTGGTTGGGGTACAACAAATAGATATTTCAGGACTGATAAAGGGTTGCCTTAGGAAAAATGTGACTGTTATGGTCATAAATGGCAATAAACTAAAGGGTAAAAGCAAACGGGTGTAAAATGGGAATTAATGGATATTGATTTTTGTTTAAATACTAAGTTCAATAAGGGAAATAATCAAATAAATATCCTAGGGATAGGATGATATAACTTTTGTTTATATCGATAAATATAAAACTTATAATTAAAAGTTAGAGTTGGATTTAGTAGGTTAATGATGTAAAATAATTATTAACCATAAGAACCCGTGACGATAATGAATTGTGTAGGTATAGTATTTCCGTGAAGCGAAATTAAACGGAAAGGACTTAATGATGTAGCCCACTTTATCCCAATAAGGAAAGGTATTAAAGGCTAAAGGGGTACGAACTTAACAACCTTCGCGTACAGTCCGCTTCCTGGGTCTTAAGCCGCTGGGGTTGAAGAGTCCACCTGGGCGTATGTCTTTCAGTTTAGCGGTATTAAACGGCATGTGTGTGTATTGCCTACCCAAACTTGGAAACTTAAAATGTCAGATATGACTACCTATCCTACGGGAAGTAATACACGACTAAGTAGGTTATCCAATAAAGTCAGCAAGATGGTATAGCGAACGATAAAGTACCACCTCTCACCTTAAACGGGGCAATGGTATATGCGTGAGTGACGGAAGCCTTAACTAGTATAGCCCATACCTAGTACCCTCTACTTTATTTTTTGGCATAGCCGACCGATTAAATGACCAACAGGTCTGCCTACAGTCTTAAGCGATCAGGGAGAATCCACCCTATCTATCATTGATAGTGAGGTATTAAGTAACATAGGATAGCGAATGAGGATTTATGTATATATATAGAAACTCCATAATTAGGAGTCCATTATCGATAAAGTAACCAGCCATGTTCTGGTATAAAGGCTTCCTAAATATATGCGTAAACGTTCTATCTCAGTATCATACTTCGAAATTACTACTTGAGAAGGGTAGTTAGGGTCATTCGTAAAGAGTTACAAGGTTAGGATAGAATAACTAACCTTGGTAGGCATACATCTTGGGTTGAACCAAACGGGATACATCTGTGTATTATAATATGTGTTGTACATTTCCTGTCCACCATAATCTTATTGTTCTGACCCCCTCCTTATTACAACCACCCAGGTTTTCTAGAGAAGGTCGGGTTCTCACAGGTGTTTATGTTTGACTTTTGGTTCTCGTTCTCTCTCATGCTCGGTATTGGCAAAGTGACTTACTTTAAAAAGGTAGTTGCATGAGTTAATACTAGTTTATCCTATTTTGTTTCCACTGTGAGTTATCTTATCGTACTCTGATTATTCTCATGCTCATTTATTTGTAGGTACCAGATTTACACGCTCCAGGCTTGAATGTGTTCGAGTTTCGATTTTTGTTGAAATTTAGGCACGTAAAGATGTGGGGTGTTACTTTTGATATCAGAGCAAAGGTTAGATGACCGGCGGAATTAGTAAAATTAGGACTCGTGAGAGAACGTAATTCAAATTTATTTTTTATTTTTCTTCGTCTTTCTTACTCGACTTAAATTTATTTCGACGATGAATTAGTCTAGGCCTAATTATATAAAATGAGCTTTAAGCGACTAAGAGTTAAAGTATGTTGAGTTCGGTTTTTTTTTCAATTCTGTCTTACCCCATAGTATGTTGGTAAACTCGTCGTAAAGAGCATGAGGACGACATATGGTGAGGTTCGTTGATTCGATTTTGGGGACTGGAGAAAAAAAATCTAGCTACAACCGAGATAGTCGCAATTTCTGGTTTTTGGTTTCGTTGGCAGTTCCGGTTGAGACCATTACTCGATCCAAAACGGGAAAAGTTCTCGTTAGTATGTCGTATCCATTTCAAAAATATAATTACGAGGTATATCCAGTTGTTACTTCATTGGATTTCCAAATCTACCTTTACTGAAATATTCATTTGAGTTCTTGGCCTTATATTCGAATAAATTTTATTTTTAAAACTATTTAGAAAAATAAAATTGAGTTTTGAAGTACGGTTTTGGAAAATGGTTTTATAAAGATATGTTTTTTAAATTTTAATATATTCATGTTTCAAAATTATTAGGGCTATTGTATAATTTTAATAAATATAATCCGATTGGTAAGAAGGAAGGAATTAGAAATGACAAGGAATATACTACTAAACTTAAGAACAATAAATATCCATTCCTTGTGATTTTTAATATCCCTCTTTCTATACATATTGGATAATTTATTGAAATTATCACAATTAATCCTTGATATTTTAAAGTTCCAAAATTTTTGAACATGAAAAGGTTTTTTAGTTTGTAATATGTACGAGAATAATAATAGCGATAATAAATTGGATTTATAAGTACGAACCCGTTTGTTTATAATAAATTCCATTTGTGGAAAAGTTTTAATTTTTCTTAGAATAGGATAAGGAAAATCCTTCGTCCAGATTTTTGGGGTAATTGATATCATGAATCTTCTGTTTGTTGTCAGCTAGGTAAGTGGAAAATCCGTTTTAGTTTATATTACGAATTTCTAGCTGAATTATTTTTGGAATTCATTTGTTCGTTGTGTGGTTGCAACCTTTTGTTGAGACTACTTGGAACCCTTGGAGTTGGTTTGGAGTTTTGACTGCGGTCTATGGTACCTCCGTGATGAGGATAATTGTTTTTGGGATCGCATCAAATCTTTGTCCAAAGCCCATCTAATAGTTGACCGTCTAGCGTTATGCAAGAATGGTCAATTAGTTGATGAGTTTTGCTGCAACTTGAACTTACGACTGAACCGTAAAAGTTGCATCCAAATTACCCCTTTAACTTCCTTCTTTTGTCCTTCCTTCCTCATTTAACCGAACCATATTCCTATCCTTCTTCTCTTTCTTTGTTTCCGCCTCGTCTCATCTTTTTCTGCGCTAGTTTGCGATTAGATCTTGCCTCACTAGTACTCCACGATCTAATTTCTTCTCTCTGGCCATTTCTTAGTCCATAATACCTAATTGCGCTATCTGATGTGACTCATGCCATTTAGGTCTCATCCTTAAGGAGAAAGATCATTTGGTTGGATTAGAATAAGCAAAAATGTCTCATCGTTTTAGGGCTAAGAAAATTTGTCATGGCAGTTGGGCTTGCACCGATCCATTGCTTCGAGAACTTAGAATAGGATTTGTTATTTGTGTTGCATACGCCTTTGTTATATCTTGTTAGGACAAATTTTATGAGGAAAATCGTCGTTTCAGAGATGAAGATTAAGCTATATCATGATGGTTTTTCTAAGGAGTATCTTGATGAGATTTTAGAGAAATTCGTGTTTTACGCAGACTTGAATGGTCTTTTATTGACCGGCCTTGGAGGTTTTGTAGCAAATCTATTTTTCTTGATGTCGGTTCTTGAGTTCGGGAATCTATGTTTAAACTGCCCATGTAGACATGTGGCCCATTTAGCACACGTTTCATAGATGGGAAGTTATGACTATATTTGTCACATGATGCGAAAATTAATCTCTTGCTTGATTGATGGCGTAACCATCATTTAGTACCGCATCGTATTCGATTCATCTTGTTGTTCTTGTTTATTGTCTCATGGAGTTACTTTCTGTAAATTCACCTATCCATTTTGTCCTCAAACAATATTAGGTGGATTTCTATGAGGAGCAGTAGTGTGACAGATTTATTTTCTCATCGGATTCTCTCTTAGAGGGGATGATAATGTGAGAACCTCCAACAACACTAACAGTGTTTGTAACACAAGATTGAGCATTTTGCTACCATAATATGATTAATCAAAGATCATAAAAATGGTTTGAGCTCCAGCATCGGAGAAAGACATCTCATTGTTTATAGTCATTGTTTTGGGAGTTTTGGTGTTGTTGTTCATTTGTCATCTTTGTTGTTTTCCCTTTCCAGCATCGGGTTCTTGGCTTGGTGGTGATTCGTGCTTGTAATTGTTAGTGTTGTTTAAATCGCACGACTTAGGTTAATGAGATTTCTATGTTTGGGATGTTTATGTGATTCACGTTTGCTTGTTCGAATGAAATCTCAATTTTCTTATCTAAACTAACAGTTGTTCTAGAGTTGGAAAGAATAGAATTCTGCATTGGATAAATTTTAGTAAAGGACCGGTTCTACGTCACGGGTATAAAAATAAATAAATAGCCGTTCCTTGTTAAATCTAAAAATTTATTTTATTTTTTTGTATGTGAATTCAAATTTTGCATTTTTGACTGAATGACTTCCTTTTTCGCCAACATGCGACTTGAATCGTTTAAGTTTTCGTAAAATACATTTTTTGAAACATTTGGAAATCATCATTTGAAAAAAAAAAACTGAATTACTTTCTTTCATTTCAGTTTGCGTGAAAACAAAAAAAATTTGATACTGCAATTTGTGCATATTTAAACATCTATTTTACATTAGAATGGCACAAACGCACGTTACCAAAATTTTGATTTTCATATGAATCTCATATGGAAAGTGAAACGGTATTGAAAAGAATTTTTCAAAATAAACATAGGAAGTTTATAAGCGAAAATTTATTTTATGAAAAATTTTGATTTTTGGTCACATGAACAGCGTAAGGAAGATGTTTGGATGGTTCGTGTGCGCGTTTTCGCAGTGCAGTTGGACTGACGATGTGATAAAAACGATAACGACAATAAAGAAAAAGGCTGTTTTAGCCTTGGAAACATTGTTTACATACCTTGTCAACGATGAGTGCGAGCTATTAATTAACTAGTTGTACGTTTTAGAGCTTGTTTAAGCCTCCTTTACACTCTACAGATGGAAATTTTCGGAGTATTTTGTGTAACTGAGGTGAAAATTCCACTATAGGACGGGAAATGGAATATTTATAGGCTAAGGAAACTTTAAAATTCTTCGCTTTGATTTATTTTTTCCGGTTTAGGAGAAATTAAATAAGGAAAAATTATATTGCGTGACATTTTGGATGGTAGGGTTTGGTTGCAAAATTTATTGCTTCACACTTTTATTCGTAATCGTTTGAGGGTTATGTACGAAAAAGAATTTTCAAAATTTTCATTGATACAAAACTACCAATATATTTAGGATGTTTTGCATCATTTTTCAAAAGTGTTTTAAAAATTTAATGCATCTATGTAGAGGGTCCAATTTATAATCATCTTGGATGCATGTTTTATGGTTGAAATGCATTATGTACACCGTGCATATGTACACATGGTTGCAAAGTGGATATACACAAATTGGTTGTGTAGGATATGATAATAATTGTCAGAATTTTGGGACGAAATTCCTTTTAAGGAGGGAAGAATGTAACAACCCAGAATTTTGGCAATAGAAATTAATTATTAGAATTTCAAAATTAGCAATTTATGCAAATGATGGAATTTGACCACGAAACTTTAACCGATGCGTTCGTCTCATAATTCTGGTCAACTTTCATGTTTGGAGTTTCGCGAATGGAGTCCATATGAAAAAGTTATGGACGAAATACGATAACGGATGTAAAATAAATAAACTAGGATAATTATCTATATAATAAATTCCCTTGGTACATAAACAAGGAGACAAAGAGCGACTATGATTTAAGTTATGAAAAGACATCATACGACCACAGTTGGATAGATGGTTTTAAGATGCTTGCGCTTCCCCCCCACGATCTCCACAATTCATTATCCGATGTACCTATAAAACTGGCATTTTCCTCAAAATCAACTCCTTTCCACTTCGGAACTTCCATATCATCGCTCATCCTCTATTCAAAATTAGGTTCTTGCTTTGAAGTTGTCTCTCTCTTACCTATTCAGGTGGTTCCTTGATGTTTTGCTTTTTTCTCACCAATGGCACACATGTAAATGTATTTTTCTCATTTCAAATGACCATTTTCAATTGCGTAGACTTTGTGCAACCGTTCGAAATTTTTATTCTCCACTATATATTTTGAATAGTGGTATTGAATTTCAGATGTTCCATACTTCCTCAAAACCGATACCTATGAGTTGATAATGACTCTATATAATTAACGAACTGTGAGTTTTAGTGGTAATTAGTTTCTTTAAGTTGATGTGGTTTTATTTGTTTTTAACTTCTCATTCAAATTACTGCGTTTCAATCGCAGGGTATGTATTCCTGCTTTCCACTATTTTGGTGTGTTAAGTTTTAACTTTTCACTTATATTTGTACGCACATAGAATGTTCAGAAAAATGTTCCAAATACTTTTGACTTTGTATAATTGCTTCCTTTTATCTTTGAATCAAACTACATACCTGTATACAAAATGATTTTTTTTCCACTTTGTTTTAAAATACCTTTACTGACTGCTTGAATCTATAAGCTATTGTGGTGATTATTTATTTACAGATTGCTTGAATCTATGTGCATAATTTGGTGATTAAATTCAACAATTTTTTTCTAAAATCATGGCATGGCATTTATACTTGCTTTCTTCGATTCATCACTCAAGTGATCGAACTCTCTTACTATACAGCTCTATGCTCAATGTTCAAGGTTCAGTAATAAAAAATATCAATTTTAGTCTGCTTCCTTTTGTAGCTTTAGATTAGGATACATTGCTTTATTCCAATACTTATTGCTTGGTTTTTTTTCATGTAATTTGCTAATACAGATCAAGACTTACTATTATCGTATCATTACACAATCATTTCCGGGAGCAAGATTAAAGTGGTATATGAAGAACTAATAAAGTTTATGCTGCAAAAACAAAGTGTAATACATCGAACATGATGAAATTTATTATTTAATTATATACATTTGAAGTAAAAATTAGTGGAATGATTTAAGTTTCGGTTTTATTTGAGTACAACATCTTGAATTTTAGATGTATGCATTTTACTTTCTTCTAGATTTCTCAATAGTTCAAAGCACATTGAAACTGAGTTATAGAACTTTAATGTTTACATTGTGAGATGGGAAAGCATTACTTTCCAGTATATCTATGTTCTATTTACACCATTTTTTGTTACAATATTATAATTTGAATATATCATACCCTTTGTCAATTGAAATGTCACAAAATAAAGTTGTGATCATGATGTTATAATGTTCATGTTGTTTGTAGTAACTATTCCTTCATATTGCTTATGAAAGGGTTATATTAAAAAACTGATTACAACTAAAATACTTGCAACACATCCGTGATTGTCTTCTGCAAATTATACCTTTTTTAATGAACTTAGTACATCGGATAGTCTCTTTTCTATGTATACGTCATGAAATCATGATTTTTACAATTTTAAAAAAGTGTTTGTAACGAATTCTCTATAATTTAAAAATCATTGAAACGATAATTGGACTTATATTGGATGCACACTTTAAGAGGATTTTAGTTCTATTATATGAGTATTAAAATGTGCATGAAGAATTACTAAGTGATTACATGGAACCATCTTCTTTTTTTGGTTATCTCTAAGTAAAATCTGCACATTCTAGCTGTTGCCATCGTGTATCAATTTCAATTTACAATTCCTTCAATCTACTTATCTTGCTGACATCTCTTTCTTTTTCCAAATTTATTTATACTTTATTACATCAAGGTCAATGTCAAAATTTTCAAACTATTACTACGAATATGTTTTGTTTCATGGGACCTTTTCCTTACATGCATTTTTATGTTCATACTGTTGGTTATGCTTCTTTCTTTTAAATACATGACTATGTTTTTACTCCCTTTCTTTGATCTTTTACTTTACATAAATTATGCACATGAAATGTTTGTATATTTGAGTTACAAGTAGTTGTTCTTTATCATTTTTAAATTATTATAGAATAATAGTACCACATGTTTACTGTTTTCATGCCAGAGAATGCTACAGAAAAAAGGAAAATTGTAGAACAATCATACTAACTCTTTTTCGCTTATTTCTCTCATTGTTTCAGTAAGCCAAATATCTGTTTTTTTTTGTTTTTTATGTAGGTTGGGTAAGGTAAGGGGGAAACAAATGTCTGCTAAAGACAAGTCTTGATTCTGCTAGCTCCAGCCCATTTTTGTGGATTAGGAGTGACAAAAATTCCAATAGATACTATATTACTATGTTCAATTTCAAAGAGAGAGATCTATACGAAGAGCTTTTTCAAAGATTTCACTATTTAATATACATTTTCCTTAATTGTCAGCCTTAGTTGCTACTTATCCCACATGCGCTTTTATTGATTCTACTGTTTATATTAATATATAATTGTTTGATTATATGCTTTTTTGTATCACAATTATTGCATACCACATGTTGTTTATAGTAATCTGTCGATTGACACTTTTACCTTAATTTTAAACCTTTTTTGGTCCAGGATAAATAACTATTGTAGTTTAAAAGGTTCAGCTGAAATGAGTAGTTTCGTATATTTTATCAACAATCAGTGTGTTTTCTTAACAATCAATTCAGTAGCGACTGAACTATTTGGATGTAATTTAATTTGGTTATCATAACTTTGTGGATCATAATTATCGAGTCCTCCTTTTATGAAAGTAAAAAAGGTATCTAATATATTTATTCGAAGTAAATTTTATCGTTGATTGCATTTATCTTTCCTCACGTTGACATTTCTCCATGTTGCTTTGTGATTGGCGCTTTCTAAGAACTAGAAAAGCGCGAATTTTGTAATAATAACTACAAGCGCACATATCGTGTAATATGTAGGTCGAACACAGGAAGGAATTTTAAATTTTATTATTTATATATTTCTTGGGTGAGTTAGACAAAACTTGGAGGTTGATTTTGGAAACAAAAAAATATTGAAACTGCAATTTGATTCAAAACAAACTTAATTGAACCGACGATCAAATCACAATTATCAATTGAAAAGCAAATAACACTATTATTGAATTGAATCAGATCTGAATCTAATTAAATCTATATTCAATCCAATATGACCTAGGAAAACAATAAAAGAAAGAGAAATTAAAATTGCAGAAATTAAATAACAAACAGGAAATAAAATAAGGATTACTGCTGAATATAATCAGACGGTCAATCACTAATGAAAATAAATGCAAAAGACAAATAGTGCTCTACCAAATCTAATTGTGTAGAAAACATTAATTGCTAAAAAAATAAAAATGTAGAAAAAGAGAAAAGAAGACTAAACTAGATTAATGGCAGAAAAATTGCAGCAGAAAAGTATATCTTTACAATGGGTATACATGTGTATTTATAGCAGAGTTGCAAAACCCTAATTATATAAATGGGCTTTCTCATCAAAGATTATGCTACGATCCTCCTCTTATCCTTATTTGACATGTGCCCAACTGATTGATTTCCTAATATCTTTTCTAACAATCTCCTTCCAATTTGACCAATGTGAACACAACTAGCCTCCAATGATAGCTTCTTATGCAATTCTTCATGTATATTTCATCAATTCTTCACTTTTAAGGCTATATAAGGCTTGAACAACTCATCTGTAAAAAAAACAAAATAATACCCAATGTAATATTTATTTATATACAAAAGATAAGATATAAGAGCATAAAATAAACACATTTCTATGCTAATCAAATACCCCCATACTTATCTTTTACTCATCCTTGAGTAAAACAAAAATAAAAAACTAACTAGATAGGTCACACTTTCATAGGAAACACGATTGCATTGAGCGTATGTAACAAGCCGTTAAACCTCTAGGTGTCCCTAGTAGGACGAATGGTGTCTGGTGAGGATTTTTAGTGGATACTACCCACAAAATCCGAATGTAGTATGTTATGATTCTAATGCAACTACATGAATGCTATGGACATATGCAAATGAAAAAAAGGAAACCACGACTTATTTCAGAAAAGTGGTACAACAAATTAAATTAACAATTTCTAATCAGTTGATTGTATTTTAGATACCTCAACCTATCATAAATTTTCAACATAATTCAAGTTTTCAATGTTTAAACTCTAGTTTGGCCAGTTGGTTCGATCGATAACATAGTGCAACCATGAAATAAATTCTTAGTTTGCTTGTCACAGTTTGTAAAATGGTATTCTAATTCCCTTGTGTATGACTAGTCAAATCAATAAGGTCAAGAAGTATTTGGGCACCATTGCTTATTCTCTATCACTATAAAAATGAAGCTTTATAATTAATTACATACACCAAACTTAAAGACCAAGGTATACCACCAATGCACTGCCTCGAGGACTAACGAAGAGTTGGGAAAGAGCTTGGCAGATTGTGCAGACCGACGCTGACTTTGTCAACAACATGTTGGTAACCCTTAGGTGTCCAACTTATAAAATGAGACTAAGATATACCAATGCTGAATTTTTCAACAACATGTCGGATAGAGCTTGGCGGGTTTGCACACCAACGCTAGATTTACAAGAAATGTTGGATACTCATAGATTACTATTATTATTATCAAAAATATAAGAACAAGAGAGAGTTACACGAATTCAGCTTAACACAACTTAGTTTTAAAGATTCGAAAAGCCAATATAAGTATTTTAAGTCCTTCACTCATTAAACAAAGACTACAATTTAGAATAAACATCATGGCCATCACCTAAGAATCTCCCTATGTACCAGTTACACTATTATCTCTCAAAATTCAACTTTTCATTATATTTCTGATTCGATCTTAGTTGAGAGAAAAAATACTATCAACGGATTAACAATCGTTAACTTATTTTGTTGTATCAATCTAAAATGAGTCGCATTTTCCAAAAATAATAACTATGGTATGTACTATGATCTAAAATGCATGATAGTCCTATCTAAATGCATGGAAATGAAAATAAATAAAAATAAAAATAAAAAGGATGCAATGCAAACTCCTCCCCCTACACGTGATCTAAACGGTGTCCACACTGTAAGTACGTTTTCTAAATGTGAAAGTTAGCAACCAAAGATGGATGAGATGCAAAATTATTTGCAAAATGAAATGCAGTCTAACGATATGTAAGAATGGATCATGTGTACAATGATATATGTGTTTGCAATGCATGCGATGCAAAGAATGCCACCAACTTTTTCTCCACACTTGGTTCTAGCCCGATGAATCCCATTCCCTCTATGTTTAGGAATGTTTTCTAATAAGCAAAGGTTTTTGAAAACCATCTCATTTTTATACCTGGATTTATAGTCCAGTAGATAAATGTCCAATGTCATCCTAACCCGAAGTTTTCCTACATAAATAATGTTTCCAAGATGATTCATGTGTTCCACAAATTTACCAGTGTAATTGTCCAAAAATTTGTGAACGTATATAAACTCAGTTGCAATTGTGAAATTTAAATTCTGAGTGTTGTTCAAGACTATGTGATCACAATTCCCAATTTCATTACTAGACAACATATTTTCGATCCTGACAACTTCAAATTCATTGGAAGTTTTCTCAAAGTTAAAATTTTCGAACTCGTGACTTGAATCTACTTCTTCCGCATATGACAATTCATCCTCATACAACCCAAAAAATTCATGTTCGTTAAAATTCTTCTCCAATTTTGAGTTTTTGACAAATTCAACATTTTTATTTTGTTCAACTTCTAAAATTTCAAGTCACAACCTAAAAGAGAAAGATCAAAATCTGAGCTTAAATATTTTTCCTGAAAAGAATCGAAGTCCAAATCAATTATTGAATTTGAACAACTTCATTTAGGTCGTCAGTCTCAATTTCCAAAGTTATTATTTGAAAATTTTCACTATCAGTAAAAATTGGATTATTTTCTGATTCATTGCCCATTTGATTTTATTGCTCACGTTGTTCTTTAAAAGATGTCATTAAACAAAGAAGTTCATCAAGCTGTCTATCTCGCCTTTCTACCCTCTCTCTAAGAATGTTAAATGGTATTCTTCAGAATCGTTGATTTGAGAACTCTCATTTTGGATTTCTGGATTCTCAGAATTATAGTCCACATCAATTTCACGATCAGTACTGTTTCCAATGTGATGGTTGTTTGAATTTTCAGAAAAATGACAATGATATTGGAAATCATTTTGATTGTAAAAATTATGTTCGTAACCGAAACTGTTAAAATTCGAGGGAAAATTGCGATTTTGGTTTACAACCACATATTGATGTTGATCAAAGCTTTATTGGGATTCAAAGCTATTTTGATGTGGATGTGGACCATAATCGAAATTATTGAAATTTGACTTGAAATCGCAATTTCGATCATTTCTATGATTTTAAAAATGTTGGTCAGTTGGAAAATTTTGAAAATTGTTGGTACTGGGCTCATGAAATTTTAGAAAATTTTGCCTTGTGAGTTGTAATTCATACTCATACTCTTCCAGAGGACGTCTACCCAGATTATTACTACACAAATCTCTAAGGAATTTTTCTGAATCAGACATTTGAATGAAGTGAAGGCAAGACATAAATTTTTCTCACTTCAAAATAGTATAAAATACTAAGTTGTGCTCTATTAATTAACTAACTCAATTAGAAGGGGGAAGAGGGTCTTATGGCTGTTCTCGTATAGTATAAATACTAAGGGATACGACCAATGTTTTACGGGTAGTATGCAACATATTTTGCTAATAGTTTAATAAATCGAACTACTATATATCCACGATCCAATTATACGAGACAATCAATTTCACAAAACACTATTTTTCAATTATATTATTTTATATGAACTCGTATTTTCATAGAATCAACGTTTAATGAATCTTAAAGTTGAAAACCAATGAGAGTGATGATTTAAGTTATGGAAATTAATTCATAACAAACAGATTCTGAAATTTCAATCATTGAACAATCGCAGAATAATAAATTGCAGAAATAATTTTTTTTACAAGCGAGCCGCAACACTTGTAGGAAATCTTTACAAGCAGTTTCTATATATTTTTCAAGCAGCAACAGACCCTGTAGAATTTATAAAATTTTACAGTGGGGTATGGCAGTCCTTTCAGAGCAGTTGAGTAGCTATAGTGATTAAAATCCCAGTATTTGCATTTTGTTCACCTCTGAATTCCTTGATGATTTCTTGACTGTTTTTGCTTTGGCCCTTGTTTTGAAGGATGCTTTTTTTATAGAGGTTTGAAAAAAAAACTAAATAAAAAATAAAGAAGAAAAAATAACTAACTAAATAAAATAGAAAACTAAAATGAACTCAATCAAAAGTCAGCAAACTAATTAAGACAAACAACTCAGGCGTTTGCAAGCAAAACAAACTTTCCACTGACTCCAAAATAAAGTTAAACCGACTTATACCTAAACCTAGTAACTCACAAAAATAACACAGTCAAATAAATGACTCTTAGCTCCAAGCATAAAATATACGCCCAAATTCTCCTACAATAATCATTTTTTTTGTTTCTTCTTCAGAAAACACTCACACCAAAACTTGAAAAGGAATTTCCAAACCCGTCAAAACATCCATTCCCCTTTTATTTTTTCAGAAACCAAAACACCCTCTTTTATTTTGTCTCAAGCTTCGAATCGAACTATTGTATATAGGGTTTATGGGAGTTAGAAGGTATTGGATTTGGAGTTCCGAATTGGGGGTATTTGACAAGCAGGGTTCAATTTGGGGTTTTTGAATCACAAAATGGGGTTTGGATGCGAGTTTGTGGTTGTGCGTCGTGACCGTTGATGTTTTTAGCGTGGAGTTCAGGTTGTAGGATGTTTGAATTTGAGATGTTGGTGAGCTGGGTACTGGTTTTCTTCGAAGTTGGTTGCAGTTTTGCTGGTTTTGTTGCTGGTGTTGAGTTGTGCCGGTGGTAGTCAATGATTTATGATGACTGTTTCTGATCTGAGAGGAAGACGGTTTGAGTTTCGAATAGTCCTTTGGGCTTGAGTTTCTGATCGGGTATGGTATTGTGAATTGGTAGTGCATGAATATTGTTTGTGATGGCTGAACCGATGCTTGGTTTTTTGAGGGAGAGGATGTTCCGTGGCAAGGAGATGGGATTAATGTAGGACGAGCTTGGGGGTATGGTGAAGAAGGTGGTGAGGATGGTTTGAATTGGTGGGTACAGGAAGTTCAGCTTGCTCGATGATGATGGTGAACTGGTTGGCGTTTGGCAGAGGGGGATGTGTACTGAAGATTGGTTGTTGCATGATGGATGGACCGGAGAAGTCTGATGATGTAGCAGAAATGGTTTTTCAGAGTTTGTAATGCGGGGGGAGGTTTGTAGGCGATGATGGATAAACTAATGATGGAGGTGAATTGTTACTGAAGACATGGGTTCGGAATTTGTGCTGTATGGTTTTGTAAAGAGAAAAAACAAAAAAATGGAAAGAAATGAAGAAAATAATTTTTTTTTTCTTTTTTTTTAGAAAATTTGTACAAGAAGAAAGGGAAAGAAATATATTGAAAATAGGAAAGGCAGTAGAAAGGAATTGAAAACAAAAGGCAAGTTTTTTTCTTTTAATTAGAAGATTGTAGTATCAGTGTTTTAATACTCAATCAACCAATCTAGATTTTTTTTCTATATATACAAGAAAACAAAAGGAAAAAATAAAATAAAAACTAACACGAATCAAAAATTAAATAAATAATAAATTTAATTGTTACCTCCCCGGCAATAGCGCCAAAAACTTGATCGACACTTTCTAAAAACTAGAAAAGCATGAATTTTTAATAATAATTGCAAGCGCACAGATCGTGTAATATGCAGGTCGAACACAGGGAGGAATTTTAAATTTTATTATTTATATATTTCTTGAGCGAGTTAGACAAAACTTGGAGATTGATTTTGAAAACAAAAAAAATATTGAAACTGCCATTTGATTCAGAACAAACCTGATTGAACCGACGATCAAATCACAATTATCAATTGAAAAGAAAATAAAACTATTATTGAACTGAATCAGATCTGAATCTAATCAAATCTATATTCTATCCAATATGACCTAGGAAAGCAATAAAAGAAATAGAAATTAAAATTGCAGAAATTAAATAACAAACAAGAAACAAAATTAGGATTACCGCTGAATCTAATCAGACAGTCAATCACTAATGAAAATAAGTGCAAAAGACAAATAGTGCTCTACCAAATCTAATTGTGTAGACAACACTAATTGCTAAGAAAATAAAAAAGTAGAAAAATAGAAAAGAAGACTAAACTAAATTAATAGCAGCAAAATTACAGTAGAAAAGTATATCTTTACAATGGGTATACATGTGTATTTATAGCAGAGTTTCAAAACCCTAATTATATAAATGGGTCTTCTCATCAAAGATTATGCTACGATCCTCCTTCTATCCTTGTTTGACATGTGTCCAGCTGATTGATTTCCTAAGATCTTTTCTACCAATCTCCTTCCAAGTTGACTAATGTGAACACAACTAGCCTCTAATGACAGCTTCTTATGCAAATCTTCATGTATGGCATCAATTCTTCACTTTTAAGGCTGTACAAGGCTTGAACAACTCATCTGTAAAAACAATAAGATGGTACCCAACGTAATATTTATTTATATACAAAAGATAAGATATAAGAGCATAAAGTAAACACATTTCTATGCTAATCACTTTGTTTCTTGACATGTGAGGTATTAGGATATGAAGAAAAGTTTCAAGTTGCATTAGGTCACATCTATTAATTTTAATGGATTTTCTTTACAGCATTTGCTTGAAAGAAATTAATTTTGTAATGCCGACAAACAAATACTTAAAAAAAAAAACTGTCTCTGCATTCTTATTAGTAAACATCTACTTTTAGATATCATAATTGGTACACTTTTTTTGTCATGCATTTATTTGTATGCAAAGATGAATAATTTCCTAAATTCAATTATATCCTAGATTTTGAAAAGTATTTTCTCTTGCACTATGGAATGAAATGGTGTAGGACATGAGTTTTAGGTCTACATTGACAAAGAACTAAGGCACCATATCATCTTCAACTCCATTCACAAGGAGCTTATAGGAGAAACTATATGGATATCTATCACAAAAATTATTTTGTTTAGTTCGCAAGTTGACCTAACTTTGAATACTCAGTGTATTTAATGCATGCATATGATGGTACAATAATGTTTTCTAACTACTTTTATAGTTGCACTTATAACAGGTGCAAGTTTTTGAATCTATGATTTAACGATTGTAAACTCATTTGGTTCCTATAAAGTTAGGTTTTTTCTTATTGCAAGTTTTTCCTTGATGACAATGCAAATTAATGGGTGAAGCCTAAATAGTTGATATTTTCCCAACATAAGCATTGGCATATGAATTTGTATTAGTCAGCTTTCATCACATATAGCTCCTTAGAATGTCTAACATTAAAGTAATTAAACTATGCAATAATGTAGATTAATTTGTAATTTACTAAAATGATGATCAAATTAGGCAATGTATAACTATACTAATTAATTCTCCTTACTAAAATTTTATGTCTTTAACAATTTATTATTCTTCCATTTAGTTAATGTTCTGGCTCTTACAACTATAAGTATAGGTTATGCTTGAATCATAGAATGGATTAAAGATATCTCTATCTTCTTCATTTCACCTTCTATTAATATATGGGGTTTTTAGTCCTTTATTTATGCAACTGTGTTCAAGTTTTCATTTTCCTGATATCTACTGTTGTTGATCCTTTTTGAAATTAAGAATTTTAACTGTAATTGACTATTTGTTCAACATGTTAATAATGTCTATGTATAATTTAACAGTCTAGGTACTTATGCATTTGCATATGCTGATGTGCACAGTTATATTTGTTTTCATTTTATTTGATTTGGGAAATCCAATGGTAAAATATTTATGTCTATGCTTTCTTTAGTTTTGATTTTTCATTGGTTTTTGTATGCACATAACATGTTTGAAATAAAGATTTAACGACTGATCTTTATTTTACTTCTCAGATATTGCTATGCACACTAATGTTAATGTACTCTTACTAATGTCATCATCTACATTATACAAGCTCATAACACAAAAATAAGTTAGCAATTAAAAAATTAAATAATAAACTCCAATACTACGTAATACGCTTATAGAAAAAAACATTGGCATGCCTTAGATCAATAAACAATTAATGATTTAGGTTTGCAGCTTAATCAACAATGGTACATGCGCGGAGCACGTGCCTTGATCACGCGCGAAGCGCGTGCCATCATCATGCGCGTGCCGTTACGCTCGTATATTATATACCATATTAACCAGCCTCACTGGGCAACTAACGACACAAGCGGTCCACCGCAGCGGTCGACCGTAGCAGTCGAATGACGGTCGACCTACTGGTCGCCAGAATGCCCAGTGACGGTTAGGGTTAAGGGAGTTTGGTTATATTATATTATTAAACGAATGGATAGATATAAACTAAAGTAAATTTAACGGTTCATGGCCAATTCCACCCCTATAAATAAAGGGGTAAAGCCTCACTCTTTTCCACACAAATCTATAGGCAGTAGCGAAGCTATGCCATTTTCCTTTCTCTTCTATTCAAATTTCTTAAATAAAAATATATTCATACACAATCAACCAAGTACAAATCATATGGAATTGAAAGGGATTATCAGATATGATGGAAAAAGAGTGTGAATTGACGTCTAAAGTGGTTCTACATCAGATTCTCCCCTCTCTTCCTATTTTCTTGCAAATCTACATATCTAAAAGTGTCCCCTTTTCAAAGTAATTGTAGATCTGTAAGAGTTTTGGAATTATAGGCCTAAAATATTATTCAAACTTCACATTTGGATGCTTTCAGGTAAGTGGAAAATTTACATATATATTTATAATAGCCTATTTATCTCGTTTGAATTATATCTCAAAATATATGCCTATTTTCATTAGATCTGTTCATAGTATTGTTGTAATTGAATTGACACCTATCAGAGTTGCTCTTAAATACTGTTCAAACTTGTAAATTTTGAATTGTGGTTAGGAATAATATTAATTGTATGACTCTTAAATTTGTTTATACATATTTCCTACAATTATGTAGTGAAATGTATTGTAGTTTGTTGTAAAACACTGAAGATTTGGAAATTAGTCCCAATTACTCTATTTAAATGTAGTTTCTTCCAAATCCCAAGTTTAAGTGTAAGTTGGTGAATTATGTTGTTTTAAATTAAAAGAATTATACCTATTTGCATTCTATGTTATTGGGGTTTTGGCTTAATTGTTATAAATATGTGGTTTTCCTCTTTTTGAACAAAAAGACATTATTTTGAATTCACAAGAGATATAACAAAAGATTGAAAAAAGTTAAAGTGGTCCAAGCATACGTATAACTATAAATATACATAATTGTGTGTAGTTTGCAACAACTATTCCAAATATATATACATATATATACATATATATATACACACACACACTCTTATATATATATATATACACATTCCATGTGAATTGAAACATGTCTATTCTACTAATCTGGCATGATTTACAATAATTACAATTAACGGGCTTTTTGTAAGATTTGAAACCTTACGGCAAGATTGAATGCAAAATGAAATATTTGGATATTGATTAAACCAAATCATTAAAATTATTATTATTTATAATAATAAAGAAAGATAACTACAATGACCGCGCAAAAACATAAATATAAATATATACATATTATCCGTCCAAAATATGCATAAAACGGTAAAATATACTTTGTGTTAAATGTTTGAACAATGTTAAATTATGGAATTATATATAAAATGTAATCAATATTGAATTAATATATTTGTGGTGACCATTGTAGCAATTAATATGATTAATTGATATAAATAGAGCCCCAAATCAATAAATAACAATTGTAACCAATGTTGATTGGGAAAAGTGAATATAATAAGGTAATGGTTACAATTCCTAAATAAATTAGGATTAATGTTGTAAACCCCAATTAGGGAATTTGAATTATAACCGCATTTGGACACGAGATTAAGCTCAATTTATGGTAGAAGTCTGCCTGGAACCGGCTGACAAATTCAACATCCACAGGTAGCCAACTTAATGTGAGGGGTAATGCGTAAATATAAATGTATTAAGGCAGGAGGTTATGTTCAACTTATGGTAGAAGTCTACCCGGAGGATATAATTAAAAGTTAGATATAACTTTCCTAGGGTAAGGAGGATACAACTTTCCTTGTTTATATCGATGAATATAGAACTTATAATTAGAAGTTAGAGTTGGATTTAGTAGGTTAATGATGTAAAATAATTATTAACCATAAGAACCAGTGACGATAATGAATTGTGTAGGTATAGTATTTCCGTGAAGAGAAATTAAACTGAAAGGACTTAATGATGTAGCACACTTTATCCAAATAGGGAAAGATATTAAAGGATAACGGGTTACGAACGTAACAACCTTCGCGTATAGTACGTTTGTTGGGTCTTAAGCGATTGGGGTTGAAGAGTCCACCAAGGAGTAGGTCTTTCAGTTTAGGGGTATTAAACGACATGTGTGTGTATTGCCTGCCCAAACTAACAAAACTTAAAGTGTCAGATATGGCTGCCTATCCTATAGAAAGTAATAAGCGACTAAGGAGGTTATCCAATAAGGTCAGCTAGATGGTATAACGAACGATAAAGTACTACCTCTCACCTAACACGAGGCAAGGGTATATGCGTGAGTGACGAAAGCCTTAACTAGTAGGGCCCGTAGCTAGTGCCCTCTAGTTTTATTTTTGACATAGCTGACCAGTTAAATAACCAATAGGTCCGCCTAGGGTCTTAAGCAATAAGGAAGAATCCACCGTATCTATCATTGTTAGTGAGGCATTAAGTAATAGAAGATAGCAAATGAGGATATATATATATATATTGAAACTCCGCAATACAGTGTCCATTCTTGATTAAATAACCAGCCATGTTCTGGTATAAGGCTTCCTAAATATATGCATAAACGTTCTATCTCGGTATCATACTTGGAAAATACTACTTGTGAAGGGTAGTTAGGGTCGAGCGTGAAGAGTTATAAGGTTAGGCTAGAATAACTAACCTTAGTAGGCATACATCTTGGGTTGAACCAAACGGGATACATCTGTATATTATAATCAGTGTTGTACATTTCATGTTCACCAGAATCTTGTTGTTCTGACCCCCTCCTTGTTACAACCACCCATATTTTCTAGAGAAGGTCGGGTTCTCATAGGTGTTTAAGTTTAGCATTCGGTTCTCATTCTCTCTCATGCTCGATATTGGCAAAGTGACTTACTTTAAAAAAGGTAGTTACTTTAGCTAATACTAGTTTATCCTATTTTGTTTCCGCTATAAGTTATCTTATCGTACTCTAATCATGCTCATGCTCATTTATTTGCAGGTACTAGATTTACATGCTCCAGGCTTGGATGTATTCGAGTTTCGATTTTTGTCAAAATTTAGGCATACAAAGGTGTGCGATGTTACAATATAGGAGTACGGGATGAAGTCAACCATCATTTCATTGATGATAATTCCGACGGCTCAAGAATCAAAGGCTTAAGACCTAGCGCTCGACTTTTACAACGTGCCTTGACTCGCACGATTTTACTACGAACGAGAACGTTTGATTTGGTATATGCTGAGATATTTCGAGCCTTATATGCAATTTACGACAATGTTAATATTAATTGGATGCAATTTTTTTAATCACATTTTGATATTTACTTCTGGAACTCCAACTTACTTCTATTATGGTGAATATCTCATGCTACTCTTATCTCATGAAAATGTTCAGCAACCAGCATCCGACAAAATTAAGGTGAAAATACTAGATGGCAAGAACTTAAGGATGATGAAATTACCCCTCTAGTTCGGAGTACAATGAGTTTGGAAGAACAGAAGAATAGAGAGAAAGGTCAACCATCATCTAGTGCTTGTCGTGCTAATCCTGAAGATGTTAGTGAGTCTCAAACTACTCGCCAAGCGATTGATGTTATAACACGTAATCAACTTCTTCTTGAGGCTAGGCTTAAACATATGGATAAGAAGGTCACCAGAAATTTGAAAAAATGAAGAAATATCTTTGCAATATGTGGAATGCGATCTCTTGTTCACTAGCCTCGTCTACACAGGCTACCGATCCAGGTAAAAGGACAATTTCTCCAATAAACTGGACTTCTTCAGAAAGTACAACTTCAGATACTTTCTAATGGTACCATGCTTGTAAGTTTACTATCAATGAATCTTGGTTGGTTCCTTTTGAATCTTATATTTCTATGCTATGACTTTAAGAGACTTGTAGTATTTAGTCTTATATGCACTATGAACTATTTTTATTTGTTGAACTTTAGAGACTTGTACTAAATAGTCTCATATGCACTTCGTATTTTATTTTGTGTCTTGCACTACAAAACTATATCCATGTTGTGTGATCGTTATCTATTTGTTTATGTTTTCTACTACGTTCGATTACTGCTTTATCATATATTATTTTTAGTCGATGGCCAAGGGGGAGAAGGTATTATATATTATATATACTACTAACATTTTGTTACAGAGAAGCAATAATGGTAAGTATATAATATACAAAACAAAATGTTGCAGAGAAGTTTTATATTCAATGGGAGACAACACTACAACAAAAACATCATATTACAACTTTAATTTTACAACTGTACGAAACGCACAGTTGTAATAAATGCTTTTTTACAACTGTGCAAAACGCACTGTTGTAATAAATGTTTTTTGCAACTGTGAAAAAACCACTGTTGTAATAAACGTATATATCACAATGTTTCTTTTACGTCTGTTGTAATAACTAATATATACTAATTAATTTCTGATAATAAATAGTTAAATTAGAAATTTGTTTAAACTTATTTTTAGTAACTCTTTTTTCTATTTCTTGTATTAGATACCTATTAAATATTAATAACAACTTATATTTAATAATTAGTAATATTAACATTTAAGAATAATTCATATTCAATAATAATTAATAATAACTATTAATTAATAATAATGACTAAATAATAAATAATTTTAATTTTACAATAGTGAATGAAAGTATAATGACTAAATAATAAACAATTTTAATAATTTAGTAATAATTATGATTAATATTAAATAATTAATAACTGGTAAATAATGACTAACAATTTTAAATCATTTATATGTAATTAATAATAATTAGGTTTAATGTCAATAATTAGAATTAGTATTTAATAATTATCAACAACTGTTTAATAATGACTAACAAGAATTTTTAACAACTATTTAATTTTTTCTATTGCAAACATTTATTAATCGCTATTATGTTATAACAATTTTCAAGTAAACACGTTAGAGTTTTAAATAAGGCCAAAAGGTGGACTTCACCTCTACTGCTTGAACAGGGCACAAATATCAAAGGCGGTTATCTAAAATTTTCATTTTGGCTCCATCACGAATATTTGGCTCCAAAGTAATTTTTTTGGCTCGTATCTCCTTAATTTTTCCATCAGGCCTTTTCCATTTTCACGGTAACACAATTTCAGAAATCCCTTTATCTTCTTAAACCAAAAACCTACCCACGCCGCCTATTATTCTCTCTCTCTATCATCTCGTTCTTTCTTTTCTTCACAAAATAAATAAGTGATCTGGTAGTGCAATCGAAGGCAAGTTTAGAGATTTCAGGTTTGGATTCACGTATTATTGGTCGCGCAGCAGATCTATGCGTGGATCTGTAGGTGGAGAGAACAACTTTCTTTTGGTACATTTTTCTTTTTGGTTGAGGTTTCGGATGAGAACCTCGGTATCCAGTTCGAAGATGCTGCTTCCTTTTGGTACTTTTTTCTTTTTTCATTTTTTTTACGGTTTTATTTGGTTTGATACAATGATATTTATTTTGTTTGCTTCACAAACACTATCATACCATGGATCTTTAAACTTCCGAAATGATAGTTTTTGCATCCTTTGATTTTGCAGAGTAATTTATCGAAAGCAAGTGGAGTGTGCTATGGATAAAAATGACGCGGTCATGAATGGGCAAGGGATTGAGAACAACTTCTTTCAGATTTTGTCTAGAGGAATACTAAGGCGGGTTTGAAAACTGGCTACGTATCTTCTAATTCATATCAATTTTGAAGTTCTATTTAAGGTTAGTGAAAGCTTTGTACATTACAAATGCTAGTTAATTTACATCGTGAATTGTGTATTAAGTATATAGTCAAATTGCACTATCTTTTAGAGGAACCACTTATGACTTTTTTAAATTTGTAGTTGATGTTTTTAAACAAAATATTGGGCACCGGAAGGATCGGTTGGATTAAGTTCTTCACAGTATAGTATTAGCTGCAGTAATTTTTGTTAAAAAAGCCTTATATCTCTGATGAATGTTTTCATTTGGTTATGTATGTATGTATTTATTGTGATAAGTTCCTTTAGTTTTGCAGTGGACAAGCAAGCTATAAAAGGCATTGTAGTAATGGAGCTTGTGTCTACAATTCACGATGCCTTGCTAGAGATAGAGTACTTTTGTTCACCATATCGCCAGAAGAGTTGTTCTAAGAATTCTGAATATCCATTCCAGGAAGACTGAGCACTTCAACAATTTCCCTTTGCATATCACTGTGACCATTATCATTAGGAGCTATAATGATGGATTGTACCGGGACAACCCTTTTGAATATTATCAAATAGGATGAAAGCAGTAAAATTGTGATTATATAATGATGGTTGTAATTTTATACATTTTTATGTTGTATATTATTTATTATTTGTATTTTGGATATAAAATTGTGATTTTTATCAATGAATGGATTATCATGCCTTTAAACTTACATCTATTTCGTATGTTATTTATCTATTTATTGTTGTGCATATTAAATATATATAGATTCTTATGCATATAATTTGTGGATATATTACAACGGTGCATAACTGTTGTAATAAAGTTTATTACAACGATGGAGAAAAGTTGTAAAATATATATATTACAACGGTATTGCAACGGTGCAAAAAAGTTGTAAAAGGTTTTAATCTATTACAACTTCTTAATACACGACGGTTAGCCCACCATTGTAAAATGTATATTACAATGGTGTTCCACCGTTGTAATAGGGTCATTTTTTTGTAGTGCAAATATATGCAAGCATACATTCATGGGGATAAATAACAATTTCTACAAGATTGCAAGAGGTTTTCATCAATCAAAAAAGGGGGAGAATGTTGATTCCTAAGATTTTTGATTCACGACAACAAAGAAATGAAGATCGATTGAGGAGTTAGTTTATATATATATATATATATATATATATATATATATATATCTGTGTGTGTGTGTGTGCGTGTGTGTGTGTGTTTAGTGTGTTAGATTATTGTTAAAATCTATCCTCATTTATTATAATACAAATGCATAAAACACATAATATATATACACATATATATGAAAATGGCAACAAAAAACCATTACTGGGCTTTTTCCCCTGGACCATTAGACTAGTTCATTTCCTACCAGTTGACTGGTAAAGGAAAAAATGCCCAGTAACATCTATTTTTTGTCATTATTCGAATATATATACATTTCATATTTTCTACCAGTTGACTGGTGATTTTTATACTAGTGACTGACCCGAAATTAACAACAATATTTCTGAAAAGTCACCATCTTTCATGAAGAGATTCCTCTTCATTTCTAAAAGAAAGGGTTTCTTCTCTTTGCTGAAACTTTTCATGAAAATTGACTACTCTTCAACCATTATATATACATCACAAACATGATTTACAAATCACCGAATTTTGTTGTATTTTCTGATCTTAAACTCTATACTCTCTAGCATTCTAAAAGCTAACTCAAACATTCAAATTGCTTTTGAATCTTTGAATATATTGTATATCTCTTATTTCATAAGCAATATACTTCCTACAAATCTTCACACCCACGTTATATACTTGAGGATAAGATTATAGGAAGGGTATACTCAAAATATTGGTTATTCAGTGTTATTCAAGAACATAATCAAAGTCAAACTCTTCTTGTATTGGTGAAAGTCCTGTTCGATTGTTCAGGTAGAGAAAATCCTATTCGGTTGATCAGGTGCATTGTGAACCCTTTCCTCCGAGTAAAGAGAGGGTATTGATACTTGAATTCCGGAAGGAGTCTGGGACTAGATGTAGGACGTTGCTCCATACTAGTATAAAAATCTCTGGTGTCATTTTTATTTGCTGCATTACTTATCTGTGATATCTTATATTATTAAATATTTACTTGCATAGCTATTGTATAAGACAAGTTAGATTATCATATACACTACCGCATATTCCACATAAGTCGATCCTACTCTAAGTCACTTGATCGTATTGACCTTTCGGTTTGGTATTAAAACATTTTTTTACTGTGTAGGAGAAGTAAGATAAGTATCAGAACCCATTCAAATTAAATACTAACTCATTTATAACCTTTATAAATATAAATCATAAAATCTAAATCCTAATTAATGCTTATAATTTAATGTTGTACATAAAAATAAAAAATGGATATATTTAATGTAATAGAAACACTTAAAAGTCTCATCAAAAGTCATCAGATTAGGTAATTATCTGTAATTTCATATTGGAATTGGTATGGTTAATTTAAAATAAATGCATAAACAAAATTTTTGACAGTTAGGGGTTAGGTTTACAAGTGTTTTTTATATTTCTGGAAGTGTGCATTTGTTTCATTGCATTTGCGCTGAATTTAGAAAGTTAGGGTTTAACATAAGTGACGAGCCATGGATAATTAGTTTTTTTTTTTGTTTTTTTTAAAAATAATCCAAACCCCCCTTAACAAAAAAATTAAGTTAGAGTTCTATTAAAATTATCCCTTCCTTAACCAAACATGGAGTCTCTTTTGCAATCCCCTTTATATATTATTTTACGTTTAATTATTGTTCAATTAATGTTAAATCAAATTTAGTTTTTAATTTCTGTTGATCAAAATTAAATTTGTAGTTTAATTATTTTAACTTAAAGCTTAATGGGCTATAACATGGTTTTAGTTTATAGAATAGTTAATTTCATTTTTTTTGTTAAATTTTAACTTACTTAATTTGGCTTTGAAGTTTAATCAATATTAATTTAACTTTAATTCCAACTCATTTTTCTTTCATTCGCTGTGCTACATGCTTCAAACATTTTTATGTTTTTAGGTTTTTGTTGGAAATCTATGCTTTTGTTGTAGATGTGAAGTTGACATTGTATGGTGAAGGTGATCATTTGTGGCTTCTTATTAGTTGAGGAGTATTGTCATGTTTTAATCCAAAGTATATTGTAATGTTTCTCAAGCGGGGATGCATGATGTTGGATGAATTTTTGTATCTTCACTTTCTTGCTATCTAAGATCAATAAGTTGCGTATTTTTCTTGAGACTTCTTATTGTTACTATTTTTTTTCATTTGTTGATGGAATACAATGGAATGAAGTATATTGATGGATGATGTGTTTGTATTGTAGAATATTTGACGAGAATGGTGAAGAAAGTTTGGAGGAAGAGAATATTTTATTGCTTTTTTTCTCACTTGCTTGATTGTTTACATTGACACATTACATTGCAAATCTATATCCTTATTTATACATACTTATTCTTATCCAAAAGATAATTCTAGACAAGATTTGGGTTTATCATAATAATACAATACCAAATATAAATCAAATACCCAATTCAGGAAATATATGTTGCAATTAACACATGCAATATATTATTGCATTTATTGCAATTTAATTTATTGCCAATAATGCTACCCCTAAATTAAACTTGCTTCTTATTGTCAAATCTTCTGCACTTCTTTTGAATACTTGTGCGCTAAGTGCCTTTGTCAAAATATCGGCCATCTGATCACTTGTTTTGAGACATCTCGGTTTTGATTCCTTTATATCTCACGTGCTTTAACAATAATAATATGACAAGACATTTTTTGATTACGTTGAGTTTGTTTTCCATTGTTGACCACTTCAAAGTAAATCCATGAGTCTTCCTTTTGCTTTTATAAAGTTTACTATAGCCAACAGAGAATTTCCCAATTGACAATTGTTCTTTCCTTTTAAACAGACCCTGATGTAACAACTTAAGCTCACTTAGCTTCCTTCGTGCTAGTCTGTAACCCCCTTTAGGTATATACTGAATCCTTTCTCAACTACAAAATTCCTTTTTGGCTCTTTTCCGATGACTTCAACCAATATTTCCACTGACTTTCTCTCTTTAATCGGACGTTCAATCGAAGGAGTATGAGGGCTTAGTATCGCCACTTTTGGTTCTTTCGTACTCCCTTTCTTCTCCTCTTCTTTTGGCTCCGCTTTCTTGTCTCTTGCTTCAGTTCTTTGCGAAACTTTTTGCCTACTTCTAGATCTCTTTTTCGTCTTTGATCCTCCATTTATATCCTTCTCCTTCTTTGTAATTTGGTCTTCTTTGTCTTCTGGATTGTCCTCTGCTTGAGCGTCTTCAACTTCAGTCATGCTGGAATCCATGTTTTCATTCTCGCTTCTGTCTTCACTTTCAACATCCATTTTTTTACTTCACTTTTGTTTTCTTCTATGTCCGTCGTCTCCACATCATCCACTTATTACTTGCTCTGTTCCCGTACTTCCTTATCTTTGTTTGTGACATTCTTATCTTCAGCTTCAGCATCACTCTCCTCCTCACTATTTTTCCCACTCTCTTTCTCAACGCTGCAGTTGTCTTCTTCTATTATTTTTGTGTCATCCTTTGCATATACCTCTTTCAATAATTTCCACGAATCTTTTGCAGAATCTTCTCCAAAAATATAATTCGATGCTACTTCATTGAGGTTCTCACTCACTATAAGACAAGCACAATGATCCTTCCATTGTAATGCCAAAAATGCTTTCTTTTCTACTTTTGACATGCTTTTCATATCATTCTGACATTCATAACCGTATTCAACGATCTCCCATAAACCTTCGAAGATTAACTTCTCTTTCTTTTTATTACTCCATTCTTTAAAATTTTCTTTTGTGAGAATAAACGATGAAAGAAATTGAAATCCCATGATTTCAACCAAGCTCTGATACTAGTTTGTAGAATATTTGAGGAGAAAGATGAAGAGTTTTAGAGAAGAGAATATTTTATTGCTTTTTTTCTCACTTGCTTGATAGTTTACATTGCAAATCTATATCCTTATTTATACATGCTTATTCTTATCCAAAAGATAATTCTAGATAAGATTTGGGTTTATCATAATAATACAATACCAAATATAAATCAAATACCCAAATCATGCAATATATATTGCAATTAACACATGCAATATATAATTGCATTTATTGCAATTTAATTTATTGCCAACATGTATGTTATAATAAGTTCACTACAAAATGTTCTTGGTCTTTTGTTTCATAAGAAGTTATGCTAGGAGATTGCGTTTGTATCTCGGTTTAATACAAGCAGTGATTTTTTCGACGAATTTGTGTATAAAGGTGTTTTTGGTAACCGAACATTGGTTTTGGTCTTGTAGATTTATCTTTTCTGTTTCTAATTTTTAGGCGATCTAAAGCCAAAATTTCACAGATAAATTAATTTTGATTTGTAGACTTATCCTTTTACTCCTTCTAGTTTATAATATAAGATGTTTTATAAATCTACACTCGAATCCTTTTATTTCTATTTTATGAAAAAAATCATGAAGGAACTATTGAGTCTTTAACATTTACTTTAAATTGAAGATAAAATAGGAAGAATAAGTTTAAACATCTTATAATTTGAAATAAATCAAGCAATTTAAAACGTTTTATATGTTAAACCATAGGGAGTGTATGATATAAAGCTAAAATTCAATAATTATTGGATTTACCTTTCTTGTATTGTTATTTATTATGTAATTTAAAGCTAAATTTAACCATTCAATTTATTTTTATCTATAGGTTTACCTTTTTATAAAACTATTTAAAGATAAATTCAACATTTTAATTATTTTTGATCCGTTGATTTATCTTGTTCTACGGTAATGTTACATAATTTAAAAATAATTACATGTCGATTTAAAGTTAAACCACTGAAGTGAAACTTGTTGCATGAAAATTTCAAGATAAGCTACCTATAGAAGTGGATCGATATTATTTTTTTATTAGTTATGGTTACAATCTAAATTAGAACTATATTATGTCATTGTGAAATTGACTATTTTAAATTATAACAAAATGTGATTGGTACGGTTGTTTGAAACCCTATTTAAAGCTTAATTTTAAGTTTTTAATTAGCTTGATTTTCTATTAGATGCTAGACTAGAAGCAGATACGAAAACAGATAAAAAAGAAGAAATATGGAAATATTGCATTGGGAAAAAACATAAAATCCATGAATGAGATGAAAATATTGCATTGGGAAAATAACACAAAATTCAAAAATGAGATGGAAACATCATCCTAAAATTTGCAACTATTTGCCGATATTTTTGTGAAGATTTATGGATTTGAATTTATTTTAATTTTTTGATTTTATAATGTTAGAATAAATATTGTAGATATTAGAAAGCTTTACAACGCTTGTAGTAGTTATTATGATTTATGGTATAAGTTTTATTTTATAGCAAATACAAAACAAACATTCTACTTGTATTAAGCATAAGCATATTTCTATCTGTTATCATAAGCTTATATAATTTCTTATATGCATCTCAATTTGATATAAATAGAAGTGTGCAAATAGAAAACTAACGTTCTTGTCAAGTAGGTACAAATTGATGACAATATATCAGGCTTTGAAATAAAGCAAGACAAAACAAATAAACAAAAGAAGAAAAACCGAAGTGAAGAATGAAAAGCAACAGACAGCAATAAGAAAACAAAAAGGTAGAATCGTAAACCGCTAGTGTAGTAGAATATGAAAAAACTGATAACGTAGAAGATGTTGAAATGGAAATCATCAACAATAAATACAGATGCAATATACGAGGTGTTTTTAAGATAATCCAACTGATTAAAAACTAGGATTTTTTAATAGAAAATAAATTAGAGTTTCCAAGGGAAACACCATTTAAAAACTTTATTAGAATGTTATATATTCATCGAAGATTGGCAATGGCGGAAACTGCCTTTTTTGGTTTGATATCTGGCATGAGCAATTCCCTCTGGCTCGATCTCACCTTCTTTATTTTCGTTTAATCGATTTGCAGATATATCCGTAGCAAATGTCATGGGCTTGGGTCCATTGGGCCTCTACCCTTCTTCTTTATTTGGGCTTAATACTTGGCAGAAGCCTCCTTAGTAAATAATATTCTATTTTCGACTAGGCTTTCGGACCACCCAAACTGCTACATTTGGGCTTTAGACCCATCTAATTTTTTTCTATGGAAGCTTGTTACAATTTCCTCTCCCATCTCGGTCGTTGCTTTGCTTTCTCCCTTGCTTGGAAATGTCACTTGCCTTCTCTCATTATATTCTTCCAATGGTACCTAATCCACTTGCGCATCAACACCAAAGCTAGACTCTCACGTATGAATATCACCTCTGACCCACAGTGTTCACGTCTCTCCCTCCATAATCAAACCCTTGACCATCTCTATAGGGAATGTGATTTCTCTTTTGCGGTGTGGGCGACTGTTAGCTCCTTTCTTCTCGGTTGCATTCCTATCCTCCCTATGGTCTTCGACCATTGGCAAATCAACCTCCCGGATACCAGAATGGACTCTGTGTTAGCCATTTTTTGCTGGAGCATTTGGAAAGAAAGAAACACCCATGTGTTCAATAAACCCAAAAAATGTTTTCCTTGTGTCTGCAACTACATCATATACTTATTTGATTTATGGACAGGTTGTGTCCGCCTAGCTTGCTTCAGATTCAGCCTACTTGCACCAACTTCTCCAAGAACTCAGGGTAGCAGCCCAACTTTTCCACTATGATGGCTTGCTCCAGTTCTCCGCCGATCCTTTGATGCATGTCTTTTTTGCATATATTCGTATGCTCAGGTACCTTATGGCTATGCATGTATTTCGGTATGCTTTTATAAACTAAAAACCACTAGTTGGGCCAGCCAACCAGATTAATATCGTACTTATAATATTATGGTAATTGGCTGTGTAGCTCCACGCGACACACCAGTCTCTCTAAAAAAATGCACCTTTTAGTAACATTTTTTTTCAAATAACCAAATACTAGTGCGATGGGCATTTGTTCCGTATATTCTTAATCTGAGAAAGATGAGTTCAGTCTCATGGCCATTGTCACTGAACGAAAGCATAACTAAAAATTAATTCACTTCAAGAAATTTCCAAGGAATATTTTTGGCTGTTTAATGCTTACTTTGGTATGTATTAGTAATGTTCAATTTTAACAAAATTAATACAAGCTAACTTTGTTTTAAATTTTCACGGTATTGGTTATGTGAGCATATCAAAATTTTTATCTTCAAAAAAAATATTGACTCTACATTACCTAGAGCAGCTGAATTGAATATCAGCATAATGAGACATAGGATATCATATGATGGTCTGAAATACCTGCCAAAATCAAACATCAACCACTATTTTTTAAACAATTATATTGTTCGTTAATATTTGCAATTAAAAATGTCAAATAATATTATATTGAATTTTTATACGTATATCAACAAACAACTGCAAAATATCAATGATTATGAAACAAACCGTCTAAAGAAGTTGGAGAAAATGAGGCAAGAACAAGTTTAGGAAAAAAACCAATATTTTAAGTTCAAAAGAGATGATTTGGGACAACAAAGTACGATGCGGTTCCAAATTCAATAGTTGAAGCCTATAACACCCCAAAATTTAATACACAATAACCATATAGTAAAGATGGTAAATAGGGAATTAAATATTCAGAATTAAGTTAAACCGGCTTTACCGTTGCGTTCGTATCGGAATTCTGGTTCAGATAGACTCCAAGTATGCGTAAATCAAATAACGTATGAAGAAGTGATGAGCATAAGAAGTTTGTATAGATATACAGAGGTTATATATGAACAAATTCAAAATAATTCAAACCAGAAAAACAACGTAGAATCAAAGTGCAGAAAAGACCGTTAGGGGACAATCTACAACTGCCCTGGGTCGACCTATGGGTCGATCTTAGTCAAGTCGGGTCGACCTATGGGTCGACCCAGTAGGTTAGTGGGTCTACCCACCCAGATGCATGGTGGATTCCAAATTATGTATTTTGACTGTTTTGTTGGCTAGGTTCATCACTGACTCAACGCTATTGTATGGATTAGATTGATAACCTAATATCTAAAGATTAAGATTAGCTCTATAAATCTATAAATTGGCGGCACTCTCCCATTTCAATACTCACAATTATTCTTCATATTGTTTCCTCCACGGATCTATTATATATATATTCTATTATATATGTATATATATAATGAGGAGATGCTGCTGAAACCTCGATCTACAGAGATAATTCAAAATTTAAGATCTGCATACCACAATAAAACAGATAGAAGTAGACTTTTCTACAACGACATATATATATATATATATGTATGTATGTATGTATGTATAAGAGATATGATCTCTTCTACACCAAGACCCACTGTGAGTTTCCCTGTAATTTTCAGATCTGATACCTAGAACCATATTATGACAGTAAATATAATTGGATTTAGGATATATAGACTTATAAGATATACTTGTTATACATCTATAAGTAATAAACGTGCTTTTACTGTCAGTTGATTAATTAGTTATGAGTATCTATCTTCCTTTTCCCTATTTCTATCGTTTTAGTTTATTTCCAGTCTTGCCTATATACCTATATAATTGATTTGATTTTATCCTCCTTCTTTTATTTTTCCCTTTTATTTACGCCAAGCCTAGGCCACTGGAAGCCTAAGCCCTGTCCGATTCAAGATTGCGTATAGTGAAATCGGGATAGTATGAAATGACATGAAAAAGGAGAATTTGGGCATATTGTTAAATTGAGGAGTGTTTGACTATGATCTGGGAAATGGATAATATGCATATATTTGTATTTGTTGTAACTTGGGAATATAATAGAAAGGGATACTATGCATATACTTGTATTTGTTGTAATTTGGGGACATAATTGAATGGAATAGTATGCATATGCATAAACATGTTTGATTTGACTTAATACAGACATTAAGTAAAGGACATGTTAAAATAATGAAAGTACCAGATGTAGGTTAGGTAAACTAAATTACTATAGTAAATATACATACATCTAATTAGGTGTTTTAAGGGTTATACACAACTAATAACATGTAATATTACAACCACACTTATTAGTAAACCTAAACCTACTAGGTAAAACCTGATTATTAATAAGCTAAGAGGTCTCTCGTTCTGCTGTTGTATCGAGTTTTGGGGACTCTTAAATCCTAGTCACTTGGGGGTAGAAGCTTAGGGGGTTTGGCTTGTGTTAATATTGCTATGTAGGACCCATATCAGTCAGTATCCCTGTTGGTATTTTGTTAGAGGGCCTCGCACGAGGTAGGGTTCATGGTAATGCTTTACTAAAATGGATAGTAGGAGGTTCAATACGGGGAAGATGGGTACGGGTGGCTTCCCGTGCAGTCTAAGCGTGCATGAGTCCGATTAGGGAAACTAAACCACTATAACACCACTAAATAAGTCTGTGTTATATAAATTGTCGGGTTAGGGAGTGATACACCCTACTACTGGGGTTGACACAGGGTATTTACATATTAGGGAGCCAATCTCATGGGTAGTAATTAGGGTACACCTAATCCTGCTGTTATGTAATTAGGGTAACACCTAATCCTATTATGTAATTAGGTACACTTAATCATGCTGTTTAATCATACTGTAATCCTGATGTTTCTGTTATGTAATTAGGTTAACGCCTAATCCTGTTATACTAGCATTGGTGCATACACAACCTATTTTTAGGGATATAAATGAGAAGCATTACTCGATCACTATTTGTCATTCTTTATCCTATTGTTCTGTTTATCTTGTTTATCTGTTGACTTATATGTTATCGTGCTTTCTCATCCAGTCATGTTTATCTGTCTTGTTATCTCTATTTTATGCAAATTTGAAAATCATTGGAACTCGCCATATTTTATGTTTGACCCTTTTTCGCTTCTTTCTCTTCCTCTCCCCAGGTCCTCAGAGTGGTAGCACTCCTCAGTGATTAGGACTTCCTCTTTCAGCTTGGACCTGGACTTTCTGAGATGTACTGCTTTGACTTACTTTGTACTCTGTTATGGCTTGCTATGAGGGATATGGTTTTATATTATTGCACTATATAATTTTGCATTATGAGATAGATTAGAGATTCTTTGTTTTTGATGTAACTAGTTTGATGATGTAACTTGATTTGAGACAAGGTTTTATTTTTAATAAAGTTGAAATTTCCGCTGCTTACTTTATATCTGTCTTGTGAATTTCTGTATGGTTTACCTATTCTGCTTCACGAAACTTAATGCATTCTCTTTTGAGTGACATTAACGGACGTGGGGTGTCACATTTGGTATCAGAGCCGATTGTTACAAGATCGGAGAAGAAGTTTTGAAATTTTTTTAAAAAAGCAAAGATTTTTCAAATAAAAACCTATTTTTGAAAAACATATCCCCTCAAGCCATATTTAATATTCTCTCGATCTCTTATTGAATCTTTTGTTTCTTCTCTTTTCAGCATGTCTGGGGACACCCTATCTTCTTGAGGGCATTCCACTACCGGCATGGTTCCATAGGTATCTCGAGGCCACGACACCTACTGGAGTTCAAGGAGATTCCCCACCCCCAGTTGCCATCGTAGTAGCTCCACCTCCATGAGTAAATAACTTTTCTAAGCTTTGTAAATATTTTTACGCTATGGGAGGAAAACCGTTTCGTGGGACCAAGAGTTTAGTTGAGGTGCAAAGTTAGCTTATAGAAATGGAGAACGTGTTTGGTCTTTTTGAGCTCGACGATAGGAGGAAGATACAGTTAGCCTCATGGAAACTGAAGGACGAAGCTTCATACTAGTGGGAGGTACCGCTGGTAAGACAACCAGTAGCTACTTGGGATGATTCTAGATAGAGGTTTGAGATAAAGTTTTTATCTCAGGCGGAAGAGGGATTATAGATGGAGAGATTCTTTGCTTTGAAACAAGGGGACATATCAGTTAAGGATTATTTTAATAAATTTGAACAGTTGGCAAGATTTGGTCTGGACTTGGTGAATACACCCCATAAAAAAGGCTCTTAGGTTTGCGACAGCGTTGAATCAGCCCCTCCCAGGACTTGCATTATCTCATATACCGATGGAGGTGATGTTTGAGAGACTAGTTGACATGGATCTAATGCACGAAGATGGCAAGGATGAGAAGAAAGACAGTAAGGCTGAGAGACACAGGCTAAGGGCGAGAAAACGAAATTATGGCCCAAGAAGGGAGCACAAAAGAAAGGATGGATGCCCGACAAGGCTCAAATCAAGAAAGATATCAAGTGTCATGGTTGCAAAGCTATGAGTCATTTTGTGATGGACTGTAGAAAGACAAAGAAAGCCTGCTTTAATTGTGGTCAAGTGGGGCCACTTCACTAAACAATGCCCTAGCAAGCAAGGACAAGGGGCAGGATCTTCTGGAAAAGTGCATGCTCTTAAGTCTAGTGGACTTAATCGATGTAAGAAAGTCACTATTGAAGGTTTAATTTACCTTTTTGACTATCCTATTAGAACCCTCTTTGATTCTGACACTTCTCGTTTATTTACATCCAGTTATGTAGTAGATAGTCTACACCTTAATACTAGTATAGTCTCTGATCCTATAGTAGTCTCAAACCCCATAGAAGGTACGACTCATTTATCTATGATATGTAGGGGTTTGATAATTTCTATCTTGGGCGTCGAGTTTGAATGTGATTCATACGTGCTGTGCAATATGGGCCATGGTTTGATTCTAGAATTGGATTGGCTAGCCATGTATGGTGTCGTTCTTGATTGTGAAAAGAGAGTAGTTAGACTTCTTACTTGTCATGGTAGAACTCCCGAAATTTCCTATGACCCACGGGGGTCAGTGAAGCTCAGTTTCCTAGATTCGTTTGATACTTCTGTTGAAGATTTGCGATCTATACCCATAGTCATAGATTATTCGTATGTGTTTGATAAGGTTAAGGGATTACATCCATGGCGTGAGATAGACTTCCAGATTTATTTGGTAGAGAATGCTAAGCCAGTCGCTCTACCGGTGTGGCACATGGCTCCTAGAGAGAGGAGGGAGCTCAGCAAGCAAGTAGTGGATCTATTCGAGAAAGGATTTATTAGGGGAAGCGTATCCAAGTGGGGAGGTCCAGTCGTCTTTGCGACTAAGGCATACGACTCACTTCGTCTATACGTGGATTATAGAGAGCTGAATAAGCTCACCAATAAGAATAGGCACCCACTTCCGAGGATTGACGACATGTTTGATCAGCTAGTAGGCACATCAGTTTTCTCGCAAATGGATTTGGCCATGGGATTTCTTCAACTGAGGGTGACAGAGGGCAGTATAGATAAGACTACAATCAGAACTCCAAACGATTTCTTTGAATGGTTGTTTATGCCTTTTGGGTTAACCAATGCACCCGCATATTTTGCGTACTTGATGATTAGGGTGTTTAGGGAGTTTCTAAACAAGCTTGTGGTGGTCTTTGTGGATGAAATTATGATCTTCTCAAAGAATGAGGAGGAGCATGCCCTACACTTAGGAGAGGTTCTACGCACTCTCAGAACGCATCAGCTTAAGGTAAAATTTTCTAAGTGTCACTTTTGGAGAAAGGAAGTAAGGTTCCTAGGGCATGTGGTCTCCAAAGACGGGATATCAGTGGATCCCGCTAAAGTCATCGCAGTATAAGATTGGAGGGCTCCAAAGAATGTGACGGAGGTGAGAAGTTTTCTAGGGTTAGCGAACTATTATAGAAAGTTTATCAAGGACTTTTCATGGAAATCAACCTCACTCACCCGATTGACGAAGAAGAACTTGGGTTTTTCGTGGAGCATTGATTGCGAGGATGCATTTCAGAGATTGAAAAGAGCTCTGACAATAGCCCTAGTTCTGACTCTCCCCCATGGAAGCAAGATGTCCACGGTTTACACAGATGCTTGTGACATAGGACTTGGTGCCATTCTGATGCAAGAGGGAATGGTAGTATGCTATGGTAGTAGACAGTTGAGAGTTCATGCAAAGAACTACCCTACCCATGATCTAGAGTTGGCTGCAATAGTGTTCGCATTGATGTCTTGGCAACATTATCTACTTAGAGAGAGATTTGAGCTATACACGGATCATAAGTCACTTAAATACTTGTTCTCCTAGAAGGATCTCAACCTAAGGCAGCAACGGTGGATGGAGTTCCTAACGTCCTAGGACTTTGAGATAGCTTATACCTCGGGAAAGAGTAATGTAGTGGCGGACACGTTGAGTAGACAGAGGATGATTTTGAGTCCTCTATTCGTAGAAAGGCGGAGCTTGGAGTTTATATCGACCTTCAATTATAAGCTATCTACAGATTTCACATTGTGATTGTTAACCTAACTGGAGGCGCAGTTTACTCTATTGGAGCGTATTGGATCTATGCAACGAGAGGACCCACATATATTAGACATCTTGGACAAGCTTGGTAAATGAGAGACTTCTAGTCACTTAGCTAGATATGTTGTGGACGAGAAAGGGTGGCTAAGACAAGATGAAAGGCTATGTGTCCCTAGAATTGGGGAACTGCTAAAGGCAGTGCTTGAGGAGGCTCATCAGTCTCGGATAACTATCCATCCGGGAAGCGACAAGATGTATTGAGACATGAATAGAGTTTTCTTTTGGACTGGCATGAAGAGGGACGTGGCAGAATTTTGTAGCCTAATGTTTGACTTGCCAGCGAGTAAAGGATGAACAAAGGAAACCTGGCGGATTGCTTCAACCCTTAGATGCCCTATAATGGAAGTGGGAGGGCATCTCTATGGTTTTCATCGATGGATTTCACCAATCGAGGAAGGCCAATACGAGCATTTGGGTGATAGTGGAGAGACTTACGAAGAGCGCTCACTTCATTCCGGTCAAGTGTAAGAGGGCGGCAGCTTGGCTAGCATCGGTATATTTTTGAGTGACAGTCCAACTTTGTGACACACCACGTCCGTTAATGTCACTCACCAAGGGAATGCATTAAGTTTCGTGAAGCATTATAGGTAATAACAACATAATAGCACAAGACAAACATGTAAAATAGCAGCAGAATTAAAAAACCTTTATTTAAATCAAAACATCATGGTCCCAAATACTGAGTTTACATCATAAGTAACTAATTACATTAATAATCTGTCTTGCCAAAAATATCAGAGTACAAAAGCATAAAACCGTATTTCCCTTGCAAATCCATAAGAGAGTTGACAAGAAGTGAAAGTAGTACATCTATATCCAAAATCCAAGCTAAGCTGAAAGAATCCAAATCAACTCTAAGCACTTCCACCCTAAGAACCTGGGGGAGGGGGGAACGGAAGAGAGAGAAGAGGAAACAAAAATGGTCAGACATAAAGTCTGGCGAGTCCAGTTACTTTTAAATATAAATAAATAAAAGTATCATGGCAGGTATATAAAACAAGAAGAACAAGATAACAGTAACAAGTGTGAACTAAGCAAGATAAGATGAAAATGATATATTGCACTTCTTAAATACATTTCTCTGCACCACGCAGATACTAGTATATCAGAAGTAGAATGATCCCTACTAATACCGTTCCATTACATTTTCTTAATTATTAGGTTACTCGGGTTAATAGCACTCAAGAATTATACGTGCATCGTACCCATTTACTTTCCCATGGATTCACCAAATACAATACGTGTAGCTCTCTCTCAATATAGAGATACATCCCACGGTACCGCACTCGCATGGTCTCCACCGTAATGAACGCAGTCCCTCATCCTATGTCGGAGTGACGTGCGGATCTCTATATAAAATGTTACGTTCAACATACCTCTGTCATTACTATGCTATGTAAGCATATGGAATGCCAACATCGATCAAATTGGATTCCTTATCGGAATAATGCCCTCTAGTCTATGATACGCTAACCAGAGCCGATATGCATGTATCTAGATTGTCCCACGTATGTACTGTGATTGTAGCGTGATGCCTTAATCACACATCCTCTAATGTGCACCGAGTTGCGCGGCAGGGCGATACAAGAAACACAGAACTCGGTTGGGAGCTTTTCCATATCTGTACAGGCCCGTCTTTAAAGAGCCTCTATATAAAGATATACCTAGGGTCTGTTTTCGTGGTGGCTATGGCCTTACCTCAGCCCCTCCCTCAACTAGTAAAGACTATAAGAGCTAAGAGAATGCCCCTAATAACAACCAATCTAAACATCCATGTGGCATCTACCCTTAACCCTGTACCTCGATAGTGAAAGGTGAAATGGTATCTTGGGTTTAGCTCTAGTCTTTCGCATCCCGCTGGCTGTCGATGATTGATATCCGACGGCCTACTATCCTCATTGGTCGTGACCCTCTCTACCTCCTTGTGAGGCAACCGTCGAATCACCCTGATGTCACCTCGTCACAGCATTCTGAATGCATAGCTACATCTGCAGTCAAGGCCCACCTAGTAGTTACGCATAGACCCAACCTCTGCGAGTGCAGCCTAAGGCATCTGTCACCGCACAGAGGACTACTAGGAGCACCTTACGTACTTCAGGAAGCTGCGTGCTTCCCCTTCCCATTCCTTTGGAGCCGTCATAACAATCAGATGAATGTGCGCTTCCCTCGTGTCTTATAACACCTCGATGATCTACCCCGTTGGGTTATTCACCCTCAAATGTACGGACTGGTCCAAGCGCCTTTCTTTAATATGTTGTTAAACCCTATGTCTAAACATTCTTTTACGCGCTTGCCTTACCTCGTCAGGTTCCCATGGTTATTTCCCGTTCATATTGAATTCCTATTCCAATTTACCAAGTTTCCCTTGCTTATTAATTTCAATCGTATAACTTAATCCATTTAAGTTTATTAATAAGCCCACAACATGTTATTCTCTAGATTATGGCCCAAGGTCTGTAATCCACAATCTATTTTATATTCTTACTTGATTACATCATTACAATAACATGTTCTCCTTAATACGTTATTAAGTATATCTCAGTTCACATGTTTCCTAATTAACGTATCACTTACCATTTATGATTATATATAACTTATTTATTTTACAAGTTTTCCTCATTCTTTCTCATTTAATCATAAATTCAATTTTCACATCACTACAACTTATCGTTGTTTACTTAGCAGATTATTATGCATATCTAATTCTATCATTTCTACAAGTTATGCTTACCCTACAAGGGTGTCTTTAATTACATAACTTTATTATATTTTTTCCACCGGCTATGTACCATTAGGTGTCTTTAATTACATAACCTTATTGGGTTAAGTTCATGTGCCTATATGTAAATGTTACCCACCCCCTCTATTTTACTTAACCCACCCACTACATATACAATTTACTTAACTCTAACTTAAGTTCATAATCATACAATCCTTATGGATTAAATTAGGTTAAGTAGTCCAATTCATTACCATGTCCAATTATGGTTATAATGGGCTAGACCTCCCACATAGGCCTACAACGTATGGATGCTGGATATGCCGGTCGTGTCCAGGCAGTCTTATTTCACAGTTGGGTCTAACCTCGTGTCTTAGCCTGATTCGTATTTTCACACTTAGACATCTCACATTAGGTTAAACATTAGTGGCTGCTGGATATGCCGATCGGGTCCGAACAGACTTCCACCACTAATGCAACCTAACCTCATGTCATAAGTGCAATTACAATTCCTTATTGTAATTACTAGACATTCCATTTTTATCCAAATCTACCTATGTCATTATAGGTGATTATTTCTCTTTTCCCCCATATTTAATTTTATGCACAAATTTAGATCTATATTTTCCAATACCAATTATGCTCCAAATTACGTCTTTCCCAATCGTTCCCAATGCATGTTCGCATTTTTCAGCGTTAGGCCTAGGCTCGAAGGTAGCCTGGCTATATAAAAATAAAAAGGGAAAAAGAGGGAGAGAAGAGAATCAAGAATAGGCATAGTAACAAATCAATAATAAACTGATAGAATTAAGCATAAACTGAATAGGCATATTATGACAAGATTTAACATAGTGGCGATATGAACATATAAAAGCAGATCTGATAATTATGTCATAATAGAACTGATTAGGCACCGATTCAAGATTCAATTTTTATATACATATCAAGATTACTATTTAAATATTCAGATCTAAAAATAACATGAACTCACAGTGAATAGATCTAAGGAAATGGATCCAAATTACTGTGAAGAACATGTTGAATAAGTTGTTGCAGCCGTCGCTGAATTTGTTGCAGCAATCTTCGAATATGTATAATCTTCTTTGAATTGATTTAGAAGAAGAAAAGCCATTTTAATTTTCGTTGCAGCAGAGCTTCGCCGCTAGCATTATTTTAAGATTAATAAAACCTAGGTCTAGGGTCCTTTATATAGCCTAGGTTCAATGAATCTTGCTCAGAAAGGTGTCCAGATACAAAATGAAGTATTTTGCCCAGATCTATCAGGGTTGGGTCGACCCCCCTTTGAGTGGGTCGCCCCCCTTTGGGTAGGTCGACCTATGGGTCGACCCCCCTTTGAGTGGGTCGCCCCCCTTTGGGTAGGTCGACCTATGGGTCGACCCCCCTTTGAGTGGGTAGACCCACCTCGGCGGGAAATCTGCCGCCTTCCCAAATTTCGAATTTCTGGACCCATTTTTGAATTTCTGAACCTATTATATATATATATATTCTTCCTGTGCATATACAAATTTCAAACCTTAATAACTTCTTCATACGGTGTCCGATTTACGCAAACCAGATTTCTATCTTGATCAGAATTTCGAGACGGACGCAATGGCACATTTCGTTTCCCTTAATTCTGAATATTTAATTAAGTTTTCCTTAATTCATTGTTAATAGTGTATTTCACATTAGTTATTCTTTAATTCATATCTTTAGTGTCGTTAAAATTTTGGGGTGTTACACTCTCCCCTACTCAAAGGATTTCGTCCCCGAAATCTCTAAGTTAAGAAGAATGTATATCTTAACATCCAACAATCATGCATCCATCTAGCAATCACAGGCATCCATTTTCCTTAAGGAATGTCTAATGCTTTTATGAATATACGTAATAGTGTGTGTATATGTCCGTAAACTAATGCGAAAGATCAGGCGGTCCACTGATTCAGTTGACCTCCTTAACGCAATGTATGTCTATGCCATGTAACCAAAATTTATGAAAATTATCCTAATACATGTAAGTTCTATATGTATGCACAATCACCATCCAAATGCAACATTAATGTAACGATACGCCCATTTTCATCCATAAAAATTTAAAACGTACACACATCAATATGCAATATGTAAGTGATTGAGCCGATCTTGTGCCTATTGTGTGTGTATATGCATCCACGAGCAATCACTAGCAACCACTTGCATCCATCAAACATAACATGTCTCAAACACATGTTTTTATTCATTATTTTTCTATCTAAAGACTCGATCGATAGGAGATATTCAAACGATAGATACAAGTATTAATTCGAAGCTTGGAAAAAGAAGTTAAGGACATATTCTCGAAAAGGGAAGGATATGAAGCGCGAATCTTGTCTTCAACCTCTCAAGTAGCGTTCTCGCGGCCCTTTTCCATTGCACTCTTATTAGCTTCACTTCTTTATTGCATAATTTCTTAACCTCCGATCCAAGTATGCAAGTCGGAACTCATCCTATCATTGCTTCCTTCTCTACTTTCATTTCCTCTCGCAAGTTTGGCTCCACTACCTCGAACTCTATACATTTTATCGCCGCTTGGATGAATAGTCATCTTAGAATGATGGGCTTCCTCAAGGACTGTCTTCAATAGGTTTCCCATCCCGATATGATTCACCTATCAAACCTTTTCTCAAGTAGCTCCCCTACTTGCTTATCAAGTTCCCTCTTTTCTTTTAGGAGTCACATGTCGCAAATCATTGATAGATATATCAAGAGGTTCTAGGAGACTAAGCACGACAGACCCTTTTGGGGTCATAAGAAATCTCAAGAGTCTTTCCTTGGCAAGCCAGAAGTCTAATGACCCTCCTCCCACAATCTAGAATGGATCCATATATGTGGTTAACCAATCCATCCCTAGAATCAAACCGTATATCCTGAGATCAAGAACATATACAACGCAATCAAACTCGACGCCTAACATAGGGATTCTCAAACCCCGACAAATCCTCGATAAATGAGTCGTACCTCCAATGGGGTTTGAGACTATAACGGGATCCAAAACCATACTAGTATCTAGGTGCAGAGACTCAACTAAAAGATCAGATACAAAAGAATGCGAAGCGCCATAAAAAGAATCCTAACAGGATGATCAGAAATAGAAATCAATCCTTAGATGTAAACTTTTCTACCCCTATCTTGTCCACTAGCTATGAGAACATTAGCTTGCCCCTTAGAAGTTTCTTCCCTTTGGCCTTGTCTTTGTCTCTTCGGGCACTCCTTAATGAGGTGTCATGCCTTACCAAACTGGTAACAAACGCCTTTTTTTCTTTCTGCAATCCTTTTCCAGATGACCCACCATTCCGAAATTATGGTATTTCCTCTTTTCTTCTTTGGGTTGTGCTCCTTAGCCCCAAATCCCTTATTCTCCTTTTTACTATCCTTGTGCAACATGTTAACAAGTCTCTTGAAAGCTGCCTTCATCGCACAGAAATCCTTATGAGGCTTGAGAGAAAATAAGACGCAGGTGAAACCATTACGGCTAAAGATGGAGATTGGGCACTTCTTTTCCCTTCGACATGTGCCGTAGTTTTAACATGCCTATGGATCCATGCTGAAATAAGGATACCCTTTTAAGAGGAAACAGTTCCCCGATCAAAAAGGAAAAGAAATCAAGCGGAGAATGGAGAAGATATTTATGGCTTTGGGAAATATGCTTTTCAAAAATAGACTTTTTATTTTAAAATACTTTGTTTTTGAGACCTTCTTGAAAACCAATTTCAAAGTATTTTATCCGATCTTATAACCATATGCTCTGATACCAAATGTGACACCCCACGTCCGTTAATGTCACTCACTAAGGGAATGCATTAAGTTTCGTGAAGCGTTATAGGTAAATAAGAACATAATAGCACAAGACAGACATGTAAAATAATAGCGGAATTAAAAAAAAATTATTTAAATCAAAACATCATGGTCCTAAATACTGAGTTTACATCATAAGTAACTAATTACATTAATAATCTCTCTTGCCAAAAATATTAGAGTACAAAAGCATAAAACCATATTTCCCTTGCAAAGCCATAAGAGAGTTGACAAGAAGTCAAATGTAACACCCCTAAGTCCCACATCGTGGAAGCCTGTGTGAAGTGGGTACTTATATAGTAGATCCCATCTCTTACTAACGCCGAGGCCTTTTGAGGAACAAAACCCCACACCTATACGGTGGCTAAGTTGGGGACAATATCTTGCGTGAACGGAGGTGCGGGTTGTTACAGTGGTATCAGAGCCAATACCCAGCCAGAATTGTGGCTCCTGTGTGGACCGCAGCGCCTGGGTGAGGTGTTTGTGAGCCAACGGGGACGTTGGGCTCTGTAGGAGGGGAGAATGTAACACCCCTAAGTCCCACATCGTGGAAGCCTGTGTGAAGTGGGTACTTATATAGTAGATCCCATCTCTTACTAACGCCGAGGCCTTATGAGGAACAAAACCCCACACCTATACGGTGGCTAAGTTGGGGACAATATCTTGCGTGAACGGGGGTGTGGGTTGTTACATCAAAGCAGTACATCTATATCCAAAATCCAAGCTAAGCTGAAAGAATCCATATCAACTCTAAGCACTTCCACCCTGAGAACTTGGAGGGGAGGGGGGACAGAAGAGAGAGAAGCGGAAACAAAAAGGGTCAGACATAAAGTCTGGCGAGTCCAGTTACTTTTAAATATAAATAAATAAAAGTATCATGGCAGGTATATAAAACAAGAAGAACAAGATAACAATAACAGTAACAAGTGTGAACTAAGCAAGATAAGATGAAAATGATATATTGCACTTCTTAAATGCATTTCTCCGCACCGCGCAGACACTAGTATATCAGAAGTAGAATGATCCCTTCTAATAACGTTCCATTACATTTTCTTGATTATTAGGTTACTCGGGTTAATAGCACTCAAGAATTATACGCGCATCGCACCCATTTACTTTCCCATGGATTCACCTAATACAATATGTTTAGCTCTCTCTCAATATAGAGATACACCCCATGGTACCCCACTCGCACGCTCTCCACCGTAATGAACGCAGTCCCTCATCCTATGTCAGAGTGACGTACAGATCTCTATATAAAATATTACGTTCCGCATATATCTATCATTACTATGCTACGTAAGCATATGGACTGCAACCATCGATTGAATCAGATTCCTTATCAGAATAATGCCCTCTAGTCTACGATACACCACCCAGAGCAGATATGCATGTATCTAGACCGTCCTACGTATGTACCATGATTGTAGCTCGATGCCTCAATCGCATGTCCTCTAATGTGCACCGAGTTGCGCGATAGGGTGATACAAGAAGCACGGAAATCGGTTGGGAGCTTTTCCATATTTGTACATATATACCTAGGATCTGTTTTCGTGGTGGCTATGGCCCCACCTCGACCCCTCCCTCATCTAGTAAAGACTACAAGAGCTAAGAGATCGCCCCTAAAAACAACCAATCTAAACATCCATGTGGCATCTACCCTCAACCCCGTACCTCGATAGTGAAAGGCGAAATGGTATCTTGGGTTTAGCTCTAGTTTTTCGCATCCCGCTGGCTGTCGATGACGGATATCCGACGATCTACTATCCTTGTGGTCGTGACCCTCTCTACCTCCTCGTGAGGCAATCTTCGAATCACCCTGATGTCACCTCGTCATAGCAATCTGACTGCATAGCTACATCTGTAGTCAAGGTCCACCCACCTAGTAGTTATGCGCAGACCCAACCTCTGCGAGTACAGCCTAAGACATCTATCACCACACAAAGGACTACTAGGAGCACCTTACGTACTTCAGGAAGCCGCGTGCTTCCCCTTCCCATTCCTTTGGAGCCGTCATAACAATCAGATGAATGTGCGCTCCCCTCGTGTCTTATAACACCTCGATGATCTACCCGGTTGGGTTATTCACCCTCAAATGTACGGATTGGTCCAAGTGCCTTTCTTTAATATGTTGTTAGACCCTATGTCTAAACATTCTTTTACACACTTGCCTTACCTCACCAAGTTCCCATTTAACGTGGTTATTTCCCATTCATATTGAATTCCTATTCCAATTTACCAAGTTTCTCTTGCTTATTAATTTCAATCGTATAACTTAATCCATTTAAGTTTATTAATAAGCCCACAACATGTTATTCTCTAGATTGTGGCCCAAGGTCTGTAATCCACAACCAATTTTATATTCTTACTTGATTACATCATTACAATAACATGTTCTCCTTAATACGTTATTAAGTATATCTCAATTTACATGTTTCCTAATTAACGTATCACTTACCATTAATGATTAAATATAACTTATTTATTTTGCAAGTTTTCCTCATTCTTTCTCATTTAATCATAAATTCAAAATCTGCTGTCACTACAACTTATCGTTGTTTACTTAGCAGATTATTACGCATATCTAATTCTATCATTTCTACAAGTTATGCTTACCCTACAAGGGTGTCTTTAATTACATAACTTTATTATATTTTTCCACTGGTTATGTATACCACTAGGTGTCTTTAATTACAACACCTTACTGGGTTAAGTTCATGGGCCTATATGTAAATATTACCCACCCCCTCTATTTTACTTAACCCACGCACTACCCATCCAATTTTACTTAACCCAAACTTAAGTTCATAATCATACTATCCTTATGGATTAAATTAGGTTAAGTAGTCCAATTCATTACCATGTCCAATTATGGTTATAATGGGCTAGACCTCCCACATTAGGCGTACAAAGTGTGGATGCTGGATATGCCGGTCGGGTCCGAGCAGTCTTATTCCGTAGTTGGGTCTAACCTCGTGTCTTAGCCCGATTCGTATTTGCACACTTAGACCTCTCACATTAGGTTCAACATTAGTGGTTGCTGGATATGCTGGTCGGGTCCGGGCAGACTTCCACCACTAATGCAACCTAACCTCGTGTCATAAGTGCAATTACAATTCCTTATTGTAATTACTAGACATTCCATTTTTATCCAAATCTACCTATGTCATTATAGGTGATTATTTCTCTTTTCCCCCATATTTAATTATATGCCTAATTCACTATTCAAATCATAGACTTTTACACCCCTTTTCAATTAACCTTTTAATTATGCACCATATTCTCTTTTTCCCAAGTTATAAGTCAAGGCATATACATATATATATGTTATGCACAAACCCAAGCCTACATATTTTCCAATTTATGTCCCTAGTCCATATTCGCCCATTTCAGTACAAGTTATACCCAAATCCATATTCGCATATTTTCCAATGTATGCCTAAAATTCATATTCACATATGTCCCAATTTATGTCCCACATCAGTACTTACACATGTCCCAATTTATGCTCAAATTATATTTCCCGATGTATGCCTAAATTCATATTCACATATTATCCAACACAATATATGCCCCCAAATTCATATTCGTACATTTCCAAATTTTATTCCCAAATTTAGATATATATTTTCCAATACCAATTATGACCCAAATTATGTCTTTCCCAGTCGTTCCCAATTTCGCATGTTCACATTTTTCAGCGTTAGACCTAGGCTCGAAGGTAGCCTGGCTATATAAAAATAAAAAGGAAAAAAGAGGGAGAGAAGAGAATCAAGAATAGGCATAATAATGAATCAAAAATAAACTGATAGAAATAGGCATAAACTGAATAGGCATATTATGACAAGATATAACATGGTGGCGATATAAACATATAAAAGTAGATTTGATAATTATGTCATAATAGAACTGATTAGGCACCGATTCAAGATCCAATTTTTATATGCATGTCAAGATTACTATTTAAATATTCAGATCTAAAAATAACATGAACTCATAGTGAATAGATCTAAGGAAATGGATCCAAATTACTGCGAAGAACATGTTGAATAAGTTGTAGCCATCGCTGAATTTGTTGTAGCAATATTTGAATATGTATAATCTTCTTTGAATTGATTTAGAAGAAGAAAATCCATTTTAATTTTCGTTGTAGTAGAGCTTCGCCGTCAGCATTACTTTTAGATTAATAAAACCTAGGTCTAGGGTCCTTTACATAGCCTAGGGTTCAATGAATCTTGCTCAGAAAGGTGTCCAGATACAAAACGAAGTATTTCGCCCTGATCTGTCAGGGGTGGGTCGACCCCCGTTGGGTAGGTAGACCCACCTGGGCGGGAAATCTCCCGCCATCCCAAATTTTGAATTTCTGGACCCATTTTTGAATTTATGAACCTATTATATATATATATATCCTTCATGTGCGTATACAAACTTCAAACCTTAATAACTTCTTCATACGGTGTCCGATTTACGAAACCAGGTGTCTATCTTAACCAGAATTTTGAGACGGAAGCAATGGCGCTGTTTGTTTTTCCTTTATTCTGCATATTTAATTAAGTTTTCCTTAATTCATTATTAACAGTGTATTTCACACTAATTATTCTTTACTTCATCATCTTTAGTGTCGTTAAAATTTCTGGGTGTTACAGACTTCATGGGGTACCTTCCAGTATAGTAAGTGATTGCGACCCCATCTTTACTAGTGTGTTTTTGAAAAAACTTACAAGAGGCGTTAGATACACAACTACGTTTGAGCACGACATACCACCCTCAGACCGATGGACGAACGGAGAGAGTTAATAGAGTTCTTGAGGATCTTCTAGGACCGTGTATCCGAGATTTCAGAAGGACTTAGGAGGAGCATCTCCCATTGGTTGAGTTCTCCTACAATAATAGTTATCAATCATGCATAGGCATGACGCCCTTCGAAGCATTTATGGACGACCTTGCAGGTTGCCGACTTGTTGGTGAGAGTCTACAGACAGATTTCTACTTGGACCTGAGATGATTCAAGATACTTTCGAGAAGATTGATCTTATCCGCCGAAGAATGAAAGCAGCACAGGACAGACAAAAGTCATATGCGATAAAAGGAGGACCGATTTTGAATTCGAAGTTGGAGATATGGTCTTCATTAAAGTATCACCACTAAGGAATGTAGTTCGCTTTAGTTCAGTAGAGAAGTTAGCGCCAAGATTCGTAGGGTCGTTCCTTATAGTGGAGAGGATAGGTCAAATGACATATAGGATCAAACTACGGGATAGACTAGCAAGCGTACACGATGTGTTTAGCGTTTCCTATTTGAGGAAATGTCTACATGATGCTGCAGAGATAGTGGAGCCGAGCACACTTGAGGATGTACAATTTGAGAAGGAAGCATCAGTGTACCAACCCGGAATTTCAGAACCAAATTAAAATTTTGATTTAAGCTATTTTAAGGAATATGGGAATGTAAATTAGTTATTTTTGCTAAATAAAATTTGAGAATAATTTTAAAATTAGTTTTTATATTTTATTTAACTTAAAACAAACTCAGTAAAATTATTAAATTGATTTATAAGCCTTGTATTTGAGAATTTTGAAAATTCGATTTTTAAAATTATCGCATAGCCCTTAAAAAATGAAATTTTGCTAGTGAGCTAAGAATTTGACGAGACCAATTATATTGGATTCGAAATAATAAGTCATGGCCAGATTTCAAATTTCACGCAAAACGGAGTTAGTATGTGGTCGTGAGAGGCAAAACCGTTTGGGCAAAACTAACAGTCAGTTTACAAAGGAACGTTATTCAGACGATCTCAGAATTCAATTTCGTTTTTTTTTCAGATTTGTATCGTCAAATAATGGTAGAATACAAAATTTCATAATTTTTGGAGTCAGCGTGTAGGCGTACAAGACGAAAATGTATGCTAAAATTGCATTTTTGAAGCTAATTTGAGCATAACTGAGAAATTAAACGGAGGTCAAACAAACTCGGAATTCAACGAAACTTGATTCATTGGATTCGTAATTCCATATACTATCTCATATCGAAATTTTATGGCAAATGGAGATCGTTTGAAGTCGGGAGATTGAAGAGAAAGGAGACGAAATCTCTTACTTAAATCTTTTTCCTCCTTTCCTTTCCACGTTTATCCTTTCCTCTTCTTTCTTCCCTTTTTCTTTCTGACGGGCTCCTCCCCAAGCCCTTGCCGCCACTTCCATGCACCACCCACCGCCACCGCCAGCCATCAGCCACTCCCCCCTCCTCCTCTCCTCCTTCCTCGTCTTTCTCTCTAACTTTACAAACCTTAAACCCCCAAACTCCACCAACCACTTCCACAGTCCGCACCACTGCCGCTGCCACCTCCCCTCCGACCTGCCGCCACCCCATGCCGCCTAACCTCTTCCTACTGGGCCCCACCTCGATCAAAAACCTCTCTTTTACAAAAATCACCGTTTGCAAATACAACCCTTTCCTTCTTTGCTCAATAATCGTTGATCCGTGCATTTCTGGCCAAGGCCGTATAAACGAAAGTAGTAGATCTCGTTTTTCTCTACGAAATGCACATATAAAAATCGAATTTCGGAGTTCAGAGCTGCTCTAAAATTGCGACTGAAGTTCGCTGGCATGGAGCTGTTTTCGGCGATTTCTCATGAATCTGAGTGTTTTCGGAGGAAAGTGTCCTAGGTAAAAGTTGTCCGGAATGATGTTTCCGTGTTGGTGACCAAGTTTGGTGAAAATTGGTGGTCGTATGCAGTCTGTAGAGCCATAATGGTGACTTCATGTTGCGGAGAGCGATAACGGCAAGTACGCAGCAAAAATTCTACATAAGAAGTGTCGTGACGTTTGGTTTAGGTATTGGGTGAGAACTCACTCACTAAATTATTTGGTTATGTTATTATATCATAATTTGTTATACGGTGCTTGGTAGCTCACATCACAAATGGTTGCAAACCCATGGATTAATTGTTGATTGTTGTGTTCTGATTATGATTGTGAATTTGAATTATTTAACATGTTAAAAATAATGTTAATATTATTATGGTAGTTGAAATTGGATATAAATATCCATTTATAGTTTGAACAATGAAAATTTGTTAGTTTGAAAATTTATTCAAATTGAATTAGAGATGATTAAATTCATGAACCAGTAATGAATTTAAATTGATTGTTGTTGGTTGAAAACGTCATATGGATCTTAGGATGATATTTGACTCACACATCTCCCTTTTGTGAAATTGCGGTTAATCGGTTGATTGACGGATTTATATAAACGTCAATTATTTGATTGAAGCTTATATGAAAATAAAATGCACATTGGATGTCATTTTGGATGTTGATGGTTGTTTGCTACTATTGTTGGGTGTATATGATGAATGCAATCCATATAAATATATTTATATGGATATTGGTTGAAATTTTATTCCAATCCGGAATAAATATGAATATTTTTATATTGTAACACTCAATGAAGATTAGAAGTTTGGTTTTGATGTCTGATTTTGGAAGGACACAAAATTATAAATATATAAAGCCAGGTTAAGTAGAAAACGCATTATAACTTGAACGAATTTTTATATCGATTTTATTTACTTTTAAAATTGAATATCGAGAAGACTGAAATTTAAAAAATCTAACATTTTGCAAGTATTATCATTTGAGATCATAATAAAATGAAATGTTCAATTTTAATAAAAAAATTGGAATGGAAGTTTGTATCATTTTTAAACGAATTTATAAAAGTTTTATAAATTACGCTTTGAATGGAAATCGACTAAATATATTATATATAATTAAATGGTGTGAATAGGACATTTCGCGTAGCGACAGTTCGCAAATTTTGACTATTGACTATGAATTGACGTAACGGGAGATCGACCACTGGATTCTCTTAAAATTGGAACCGTTGGGTTCTTATTGAAAAGATCTTTCCAATAAATATAAGAGGTTTAAATTTAAACAGTTAGATTTTAATATATGTCCAAATCAGTTTTGGAAAAAGGTCGCTATTGATGCAGTTCAGTAGCCGATATTGGAAATCGACTGTAAGAGCCTTAATAAAATTATTAAAAATATGAATAAATTATGTAAATTCATAATGAAGGATTTGGAAAGACTTTGGATGAAATACTCCAAGTTTGAAAAGATAAAAGATATTTTTATCCAAATAAACTAGTTAATAACTAGAATAATAATCCAATGGTTTTTGAAATAATAAATTGTACAGTAAATTGTTTTTAACGTAACCAGAAGTTTCCAATATATATATTGGGAAGGATTTGAATGAAAATTATCTTCAGATATTTTCGATATTGGATTCCGTGATTACACAGATATCGTTGAGAAATTTGGAAGATATTTATATCATTATTCCAATACGATATTTGTTAGTTTCAGAATTTGGTATTTAATGTAAGTCGACATGATTTTCATTTAAGATCTTATGTTTAATATCAAATTGGATTTGGGTTTGTTGTGAATGGTATCTTAAATAATACCATTTTTAAACCCATTTATGAATGAAATAAATCTTTTAATTAGGGCCTAGAGAAGTTTTCCAATCTATTTAATTAAATTAGGATTGAATTGTGACACCCCACGTCCGTTAATGTCACTCATTAAGAGAATGCTTTAAGTTTTGGGAAGCATTAAAGGTAAATAGAAACAGAAACATTACAAGATAGATATAAAGTTGTAGCGGAATTTAAAACTTTATTAATCATAAAGTATCGTAATTCAAAACATGGTGAAATCATGTGTCTGAAATACATAAAAATCAGTACATCACTAAAACTCTTGTCTTGTACTTAAAACATCAGAGTACAATAATAAAAGAAGCATAATTCCTCAAAAAACATAGCCATAGTAAAAAAGATAAGAACTCGACCAATACATCTAAGCAGCTCCAAGAAGAATGAAAGAAGAATCCTGATCAAGCTTGAGTATTTCCACCCTGAGAACCTGGAGGGGGGAACGAAAGAGAAAGAAGAGGAAACAAAATGGGTCGGACAGAAAGTCTGGCGAGTCCAGTTACTTTTAGCATATAAATAAGTAAAAGTATCATGACAAACATATAAAGTGGATAAGAGATATAACATCATAAAAGGTAGGTATGAGTCGTATGACAAGGTAAACAGGATAAACATGATGGAATATGTTGCACTTCTCTAATGATTTCTCTTTCTCTGCACCAATACAAGTATAACAGATATGTAACAGGATTACATAGTCCTTAATTGCTTAACAGAAATAGGATGATCTCAACAGAAATATAATGGTAGTTTTAGGTGTACTCTAGTAACGGGTTTTAACCCAAATAGAATTAACCGGTACCTAAACAGAAATAACGGGTGTTAACCCAAATAGAAATACTGGTACCCCACAGAAACAGACAGGACTAGTTGTACCCTAATTACTATCTTTCTCCAATTGATCGGCTCCATACCCCGTAAATACCCTGTGTTGGCCCGATAGTAGGGTGTATTACTTCCTAAAGTGGCAACCTACAGAAGGATACAGACCTATTTACTAGTGCTATAGCGCTTTATTTTCCCAGATGCAGGCCGTACTCATGCACGCACATGAGTCCGTTGGAAGGCGCCAGTACACACCTCTCAGATGAACCTCTTATAATTAGTTTAGTAAGCGTGCCCAAACCCCTACCTAGTGCGGGGACCCCTTTAATACCAGATTGGTTACTGACTAATATAGATCCCACACAACAGATGACATAAGCCAACCCTTACAGATCTTGTGTCCCCAATTAACTAGGATTTTGACAAGTTATGCCTAACAGATTTAACAGATTCACATAACCCCCTACAGATTTGCGGTTTAAACTTTACAAGTTAACGGGTCCATATAACCCCAACAGATTTAACAACTTAAGTTTTCTAAATTAACAGATTCGTATAACCCCACAGATTTAATAGGTTTACTTAACCCCACGGATTTAATAGGCTAACTTAACCCCACAGATTTAACAGGCTTACTTATAACAACCCGTATTTTCAATAAACTGTTATAACATAAATCGAGGCAGAATTTAATTCAAAAATCAGAATCAGGGGAAACGGGCTATGCCATTGCGTTCGTCTCGGAAAAATACGCGAAATAGAGTCCGAGTTTTCGAAAATCGGAGTCCGTATGACCCAGTTAAGGCCCATTGAAGTTTTCAGAAATTTCTATGCTAAAAACAGATTTAAATTTTAAATTAAAAACCAGGATTAGGGCTAATCGGGGTTAGGCGGGAAAATTCCCGCCATGGCCCCCATGTCGACAGGCATGTCGACAGGGGTCCTATGGTGTCGACTGCCCTGTCGACAGCCCTGTCGACAGGGGGTAAGCAGGCAGTTTTGCCTGGCGCGCCACTTTGATTTGGGCTTGGTCTTGTGGCTTGGTTCTAGAGAATTCCGAGATCTGACGGGCCAAAACTAACCTAGGGTTAATCCTAGGGCTAAAAACACTCTAATCTTCTATAAATATACCCCTAATCCTACCCTAAAGCCTCATTAATCAATCTAGCAACTAAACTATGTCAAATTGAATCCTCAAATGGCCTCCACCTAAAATCCCTAGCCTCCACCTTCCTCAAAATTTAATCCTATGAAGATATGATGATCATACAACCTTTTCTATGTTGTATGAATGCTTAATAACTTGCATACTTCATTAAGTTGCAAGTTTGATTTGCTAAGTTTGTGTTTTTGGGATTTTGCAAAAGGGTTTTCTTATTTGAAGCTTTGTTTTGGGTTTTAAAAGGGCTTCTTCATCTTATTTGGTGGATTTGTGACTTGTTTATATTAGTAAGCCCTCTTACCTTCACTTTACAAACTCTAAAGTTAATATGTGGTGAAAGTTGAGATTTATGTGAGTTTAGTTGATTATGCATGCTTATGCGAACTCACTATGCCATGTTTTACATGTTTCATAAGTTATGCATGCTTATGCGAACTCACTATGCCATGTTTTACATGTTTCATAAGTTATGCATGCTTATGCGAACTCACTATGCCATGTTTTACATGTTTCATAAGCTATGCATGCATATGCGAGTTTACTATGCCATGTTCTACAAGTTTAATGGATTATGCATACTTATGCAAGTTCACCTTACCATGTCATACATGTTTTATGGGTTATGCATGGTTATGCAAGTTCACCTTACCATGTTATGCAAGCTTAATGGGTTATGCATGTTTATGCAAGTTCACCTTACCATGTTATGCATATTTAATAAGCTATGCATGTTTATGCGAGTTCATTATGACATGATTTGCAAGTTTAACATGTATGCATGATTATTATAATATGTAAAGTTCATCGTGTATGTTATGCCAAGTTACCTTTTTATACCCTTATGCGTTATGGCGAATATGTAAGCGAGATAATGACGTTGGGAGGGTTTGGGTAAACTTAAAAATACATGGAACTAAAAGATTGGGAATTTACCTATTAAGTTAGGTCTACCCCTTGGGAATTTACCTATTAAGTTAGGTCTACCCAAGTATATGTTAACTTGTAAATATGTTTTAAAGTGGACATGACATTAGATAACATGATATGGCCAACTCGAGGTTAGACCTAGTTGTGGTGTAAATCTTCCCAGGTAACCGCAACGTGGGGTCTAATGTGGGTAGTTGGTCATGTTGCACCATAAGACCCGAGGTTAGACCTAGACGTGGTGTAAATCTTCCCAGGTAACCACGGATGTCTAATGTGAGAGGTTGGGTGCGTTAAGTAATTAATGCCTCATGATTAGGGTTAAGTCATGGCCCACTAATACTTAACCAATAATGGGGACGCGAGGATTAGATGGGGTTAAGTGGTTACACTTAACTAATTTAATCCATGATTAGTGAGGGGTTAAAACCACACTTAACCCTCTTAGAAACCCTAGCAACGTGGTCTGTTCCAGCAGTAATCCCAGTTTGGTATCACTACAACCCTACAGCTAGGTTAGGGCGGGGCACGATTACTGGACTGATGTAAGCGACCAAAGCGACGGCTGAGTGGTACAGCGGTGCGGGTCCGGCGGGCTACGGACGTGCACGTAGTCCGATGTTGGACAAACTCGAGGCACGGGTACCAGTAGGCTTAGACTGTGCATTATTGCTTAGGTGTCTGGGGTTGACACCTTAGGGCTTGATACACCCGAAGGTGGACCCAGCACAGTCTGACTACATCCATGTGGGCCGTATGGACACCAACACTTGACGTGTTAGGTTTATAGGGAGCCGATCGACTAGACCGTTGGGCTGGACCTTATACTAAGGTCACTTCATGTTATTGGGCCAAAGTTTGGGCGAAGGGATCAAGATCTGTTTTGTGGGTTTGCTAGTACACTGTGGTGCAAAGTTTAATCTCGTCTATGTGATGTCACCTTTATCTATTGCCAGTATGTTCATCTCAGTTTCCATCATACTGTTAACTTTATTAGTTTATAGACTGATCGTAGTAGGGCTTACCAGTCTTTTTGACTGACCTGTTTTCTTTCGCTTCTTTTCTTCCGTTTCCCCCCCCCCCCCACAGGTTCTCAGGGAGGGGCTACATCTGCTTAGTGGACCTTTGGCTTGCTTGTTGGATAGCTCATGTATGGATCTGAGCTAGCTGTGGCTTATCTTTTATTTCTGGGGATTAGTACTGATGTTATACCATGTATTTTGTTATCACGTATCTAGACTTATGTTGTATTTTGGATCATGACATTTTGATATTATGTACTTGACTATGTCGGTTTTCTGAAATGATGATGATGGGTTTTTATCTGCTACCGCTGCTTTACTTATATTTATTTTCATATATTCTGTCTTGCGATATCTCTGTGCATGTTTACCTCCACAATAGCGCCCCTCCAAAGCTAGTACATTCTAAGGAGTGATCCTAGTGGAGGTGGGGTGTTACATTTGGTATCAGAGCACAAGGTTAACAAGATTGAACAAAACTTTTGGAAAAAAAAAACCCTTTTGAAAAACTATTTTCAAAAACCTACTAAGTATTTTCCAAAATAAAGTCTAGATTATTTTAAGGCTAATCCCCAAAAGCCATCAGCGTTATCCTTCGTTCCCTTGACCTAATCTTATCTTATCTTTCGTTTCAGTATGGCTGAGAATCTTGACATCCCAGATGGAGTGAACGTACCACTCTGGTATAGGAGACTTCTAGAAGCTAGGGCGGCAGCTGGTCCCGCCAACCCTACTCCCACTCCTCCTCTTGTAGTTGAGAATCCTATCCCTAATATCCCTCCTCCGGTGGTTCCTGCTCCCCCTCCTCCAGCAGTTAATATTCCCCCTCCCGTTGCTAATGTTCCTCCCCCTCCCGTTGCTGAGGCTCCTCTTCCTCCTCCTCCCCCTCAGCATCCTCAGATTGAGTTTACAAAGGTTTGTAAAGACTTCAAGGCAATGGGAGGCAAGAATTTCCTAGGCACGGAATCTTTCGTTGAAGCTAGGAATTGGCTGAAAGACACGGAGGACTTGTTTGCTATCTTTGGGATTGATGACGAGAGGAAGATCTTATTGACAGTATGGCTTTTGAAGGATGAGGCGGCCTATTGGTGGGAGGTCACCAATGGGACGAGGCCCGTTGAGACTTGGGTCGATTTGAGGGCTAGATTTGTGACCAAGTTTCTATCTTCAGCTGAGGCGAATTTACAGATGGAGAAGTTCATTGCATTAAAGCAAGGTGATATGTCTGTTAAGGAGTATGTGAACAAGTTTAATCAGCTGGCCCGTTTTGGTTTGGATATGGTGAACACTCCGGAGAAGAAAGCTCTTCGATTTGCTAGAGGGTTGAATGAGCCGCTACAGGGCTTGGCGATGTCACATATTCCGCATGGAGCTACTTTTGAGAGTTTGGTAAATATGGCTCTGCTTCAGGGAGATGGGAAGAAAGAAGTCAAGTCGAGTGATACTCAAGTAAAGAAGACCGATTCTCAAGGCAAAGGCAATCAAGGCGGTCAAAGCAGCCAGGGGAATCAGGGCAAGAACAAGAAGGGCAACAATAAAGGCAAGGGAAAGTGCAATTACTGTGGCATAGCTGGGCACTTTGCTAAGGATTGCAGGAAGAAAAGGAAGCTTAGTGGTGGATGCTTTTCTTGTGGGGAGACTGGGCACTTCAGCAAAGAATGCCCAAAGAAGAAAGGATAGGCTGGATCTTCAGGAGGGCAAGTACATGCTCTCAATGCCGCTTCAGTTCCCGAGCGAGGTAGTGTTTCTGTTGATAACCTTGTTTATATCTCTGATCTTCCAGTACGTACCTTGTTTGATTCCGGTGCATCACATAGCTTTATTTCATCTGATCTTGTTGATAGCTTGCACCTTAGTACTAGCTTAGTGGATGATCCCGTTTGTGTTTCGAATCCCATTGGGGGTTCTGCTCATCTATCTATGATATGTGAGGATCTGAGGATCTCTATACTCAGCGTAGAGTTCTTGTGTAGTGCGTATGTTCTAGGTTTCAGGGGATACGGATTGATCTTGGGCATGGATTGGCTGTCTAGATATGGAGCCATTCTGGATTGTGAGCATAGGGTTGTAAGGCTTGTGACTCGCCTGGGCAACACCTTAGAGATTTCATGCAATCCGAAGAATCCCGTCATGTTATGCTATCTAGAATCTCTCGACTCATCAGAGGAGGCCCTTTAGTCTGTAAGGGTGGTCCGAGATTATCCAGATGTTTTTGAAGAAGTTAAGGGGTTGCCCCCTAAACGAGAGATTGACTTTCGCATCTATCTGGTAGATAATGCTAAGCCTGTTTCTTTGCCCGTTCGGCATATGGCTCCACGTGAGAGACGGGAGCTGAGCAAGCAAGTGAAAGAATTGCTTGAGAAGAGCTTCATCAGAAGGAGTATATCCGAATGGGGAGCGCCTGTGGTGTTTGCAACTAAGGCAGATGGCTCTCTTCGACTCTGTGTGGATTATAGAGAATTGAATAAGCTGACTAAGAAGAACAGACACCCGTTACCAAGGATCGATGATCTCTTTGATCAGCTTGTTGGTGCTTCTGTTTTCTCTCAGCTTGATCTTGCTACGGGTTTTCATCAGCTCAGAGTGGCTGAAGATAGTATAGACAAGACTGCATTCAGAACTCCAGACGGATTCTTTGAATGGCTTGTTATGCCGTTCGGTTTGACGAATGCACCCGCGTATTTTGTGGATTTGATGAGTAGGGTGTTTCGGGAGTTCTTGAATAAGTTTGTCGTGGTCTTTGTGGATGATATTCTGGTCTTCTCCAAGGATGAGGAAGAGCATGCGAGGCACCTAGTAGAGGTGATGGACACACTCAGAGCACACCAGTTAAAAGCCAAGTTCTCCAAGTGCCACTTTTGGAGAAGGGAAGTCAGATTTCTTGGGCATATCGTATCCAAGCAAGGCTTGGCGGTGGATCCCGCTAAGGTGGTTGCAGTTCAGGATTGGAAGACGCCAAGGAATGCAACCGAGGTGAGAAGCTTTATGGGTCTTGCGGGTTTTTACCGGAAGTTCATCAAGGACTTCGCGAAGATATCCGCTCCTCTTACTAAGTTGACGAAGAAGAACTTAGTCTTTGCTTGGGATATGGATTGTGAGCTTGCTTTTCAGAGACTCAAGAGAGCCCTTACCTCCGCACCAGTTCTAGCCTTACCCGATGGTGGTAAGATATTTACCGTGTACACTGATGCTTGTGGCACGGGATTGGGTGCCGTTCTGATGCAAGAGGGCAGAGTTATATGTTTTGGTGGGAGGCAACTTAAGGTGCATGAGAGGAATTATCCCACTCATGATCTAGAGCTGGCAGCGATTGTATATGCACTCAAGGCTTGGCGTCATTATCTTCTGGGAGAGAGATTTGAGCTATATACTGATCATAAGTCTTTGAAGTATCTCTTTTCGCAGAAGGATCTGAACTTAAGGCAGCAGAGATGGATGGAATTCTTGGCTTCCTATGATTTTGAGATATCCTATACCCCTGGCAAGGGGAATGTTGTAGCGGATGCGTTGAGTAGGAAAAGGTTGACACTAAGTCCTCTATTTGTTGAGATGAAGAATTTAGAGTTCTTGGCGACCTTTGATTTCTCTTTGGCAATGGAGTCGGTGACCGGTTCCTTGGCATCTTTAGAGCTCAGGCCTACCCTTCTAGATCAAGTTGGGGCTTCGCAAAAGGAAGACCCTCAGATAATTGAGATCATGGATAAGCTGGTTCGAGGGGAGACATCTAGTCACCTTGCTCGATATTCTATAGACGATAAGGGTTGGCTGAGGAGAGACGGAAGGCTTTGTGTTCCGATGGTAGAAGACTTGGTGAGGAAAGTTCTTGAGGAAGCACATCGCTCCAAGATGACTATACATCCAGGTGGCGATAAGATGTATAAGGACATGAAGCGCGTTTTCTTCTGGCCTGGAATGAAGAAGGAGGTGGCGGAGTTTGTCTCGAGATGTGTTATTTGTCAGAGAGTAAAAGCTGAGTCGAAGAAGCCCGGTGGGCTATTACATCCGCTAGAGGTCCCGCTATGGAAGTGGAAGAGCATTTCTATGGACTTTATTGATGGGCTTCCAAGGTCCAGGAAGGGGAATACGAGCATATGGGTCATTGTGGATAGGCTCACGAAGAGTGCTCATTTTATCCCAGTGAAGAGCAAAAGGACCGCATCTGGACTAGCATCAGTATATCTTCGTGAGATAGTGCGACTACATGGAGTCCCTTCCAGCATAGTCAGTGACCGAGACCCCATCTTTACTGGTCAGTTCTGGAACAGTTTGCAGGAGGCTATGGGCACGAAATTGAACCTGAGTACGGCCTATCACCCACAAACAGACGGCCAAACAGAAAGGGTGAATAGGGTACTTGAGGACCTGTTGAGGCTTTGCATTCTGGATTTTGGTGGTGCTTGGGAAGACCATCTTCCTCTTGTTGAGTTTGCATATAACAACAGTTATCAGGCGAGCATAGGGATGGCACCATTTGAAGCTTTGTATGGGAGGCCGTGCAAGTCACCTACATGTTGGTGGGAGTCCACGGATAAGCTTATACTTGGACCCGACATGATTAGGGATACATCCGAGAAGGTCGAGTTGATTAGAAGACGGATGAAAGCGGCCCAAGACCGGCAGAAATCCTATGCTGACAGGCGAAGGTCCGAATTGGAGTTTGAGGTTGGGGACAAGGTTTTCGTAAAGGTTTCTCCTTTACGGAATGTGGTCCGATTTGGAGCTGTTGGGAAGTTAGCACCGAGATTCGTTGGACCCTTCCCCATCATTGAGAGAATTGGGAAGATGGCTTATAAAGTGCAATTGCCCGAAAAATTGTCCGGAGTGCATAATGTCTTTCATGTCTCGCATCTCCGAAAGTGCTTACATGAGTCCGCTGAGGTGGTTGAACCTAGCATTCTTGAAGACGTGGAAGTAGAGAAAGAAGCAATTTTAAGGAGAGCTCCGATTCGTATCATGGGGACAGAGACCAAGAAGCTAAGGAATCGTGAGGTCAGATTGGTGAAAGTTCAATGGGGTGAAGCCGAAGAGGACGCAACTTGGGAAACCGAGGAGAAGATGCGTGGGCTTTATCCATTCCTTTTCGAGGGTACACTCTCAATCTCTTTTCTTTGTTTAGCATATCTTTCTCTTTGCTATCCATGTTTATCTAGTTCATCGTGTCTATCTTATCATGAGAACCTTAGGTAGAAACCCTTTGGATGAAACATGTGTTTGAAACATGTTATGTTTGATGGTTGCGAGTGGTTGCAAGTGTTTGCAAGTGGTTACTCGTGGATGCATGATACACATTAGGCACTAGATCGGCTCACACACTCCTCATATTGCATGTGCATGAGTGTTTATGCTTATTCTTGAATGGAATTTGTATGTAATCACATGGATGTTGCATATGGATGTATGATTGAGCACGCATGTAGATATTATACATTATGTTAGGGATTTGCATACATATGGATACATTTCACTAACATATCTTGCATTGATCTTTGCATTAGATAGGTACATATGCACACACTTCTGCATGTGTTCATACAGCATTTAGAATCCTGTAAGGACAATGATTGCTCGTGGATGATGTTTTGAGTAGATGGATGTTGGATGGTAGGATATGTTCTTCCTAACTTGAAGATTTCGGGGACGAAATCCTTTAAGGAGGGGAGAATATAACAACCCGTATTTTCAATAAACTGTTATAACATAAATCGAGGCAGAATTTAATTCAAAAATCAGAATCAGGGGAAACGGGCTATGCCATTGCGTTCGTCTCGGAAATATACGCGAAATAGAGTCCGAGTTTTCGAAAATCGGAGTCTGTATGACCCAGTTAAGGCCCATTGAAGTTTTCAGAAATTTCTATGCTAAAAACAGATTTAAATTTTAAATTAAAAACCAGGATTAGGGCTAATCGGGGTTAGGCGGGAAAATTCCCGCTAGGGCCCCCATGTCGACAGGCATGTCGACAGGGGTCCTATGGTGTCGACTGCCCTGTCGACAGGGGGTAAGCAGGCAGTTTTGCCTGGCGCGCCACTTTGATTTGGGCTTGGTCTTGTGGCTTGGTTCTAGAGAATTCCGAGATCTGACGGGCCAAAACTAACCTAGGGTTAATCCTAGGGCTAAAAACACTCTAATCTTCTATAAATATACCCCTAATCCTACCCTAAAGCCTCATTAATCAATCTAGCAACTAAACTATGTCAAATTGAATCCTCAAATGGCCTCCACCTAAAATCCCTAGCCTCCACCTTCCTCAAAGTTTAATCCTATGAAGATATGATGATCATACAACCTTTTCTATGTTGTATGAATGCTTAATAACTTGCATACTTCATTAAGTTGCAAGTTTGATTTGCTAAGTTTGTGTTTTTGGGATTTTGCAAAAGGGTTTTCTTATTTGAAGCTTTGTTTTGGGTTTTAAAAGGGCTTCTTCATCTTATTTGGTGGATTTGTGACTTGTTTATATTAGTAAGCCCTCTTACCTTCACTTTACAAACTCTAAAGTTAATATGTGGTGAAAGTTGAGATTTATGTGAGTTTAGTTGATTATGCATGCTTATGCGAACTCACTATGCCATGTTTTACATGTTTCATAAGTTATGCATGCTTATGCGAACTCACTATGCCATGTTTTACATGTTTCATAAGTTATGCATGCTTATGCGAACTCACTATGCCATGTTTTACATGTTTCATAAGCTATGCATGCATATGCGAGTTTACTATGCCATGTTCTACAAGTTTAATGGATTATGCATACTTATGCAAGTTCACCTTACCATGTCATACATGTTTTATGGGTTATGCATGGTTATGCAAGTTCACCTTACCATGTTATGCAAGCTTAATGGGTTATGCATGTTTATGCAAGTTCACCTTACCATGTTATGCATATTTAATAAGCTATGCATGTTTATGCGAGTTCATTATGACATGATTTGCAAGTTTAACATGTATGCATGATTATTATAATATGTAAAGTTCAGCATGTATGTTATGCCAAGTTACCTTTTTATACCCTTATGCGTTATGGCGAATATGTAAGCGAGATAATGACGTTGGGAGGGTTTGGGTAAACTTAAAAATACATGGAACTAAAAGATTGGGAATTTACCTATTAAGTTAGGTCTACCCCTTGGGAATTTACCTATTAAGTTAGGTCTACCCAAGTATATGTTAACTTGTAAATATGTTTTAAAGTGGACATGACATTAGATAACATGATATGGCCAACTCGAGGTTAGACCTAGTTGTGGTGTAAATCTTCCCAGGTAACCGCAACGTGGGGTCTAATGTGGGTAGTTGGTCATGTTGCACCATAAGACCCGAGGTTAGACCTAGACGTGGTGTAAATCTTCCCAGGTAACCACGGATGTCTAATGTGAGAGGTTGGGTGCGTTAAGTAATTAATGCCTCATGATTAGGGTTAAGTCATGGCCCACTAATACTTAACCAATAATGGGGACGCGAGGATTAGATGGGGTTAAGTGGTTACACTTAACTAATTTAATCCATGATTAGTGAGGGGTTAAAACCACACTTAACCCTCTTAGAAACCCTAGCAACGTGGTCTGTTCCAGCAGTAATCCCAGTTTGGTATCACTACAACCCTACAGCTAGGTTAGGGCGGGGCACGATTACTGGACTGATGTAAGCGACCAAAGCGACGGCTGAGTGGTACAGCGGTGCGGGTCCGGCGGGCTACGGACGTGCACGTAGTCCGATGTTGGACAAACTCGAGGCACGGGTACCAGTAGGCTTAGACTGTGCATTATTGCTTAGGTGTCTGGGGTTGACACCTTAGGGCTTGATACACCCGAAGGTGGACCCAGCACAGTCTGACTACATCCATGTGGGCCGTATGGACACCAACACTTGACGTGTTAGGTTTATAGGGAGCCGATCGACTAGACCGTTGGGCTGGACCTTATACTAAGGTCACTTCATGTTATTGGGCCAAAGTTTGGGCGAAGGGATCAAGATCTGTTTTGTGGGTTTGCTAGTACACTGTGGTGCAAAGTTTAATCTCGTCTATGTGATGTCACCTTTATCTATTGCCAGTATGTTCATCTCAGTTTCCATCATACTGTTAACTTTATTAGTTTATAGACTGATCGTAGTAGGGCTTACCAGTCTTTTTGACTGACCTGTTTTCTTTCGCTTCTTTTCTTCCGTTTCCCCCCCCCCCCACAGGTTCTCAGGGAGGGGCTACATCTGCTTAGTGGACCTTTGGCTTGCTTGTTGGATAGCTCATGTATGGATCTGAGCTAGCTGTGTCTTATCTTTTATTTCTGGGGATTAGTACTGATGTTATACCATGTATTTTGTTATCACGTATCTAGACTTATGTTGTATTTTGGATCATGACATTTTGATATTATGTACTTGACTATGTCGGTTTTCTGAAATGATGATGATGGGTTTTTATCTGCTACCGCTGCTTTACTTATATTTATTTTCATATATTCTGTCTTGCGATATCTCTGTGCATGTTTACCTCCACAATAGCGCCCCTCCAAAGCTAGTACATTCTAAGGAGTGATCCTAGTGGAGGTGGGGTGTTACATTACTTAACCCCATAGATTTAACAGGCTTACTTTACCCCCACATACGTAATAGGTTTACTTAACCCCACATACTTAACAGGTTTACTTAACCCTACATACTTAACGGGTTTACTTAACCCCATAGATTTAATAGGATCATACAATCCTTATGGATTCAAACAGGTTAAGTATTACAAGTTCATTTCCATACATTCATTTATGGTTATAATGCGTTAAACCTCCCACATTAAGACTATCACTTGTGGATGCTGGATATGTCGGTCGGTCCGGGCAGACTTCTTCCACAAGTCGGACTTAACCTCGTGTCTTAGCACCATCATGTCTTTATGCACTTAGACCCTCACATTAGATCACCACTTGTGGTCGACGGATATGCCGGGCGGGTCCAGGCAGACTTCTACCACAAATGTAATCTAACCTCGTGTCTAAGCGCGGTTACAGTTACTTATTACTGTAAATGTAGGCATTTCCATTATTAACCAATTATACCTATTTCATTATAGGTTTTCATATCCCTTTCCCAAGTCATGTTCATCATGTACCGCATGACCAAAATTAGGATATAAATCACTATTTTATTTATGCCTAGATCCATATTCATATTTTCAATTCAAGTTATGCCCCAAATTTAACGGATTAAATAGACTTTACAGATTCTTTACAGTCCCATTAACATGTTTCGCTTAATATTAAATTAAGCCTACAGTTTTATATGTCCCAAACCACAAGTCACAATTCACCATATTAACCATGCCCCAATTTTTAGTCCAATTTTACAATATAGTTTATGCCCCCAGATACCAATCTTGATTCAAAGTACAAGTTATGTCCCCAAATTACCATTTCCAATCATTCCCAATTCAACCCAATTTCGTTCGTACGCATATTTTAGCGATATCGGCTAGGTTCGAAAGTAGCCTGGCTATAAAAATAAAAAGGGAATGAGAGAGAAGGATAGAATAGGCATAAAACCAACAGTAACAGAAATGGGCATACGATAGTAGAAATAAGCATACAAGAACAGATCTGATGAACTGAAATAGGCATATAAGAACAGATCTGATGAACATATAATAGCAGGACTGATTATGCATAGTGTCATGACCATAAACATGCATGATGAGATCTAATTAGTGAATTAGATATACAAATATAGCAGATCTGATATGATTCCAATAGTCACAAGCTTAGATCCAATTCATTGGCATGTCAAGATTGCATTTTAATTATTTCTATCTAAAAATAACATAGACTCACAGAGAATAGATTTAAGAGATAGAAGATTAGCTGCAGACGTTGAAGCACAGATCTCTGAATTTGTCTAACTCTTGTTGTTATATAAATATAGGCTATTTTAATCTAGGCAGAGGCAACATATAGTTCTCCATTGTTTTAGAATGAATAAAACACTGAGAATAGGGTCTTATTTATAGCCTAGAATTCACGAATCTCACTCAGAACTGTGTCCAGGTGCAGAAACCGAATTCTGCCCAGATCTGTATGGGGGTCGACCCCCCCTTTGGGTGTCGACCCAGGGGTCGACCCAGTGGATCTCGGGCCGACCCCCAAAATGAGGCGGTTGGGCTATTCTCTCTCCTGATTCGTTGTTTTGATTTTTTTAATATTTTTATTTGTTTGTATATATATAATTCTCTTGTGTGTATACAAACTTCTAAGCTTAATAACTTCTTCATACGGTGTCCGTTTTACGCAAACTTGGTGTCTATCTTAAGCAGAATTCTGAGATGAACACAATGGCATAGTATGTTTTACTTAATTCCCAATATTTAATTAAGTATTCCTTAGTTTATCGTCTTAACTTGTTATAAAATTATGGGGTGTTACATTCTCCCCTACTCAAGGGATTTCGTCCCCGAAATCTCTAAGTTAAGAAGAATGTATATCTTAACATCCATCACCCATCTACTCATCCACCAATCACATGCATCCACTATCCTTAAATATTTTTAATGCTTATATGAACATATGCAAAGGTGTGTGTATATGTCCCAATACTAATGCGAAGATCTGGCGGTCTACTGATTCAGTCAACCTCCTTAATGCAATGTATGTTAGTGTCGTGAATCCAACATGTATGCAAATAATCCTATTACAACATGTAAGTTATATATGCATGCACAATCATCCATCCAAATGCAAAATGCATATGATGATACACCCACTTTCATCCATTAAAAGAAGAAAAATGCACATACATCCATATGAGGTATAAAAGTGATTGAGCCAATCTAGTGCCTAATGTGTGTGTGTATACGTCCACGTGCAACCACTAGCAATCACTTGCATCCATCAAACAGAACATGTCTTAAACACATGTTTACAATCATGGGATTTCCTACCTAAAGTTCGAAGATTCGATCGATAGGATACACTCAGATGATAGAAGCAAGTGTGAATAAAAGCTTTGGAAAAGAAGTTAAGAACATAGTCTCGAAAAGGAAAGGGTATGAAGCGCGTTTCTTGTTTTCAGTCTCCCAAATCGCATCATCACTGTCTTCTCCCCATTGCAATTTTATTAACTTAGCCTCCATGTTGTGCAGTTTCTTAACCTCTAATCCAAGTATACGGGTAGGAACTCGTCTAATTGTCACCTCTTGTTTTACCTCTACTTCCAGAAGCATGCTCGGCTCAGCTACCTCTTCTGTATCGAGCACACACTTCCGTAAATAAGAAATGTGGAAAAACATCATAAATATCCACACATATGCGAAGTGAGCTGTACGCCTTAGTTATAAAGACGACCAGAACACCCTATTCTGACATGCTTTGCCTATCCAACACCTTTTCAAGTTTCTCCTCTACTTGCTTGGTAAGCTCCCTCCTTTACCTAGGAGTTATGTGGTGCACATGTAATGTGACTGACTTCACATTATCTACTAAGTATATCCAGAAATCAATCTCTCGCCTCAGAGATAGGCCCCGAACAGCCTCAAAACATCCAGATATTCACAGACTACTAGTACAGATCATACATTATCGATAGATCCATCAAGAGACTCTAGGAAACTAAGCATGACAGACCTTAGGGTCACGAGAAACCTCGAGGGTCCTCCCATGGAAAGTCAAAAGTCAAACGACCCTCCTCTCACAATCTAGAATGGCACCATACATGGCTAGCCAATCCATTCCTAAAATCAAACCATAGCCCATGGAATAAGATATGCGTCGCACTCAAACTCGACGACGCACACAGATATTCTCAAATCCCGACAAATCATAGACAGATGAGCCGTGCCCCCAATGAGGTTTGAGACAACTACGGGATCTAAAACCATACTAGTACTAAGATGCAGATACTCAACCACAAAATCAAATATAAAAGAATGTGAAGCGCCAGAATCAAAAAGAGTTCTAATAGGATGGTTGGAAAGAAGAAAAAAATCAAACCTTCAATAGAAACTTTCCTACCTCTATTCAGTACGCCAGCCACGAGAGCATGCACCTGCCCTCCAGAAGATCCTGCCCTTTGGTCCTGCCCTTGTTTCTTCGGGCACTCCTTAGTATAATGTCCGACTTCACGACAGTTGAAGCAAGCATTCTTCCTTTTTCTGCAGTCTTTGACCAAATGACCCACGTTCCCGCAACTATGACATTTCTTTTTGCCTTGAGCTTTGTCGTTCTTTCCGTGCACCACACTTTCTTGTTTTATGTTTCCTCAATCTTAGCTTCTTTCTTTTCGTCTTTATCTTCCTCATGCATTAATGTCATATCAACGAGCCTTTCAAAAGTAGCTTCCATTGGAATATGAGACATTGCTAACCCATGAAGGGTTCATTCAGTCCCTTAGCAAACCGCAAAGCTTTCTTATGTGGGGTATCTACTAGCTCCAACAAATACCTTGCTAGTTGGTTAACATTGTTAACATATTCTTTAACAGTCATGCCTTCTTGTTTGAGTGCCAGAAACCTTTCCATTTGCATATTTTTCTCAGCTTGAGAAAGAAACTTCATTTCAAACCTTTGTAGAAAATCATCCCAAGTATCCACTGGACGCCCTGCTTGCGTCACTTCCCACCATAATGAAGCCTCATCTTTCAGCAGCCAAGTGGCTAACTGAATCTTCCTACGATCGTCCACTTTTAAAATTCCAAACAGATCCTCCGTCTCTTTGAGCCAATTCCTTACCTCTACAAACGTCTCGGTTCCACGGAATGAATTTCCTCCAATAGCACAGAAATCTTTGCAGATCTTAAAGAAATTATCTTCTCAAGGAGGAGAAACGACGAGTGCAGCTGGGGAAGGAACGTCTGCTTGACCACCGGCGGACATCGTGGCCTCCAGATACCTATGGAACCAGCCGGGTATCGTAACCCCCATAGGAATATTAGGTTTCCCAAACACGCTGAAAAAAAAGGAAAAATGATTTGCGTAGAGGATCGAAAGATATTACATATGGCTTTGGGGAATATGTTTTTCAAAACAGACTTTTCTTTTGAAAACGCTTTCTTTTAAAAAAAAATTGAAAATAATTTTCAAAATCTTTTATCTGATATGGTAACCTTCAGCTCTAATACCAGGTGTGACACTCCACGTCTGTTAATATCACTCATTAAGAGAATGCATTAAGTTTCGTGAAGCGTTATAGGTAAACAGAAACAGAAACATTACAAGACAAATATAAAATAGCAGCAGAATTTAAAACTTTATTAATCATAAAACATCGTAGTTCAAAACATGGTTACATCATGTGTCTGAAATACATAAAAACTAGTACATCACTAAAACTCCTGTCTTATACTTAAAACATCAGAGTACAATAATAAAAGAAGCATAATTCCCCAAAAAACATAGCTATAGTAAAAAAAGATAAGAACTCGACCAATACATCTAAGCAGCTCCAAGCAGAATGAAAGCAGAATCCTGATCAAGCTTGAGTATTCCCACCTAAGACCTGAGGGGAGGGGGGACGGAAGAGAAAGAAGAGGAAACAAAATGGGTCGGACATAAAGTCTAGCAAGTCCAGTTAATTTTAGCATATAAATAAGTAAAAGTAGCATGATAGGCATATAAAGTGGATAAGAGAGATAACATCATAAAAGGTAGGTATGACAAGGTAAACAAGATAAACATGATGGAATATATTGCACTTCTCTAATGATTTCTCTTTCTATGCACCAATACTAGTATAACACATATGTAATAAGGTTACATACTCCTTAATTGCTTAACAGAAACATGATGATCCCAACAGAAATATATTGGTAGTTTTGGTGTACACTAGTAACGGGTATTAACCCAAACAAAATTAACCGGTACCTAAACAGAAATAACGGGTGTTAACCCACACAGAAATACAGGTACCCCACAGAAACAGACAGGACTAGATGTACCCTAATTACTACCCTTCGCCAATTGATCGGCTCCCTATCCCGTAAATACACTTTGTCGGCCCCACATTAGGGTGTATTACTTCCTAAAAGGGCAACCTACAGAAGGACACATACCTATTTACTGGTGCTATAGCGGATTATTTTCCCAGATGCAGGTCGTACTCTTGCACGCACATGAGTCCTTTGGAATGCGCTAGTACACACCTCCTCTCAGATGAACCTCTTATAATTAGTTCAGTAAGCATGCCTTGACCTCTACCTAGTGCAGGGGCCCCACTTTAATACCAGAATGGGTTACTGACTAATATGAGTCCCACACAACAGATGACACAAGATAACCCTTACAGATCTTATGTCCCCAATTAACTAGGATTTTGACAGGTTATGCCTAACAGATTTAACATATTCACATAACCTCCTACAGATCTACGGGTTAAACTTTACAAGTTAACGGGTTCATATAACTCCAACAGATTTAATAGGTTAAGTTTTCTAAATTAACAGGTTCGTATAACCCCCACAGATTTGACAAGTTTACTTAACCCCACATATTTAACAGGCTTACTTAACCCCATAGATTTAGCAGGCTTACTTAACCCCACAGATTTAACAGGCTTACTTAACCCCACATACTTAACAGGTTTACTTAACCCCACATACTTAACGGGCTTACTTAACCCCATAGATTTAACAGGCTCATACAATCCTTATGGATTCAAATAGGTTAAGTATTACAAGTTCATTGCCATACATGCTAGTATTGTTATAATGCGCTAGACCTTCCACATTATGTCTACCACTTGCGGATGCTGGATATGCCGGTCGGGTCCGGGCAGACTTCTTCCACAAGTCGTACTTAGCCTCGTGTCTTAGCACCGTTGCGTCTTTATGCACTTAGACCTCTTGCATTAGATTCACCACTTGTGGTCGCTGGATATGTCGGGCTGGTCCGGGCAGGCTTCTACAACAAATGTAATCTAACCTCGTCTCTAAGCGTGATTATAGTTACTTATTACTGTAAATCTAGGCATTTCCATTGTTAACCAATTATACCTATTTCATTATAGATTTTCATACCCCTTTCCCAAGTCATGTTCATCATGTACCGCATGCCCCAAATTAGGATATAAATCAGTATTTGATTTATGCCCAGACCATATTCATATTTTCAATTCAAGTTATGCCCTAAATTTAATGGATTAAACAGGCTTTATAGATTCTTTACAGTTCCATTAACATGTTTTGCTTAATCTTAAATTAAGCCTATAGATTTACATGTCCCAAACAACAAGTCATAATTCACCATATAAATTATGCCCCAATTTTTAGTCCATTTTGACAATATAGTTTATGCCCCCAGATCCCAGTCGTGGTTCAAAGTACAAGTTATGCCCCAAAATTACTATTTCCAATCATTCCCAATTTAACCTAATTTCGTTGGTACGTATATTTCAGCGATATCGGCCTAGGCTCGAAAGTAGTCTGGCTATAAAAATAAAAAGGGAATGATAGAGAAGGACAGAACAGGCATAAAACCAACAGTAACAGAAATGGAAATATGATAGCAGAAATAGGCATATAAGAACAGATCTGATGAACTAAAATAGGAATATAAGAACAGATTTGATGAACATGTAATAACATGACTGATTATGCATAGTGTCATGATCATAAACATGCATGATGAGATCTAATCAGTGAATTAGATATACAATATAACAAATCTGATATGGTTCCAATAGTCACAAGCTTAGATCTAATTCATAGGCATATCAAGATTGCATTTTAATTATTTCTATCTAAAAATAACGTAGACTCACATAAAATAGATCTAAGAGACAGAAGAATATTTGCAGATGTTGAAGCACAAATTCTTGAATTTGTCTAACTCTTGTTGTTGTAGAAATATAGGCTATTTTAATATAGGCAGAGGCAACATCTAGTTCTCCATTGTTTTAGAATGAATAAAACACTGAGAATGGGGTCTTATTTATAGCCTAGGGTTCACGAAACTCGCTAAGAACTGTGTCCAGGTGTAGAAACCGAATTTTGCCCAGATCTGTATCGGGTCGACCCCCCTTTGGGTGTCGACCCCGGGGTCGACCAATGTGTCGACCCTAAACCCAAAATGGGGCGGTTCGGCTATTCCCCCTCTCGATTCGCTGTTTTGATTTTTTTATATTTTAATTTTTTTGTATATATATAATTCTCTTGTGTGTATACAAACTTCTAGGCTTAATAACTTCTTCATATGATGTCCGTTTTACGCAAACTTGGTGTTTATCTTAAGAAGAATTCCGAGACGAACGCAATGGCGCAGTCTATTTTACTAAATTACCAATATCTAATTAAGTATTCCTTAGTTTATCGTCTTAATGTGTTATAAAATTACTAGGTGTTACATGAATGGAATTCGATTAATAATAATCGAGATGAGTTTCTGTGAAGGAAGGTGTTCACTATTTATGGAATTTAAAATGCTTCACCGCTATTCCACTTATAGTATTAGTCTGATACGGAAATTTATATTAATTATAAATTGTTCAGATTTCTGTGAAGAGTCCGTTTTAAATGGAAGATGATTCGGGGTTTATTGTGAACGGTGTTTTTATATGACATTTGCTCTTTAACCCAAGTAAAGACAAGATTAATTTCCAAGGGTTGAATAATCATTGAGTAATGAATTTTGAGATTAAAACTAAGTTGGAGTTTTAATGAATCGTTAATTATATTGAAACATTAATGAGATAATTAAATTTATCAAACACAAGAAGTGTTCGAGATGGAGTACTACCAGTTTTACTCCATGCGATAGTTAAATCTTTAATTAGATTTGAGACATGAAGCGGTAATAAAATTTACCAATAACACGATGGGTGTTAAATATGGAATACCACCAGTTTTGCTCCATGGGATGAATAGGTTGGGATTGTGATAATAAAATAAACAATTACTTTGGTAAAGCTTGTTAATCACGACTAGTTGAAAACCTTAATATGGTTTAAGTTGTAAAAAGATATTATAAAATCTTTTGAAATGATTTCCAAGAATATACGAATAAAAGATTATTTTGGATTGGAATGAGATGTGTGCTGTCTTTGTGTACTTATCACATGATTATAAAGATGCGCAAGTCATTCAGAAAAACCGGTTTAACCCATTCTGAATAACTGTTACGGCGATTAAAAGTCGACGATGAAGATGGTGGTTGAAGACCGGAGATTTTCACATCGAATGGATCACTATAACAAAAATACCATATTACAACTTTCATTTTACAACGGTGGAAAATGCACAGTTGTAATAAATGTTTTTTACAACAGTCAGTTCGCTAAAGTTGTAATAAAAATACTTCTAAGAATTTTTTTATTGTGACTGTTGTAATAAATGCCTATTACAACTTTTCACTCTTACCTGTTGTAATAAGTGACAGTTTTAACCATTAACATTTTATAATAAGTAATTAGTATAATAATTAATTAATAATATTAATAATTTCTATTAAATAATCAATAATTAGTAAATAATTTTTAATAATTAATATTAATAACTAGTATATTAAATAATAAGTTATCGGTATTGTTAATTATAATTGTTAATTATTATTTTAGAAATTCTAAATTTTGTTAAAGTAAATTTTGAAGTGTTCATAAAGTTTATAAACAAAATTTTGAAACTTTTATAAAACCAAAAAAAACTTTAAATAAATTTAAACTAAATATAATCTTCAAATTTAAGAAAACTCATTAATATTAAAACTTCAGAATTTGATAATTGTAAAAATTATATTGTAAATTATTACTTCTATGTGCGTTTGAGGTTTTCTTTAACATATTTTATTTTATATGTACTAATATTTTATTAATTTAAGTAGTAGAAATTTGACTTTTACCAAACGTTTTCCCCTTAGATTGAAAATTTGGCTCAAAATCAAATTTTCGCTCCAAACTAAAACTTCTACCCGCTTCTTTTTTGCGAAATTTGGCTCCACTGAAAATTTCCCTCCAAACTAGAAACTTCTGCCGCTTCTTTTCTTATTACCACTCATTCCGTTTCCCTAGCACTTTCATTAAATAATAAAGCATCATGCCCCTTCGTTTACTCCAATTCCCCAAATCCGAAAAAATAATTGCCACCGCTTTATTCCAAAGAAATAAATCCTTTCCAAACCTATCATCTAACTTCGCAGTCAAAATTAAAAAACAATCGTCGTTGCTAAAAAAATGGATTCAAGTTCGATTTCAATTCGTGTCTTGTTAAGCGTCTATGTTATCAAAAAAAAATGATTCAAGCTTTATCTGAATCTGGAGTATTGATTTCAGCTTTAGTTCACGGGTTGCGGCGATTTCGGCTTCAGTTCACAGTTGCAGTCTCTGGTTTGCGGCGATTTCATCTTCAGTTCACAGTTCACAGTTGCAGTACTCAAGTTTGGGCATCAGTGTAAGTATCGGGGTAGCGTTATTGATAATTAACCATAATCAGTGTTGAGTCTCTGGTGTGTGTTGTGAAGTGAGTGGTTTCGTCTTGAGTGTGTTTGGCTGAGATTGGTTTGAGAGTCATTGTTAGTGGGTCTTTGGTGTTCAGGAGGTTTTTTTGCGGTCTAGTGGAGTTACCTGAGGCATTTGTTGTGGTGTTGTGATTTTGCGGGTTTCTGTGTATACTATGGAGGTGATTACACTAGTGATAGGTTTCCATGACTGATGTTTGCTGCAGTGGCTAGGCAATTTCGCGCACTCGCTTTTCATGTGCTTGTAAATGTGCTCTGTGCTTGGTAGTCATCTTCCAACCTGTCAGTGAGCTTGGTTATCTGTTTGTACTTGAGCCGTCATTTTGTACTTGGTTTTTGTATGGTAATTCTTCAGTGATATTTTTGTAATAAATAAAATGGGAATTGAAACTCACTTCAGTATATTCATGGAATTGGACACACAAAAGCAAAGCAGATGCTTTTTATTACATATATTACAACAGTTATAAATACAACATATAAATATACATCACTGTAATGAACTCTAAATAATACTTGAAATAATGTATATTACAACAGTTATACACAGTGGTAATAAAGTTTATTACAATGGTGTAAAACAGTTGTAAAATACACATTTCACAACGGTGCCGCAACGGTGCAGAACTGTTGTAAAAGGTTTCAGTCTATTACAACTTCTTAATACACGACGGTTTCCCCACCATTGTAAAAAGTCTTTTACAACTGTTTTCCACCGTTGTAATAGGGTCATTTTGTTGTAGTGCGATTATTAACGATGTCTTGATTGGGTAGGCTACCCAAGACAAGGTAATAAGTGGTGATTGTCCAAGCGTACTTGGAAATCGACCGGATATGCGAGGACCTCTCTCCTATATTGGACATATGGGATGAGGAATTTGGTGGCGAAGAATTTATTCTCTTGCTTAACACCCTTCTCTGAGACGTACGAGCTTAGAGGTTATATATTGGTGGAAATCAATGGTACAGTATGGATTGACGGTGTGGCATGCTAATATGCAAAAGATCAAGGCTTTTGTTGGAAAGCAGATTCCTATGGATGATGATCGAAGCACGAGTGGAAATCAATGGTACAGTATGGATTGACGGTGTGGCATGCTAAGAAGCAAAAGATCAAGGCTTTTGTTGAAAAGTAGAGTCCTATGGATGATGATCAAAACACGACTTTAAATAGCATAGATTCGTGTTGTAACATTAATTCACAAGTTTCACACCCCAATATGTGTCAAAAATAGGATAAGGGACGCAATGAGTGCATACATTTCTTTCTAGCTGAAAGTTGGGTCATGGTATGGAGCCCAGACATTTTTACTTATGTGGATGATGGATTGCGAGGCACCTCGGATGTAGAGCCAACTAAAAGGCTCAAGTGATAGGTCAAATAAGACCGAGAAATGTAATGTTTGGGAATAACCAATCCACAAACGTTAGGTGTGGACCGGCCCTGCAGGATCCAAGGGTTGCCCATAGGTGTAATCCTTGATCATCTTGCTAGAGGTGATGAATTAGTAAGGAGACCATCCTTTTCCTTGACTCTTGACATAATCCGATTTCCAATACGTGACTTTTCGTTTTTAGTTGTAAACCTATATGGCGATATAGTAGGATGGGGTACCATGCCGTCTATGATTAATACATTTATGTTCGAAGTTGTTTTCTACATTACGCACTTATAGTAATATCAAAAGTATTTGCTTCAAAACATACTAAGCTTGTTTGGCCATTATAAGGTAAAACTCTATCCTCCGACTTGCATCGCATTGTGTGATGGGACCTAAGTCTTATAATAGCTTCATTTCTCCAAAAAACATTGCGTTGTTTCTAAATTGTTTTATTTTAAAGTATTCATGGGAGTAAACCCCTTCCATGTCATACGGCATAGTCCCATGATTTTTCCCACTTTTATAATAATTTTTAATAACTGTTTTAAGTTCTCACTCCAGTCCCATGACTGACTCGTAGTTTATTGTTTCCACCTAAACTCTAGGTGCCCATATTTTCCATACGGGAAGCTAGTAGTTTTGGTTTTGCAGATATGTATTTAAAAGGATCCCGGTTTACAGCTGGAGCTATATTCTGAAAGCTTTGTATCCGTGTATTTATTTCACTTGTGTTAGTTGATGTATTTCCGCTATGCATTGTATTTACATGTTTTATTTCTGCTGCTATGTATCTTTTTATTCTATAATATTATTTTTTCGCTGTGTAATATTTATTTGTGCTTTGATATTCTTGTACTCTGATGTAAATTGTTGTAATAGCATTAAAAAGTTCTATGATTCTGTGTTCTGATGCGTCATGTTCTTACACCATCCGCGTTCTTGTTTGGTCTAGGCCGGGAGGGGATTTTAGTGAGTGATAATCAGTGAGAAGAGTTCCTGCTTATATTCTTGGATCGTAGATTGAGAAGCTACGCAACAAAAAACAGATTGGTGAAGGTACAGTGGGGAGAAGACCGCGAAGATGCGACATGGGAACTCAAAGACAAGATTCACGCTTCTTATCCTTTTCTTTTTGAGAGTACGTTCTTGATTTCTTTTCCAAGCTTATACTTTGTATTTGCTGCTATAATTCAAGTATGTTTATCCTATCGTTCGAACCTTCGATCCTTAGGTAGAATCCAATTGTAAACATGTATTTGAGACATGTTATGATTAATGATTGCAAGTGGATGCAAGTGTTTGCTATTGGTTTCTCATGGACACATACACACACTGGGCACTAGATCGACTCAATCACTTACATATTGCATATGGATTGTGTGCATTTTAATTTTCTATGGATGGAAATCGGTGAATCATCATATTGATGTTGCATTTTGGTGAATGATTGTGCACGCATATAGAATTTATATGTTATACTAGGACTCTTTTTGCATACATATTGGATACATGGCACAAACATATATTGCATTAAGGAGGTCAACTGAATCAGTCGACCGCTTGATTTTCACATTAGTTTGGGCACATGTATACACAACACCTTTGCATACGTTCATACAAGCATTAGAAATCCTTAAGGACAATGGATGCTAGTGGATGATGGATGAGTAGATGGTTGTAGGTGGTTGTTAGAATAATAACATTCTTCTTAACTTGGAGATTTCGGGGGCGAAAATCCTTTAAGTAGGGGAGAATGTAACACCCCAAAATTTAATACACTATAACCATATAGTAAAGATAATAAATTGGGAATTACTTAATTAAATATTCGAAATTAAGTGAAACCGACTTTACCATTGCGTTTGTCCCGGAATTTTGGTTCAGACAGACCTCAAGTTTGCGTAAATCGGATAACGTATGAAGAAGTTATGAGCATAAGAAGTTTTTATACATATAAGGGGGTTATATATGAACAAATTCAAACCAGAAAAACAATGCAGAATCAACGCGCAGAAAAAACCGTTAGGGGACGACCCACAATGGGCCTTGGTCGACCCACCCATATGCAGGGTGGATTCCGAATTCTGTATTTTAACTGTTTTGTTGGCTAGGTTCATCGCTGATTCAGCGCTACGTGTATGGCTTAGATTGAAAACCTAATATCTAAAGGTTAAGATTATCTCTGTAAATCTATAAATAGGTGGCTCTCTCCCATTTCAATACACACAATTATTATTCATATTCTCTTCCTCCATGGACCTATTCTAAATATATATATATATATAATGGGGAGATGCTGCTGAAACCTAGATCTACAAAGACAATTCAAAATTTAAGATTTGCATAAAAAATAAAAGAGATAGAAGTGGAAATTCCTACGACGACATATATATATATATAATATCTCTTCTTCACCAAGACCCGCTGTGAGTTCCCTGTTATTTTCAGATCTGATACCTAGAACCATATCATGACAGTAAATATATTTTGATTTAGGACATACAATACTTATAAGATATACATGCTATTCATCTACAAGTAATAAATGTGCTTTCACAATCATTTGTTTAATTATTTATATGTATCTATCATCGGTTTCCATATTTCTGCTATTTTAGTTTATTTCCAGTCTTGTCTATATGCCTATACAGTTGATTTGATTTGATCCTCCTTCTTTTATTTTTCTCTTTTATTTATGCCAAGCTTAGGCCATTTGTTGGAGATTGGAATTTTGATGGCAACAACCTTGATTCAATTATTAACATTATTAATTATAAAATATATACTAATATCTTTAACCAGAATATATATTATATGCAGGAATTATATATCGAAGATTGTACAAATAAGAGTTTAAGAGATTCAAGATTTCAAGACTCATGAGAATCAAGATATCAAGATTTCAAGAGTTCAATAGAGTATAGTTAATATGAAAAACTCCGATTAATACTTTCAAATTCTGTTTTCAAATTCTATTATTTTCATAACTCCTTTCTAGGTAATTTCAAATTATTCTTACTTATGTTATATATATATATATGTTTACTATATAATTTATATATATTATAAAGTTTTATATTTATATTATAAATATAATATAGTTATATATAGATTGGCCATCAATTTAATATATAACGGCGTTTGAAAACCCTAGGGAGCAAAATTCCGATCCAAATCCTACAATCGTTGAATCTGATTATGATAACAACGACAAATCATAGAAGACGGATGAAGGATGGAAAGAGGTAGGAATGAGACATAAAACATTTTTACAAGCTGCAATTAAGGAATCCAATCAAACCTTAATCGAACTACAAATAATCAACTGAAAAAGCCTGCTAATTTACAATTTAAGGAAGGGGTTAGGTCTTGGGCTTCAGCTGCAGCAGGTAACACAAAAATTGATAGCGGCATTACCAATTTTGTTGTTTCAAAGGATAAAGAAGGACAATATGCTGATCTGGATGACCTAGTATTCACGTCGGCTAAGATTATGTGAAAAAACTCTATTTACATATACTTGGTGGGCAGAAGGCCTTATTATGTGCATCTAAATGCTTATATCAGAATAGAATGGCAACCTAAAGGTAAATGGGATGTTTTTGCAAGAGAGAATGGTTTTTATTTGATCAAATTTGATCTCGAGGAGGATTAAACAATAGTTTTAAACGGTGATCCTTGGTTTATGGATAGTAATTTGATATTTACTAAAAGATGGGAACCAAATCTGAGACTTGAGAGAGATATGCTAGAAACATACCCAGTTTGGATCAAATTACTCAACCTTGATCTGTCATTGTGGAACGATAGAGGCATTAGTAAGCTAGCTAGCTTGATTGGTAATCCCCATGCTATGGATGATTTACTAAGAATGTAAAATGACTAAACTACGCCAGAGTGTTAGTTGATTTAAATATTAATAGTGAAAGGAAAACACAAGTCAGGGAAAAAATAAACTTGGCCAAGTTTATGTACAAGACACTGGATATGTGTACATTCCCCTTGTGTGCAACAATTGCAAGTGCTTTGGACATTCTGATGATCAATGCAATACTGTTGCAAAGCCAATTAGACAAGTCTAGAAAGAAAAAACTACTATTAATACTACCCCCAGTAATGAAGATTAGTAGCAAGCCATTACTATAGACAAAATGGCTGCAGTTAGCACTAACCCCATATGCACAATCGACACAGACAGTGGTGATACTATTCAGGTGGTGGAATTTGCTTCTGATCAGGAGGATTCGGCTGCAACAACTGAACCAATAGTGCATACAAATCAACAGTGCTCTGGTGATTCATCGATGGCTATTGATCAAATGCCTAAAATATTAGATGAACTGAATGAATGGATATTGATTTAGAAAACAATGAAGATGATAATCAGGAAGAAGAGAATGCCAAAGAGAAAAACTACATTAAATCAAATCCAGCATACGAACAACAATTCAAGAAAAATGAATCAGGAAAAACCGTGGACACTAACTTAAGTGTAAGATCTCCTAGGATATTGAGGAGTAACACCCTAAATTCCAAATGTATTTAGTTGTTTGGAATGTTAGAGCTCTTAATAATGATACCTAATTATTTGGAATGTCTCTTGGTGATGAGTGGATGCATTTTACTAATAACAATTTTTGTAACAAAGGTAGAATTCTTGTGATTTGGAATAAGTATATTGTAATGCGATTGCATTGATGTAGATGATCAACAAATCACAGCTAAACTTACTAATTCTGGTGGATTAATTATATTTGTATCTGCGGTTTATGCCAGTAACTCAGCTATGACAGAATCAATTTATGGGATAAAATTAAAGTGATAGCTTCAAATATGACAGATCCATGGATTGTAATGGGAGATTTCAATCCATTCCAAAGCCTGAAGATAAAATTGGGGGTAATACCGTTAGAGTGACCCGGTTAGTTTAATTCAACAATTGCATCGTTGCCTCTTGGTTAGTGGAACCTATCCATTGTGGCCTACATTTCACATGGCGAAGTGAAGAGAGTAGAAAGATTTCATGCAAACTTGATAGAGTACTCATAAATTCTGAATGCATCAACAAAACTTACTGATTTAAAGGTCAATGTTCTCCCATCCTCGACAAGTGATCATAGTCCAATTCATATTAATCTGATTATAAGAGATGGTAGTTCCAAAGGCAAACCTTTCAGATATGCAAATCACTGGAAACTGATTAATGGTTATGTTGAAATCATTGAATCAATTGAACTTAATAATAGTGATTGTGTTCACATGTACTCTTTACTGCAGTTCCTTAAGAACTCTAAAGCTATGCTAAAGGAATGGTACAGGATGAGGATGAAAGACAATGATTGCATCAATAACTTGGAACAAAAAATTGCAGATGTATTACGACTGATTGACAATGGTGATACTAGTGATGATACATGGAGTCTTTATCATAAGTGTCAAGCCAATCTTAAGGATGCACCGAGAATTAAAGCAGTGGAGCTAAAATAAAAAACAAAAGAGAAGTGAATTTCAGAAGGAGATGAATGCATAAAACTTTTCTATACTAAAATGTCCGTTAGAGCAACACTAATTATAATTTTCAATTGCTTGATCAGGATGACAATAATTTGGCGGATCTGGTGAAATTTGAAACTGAAGCTATCCACTACTTAAATGATTTATATAATGGAGAATGTGAAATTGTCTTACCAGTGATCAACCCCAGAGAATTGCTGAACGCCAAAGGCAGAAGATTGCTATGCAAGTGTGTTACTGAAGATGAAGTGCTACGGGCTGTCAAATCCATCCATGTGGACTCCTCCCCCGGTCTAGATGGGTTCAGGTCCAGTTTCTACTTGTCCCACTAGAATTACATGAAAAATTGTCTCACTTCAGCAATTCAAGAATAATTTCACTCAGGTAAAATCATCAAAGAAATAAATCACACTTTCATTTGTTTAATACCAAAATTTGAAAAGCCTATAAGGATTGCTAACTACAGACCTATTGCTTGTTGTAATGTACTTTACAAAATTTTGAGTAAAGTTATTTGCAATAGAATGATAATAGTACTAGCAGATTTGATTGTTGAATGTCAAAGTGCTTTTATAAAAGGTAGGAGCATTTCAGAAAACTCTTTATTGGCAAATGAGCTAGTTAGAAATTTTAACAAGAAAAGTGCTGATAAATTTTGTTTGAAAGTGGAACTTGATTATGACAAAATTAACCGACATTTCATCATTCACATGTTAAAAGCTATGGGGTTTCCAGAGAAAATCACTAGACTAATATCTGAATGCATTCAATCTCCTACTTTTTCAATTCTTATCAATAGACTTCCAAAAGGATTCATTGCCAGCAACCGGGGTATTATACAAGGGGATCCTCTCTCCCCTTATCTGTTCGCTATTACAATGGAATATTTTTCTCTCCAGATGGAATTAACATAGTTTGATAAAGAGGTACAACCAATACACAATTTTCAACCTTCCATTAGCCATCTATTGTATGCTGACGACCTAAAAATTTGTGTCAAGTCAAATGTTAAAGCTGCTCTTAAGATTAATGATTTATTGCATAATTTGGCAAATTTTGTAGGGATAAAAATGAATGAATTAAAGTCTGAGTGTTATTTCAACAAGTTTTGTATGAGTAAGAACATTGTGCTTGATATTTCGGGAATGAAAGAGGATGGATTACCTGTAAAGTACCTTGGTGTCCCCTTATCTTCTAACAAAATTACTAATAGAGAGTATGCTGAACTTATCACTAAGATTATAGATAAATTGCAAGGGTGGAACTCCAGATTATTATCATTTGCGGGTAGAATTGAGTTTGTTCATACTATTTGTAACTGCCTGCATTTTACGTATCGGAAGATCGTATATAATTTTTATTTTATTCCCTGAGGGTTGGATCATTCTCATCTTTTGATATGTTGCTTAACGGGATAAGACACGTCCACAATTTTTACTGATTTTATTTATGACCATTTTTCCAATATCAGTGTTGTACATGGCATAACTAATGACCCAGGTTGAATCAGAGGGTGATACCTATGTCGTTGGAAAGAAATTGATGATTGCCTTTCTGTAGAGTGATCACATTAAAGATTTGGCTCAGCGGTTTGGGAGGAATCGTTGTTTTAAGGTTTTTTAGTTGGCTATTCAGGATTTTGAGCCACATTGGGCTGATTTGAGAAGGCCCAAGTAGTGGGCTGGTGAAAACTATAAATAGAGGGTGAGAGGTATGGGAAATAGTTTACTTCCTTATTCTATTATTAGGTGGCCTTGAGCTCCTTCTTCCTCTAACACCTTTCCACCATTAAAAATCAAAATCCAAGGAGGAAAATCTTAGATCTACACCATTGGAGGCTAGATCTACATCAATTGAAGCAAGGATTCATCGGATCAAGGGGTTTGGTGCGAGGAGCTTGCTGTCCGGATTCGTATTTCTATCATTTTAGCTTGTTTTGGAGAATCGGTGAGTGATTTATATCTCTTACATGGATTGAATGAAGTATATGAGTGTTTGATCATGATTTTCATCATATTTAAGTGATTTGTCATGGATCTAAGCCATATTAAGTTCATTTTCACATGAATCACCCTATGATCTATTCTAGCAAGTTTAATTTAATGATTTCAATGTTATTTCATTGTATATGCAAGTTAGATCTATTGTTCTGTTCATATTTACATTTGTGGTTATTTTGGTGGATTTCACATAATTATTGATGAAATGGCCAAATTGGTGATGTTAGTGGTTTCGAAACATGTTCATGATTGTGTTGAATGAATTGGATGAGTTGGTTTCGTCGATTGTGTCAATTTTTGGTCGAAATTGGAGTCGCATTTGGGAAGTGCAGGTTTTAGGTCATGCATCCATGGTCGTGCACCGTAGGGTGGTTTTCTTGGAAAGCAAGACAAGAAGGAGCAGTCGAGCAAACCAAAAGGGATATCGGTCTAGGAAGATTGTTCTAGGGAGATCGGTCTAGGGAGATCGGTCCAGGGAGATAGGTCTAGGGGATCAGTCCAGGGAGATCGGTCTATGGAGATTGTTCAAGGGAGATCGGTCCATGGAGATCGGTCTAGGGAGATCGGTCTAGGGAGATCGGTCCAGGGAGATCTGTCCAGGGAGATCAGTCCAGGGAGAACGGTCCAGGGAGATCGGTCCAGGGAGATCGGTCCGTAAGGATCGGTCGGACGGGAGGATTGGTCGAACGTGACTTCAAAGTGGACTCAAGTAGGAATATTCGAAGTTTTGAAGGTGTTCGTTGATCGGTGTAGAACAACGAATGGTATGACAACTCAAAGGTGTCCTGAGTGGGGTGATAATGTCATAGATTATATTGAATCTTATATTGAAGTTGTTTTCTTTGACGGTGATGGTAGCTTCGATGAGAGTCCAGATGAGGATGTTCGAAGTGATGTGATTTGTTCGTTGTTTGTCGTATAAAACGAATGTGGAAATGACTCAAGGATGTATTGAGTTCATGTGGAAGAACGACCCAAGGATGTATTGAGCTCGTGTGAAGTACTGGTTGCTCTAAAGTGTTTCGGGCCTAAGGATAGTCGTCACAATAAAGACTAGAGATGAGAAGGTCGAGGAGTTATCGTTGTCGTATGTTCTAGCGATCTCAAAGCAAGGGTACGACTGAAAGATCGATTGTAGGTCATGTACCCTGGGCATCATGTATGGCCTAGACACGTGTTGTGTATAACGGGTGAGTTTTATGCTAAAACCGGGGCATCAAGTATGGTCCTTGACATTTGATGGCAAATTGTTTAGCCAGTCATATGATTAACGATGGTTTCAAAGCAAGGTTAGCGGTGATAGCCAGAGTCAGTCATGGATGATTGGTTGTTTTGTTTATACCATCTCACGTGGATTATCCAAAGTCGAGGGAGATGTTCCTTGAGTGATTGACTGATACTGGTTTAGGCCTCTAAGGAAAGTACTTGAGGGATGTTAAACTCGATTAGAATTGTCTGTGTGAGACCTATGTAATCTGGATGTTGTAATATGGATGTTATGAATTTTATCAATGGCTGTTCTGATTTCCATGGATGAATTGTTGTTACCTTGGATGTTATGGATTGTAAAGGCTATCACTGTCGGATGTGGGGAAGATGGGTGTGAGTTCTTCTCTAGTGTTGGGTAGTGGTTGGTAAATCTACCCATTCTCTTATACTTTATTAATGAAGTTTGTTAGTTGTTTTATCGCTTACTAAGACTGTTGACTAACTCAAGGTTTTATGTTTCCTCTTATTACCTTGGGCTGTTCATCGGTTGTTTGGATGGGTTGTCTAGGTGGCGGCTTATTGCTTAGTGAAGGCGAGGTTGCTGTTCGGTGGCGAGCAAGTGGATGGCATACTATTTTACTAATATCTAGTAACTTTGTTTTTCCGCTATTTGCTATTTCTCTGAGTATTGTAGTGAAGCAAATTGTACAAACACTATTGTTGTTATCCACGTGTATGGGAATTACTTTCTAGTTGTCATGAAAGTTTTAGTGTTTACTGCTTCACTATCACTACATGTTGTATATGTTCTATTATATTTTATCCTTGCGCTGTGAGTTTACGACAGGTTCCATTTATGTATCGAACCTTGATGACCGTCCATAGCCGCCGGACACACCTTTCAACACATTATTCCTCTTGTTTAGTGCAGGGGCTATGGGCGGTCTTCACATTTGGTATCAGAGCTATGGTTAACGATTTTTGGCCAAAGTTCAAAGACGTAAATACGTAAGAGAAACGTATTTGTATATTTCAGTTGGGTGAATACTATATAATACTATATGGTAGTATATAGTATAATAGTGGTTGAACTTTGTTACAGTTATTTTACATATGGACTAATCATTCCATTTTAGATTTAGAATGAGTCGCCAAACCTTTAGGGGTGAGCCTGAGACGGGAAGAGTTGGAGATGGAAGCCAATTAGGAGCTTTAGGCGTTGCATCGGAATATCTGGTTATGTTTGGGGCAGCCATGATGGCAACAACTATGATAAGGATACCCAATCCAGAAGCGGAAGTAGATTGTGGTGTTCCTGTGCAAGTACCCAGAAGGGATTCTGCGAAGCGACAGAGGGATTGTTCTCCTACGGATGAAGAAACCTTTATTGGCCCCAGTGTTGTAAAGAAGAAGAAAAATAAGAAGAATGATTTATGCTTCAACTGTCAGTTAAAGGGCCATTATGCTAAGGATTGTGAGAAGCCAAGAGCCGAAATGAATTTCTTCAAATGTGGCAAGCCTGGACATAAGAAGAAATATAGCCCGGATTTTCTAAAGAATAAGCAATTGGAGGAAACATGTGTTATGGAAGTTACTCAGATCACTTATTGCATTCCTAATGAGTATTAGAAGAAGATGTTGCCAATTTAGATGTGCTTTCTGCTAGTGGAGTTGTTGAGTTCTATTGAGTACTAGAGGATCGTCTTCTTTTACCTATAATAAGATTGTATGCCGAATAAGTTTGAACCTGAAGTTTTAATAGACCTTTGGTTGTAACTAATCTAGTATGGGTTCATATGCTCTTTGCAAACTTTTTGGATCCAGTATTGTTAATCATGGATACTCATTTATGAGTGGTTGCTTAGTTGTAACTTTCACTGGGTTTGAAATCATCTTGGGTATGGATTGGCCCAAGAGATGTGCGGCAAACGGTGAGTTGCAAAAAGCTAGAGATGATAGTCGGGGATGTGGAAGGGAGAAAAGTGTTGATTCGGGGTAACCGGAAGATGGTGTTCTCGTAAGTTGTTATATTCGCTTGGAATTCCACAAGAAGACTTGTCATCCACTCTAATCGCAAGTGAGTTTGAGGATGTCTTTGACGAAGTCAAAGAGTTGTCGCGGCATCATGAGATTTAGTTTAGAGTCGATTTGGTCAAGGGTGTTGAACCTATCGTTATGCCTTTTAGGTGGATGATGCCTAAAATAGTGAGAGTTGGGGGTGTAAGTTCGTAAGCTTCTAGGAAAGGGATTCATCCGGAGAAGCGTTTCCGAATGGAGTGCACCAGCAGTATTTGCAACCAAGGCGGATGGCTTGTTTAGATTGTGTGTGGTCTATCGTGAGCTGAATAAGGTGACCAAGAAGAACAAGTACCCATTACCAAGAATTGATAACTTGTTCGATCAGCTTCACGAAGCCATAGTGTTTTCTCAAGAAGGATTTGGTAAAGGGATTTCACTAGTTGAGAGTGGAAAAGGATAAGGTTGTGGCCTACGCAAGTCGATAGCCAAAGCCGCATGAAAGGAATTACCCAACTCATGATTTAGAGTTGGCTGGTCCTAAATATGTTGAGACATTACTTGTTGGGAGTTTGATTCGAGTTGTTTACAGATCATAAGCCATTCGAGCATCTTTTCTCCTAAAAGGATTTGGATCTTTGGCAGCCACAGTGATTGGAGTTTTTGGCATCGTATGATTTTGGTATAGCTTATACTCTGGGCAAGGGTAATGTGGTTGCAGATGCACTGTGTCGAAGACACGCAATTTTGGAACGATGTTTTCGAAATGGAAAAGCCTCGAGTATTTGGCAAGATTTGATTTCAGGCCAAGGTGTGAATTGGAACCTGAAATGTTGGCAAGCTTATCGATAAGACCTACTCTCATCGAAAGGGTTGGTGAGCACCAAAAGCAAGATGCAAAGCTTGTCGAGTTTATCCAGAAACTGGAACCAGAAGATAAAGAGTTCGAAGTTGATCGAGAAGGTTGGCTTCGAAAGCAAGGGCGACTAGTTGTTCCTGATATCGACGGATTAAGAGATGAGGTTCTAAGAGAATTTCATCACTCGAAGTTGACGATTCATCTCGGTGGCAATAAGATGTATTAGGACATGAAGCGAGTCTACTACTGGGAGGAGATGAAGCGAGATCTTGGAAAGTTCATTTCCAAATGCATGAACTATCAGTTCGTGAAAGCTGAACAGAAAAAGCTTGCCGAGTGGTTTGCTTCAGCCATTGAAAGTTCCTATGTAGAATTAGGAGAAAATATCGATGGAATTTATCGATGGACTACCTAGAACCATGGCATGGAATGAAGGGATTTAGGTCATCGTAGATCGTCAAACCAAAAGTGTAAGGTTCATTCCTATAGAATCGACTAGTACGACATCGAAATTGGCTGACCTTTATGTGAAACGGATAGTTCGATTCCATGGTGTCCCGAAGAGTATAGTGAGTGACCGAGATCCATTATTTATGAGTGGATTTTGGAGGAGTTTGCAAGAAGCTTTGGGAAACGAGTTGTGTTTCAGTACGGCTAATCATCCCCAAATGGATGGTCAAACCGAGAGGGTTAACCAAGCTTTGGAAGATCTCCTGAGAGCTTGTGTGTTGGATTTTGGGGGATCATGGAAAGACCATCTGCATCCAGTTGAGTTTGCATACAATAATAGCTACCAGTCTGGCAAGGCTGTGCAATTCTCCAGCCTATTGGTTAGAAACTGGAGATAAGTTTGTACTTGGGCCTGAAATGATTAGAGAAACCTCGGAATGTATCGAGATCGTTCGGCAACGAATGAAGGCAGCCAAAGATCATTAGAAGAGCTATGCTGAAAAAACATCGAAAAGACTTGGAATTCGACGCTAGCGATAGGGTTTCCATGAAGATTCCGCCATTGAAGCATATGGGTCATTTCAGGAGAAATCGTAAAGTTAGCTCCTAGGTTTGTTGGACTGTTTCAGATAGATAAGCAAATCGAAAAGCTCGCGTATAAATCAATTTTAAGCAAGAGATGTAGAGCATGCACAATGTTTTTGTAAGTCGTTTCTATGAAATATTCACATAGTCCGGATGTTGTAGTACCTCTGGAGTAGTACATGGACCTTACGGTTGAGTTCGTAGTTATGAAATCTCGTAAGCCGCTTTGTGTTATGACGAATGACACGAAATAGCTTAGGGAAAAGATGTTTAAGTTAGTCAAGGCATAATAGAGTAAGGATGGCGACGACTGGACATGGGTAATGGAAGAGAGTATAAAGAAGACCCATTTATAACTCTTCGTTCGTATGAACAATTGACATCACACCATCATTGCATTATTATAGCTTGTTGTTATTGTTGTTATCCTTGCTGGTGAATAGGATTCCGTGTGCTAAGATAGGGATATGGATGCATGGCTTGATGGTTGCTAGTTTGGATGATATAATTGGTTTCTCATGGATGATAGGCATGCGAAATTATTGTGATTGCTTGGAATTTCAGGGGTGAAATTCTTCAAGGGAGGGGAGAAGGAGAATGTAAAAGCCTGCATTTTACGTATCGGAAGATCGTAAAATATTTTTATTTTATTCCCTGAAGGTTGGATCATTCTCATCTTTTGATATGTTGCTTAAGGGGATGTGAGACATGTCCATAATTTTTACCGATTTTATTCGTGACCATTTTGTCTCTGTCAGTCTTGTACAGGGCATAAATTTTGACTCAGATCGAATAAGAGGGTGAGACCTGTGCCATTGGAAAGGAATTGATGATTGTCTTTCCGTAGAGTGGTTACATTAAAGATTTCGCTCAGCGTTTCAGGAGGAATCGTTGTTTTAAGGTTTTCAGTTGGCTGTTCAGGATTTTGAGCCACATTGAGTTGATTTAAGAAGGCCCAAGTAGTGGGCTGGTGGAAACTATAAATAGAGGGTGAGAGGTATAGGAAATAGGTTACTTCCCCATTCTCTCATTAGGTGGCCTTGAGCTCCTTCCTCTAACACCTTTCCACCATTAAAAATCAAAATCCAAAGAGGAAAATCTTAGATCTACACCATTGAAGGCTAGATCTACATCAATTAAAGTAAGGATTCATCGAATCAAGGGGTTTGGTGCGAGGAGCTTGCGGTCCAGATTCTTATTTCTCTCATTTTATATTGTTTTGGAGAATCGGTGAGTGATTTACATCTCTCACATGGATTCAATGAAGTATATGAGTGTTTGATTATGATTTTCATCATATTTAAGTGTTTTATCATAGATCTAAGCCATATTAAGTTCATTTTCACATGAATCACCCTATGATCTATTATTGCAAGTTTAATTTAATGATTTCAATGCTATTTCATGTGCATATGCAAGTTAGATCTATTATTTTGTTCATATTTACATTTATGATGATTTTGGATTTCACATAATTATTGATGAAATGGCCAAATTGGTGATGTTAGTGGTTTCATAACATGTTCATGATTGTGTTAAATGAATTGGATGAGTCGGTTTCGTCGATTGTGTCGATTTGACGAAGTTTTGGTCGAAATTGGAGTCGCATTTGGGAAGTGCAGGTTTTGGGTCGTGTGTTAACCCCGTTGTTAACGCGGTTCATAGAATGATGGTTCAGGCGCATCTCAGAGCGTACGCCAGGGGTCACACATCTGGGGTCGCACGCCATGGACCACACGTCCAGGGTCGCACGCCAAGGGTCACACATCTGGGGTCGCACGCCATGTACCATACGTCTGGGGTCGCACGCCACGTACCACACGTCCAGGATTGCACGCCAGGGGTCACACGTCTTGGTCGCATGCCATGGACCACAGGTCTAGGGTCGCATGTCATGAACCACACATCTAGGGTCGCACGCCAGGTGTCACACATCTGAGGTCGCACGCCATGGACCATACGTCCAGGGTCGCACGCCAGGGGTCACACGTCTGGGGTCGCACACCGTGTACCACACGTCCAGGCCGCACGCCAGGGGTCACACGTTTGGAGTTGCACGCCATGTACCACACGTCTGGGTCGCACGCCGTGTACCACACGTTTGGGGTCGCACGCCATGTACCACACGTCTAGGGCTACATGCCGTGTACCACTTGTCTGGGGTCGCATGCCATATATCACACATCTGGGGTCGCACGCCATGTACCACACGTCTAGGGTCGCACGCCAGGGTCACATTTCTGGGGTTGCACGCCATGCACCACACGTACAGGGTCGCATGGCAAGGGTCACACATCTGGGGTCGCACGCCATGGACCACACATCCAGGGTCACATGCCAGAGGTCACACGTCTGGGGTCACATGTGACGGCCCGTCTCGCACCAGCCTGCATTTCCTCCAAGAGTGCGCTGTACACATGCCCGACTAGCACAAGACGGTCGTCAAAAGAAAGGAAAGAAGGGAATGAACTAATCAGAGAACCTGTAGAATGTCTCACAGCGCATGGGATAAAATATAATAATAACATACTTGACATAAAACAGGCGAGACAGTGCATAAGCTGATAACTAATAATCAATGTCAACATCAAAGCAGCGGAAATCCAAATACAGCTTATTACAACTTTCCAAATTTACTGTCTCTAAGCAAAAGAAAACTAAAGTAGAAGATACACCAACAATGCCCAAGCAGTGATCTTCAACAACACAGGGAGAGTATTATGAATATAGTACGTGGAAGCCTCCTGCTCGTCTTCGGATCATCTACCCGTGCATCACCAGCTAACCTGTCTCTAGTCTGCTCGTATGAGCACCCAGAGTAATAAGAGGAGACATAAAACTCTGGGTCAGACATAAAGCCTGGTATGAGCGATAAGCATCTAAACAGAATAATAACAGGTATACTAAACCATACCTGAACCTGGAACCTGCAACCAAAGGGTTAGTACCACATACCGTACAATGCTCTAAGGTGCCATAATAAACAGTGTAAGAATACGGGGGTGGGGTGTGCATGTCACAATGATAGCAAACAAATCATCCATAGCAACCATCCTCACATCTCTCACTCAGTGCGTAAAGCGTACGACATCTACCACTTTGGAACACTAGACAAACTGAGGTAACGACGAATCCCGACTTGTAGAAACCCTGCTGTGACCAAGCCAAACACTTGGGGTCATGACCGAACATTTCAATGACCCACTTCATTGGTCGTAGCCCTTGGTTCTACCGATGCCATAATGGCCCTGAATCCGCCTTCGCACCTCCTACCATAGTGGTCCAAAGCTATAGACGTCGATAACTCCTTAACACGCGTCCCGCAGCAAAGCCCAACCATGAAGCGAACTCGTTGATTCCCATCTAAATCTTGAGCTCTAACTTCTCATTTGGACTTCCTTTGCATCTCGGGTTTGGTCGAATTGGAGTGGGTCTTCAGAAGAGTCATCGCGTAGTAGTAATAGCCCACGTACGGTTCGGTTCGGTGCTCCTCATCTAGCTTGGTTCGGTTCGGTGTAACCTTCCTGATCGGTTCGGATCGGTGGTCCTCGTCTAGCGTGGTTCGGGTCGGTAGTCCACTTCAGGTCGGGTCGGTGTCTTCCTCCGGGTCGGGTCGGTTCAGTGATTCTCCCCCTTCAGATATCGGTTCGGTTCGGGTGTCTCTGCTTGAGTTCGGTTCGGAGGTAGTTTATCCGATCTGATTCCTTCTGTTTGACGTGCTTGCCTACTCCAATCCGTCCTGTTCCCTTTCTCTGATCCGATCTGCTCTATTGCTCCGATCCGATCTTCTGTCCAACTCCAACTCTAAGCAATGGCCTTCCTTCCTGCCAAGCTCCTTCCAGTGACAAGTCCCAGTCCAGTTCGGATTCCCTTGGCCAGTTCACTAGTCCGATCCGACCCCTGCATTGATCCGAACCGGTACGGGACCTGCACATCTGCAACTTTCCAGCGAGCTTTCTACGCCATTCGACGACGTTTTCAACCAAATTAACTATTCTAATCAATCATAGAACATACCATAGAGTCATAGCAACATGTAATAGCAACCACAAACAGCAAACAACAATTCAAATGAATCAAAATGGATCAAAAAGTGACTAAAACTTCATATTTTCCCATAATCCCTCTTAATCATGTTTAAGCATACGATTAGCAAAACGCATCGAAATTAACCCAAATTTCTAACAGAGCCTTAAAACATTATTTTAGAATTTTAAGAATTTTTCCAGAATTTATTTACGTGTAAATTCGCTAATCTTCACTAATTACCCTTAATCACCGTAATTGGTGCAAAAACTATGCAAATCACTCACCTTGGCCACAAATGAAACACCAAATCTGAATTATCCTCTGTTTGGGTCGAATTCCTATGTATAGCAGCAGCTTCAAGCTTGCTTTGTTGCTATTTGGCCTTGCTTTGATGTAGTTTAGGCTTAATCTTCACTAAAAATGTGTTTTGGAGTGGTTTTAGAGGATGGAGGCCATTACTAAGGTCTCAAGAAGGTTTGTGGCCGCTCAAAACTGAAATGAAAGTGATAACCTAACCCTAATCAGTCCTCCTATACCTCTAAACCCGAAATTCCCCTTGGGCCTAGCTGCTAATCACCCGGTTAAGCCCAATTAAGCTGTTTTTCACCATCTGAAACTTGTTTCAGCCATATCTCCCAAACGGTAAGTCCGTTTGGCTAATGTGACCACTCTACGGAAAGAGAAACCATCATCCGAAGCCAATGGAAGTGGTTTCAGGTCAAAATTCCTTTCCAGTCAAAAGTTATGGCCAAAACAGTGCCAACTAGGGGTAAAATGGTCATTTAAAAATCGGGAAAAATCATGAACATGGGAAATGACCCCACTAGTCGTCCCCCAAAGTTACATGACCATACGACTTCGTATGTGAAAGAAATAAATATTCTACGATCCTATGATGCGTAGAACGCGGGTCGTTACACTCTTCCCCCCTTAAGAAATTTCGCCCCCGAAATTCCTTAACCCAAAACATACTAGGGATCCCGCATGCCTAACAACCATATACAACAATCAAATATGCAAAACAAGCAAACAAGCCTATCCTAGCATGCGGAAAAACTAAATCGAAGTCAAAATCTTACCAGACAAAGAGTTCTGGATACTTCTTCCTTATGTCCTCCTCTGTCTCCCAAGTACAATCACTCTCGTCCTCGCCCCACTGTACCTTGACTAGCTTCACCGCCTTCCTTCGAAGTTGCTTCATGTCGTGCTCGACAATACGGGCCGGCTTGCGGTTCCCAACCGCCTCGGTTTCTACTTCGAAGTCCTCTAACTGATCAGGTGAAATAGTCATATCTGAGTCGTGAACGAACTTCCTTAGTTGGGAAACATGAAATACGTTGTGAACTCCCGCCATCTTCTCTGGTAAGTCAATTCTATATGCCAAATTCCCGACTAGTTCAAGAACAGGGAATGGGCCAACAAATCTTGGTGCCAACTTGCCCCTCCTGCCAAATCGTATTACGCTCTTCAATGGGGAAATCTTGACAAACACCAAGTCACCAACGGAGAATTTTAAGTCTCTTCGCCTCTTATCAGCATAACTCTTCTGCCTATCTTGGGCTGCCTTTATTCGTTGCTGAATGATCTTGATCTTATCTGAAGTTTCCCTCACCACATCTGGTCCAAGCATAAACTTCTCGCCAGTCTCTATCCAACATGATGGTGAGTTACACGGCCTTCCGTACAAAGCTTCAAACGGAGCCATACCGATACTGGATTGGTAGCTATTATTATATGCAAACTCTACTAGATGCAAATGGTCATCCCATGATCCTCCAAAATCCAATATACATGCTCTCAAGAGATCTTCCAAAACACGGTTCACCCTCTCCGTCTGACCATCGGTCTGAGGATGATATGCGGTACTGAGATGTAACTCTGACCCTAGAGCCTCTTGTAAGCTCTTCCAAAACCCACTAGTGAACAACGGGTCTCGGTCGCTCACAATGCTTTTAGGTACTCCATGGAATCTCACTATCCACTTCATATACAATTCTGCTAACTTAGCTGCCGTTCTTGTCGATTTGACTGGTATAAACCTTGCACTTTTGGTCAGTCGATCTACAATTACCCAAATGCTGTCATATCCCGATCTAGTTCTTGGTAAACCATCGATGAAATCCATCGAGACTTGTTCCCATTTCCATTCGGGAATTTCTAAGGGCTGTAACAAACCACTAGGCTTCTTTTGCTCGGCTTTAACTAGCTGGCAATTCATGCACTTGGATATAAACTTCCCAACGTCTCTTTTCATTCCTTCCCAGTAGTAAGTCTGCTTCATATCTCGATACATCTTATTACCACCGGGGTGTATAGTCAACTTTGAGTGATGACATTCTCTAAGCACTTCATCCCTCAATCCATTGACATTGGGTACAACAAGCTTTCCATTCTTTCTAAGCCATCTATCTTGATCAAGCCCATACTCGTTCATCTCCTCATCGATACCCATCTCTAACTTGGAGATGATTTCCAATAGGTTAGGATCGTCCCTCTGACTACAGCCGATCCGCTCAATCAAAGTGGGTCTGATCGTCAAACTTGCTAACATTTCTGGATCCAATTCGCACTTTGGTCTGAAATCAAACCCCGCGATAAACTCCAGTTGCTTCCATTCAAGGAACATGGCCTCTAAGTTGGCATGTCTTCTACTCAATGCATCAGCCACCGCATTGCCCTTTCCCGGTGTGTATGCGATGTCAAAATCATAGGAAGCTAAGAACTCTAACCATCTTTGCTGACGGAGATTTAAATCCTTCTGAGAGAACAGATACTTCAACGACTTATGATCTGTAAACAGCTCAAATCTTTCTCCCAAGAGATAGTGTCTCCACATCTTTAACGCGAACACGATCGCTGCCAATTCTAAATCATGGGTAGGGTATCTTCTCTCGTGCGGTTTCAATTGCCGACTTGCATAAGCTACAACCCTACCGCCTTGCATCAATACAGCACCCAGTCCGGTACCACAGGCATCCGTGTATACCGTCATCTCTTCATCCCCCTTAGGAATGACTAACACTGGTGCGCTTGTCAACTTGTCCTTTAGGCTTTTAAATGCATTCTCGCACCTTTCATCCCAAATAAAAGCTTGATTCTTCTTGGTCAACTGGGTCAATGGTGCTGCTATCTTGGAGAAACCTTGGATAAACTTACGATAATATCCCGCTAACCCCAAGAAACTTCTTACATCTGTTGCATTCTTGGGCGTAGGCCAATCTTGTACCGTAGCCACCTTTGCTGGGTCCACGGCGATACCGTTCTCTGATACAACATGGCCCAAGAACCTCACTTCCCTCTTCCAGAAGTGACACTTAGAAAACTTTGCTTTCAATTGGTGTTTTCTCAACACCTCCATCGCTACTCTTAAATGTTTCTTGTGTTCTTCCTCTGTCCTCGAATAGACCAAAATATCATCGACGAACACAAGGACAAACTTATTCAACTGATCCCTGAATACCCTATTCATAAGATCCACAAAATATGCCGGGGCATTAGTCAGCCCAAATGGCATAACCAACCATTCATAAAATCCAGATGGCGTTCGAAATGCCGTTTTTGCTATACTCTCAGCTTCCACTCTAAGCTGATGAAAACCTGTCGCGAGATCCAACTGAGAAAATACTCTCGCGCCACTCAACTGATCAAACAAATCATCTATCCGCGGTAGAGGATACTTGTTCTTCCTCGTCACTTTATTCAACTCGCGGTAGTCTACACACAAACGAAGGGAACCATCCGCCTTGGTAGCAAACACGACTGGTGCTCCCCATTCAGAAACACTCCTTCTGATAAATCCCTTCTTCAAAAGATCGCTGACTTGCACCTCGAGCTCTCGCTGCTCCCTTGGTGCCATACGACGAAGTGGCATCACTATAGGTCTGGCATCTTTTACCAAATCAATACGAAACTCAATCTCTCGGTGTGGTGGAAGTCCGGTCACTTCTTCGAAAACATCCGGATACTGGCCAACCACGGGCAAACCTGACAACTCACTATGCGGAATGTCGAGGGAGTTTAGAAAACTAGCCAATACCCCCTTACTGGGTAGACCACCAAACACTATCCTCCGCCCATCATCCGCTCTAGCTGTCACCAACAAGCCCTCACAGTCTACCACCACCCCATATCTTTGGAGCCAATCTACTCCCAAAATAATGCCAAACCCAGTAAAGCCCAAAACAAAGCAATCACAAACAAACATGCATCCATGACTCGATAAGACCACATTACGACAAATCATGCTAAGGCTAGTCGAACCACCAATCGGGTTCGTCACTACTAAAGGTCTATCGACAATCTCGGGCTCCAATCCCAACCTATCTACCAGGTCACTAGATATGAAAGAACTGGAAGCTCCGGTATCAAACAAAACTCTAACAGGAACATCATAAACAGAAAGCATACCTTGAATGACGACATTCTTTCCCTTCTCCGCCGCAGTTGGGGCATTCGACGAAGAAGGAATAGCATTAAGAGCGTAGGCTTTCACCATTTGTTTTTCCTTAGGGGGCTGTGGACACTTGTCCTTGTGATGTCCCAATTGGCCACAATTGAAGCACTTCCTATCCACTGGCTTGGCCCGACAATTACTAGCATAATGGCCCTTCTTACCACAGCTGAAGCACTCCACATCTTGCTTATTCTTTTTCTTCTGGCCATCCTTAGCCTGATTCTGCTTTCTCTTATTCTGGGAACCACCTTTGCCTCCACCACTAGCTTGTGGCTTTGGCTCATCTGCGGATGCAACTTCAGTCTTTGGCTTAGGGTAGAGACTTTTTGATCTTAACGCTTTCCCCACAATCGATTCAAACGTCTCATCGATGTGGTTAATAAGTTTTTCCCCCAAGTATTGATCCAAACCAGTTATGAATTTCTCATTCTTTTTCTCGGCAGTATCTATAAGAGATAGCCCATATTTTGACAAAGTGTCAAATTCAGCAATATACTCCGAGACAGCCCTGCCATTCTGCTTGAGCTCCAAGAATTTCTTAAACAACATTGACTTCTGAGCAGCTGGAATGAACTTCTCACTAAAGCGAGCCTTAAACTGCTCCCAAGTAATCTGATCTTCGGGAGTAGCTGCCTTTATAGCATTCCACCAATTCATTGCCCGCCCTTGCAGCTGACGGGACGCTAGCTTTCTCTTCATCGCATCCTCGATACCCAAATCCTCGAAGATACGTTCGCAACTATCCAACCAATCTTGAACATCCGTAGCCGACTTCGTTCCGTGGAACGGCTTCCCACCAAGGCTAGTATAATCCTTATTCAGCTTGGCGAAGTCGACTCTTGGCGCCTGCACTATTGGACCACCACCATTTCCACCATTGGGAGCCGTCCTCTGCACATCTCTAAGCATCTCTCTCATGAGGTCAGTAAACATCGTCCTCATGTCAGCAGCATTCCCATTATTGGCTCCCCTACCAGCACCTCTAGTATATCGGCTCATCGTCAATCTGAAAAAGGAAATGATTAACGACTCCATAGTGGTGCTAGTGCAGTACGACTTCATCCTTATACTACTAATAGTATATATATATAGCTTTTAAAAACCAAAGTAATCACAAATACGCTCTCTCATATACGTGTATTATCTCTCCCTGATAGCTTCCCTAGGTTAACTACGCAACCTAGAGCTCTGATACCAAGTGTGACGGCCCGTCTCGCACCAGCCTGCATTTCCTCCAAGAGTGCGCTGTACACATGCCCGACTAGCACAAGACGGTCGTCAAAAGAAAGGAAAGAAGGGAATGAACTAATCAGAGAACCTGTAGAATGTCTCACAGCGCATGGGATAAAATATAATAATAACATACTTGACATAAAACAGGCGAGACAGTGCATAAGCTGATAACTAATAATCAATGTCAACATCAAAGCAGCGGAAATCCAAATACAGCTTATTACAACTTTCCAAATTTACTGTCTCTAAGCAAAAGAAAACTAAAGTAGAAGATACACCAACAATGCCCAAGCAGTGATCTTCAACAACACAGGGAGAGTATTATGAATATAGTACGTGGAAGCCTCCTGCTCGTCTTCGGATCATCTACCCGTGCATCACCAGCTAACCTGTCTCTAGTCTGCTCGTATGAGCACCCAGAGTAATAAGAGGAGACATAAAACTCTGGGTCAGACATAAAGCCTGGTATGAGCGATAAGCATCTAAACAGAATAATAACAGGTATACTAAACCATACCTGAACCTGGAACCTGCAACCAAAGGGTTAGTACCACATACCGTACAATGCTCTAAGGTGCCATAATAAACAGTGTAAGAATACGGGGGTGGGGTGTGCATGTCACAATGATAGCAAACAAATCATCCATAGCAACCATCCTCACATCTCTCACTCAGTGCGTAAAGCGTACGACATCTACCACTTTGGAACACTAGACAAACTGAGGTAACGACGAATCCCGACTTGTAGAAACCCTGCTGTGACCAAGCCAAACACTTGGGGTCATGACCGAACATTTCAATGACCCACTTCATTGGTCGTAGCCCTTGGTTCTACCGATGCCATAATGGCCCTGAATCCGCCTTCGCACCTCCTACCATAGTGGTCCAAAGCTATAGACGTCGATAACTCCTTAACACGCGTCCCGCAGCAAAGCCCAACCATGAAGCGAACTCGTTGATTCCCATCTAAATCTTGAGCTCTAACTTCTCATTTGGACTTCCTTTGCATCTCGGGTTTGGTCGAATTGGAGTGGGTCTTCAGAAGAGTCATCGCGTAGTAGTAATAGCCCACGTACGGTTCGGTTCGGTGCTCCTCATCTAGCTTGGTTCGGTTCGGTGTAACCTTCCTGATCGGCTCGGATCGGTGGTCCTCGTCTAGCGTGGTTCGGGTCGGTAGTCCACTTCAGGTCGGGTCGGTGTCTTCCTCCGGGTCGGGTCGGTTCAGTGATTCTCCCCCTTCAGATATCGGTTCAGTTCGGGTGTCTCTGCTTGAGTTCGGTTCGGAGGTAGTTTATCCGATCTGATTCCTTCTGTTTGACGTGCTTGCCTACTCCAATCCGTCCTGTTCCCTTTCTCCGATCCGATCTGCTCTATTGCTCCGATCCGATCTTCTGTCCAACTCCAACTCTAAGCAATGGCCTTCCTTCCTGCCAAGCTCCTTCCAGTGACAAGTCCCAGTCCAGTTCGGATTCCCTTGGCCAGTTCACTAGTCCGATCCGACCCCTGCTCCGATCCGAACCGGTACGGGACCTGCACATCTGCAACTTTCCAGCGAGCTTTCTACGCCATTCGACGACGTTTTCAACCAAATTAACTATTCTAATCAATCATAGAACATACCATAGAGTCATAGCAACATGTAATAGCAACCACAAACAGCAAACAACAATTCAAATGAATCAAAATGGATCAAAAAGTGACTAAAACTTCATATTTTCCCATAATCCCTCTTAATCATGTTTAAGCATACGATTAGCAAAATGCATCGAAATTAACCCAAATTTCTAACAGAGCCTTAAAACATTATTTTAGAATTTTAAGAATTTTTCCAGAATTTATTTACGTGTAAATTCGCTAATCTTCACTAATTACCCTTAATCACCGTAATTGGTGCAAAAACTATGCAAATCACTCACCTTGGCCACAAATGAAACACCAAATCTGAATTATCCTCTGTTTGGGTCGAATTCCTATGTATAGCAGCAGCTTCAAGCTTGCTTTGTTGCTATTTGGCCTTGCTTTGATGTAGTTTAGGCTTAATCTTCACTAAAAATGTGTTTTGGAGTGGTTTTAGAGGATGGAGGCCATTACTAAGGTCTCAAGAAGGTTTGTGGCGGCTCAAAACTGAAATGAAAGTGATAACCTAACCCTAATCAGTCCTCCTATACCTCTAAAACCGAAATTCCCCTTGGGCCTAGCTGCTAATCACCCGGTTAAGCCCAATTAAGCTGTTTTTCACCATCTGAAACTTGTTTCAGCCATATCTCCCAAACGGTAAGTCCGTTTGGCTAATGTGACCACTCTACGGAAAGAGAAACCATCATCCGAAGCCAATGGAAGTGGTTTTAGGTCAAAATTCCTTTCCAGTCAAAAGTTATGGCCAAAACAGTGCCAACTAGGGGTAAAATGGTCATTTAAAAATCGGGAAAAATCATGAACATGGGAAATGACCCCACTAGTCGTCCCCCAAAGTTACATGACCATACGACTTCGTATGTGAAAGAAATAAATATTCTACGATCCTATGATGCGTAGAACGCGGGTCGTTACATCACACGCCATATACCACACGTCTAGGGTCGCACGCTAGAGGTCACATGTCTGGGGTCGCACGTCGCGTACCACACGTCTGGGGTCGCATGCCATGTACCATACGTCTAGGGTTGCACGCCGTGTACCACACATTTGGGGTCGCACGCCCTATACTACACGTCTGGGGTCGTACGCCGTGTACCACACATCTGGGGTCGCACGCCATGTATCACACGTCTGGGGTCGCAAACCATGTACCACACGCCCAGGGTCACACGTCAGGCATCATGCACCAACTGTTGCCAATTGTGTATAGTTGGCTCCTACTATCCAGTGGCAGTTTCGTAAATACACCGACGTGTGACCCAAAACCTGAACACCATAATTACGAGTTTGCCACTAGGTCCAAACTTCTATAAATACCTCAATTCACCACACTTCAAGGGACCGATTTCCACCACCACGAAGTGTTATCCAAAGGTTTCCTCCATCATTCTAGAGCTCTCCAACCACCATTAATGGCTTCCAAAGCTCTCTCCATTTTCCTCCAACGATGTGAAGATCAAATCACCTTCATTCTCCATTAGAGATCTCTCAAAGATCCATTAATGGATCCAAAAGCTTTCTTCTCCTCCCACCATGGCTAATTCAACCAAGTCAGCTTCTCCAATCTATGTTAGAGATCATTCAAGCTTCATTTTACTTCTCTCCTACCGCCATTAATAGATTTACCGCGAATTCATCATGGAATCAAGGAAGCTCACCTAAATCTCTAAGTGATTGAAGACCTACACTTCAACCGCCATCAATTAAGAGATTTCCTCCGTTCCTCCACGAATCCAAGTGTAATCTAGATCATAAAAAAGAGAAAAAAGAAAGGGGTGAACAACATGAATGAATCCATGTATTTTGTACTCTCCAAAGTGATAATGAGAATCGCCTCCAAAGTGGATGTCGATCTATTTTTGATCGAACCACTATAAAACTCGTGTGTCTTTACTTACTTTTTCCCGCTTACTTTGCATTTGTGGCCCCATTTTCTATTGCATACCGAATTGGTGAAGTACGATCTACTATCTTTGGTGTTGAACCATTTTTGGTGAAAACATCGTGCATCCATGGTCGATCGCACACCGTAGGGTGGTTTTCTTGGAAAGCAAGATATGAAGGAGCGGTCGAGCAAGCCAAAAGGGAGATCGGTCTAGGGAGATCGTTCCAGTGAGATCGGTCTAGAGAGATTGGTCCAGGGACATAGGTCCAGGGAGATCGATCCAGGGAGATCAGTCCAGGGAGATCGATTCAGGGAGATCGACCCGGAAGGATCGGTCAAACAGGAGGATTGGTCGGACGTGACTTCGAAGTGGACTCAAGTAGGAATATTCAAAGTGTCGAAGGTGTTTTTTGATCGGTGTAGAACAACGAATGGTATGAAAACTCAAAGGTGCCTGAGTGGGGTGATAATGTTATAGATTATATTGAACTTGTAGTGAAGTTGTTTGTTTCGATGGTGATGGTGGCTTCGACGAGAGTCCAGATGAGGATGTTCGAAGTGATGTGATTCGTTCGTTGTTTGTTGTATACAACGAATGTGGAAATGAATCAAGGATGTATTGAGTTCATGTGAATGAACGACTCAAGGATGTATTAAGATCGTGTGAAGTAATGGTTGCTCTAAAGTGTTCCAAGCCTATGGGTAGTTGTCACAATAATGACTAGAGATAAGAAGGTCGATGAATTATCGTAGGCTCTAGCAGGTTCAAAGCAAGAGTACAATTGAAAGACCGATTGTAGGTCATGTACCCTGGGCGTTGTGTATGGCCTAGACACGTGTTGTGTATAGCGTGTGCGGTTTTTGCTAGAACCGGGGCGTCGAGTATGGTCCTTGACAGTTGATGGTAAATTGTTTAGCCAGTCATACGATTAACGATGGTTTCAAAGCAAGGTTAGCGATTATAGCCAGAGTCAGTCATGGATGATTGGTTGTTCTGTTTGTACCATCTCACGTGGATTATCCAAAGTCGAGGGAGATGTTCCTTGAGTGCTTTACTGATACTGGTTTAGGCCTCTGGGGAGAGTACTTGAGGGATGTTAAACTCGATTAGGATTGTCTGTGTGAGACCTATGTAATCTGGATGCTATGAATGTTATCAATGGTTGTTCTGATTTACATGGATGAATTGTTGTTACCTTGGATGTTATGGATTGTAAAGGCTATCACTGTCGGATGTGGGGAAGATAGGTGTGAGTTCTTCTCTGGTGTTGGGTAGTGGTTGGTAAATCTACCCATTCTCATATACTTTATTGATGAAGTTTGTTAGCTGTTTTATCGCTCACTAAGACTGTTGTTTGACTCAAGGTTTTATGTTCCCTCTTATTACCTTAGGTTGTTCATCCGATTATTTGGATGAGCGGACAAGGTGGCAGGTGATTGCTTAGTGAGGGAGAGGTTGTTGTTCGATGGCGAGCAGGAGGCTGGCGTACAATTCTACTACTATCTAATACCTTTGTTTTTCTGTTGTTTGCTATTTCTCTGAGTATTGTAGTGAGGAAAAATGTACAAACACTATTATTGTTATCCACGTGTATGAGAATTACTTTCTATTTGTCATGAAAGTTTTAGTGTTTTCTGCTTCACTATCATTACCTATTGTATATATTTTATTCCTTGTGTTGTGAGTTTATGACAAGTTCCATTTATGTATCATCCCTTGTTGATCGTCCATAGCCGCTTGGCACACCTTTCATCACATTATTCCTCTTGTTTAGTACGGGGGATGTGGACGGTCGTCACACTGTTATTCAGTCCAAAGTCAAATTCTACTTACAAACTTTTCAGATTCCTGATGCATCGATAAGTAAGATTGAAAGAAGTGTATGTGCAGACTTCATTTGGAAAGGGAAAATGCACCAAATTATATATGATTTGTGTAGACCAAAGGACGAAGGAGGTGTTGGTTTGATGAAAATCAGAGATACGAGATATGCTTTCACTCACAAACAAGCATGGAATATCATCAATAATCAAGGTCTATAGGCTAGATGGATGTGTAAGCGATATATCAAAGAAAATTTCTAGTCTATACCTATAAACAATAATGCCTCTACAACATGGAAAGCCATTCTCAAAATCAAAAATAAACTCGTACAAAACTGTGAACGTTAAATTGCCTATGGCAAAGATATAGACTTGTGGAGAGATCCTTGGATAAAAGGTGAATCTATGATTGATATATTAGGATGCGATGCCTTCTCAGCCTATGGTTTTCCTAATTATAAAGTTAATTACATCATTAGTGATGGTGCATGGCGATGTGACAGACTTCCTTCTGCTGAAATATTTAAAAGAGACATAGAATTTATGCCTCTCATTGTTGATAGAGAATTTGATAAGTGGAAATGGCCATCTAGTAATGAATTTTCCATTAAAGATGCCTGGAATGCATGTAGAAGACCAGATAATAAAGTTGAATGAAAAAAAAATTGTTCGGGTTAGATTGATTCCTCCTAAAATTTCACATACAATTTATAAAGCAATTTTATTTCGACTGCCAACAAGGAACAGATTACAAAACAAAGAATTATACCTAATAATACATGTACGCTTTGTGATAAATGGGAGGAAAATCATCATCACCTTTTCTTCCATTGTGAATACTCAGCCGAGATAATAAACAACATTCAACATAATTTCAGCATCAGGAATTGTACCAATAACTTGCAAGAAATTGTAAATTACCTGATTCATTACTGGGCGAGTGAAGATCCACAAATAAAATAATATAGCGTTAGCATTATATCTGCATGTTGGTGGTTATGGAAAGAGAGAAACAGAAGGGTTTTTCATGATAAAAGAAGATCAGTAAGTGAGATTATCAAGCTAAATGAAGCAGAAGTAAAATTAACCATCAAATGTCGAAGAAGAAGACTCACGTCTGAAAGGGAAGCACCACCATCTGATAGCAAAACTGGGGATTCTGAGGTACGACGGGTATCACTGACTGCAATTGAAAACCTATGGCCTCCATGAATTCGAAGTTGATGTAATCGCCGCTGGACTCCATTTTTGAGTTTCTTCGGCTTATTTTGGGGAAGTTGAGTTGTATTGAGATTATAAGTGGGTTACTTGTTTTGCGTGCGTTTGTTTTTTATGCGTTGTCGATTGGTTGTGCATAGCATCAATTCTTCTGGGTTGAAATGCCCAAAATAATGATTTTACCCACTTTCAAATAATAATAATAATAATAATATAGTTATATATCATTTATATATTTATATATATATAGTTTTATATCATATGATTTAATACTTTAGAAAATGTATTTTAAACAACTAGTTTTGATTCAAGAATTTCCAATACATATATATATATATATATATATATATATATATATATATATTGATTTAAATAGTTTAAACATGATTTATAATTTTAAAAATCACGTATATATCGACTTACAATATTGTACATGTCGACATATAACTGTTACAATTTTAATTTTCAAAAGAAGTGTCTTTTCATTATTTGAAATGTTTCAGAACTGTTACAACCTTTGGGATTCTATATAAAGGGGTCATTTTCAAATTTTTAACCAACTTTTGTTCTCCTTCATCATCCTTACTCTTACCACCATTATTATAACTTAATTTCTTGATTTCTACACATACACTCTACCGATTTCAATACAAATTATATCAAACTCTTTCTCTTCTCACTCTCTATTAAATACTCTCTGTTTGGAAGTGTTATTCAAGGGTTCTAGGGCTGTTTGTAATTGTTAAGGAAAAGGTGTGCTCCTTGTAGTTTGTAAATCAAGGAAAGGGAGCCGTGTAAACCTTGTAGCCGTGAAGTCAACGGTGTTGAATCAGTGTGAACCTTGTAGCCGTGAAATCAAGGGTATGGAATCAGTGTTAACCCTGTAGTCGTGAAATCAAGGGTATTGTAAGGTTGATACTAGTATTAATAAAACTCTGCGCAATCCAGCATTGCGTGTGACTGGACGTAGAGTAATCTGAACTAGTATAAAATCATGTGTGTTCTTTCCTTTTCTACATTTTATTTCTATTTATATTTTCATTTGTGATTATTTCCGTAGTGATATTCATTCTGTGATTCATACATTTGTTTGAATAATCATTAGTTTTTTAAGTTTTCCATAATCTCTTTAAAACACTATTCACCCCCTTCTAGTTTTAGTTTTGCCTTAAGATCCGTAATTCTCATCTCTAACATCACTGGAAGCCTAGGCCATGTCCGATTCAAGATTGTATAATATGCATATACTTATACTTGTTGTAACTTGGGAATATAATCAAAAGGGATAATATTCATATACTTGTACTTGCTGTAATTTGGGGATATAATTGAATGGAATAGTATGCATATGTATAAACATGTGAGATTTGACTTAATACAGACATTAAGTAAAGGACATGTTAAAATAATGTAAGTACCAAATGTAGGTTAGGTAGACTAAATTACTATAGTAATTATACATACATCTAGGCAGGTGTTTCGGGGAAGGGTTGTACATAACTAATAACATGTAATATTACAACCATGCTTATTAGTAAACCTAAACCTACTAGATTAAACCTGATTATTAATAAGCTAAGAGGTTCCTCATTCTGCTGTTATGTTTGGTTTTGGGGACTCTTAAATCCTAGTTACTTGGGGGAACAAGCTTAGGGGGTTTGTCTTGTGTCAATCTTGTTGTGTGGGACCCGTATCAGTCTGCATCCCTGTTGGTATTTTGTTAGAGGGCCTCGCACTAGGTAGGTGCCAGGGAAAGCTTTACTAAACTGGATAACAAGAGGTTCAAAATGGGGAAGGTGGGTACGGGAGCGTTCCGATGGAGTCATGAGCGTGCATGAGTCCGATTAGGGAAACTAAGCCGCTGTAACACTAGTAAATAATTCTACGTTATATAAGTTGTCGGGTTAGGGAGTGATACACCCTACTACCGGGGCTGACACCAAGTATTTACGCATTAGGGCGCCGATTGCAGGGGTAGTAATTAGGGTACACCTAATTCTGCTGTTATGTAATTAGGGTAACACCTAATCCTATTATGTAATTAGGGTACACCTAATCCTGCTTTTTATTCTTGTTGTTTAATCCTGATGTTTCTGTTAAGTAATTAAGTTAACGCCTAATCATGTTATACTAGTATTGGTGTAGACAGACCCTGTTTTTAGGGATATAAATGAGAAGCATCACTCAATCACTGTCTATCCTGCTTTATCCTGTTGTTCTGTTTATCTTGTTTATTTGTTGCCTTATATGTTACTATGCTTTCTCATCCAGTTTTGTTTATTTGTCTTGGTATCTCTACTTTATGCATATTTGAAAATCACTGGAACTCGCCAGGCTTTATGTCCGACTCTTTTGTTTTCGCTACTTTCTCTTCTTTTCTCCCTCAGGTCCTCAGAGTGGTAGCACTCCTCATTGATTAAGACTTCCTCTTTCAGTTTGGATCTGGACTTTCTGAGATGTACCACTTTGACTTACTTTCTACTCTGTTATGGCTTGCAATGAGGCATATGGTTTTATATTATAGCACTCTGTTATTTTGCTTTATGAGACAGATTTGAGATTCTTAGTTTTTGATGTAACGGGTTTGATGATGTAACTTGATTTGAGACAAGGTTTTATTTTTAATAAAGTTGAAATTTCTGCTACTTACTTTATATCTATCTTGTGAGTTTGTATATTGTTTACCTATTGCGCTTCACGAAACTTAACGTATTCTTTTCTAAGTGACATTAACGGACGTAGGGTGTCCCAAAATCAAAGATAAAGGACATGCAAAAGCAATTGTGTTAAGAAATTTAGTTGAGAAAGAAAAAAGACTTGGAGATTATTAAACTTTGAAATAAAATAAGACTTTAGAACAAAAAGTTCATAATTCAGAAAGTACCAACATCAATGACAACAAAAAAAACTACAGTTGTACCGCGACAAATTCATGAATTTAACATCGACATTCAGGTTGATCAACACACAAGAATACATTGAATTGATGGAGTCAAAAGCACTAATCACAAATAAAAGGGAAGATCACGGCCAACAACACGAAGAATTCAACATTGAAAATATAGAAAAAGTAAAAACATAGAAACAATCTTCAGTCATTTAATGAATAAAAACAAAAGGAAAAAAGTGCAAAAAAAGAAGATTTGTATTTTACTTATGAGAAACCAAAAAGAAAAAAGAAAAACATTCAGAAAAATGATGATGGTAAAGTTGAAGGGATGAAAATTGTTGATTTTCAAAACATGGATATACCAAAAAAAGAATTTACACTGCCTTCATCTTTTAGTCAATGCAAAAATGTCTGGTATTAAATCTCTTTTTTACTGTGTAGGTAGTAGAATAAGTATCAACACCCATTCAAATTAAATAATAAAAAAAGTGATAAAGTAACTATGTTCACTAACAATTTTATGTTAATTCTATAGTGGAGTAGCCTAGTAACGTGAAATAAGAAAGGAACACATCGTTATCCATAGAAAAGGCATTGAAGACATTTTACTAGGGTCTTTCATCAATGGTCAGACAATTTTTTTTACATACAAAATAATGATATGTAAAAAAACCAGACCCAAAAATAACACTACTGTATTGAACTTTACATTCCAGTATCTTATTTTAATGTTTCACTCACATCACCATGCACAAATCAATTATTCACCATTTTACACAACATACAACCCAAATGTCAATTTATTTAAAACTGCTATATTAGTAAATAAATTTATCATTTCAAAATAGTATTTCAGACGATGGTGCATCCTCTAATGTCCTCAAACCTAAATTTCTCATCCAGCCTTACCTTTTCATTGTCCCCCTTTCCTTCCTTAGGACCAAACTCCGTCGCCTCTTCCCATACAGCCGCCTTAAATATCGCCACCTCAGATTCCACCTCCACCGGCCCCACCTGACCCTCACAACGTCCAAATCCTACTTCACAACCCAGTTCTATCTCACCCCTCTTCCAACACCAATCCGCCTGTTCCAAACACAACCAATGGCTCCGCACCAGAGAAATGGTCCTTATTATTTTATGCGAAGCCGAGGAACGCGGGAGAGTATGCTCCTCCTCCGATGACACTCAAGTTTTCAGGAAAAAGAATGGTGTCTTTAGATAAATTCTACAAGTGGCGAGAGAATAGTGGCAAGAGTACATGATTGGCTTTTTTCTCGACAAGCCACTGAGCTACACAGCGGTTACCACGCATCTGCAGAAGCTCTGGAATCCAAAAGGAGGTATAAAAGTTAAATCAAATGGTGTAATGTTCTTTTTTCTACTATCAAGTCTAGAGGATAGGAATCAAATTGCCCATGCAGACCTGGTGATATTTCAAAATAAACTCTTTATCATTAAACCGTGGGATGTTCATTTGGGTAGCGAAGCTAGACTAATTAAATGTGTACCAGTTTGGATTCAACTGAGAAATATTCCTCTGTGTGCTTGGTCTAAGGGTGGCATTAGCTAGTTTGCTACTCGAGTAGATAAGTTTTTATGTATGGATGCAATGACCAAAACATTTGAGCAAACTTGGGGTGATGGTTGTTTTTTGGACTACCAACTGGGTTTGTCAGTTGGAAAACTATTACTATCTATTATTTATCCGGCTGTGTAGCCTCGCGCTACATATCCGTTTGCTCTAAATAAAAACACATTTGAGCGACTAGAGTATGTGAAATGCATGGTCGAGGTAACAGCAGAGTCCCCCTTAGTCAGTGAGTTTGAAGTTGAGTCTCCTGATGGCAGTGAGAAAATGGTATATGTACATTATTTGTGGCAACCTGAGGTATGTGTGGAATGTAAAGTGTTCAGCCATCTGGAAGAAAACTGCAAGCTAAGCAGCGCTGCGCTTAATAACAATGCAAGTGAACCACCTAACATTAACATGTGTAACCCTTCCACAACTGAAACTGATAAAGTATGCAATGCAGTGAATAACGCAAGCATCATTAGGAACAATGATAAGGAGGAGTATAGTAAGAGGAGAGAGAGGGTGTAACTGGCCCAATTACTAGGAGAAATGAGGATTGGACAAGAGTCAAATTCAGGAACAATGGTTTGCACAAAGTAGCGTATGGAGTTAGAAACATGAATGGTAGGTATGTGCAGAAAAATATTCAATCCAATGTTGCTAAAACTGGGGTGAGAGATATGTTTGTTGTCTCTAACAGTTTTAGTATGCTTGAGCAATCCAATGAGAAGATTGATGTACTTAGTAATGAAAACGAGATTCTTGGCGATATTGAAGATGATTATGAGGAAGGGGAGATAGCCAGGGTTGATGCGGTGCTTGTCAATACCATTCAACGTGTGCCTACTACTGCTAATCTGAGTGTTGACACTGAGTCGCAGATTTTAAACAATGTGTCTAACTGTGTTAGTAATAGTCGTGAAGTGAGAGACTCAAGTGACCTGACAAATGTTAATGAATTGAATAAGGTCATTGATGTTCTCGTAACAAGTAAGCTCAGTGATGATAATGAGGTAAACGGTCAGGCTAGAGAGCAAGTGATAACAGGTCACACAATGCTATGTCTGCTGATGGGATCATGTATTCTGTCAATGTGAACTCCAATTCGTGTAATGTTGACAACAACCAAGCAAAGAGGGATAAGCAAAAGACTTCTGAGGTAGTTACGGATAACGGTGTTAGAATAGAACTTGACTGCCAGCGAGCTGAAGAAACCAACCAGTTTGGTGAACTTCAGTTTATCATTGATAGTATTTCTCCTTATCTTTTAAGCAATGATCCTCATCCAGGTAGGAGAGTTATTCTTGAGAAATACATCACTGATTTCAACATGTTGACAAGATCCAAGCCTCCAGATAAAATCAAATATGATGCTCTTAAAAATACTCTCCTATCGTAGAAAGCAATCAATTCTCGTTATTTCCTTCCTAAAGTAAAGTTACAAGCCAAGACACAATAAGAAGGTATTCACCTGAACGTGCCACCTCCAATTATGAAAACATTTCTCCTCCAGGGCACAAATTGAGACCACCTAATATGATGACTGATTCTTCCCATGCTGCTTCTTCTTCCTGTAAGAAAACTGGGACTAAAACCCCCTATCACGCGTAGCATGAAAAAGGGCATGCTCAGGAATTATCTTGACAATGGATAGTAGAACTGGAAGGTCACTCAAGTTATGCTATGAACTTATGATAGCCAATTATGAAACGTGATAAGTGCAATTTTAAATATGTGAGATTAGTAAGATGTAAAGACTCATGTAATTCCTATTGTTTCCTGCATGAAAATGTTGTAGATGTAATTGGTTGACATTTCACCATCAAAACTGTACCTAACTGATTGTCTACTTACAATCACCTGTACTTCGATGTTTTTTATTATTAGTTCTAATAAAAGGTGTTTGCGATCACCTTAAAAACCGGTCGGCTTTGCAAATAAATAAATAAATTTATATTACTATTATTCTGCATAGTTCTGTAATTAACAACTTTATAAACAGAATGCAACGTCGTCATTTCAAACAATTCAAAACACTATATGTATTATAAACTAAATGCAATATATAGTTTGCATATTCATGCTATCAGGCTAAATATTTTTCTGTTTTTTGAATTACAGGTGATAAACAAGTTCATGCAGAAGTTAAACACAGCTGATCATAAATACTATTTCATAACAGTTATGATAGTAAGATTTCCTTTTACTTTCATTTGTATATGTAAAATTGTTACTAAATTGTAACGACCTAGATTTTTAGTCATTTAATTTTGAATATTTAAATTTATTTTAAATGTTGAATTGGAAATATATATATGGATTTTATATGAATTTTATCGATTAATAAAAGGAATATTATTTAATTTCGAATATATCGAATTATCGTAATACGAAAACGAGAAATAGTTGAATTTTAAGTTAAAATTGAATCTAAAGTGACTCTAACATTAATATAAATTCTAGTTGAATATATACGATAATAATAAATTATTATCGATAATTTTGATTGTTTTGAAATCGATTTATATTTTATCGATTTAATTTAACACTTGAGAATAGCCAATTTTTAAACGATCTTAGATTTCAAAGAAACCAATTTTATAAAATCTGCATTGGTTAACTATTGTAAGATTTCCAATTTCGAGTCAACTGGAGTTATAATGTGATCGTGTGCGATATTAACGCATATCGATTTACGTTTTGAAATTAAACCGGGAGTTTTTCGAAAGGTCTCGGAATTCGATGAACCAATTCCATTGGGTCCGGGATATTAATTTATTGTAGGATTTCTGGTTTCATCGCGATCGGAGCTCCTACGTGATCGTACGAGCATTAAACGTTCGATGAAAAATAGCGAGCGAATATAATTAAATAAAGTAATATTAAACCCTCAATATAAATACACCTCTTCCCACTAATACCTAATGACTTTTCTTTAGTAAAAATTGCCGCCACTATTATAATCCTTTGAAAATTCATACAAAATCGATCAGTTAATGAAATCTGATTTTGTTTAATTCGTTGAACTCCTCTAATATTGAGCTTCATGCTGTATGCATTATATACGGCTCGATCGAAATACCTGGTGATTGATGTTGGATAGCGTGATCTAAGGTTGGGAAAGCTGAAGCTACGGTGGTCTAGGGGCGACGAGGAGGATGACGTGGCATTTGGGGGGCAAAGGCGCATGGACAGGTGAACTAAGGTGTTGTTCGGTGCTGGAAAAGTTCGTACCTTCCCTATAGCGGGCAAAAGGAGGTCTCGGGTCGTAATTTGAATGGTGATTTCGATTTCAACCTGGTGGTAGGGAAGATAAGGATGTTGCCAAGAGGGAGACACTACACCAAAACTTGAAATTCCTAACAAAAATATTTTAACATTGTTAACACTCAATGTTGTTATAACATAATTACAAATAAAGTCTATTGCAACTGTTTTAAATGTCGTTATGAAATGAGAAATACACCTTGTAATGAAAAACATGCGTTTATCATGGCTTCAAATCGTTATCGCATATGATAAAAATGAAAATAAAAAGAAAATGAGGGGTAAATATGGAAAATAATAAAAATGCGATCCCTAAAAAGCTTATCACGCTTTAATCTTCTTCGGCTGTTTATTTATTAAAACCGCTAATTCTTCAACAATTTCTATGGCAAATCCTTCAGCGGTTTTCTAGGGCAAAACCTTATTGAACAAAATCATTGGCCAAATCAACACATCTGGACAGGTACATCGATTTACTTTTGAAATTAAACTTGATTAGTTTTTTCATCCTTTTCGTCCGTTGATTTGTGCCAAGCTTTGAGGTTCGCATTATTTTTCTAGCAGCATATTCTTTCACTTATCGAGTTATGGTCATAATTTAATCAAATTTATTTAGCTTTTCTGTCCGACCATTTAAATGATACTGGTACAAAGAAACGTGGTTGTATAACCTACTATTTAGATAATTTAATTATATGATCCACTATTTAGGAATTTGGAGATACTACCCTATTTACTTGAACTATTTATGGATAAAACATCTACATAACTATGAATTTAGAACTTTGTACCTCCAGATTATCTTTTTTCCATACTCCATTGCGTTCGCCTGGTTCTGAGCCTGAGGTTGCTCCAAGGGAAAGTAATTTTGTGTTGGGTTTTAAAAGTAATAAAACTCAAAACTAATATTATGATATTTACCATGTCAAATTTTAATTTAGAACCATTTTTTAAATTTTACATAAGAAATAGAGAAACTCCAGAACTGTTTTCAAATGGACTGCGGAAAATAAAAAAAAATAGTACCCTAGGGTGAAGGTTGAATAATTATGTAAAATTTAGTAAATAGATTGCGTAAATTCTTGCAATGGTTATTCCTATTCGTCCTCCCTTGTTGACATACCTCAGATATTAAGTTTCTCTTCAATAACATTATTGTTGGCATCCTTGTAAAAATAAGATAGGTTCGAACAAAAATATTTTTGTTAGACCTTCAGCTAGTTATAGAACATAAAGTAGAACGTTGGTCGAATTTTTACTCATTTGCAGTACCTAGCTGAAAGTTGTTTTTCAGGTTCATAGATTGCCATATTCAAAAATTAATGCAGTACATTAATTGTACGCTAAATAACTACGAATCAAAATGAAAAAATGTATAAATTCTCATTTTCCCAATCTAGAATTTGATATTTGCAAATGGTACATTTGCTGAAAAAGACACAGTTCGTACTTTTCCCTCATTTTATTTTGTCTAGATTTGTGCAACAATGGACAACAACTTGTTCTTAAAATTCTTTGCTGACCCTTTTCTTCTTTGTTTATTTCCCAAACCAATATACCTTGTTCCTTTACATAAGTCCTAAACTATAATATATTTTATCCTGCATGTGCTACACGAGTTGAACAGATAAATGCTGTACATATTAGATTTCCTTGCACCATCAATTTGAACTTGGGAATAACTCCAAATTATGAAACCAATAGTTATAATATTTTTTCAGTTACGATTCCATTCGATCGTTGGATTCAAAATAATTTATGTACATCCTTCTATAATTCGCTTCGTAAAGCATTAATAACCAGGACATGTTTTCCTTTTCTAGTAAAAATGGTTCTATATAATTATTTCTTTTTCCAAAAAATATTAATCAGCCTGTTCCTTAAATAATCCTAGGAAACTACAATATATTTGTGAAATCTTAGGGAAACCACATTGTAAACATTTTAGACAGATTTTAAGAAGGTAAATAAAAAACTAACTAAAGATTTTGACTTGAATGTTCCTTCGGTAAGATGATGTAAAATTAAAAAATTAATTTATATTGCCATATAAAAACAACAATTAATTTACATTGCTCAAATAAAATACTACAGTTTAATTTACATTGCTATTTTTTTTTTTTTTTTTTTTTTTTACTAATGTTAAGTGGGATACTAATAAATCATCCGGGTCCATCAGATATCTATTTCTAATCTATTAGTGTGTAAATTATGCAATTTCCTTCTTATACAACAAAACTTAGACATGTTCATGTATGGATATATGTGGACAGCGTGAGTGGAATTTGGTGAGAGACGTGGGTCTAGGAGTGACCGTTTAACTTTAAAAGTGATTGTGTAAAAGATTTAGTGTTAGGTATGGGGATGGCTGATGTTAGTGAGAAGGTTTTATGTGAGCAGTCTTTGGAAGAAGGTAAAAATGACCATGTGATTAGTGAAAGGTTGTCTGATACAAAAGGTGGTCAGGGACTATAGCATTAAATACTGGCAATTTTCTTGCACCTATTGCTTGTTATTTCATTTTGTACATCCTTATCATTGATTTTCTATGGAACTGGTCTCGCACATATAAAGAATTGGCATGTAATAATTTTCTACGTTAATATTTTAATAAAAAATAAATTTGATGAAAATTTTCAAATGTAGGAAGCGGAAAATCTAGGATAGAAGATCATGCGCACGATGGCTTGGGAAGTGGCACATATAAGTTGAAAAACAAGGAAGGTGATTCCATGTGCAGCTGAGAAAATTGTAAGTACTCTAGACATTGAAAAGTACATACACACTTGCTAATACACATGCACTTGCAGTTAATATTATTTTGCTCACCAAAGTATGTCAGTTGGTGCTTTATAAATATTTTGACTAAATTGTGGAGCTCCTTATTGATTGGAAGTTACTATAGTTCATATATTTAAAATTTCACTTAGCCTTTGTTCCCTAAATGTTAAAAGATAGATAACCAAACATGTAGGAAACAAGAATCATATGAGGCTGGTTATACAAAAACCAAGTTACATTTCAAAATGTCAATAGGTGTACAATCATGGTTAGTTAAATCCTAAGCAGACATATTTTTAAACAATCCATATGCTAATGATCACCATAAATTTGACTTGTTTAAACTATAGGAAAAGTATATATGTCATAGGTTAATCACGACCTATTACGTGTAGGTTAAACAATTACCTTTCAAAGTAGGATGTAGTTATCAATCGTCTGTGGTTCAATGTTATAGTCGTTGACTTGGGAGCTACAATTTTAATTGTTTTAATAACACTCTATTTGGTGCACTTTCCTTATTATTCGGGTTCATTCTAAACTTATGATCTAGCAATTCTATCTTACTTTTAGTGAATTGCAATCATCATCTGATCGTACATTTAGAGCAATATTATAAACTTGTTTACTTGCAAATATGACTAGGTCATTGTTGATTTAAATACTTGAACAATTTTAACAAACATCAAACTTTATAATAAATTATCAAACGAAGCATCCATTAGTCCATAAATTATTGGTTTACAATAACATTAGAATTTGAGGTTTACAAACCGTATTCCTATATTTGAAACTAATTAGAAAGAATTTTTGACTCAAGTATATGTTTTAGGGATGATAACACATATTATTTGGGGTTTGAGAAAATGTCAACTGTTTAAAAGCCTGTAGGCTAGCACTCAGATTCTCATACCAATAGTTCATTCCAACCTTCGAAAATTGTATCACATATAATTACCCTTATTGTGTAACTTGATAGGTAATAAGGAACCAAAAACTCACTAAAGAATATCAACATGTACTTAGTAAGAGATATAAATATCATAAAAATAAGAGTTGAAAAAGGTGTTCTGTTTACACTCATTTACCTACGTTAGCAGTTCAGTTATTTTCAAAGATTAAGATACTATCTTTCAATATTTATGATTAGTCAAAAATGAAATAATTGCTTCATGTTTGTATACTCCTGATAGCTCAAAAATTAAGAAAGCAAATGGATTAGTATGGCAAAAAAGTAAAATTTACAATGGAAATTTTAATGGCGGCCTTCATCTGAACTCTCGAGCGATTTAAACTCTTCAATTCTGCTATCTCTAATTTTCGAAGCTAAGTCCTTTTCTTGGTGAATCTTTATCTCTCGCAAAGGTTGTTCACTCTATCATTATTCCCAATTCAAACTAGTGTTCTCTCATGAATTCTGTATTTGTCTCTTACGTGTTAACGGGCAGGGACGAAGCCAGGAATTTGGCGATGGGGAGGCCAAAATCAAACGACGATACAAAAAGAAATATCGCACAAAAAGCGAGGTCATAGAAGCAAAAAAATATAATACACTTTGGCTCATTGAAGCAAAAAATATGCCATACAACAGTCATGAAAGCTTTATAACAGCAGCACATAAAGATTAATATAAACGCATTTTAGACCAAAAGGTTAAATGGCCAACCTGATGAGCGATGTGTTCCATAATTGATATCGAAACCAAGGATGAAACTGAATTTTGATAGCCAGCCTGAGATGCAGCAGCACAAAAGCACCAAATTCTAAATGAAAAAAAGTAATCTTATACATGATTGCACACAAAGCTTAAAAGAAAAAATTACTAAGGCACACTACATACATATTTGATTAATTTAACAAAAGAACTAGGAATATCATAACAGCAATTATATATTATTTCTGCATAAGTTGCACTCGACGAGTTTTCATCTTGTCAAACTCTTCGATTATTGAATAATTGTTGAACTGAATTGCAATCTCTTTCTCGATGTAAACTGTCATACTATCTGCAAGAAATTCATCTTCCATTTTGTTGTGAAGACTGGTTTTAACTAGCTGAAAATGCTCTTTCAGTAGTCGCTGTGGAAACCGGAAGAGTCAATACAAGACGAATTAATCGATCTACTAAGGGGTAAATATTTGACTTCTTTGTCCCAGTCAATCCTTGACAAAGTTCAGAAATAGTAGATAAGTGTTTAATTGATCATCATTAGGCACATCTAAACAATAATGTTGCAATTGATATTTAAGATGAAGTTTTTCTTGCTCGGAAAAATCTTGTGGATAGAATGTATCAACTAATTCACAAATATTTGAGATATTAAATGATTTGTATGCATCTTTTGGCTTCAAAGAAGAACTAAGAGTGAAGAGTTGTAGTGTATCCTCATTAAATCGATGATCTAATTCTTGCCACTGAGTATCAATTGTTTCATGAAATATATCAAAGCGATAATGGTGTTCAACGGTAACTTTATCTTTTTTCTCTCGAGCACTTCTTCCAGAACTATACCAACTATGCAAGTCGGGAACAAGGATTTTTTCTTTGCGGCAAAATGATGTAACTTTGTCAAGAAATTGTTACTAGAAAGCAAGGTAGTAATTTCATGCTTTAGAGTTTCTGCTTTTGTGTCCTTAACATGAACAATATTGAAAAAACGTTCATGCACAAATCCTTCTTTATCAACAAATCTTAAAACCAAACCCATTTGTTCTCTTTTAGATTCATCCCGTGCTTCATCGATAATGATACAAAATTTAGCATCTCCAACTTCACAAATAAATTTTCTAACTTTTGTTGCAATGACATGTAAAATCTCCTTTTGAATTTGAGATGAAATATACTTAGCATTTCCCGGTGCATTCTTTAAGACAACTTGTGCGACTTTCTCATTGTAAGAGGCTATAAGCTTTACAAATTGGATGAAGTTGCCGGGATTCTTAGAATCAAGACTTTCATCATTTCCACGAAGAGAACATGCTTGAAATGTTAACCATCAAACAATGTCAATAGATACCGAAAGCCTTAGTCTATTTTGGGATATTTGCTCATCGGTTTGTTTATCTAAAATATTTTCGATGTGTTGAGATGATTTCATTAAATCTCTGCAAGCTTGTTCTGCAGCATTATGAATTGAGTTGGGATATTTTCCAATATGATTTAAAAATGAACACTCCTTACCACTATTGACCTTCTTCCAATTTCGGAAGCCGTCGATAGTGAATGCATTTGATTTATATCGATCATTTGTCCTCTTATTGAAAATGAAGCATGGTAAGCAAAATGCTGCATCTTTTGCAGTTGAATACTCCAATCATGGAAATAAGTTATACCAAGAGGCATTAAATCATCGAAGATGTATTCCTTTTTCAGACAATGGAAACTCTTTAAGCATGGGTTGATAAGCTCCAAAATTAACATAAGCACGTCTAATTTCATCTTGCTTATGTAAAGGTAAATCATATATTTGGGAGCGCAATCCCGGATCACGTTCTAAAGCATTTTTTTTCAACCTCTCCACTTTCAACTCTTTGATATTTTGAAGTGTGAGTCGGAGTTGGAGAAGCATCTACTAATTGATCATCATTGGAGATTGAAGAAGATCCAATAAGTTCTGAATTTTCGGCAACCTTTCTCTTAAAAAAGTCATTTATTTTGGAAGATCTAACCATGATATTCACGATGCCTAAAGTTCAAAAACATGTATATTACAACAAACTCATTCCAATATAGATAAGGACAGCGTGCACTGCGCATATCACAATCTAACCAATGTTAAGTAATAATGAAGAAAACTATCAAATTTCATCTTTTTCATTAATCTTAATTAATCCAACTTTTTCAGTTTTGCAGAATATTATGCACAGCACAAAAACACAAATAGATTAATAACTAATTAGGGAAAATGAAAACGAATTACCTTAATTTCCTTGCTGTAGGCTTGTAGAAGCAGCTCAATTTGCAAAGAGTGATGGTGATTCCATGATTGGTGAATATCCAGGTATCCGAAAGCAAAGAGAAGGCCTGGAAATCAATGAGTTGTGCGTGCTGCTGTAGGATTTGCACAATAAAATATGAGTTGAAGTTGAAATATCTTCCATTTTAATTACTGTTCTACCCTAAAGTGGCATCAACAAGTCAACATACTTTCGTGGTTGCCAGCCTTTTATGAAAAAAAAAATTGTATAAAATTTTATAATTTAAGGGGAGGGGGGCACAGCCCCCATTGGCCCCCATAGCAGTTTCGTCCCTGTTAACGGGGTCAATTCTTCGAAATTGTCCTAGGTTGGAATTGATTATTGCTGCGCTTTTGGCAGCGTCGATGGAACCGCTGTAAGTGGCAATTATTGGTGCTACGGCGATTTCGGTCCAGACTCGTTGTTTGCGATCGTTCGATTGCCTCTCTAGGCAGCGTTACTTTATTGTTGATGGTAGCTTCTTAGAAGTTTCTCTGATGTACTTAGAAGGGTTAAACCCGCTTCCCGTGATTTCTGGCAAGGCTTAGCTCTTCTCTGACCTTTAGTTAGGTTTTAGACGGGCTCCCACTTACCTTCTCTGGAGATGGGGATCTCACCCCCCCCCCCCCCCCATTTATGCTAAAGTCGGTTTTTAAGAAGGATCCATAATCTGTTGGCAGTATGCCGTTTATGGCATTCTTGGTTGGCTTTTTGGTTTGTGGTGTATCGGCTTGCGACAGAGTGGGTGTTAGTCAGTGTACGGAGGAGCTTAGAGAAGGGGAAGTCACGCCCCTAATCCATTAACTCTGTAGCAGGCTTCCTTCCATCTATTGTTGTTAAGGTTATTAAGGAGGCTCGCTCTTCATCTTCTTCGGTAGTTGCCATTGAGGCTGGTTACGGTCGGGCTCTTAATCCTGCTCCTATTTGTTTTATGAACTATTTCGCTGCTTTGGATGAAGCTTCTTTGTTGGTGGAGGAGGTGGATGATCCGTGTTCACCTACCTTCGCATTGCACAACTCCCAGTTCGGGTCTTTTGTTGGTTCTTTGGCTTGTGTCTCTACTGTTGATTTTTGTGCTGTGCCAATGGCTTTTTTGGCCCCACCTTCACCAATATTGGTTGGCATATGTTTGCAGCCTAAATGTGCTAGTTATGGCAAGGCAAATATGTGTGGTGAGCGAAGTTTTCTTGGTTATTTGGTTGTAGGAAATAAGCCGGTCGTGTCTATTATTCTACAGCCGCATAGCTTAGCCATTGCAGGATTGTCGGCGGTTGTATTGATATATTGGGATATTGTGGTGATAGGTAACAACGCTTTGGTGTTGGCTCTTCACCCTCCAGGCAGGTTTGGCCATCTATCTTCATCTTTATTATTGTTAATGATAGTTTAGTTTTGGTTAAGCCTTGTTTATCTTGCTCTATGCTTTTACTTCATGTTCATTCATATTGGGTTTTGATGAACCCCCAACTCATGCTACTACTCTTGTGGGTTCGTTGGGTACTTGTGTTCCTCCGTTGTGTTCGTGGATGTCTGGTTCGGATGTGTATTTCATTTCTCGTCATCTTGTTTCTTTGTTGGTTATTCATATTAGAAACTTGGCAACGTTACTTTCTATTAGTTTTTATCGGCATTCATTTGCTTGCTTGGATGGCTCTTTGGTTGTATTATGTTTCATAGATAACTTAGGTGTGACAATGGAGGTGTTGGTGGACACAGGGTTGGTAGATCTGTTGAGTCATAGAGAGGCCTACTCCGTGTTGCTAGCGACTAGTGCTTTTTGGTTTTGGTTGTCGGGTTACTACTGGTTTTTTTCGGCGGTTCTTTTGGGTAGGACTGGACATTTTTACCATATTACCGTTTACCAACCACTACCAATGAAAGTGGTACCGAACAATCGGTAACCAATTTGATTGATACGGTATACCATACCACATGAAAATATGCGGTACGGTAATGGTAATTGAGTATTAACAATGGTAATTACCATACCTACCACATATCTTAAACAATATGTATATATGATTTTATATTTCATCATATATGTTTATTATATAACAAAGAACTTCTAATATGTAGTGATGTAATAAAATACCCAGGAAAATATTATTACGATACAAGATTGAATGAAATTTTTATCATATATCTTAGAAATGGTATAATTTGTATGATATTTTCGTTCATCCATAAAATTTTCATGCATGTTTGACTATGTAAAATAAGGTAGATAAGTAATAATATAATAAAAAAATCAATTTTAATATTTAATATTTTAACGTGAAATATTGTAAACAAAAAGATCTCATACTAGTGAACGGTAAAAACATATTACCGATCTCTACCAACCATAACCAACCATAAACTGAACTGTTGGTAACCGATTTCTTTGGCCGGTAATGGTATGATTTTTCCATTACCATATAAAGTCAGTACGGTAATGGTTTTGAGTACAAAATTCCGGCACCGAACCGATTCCACCCCTACTTTTGGGTATTATCTACATGGGAAGAGTGTTACCTGAGCTGTATGCGTATAGTGCTTCCTCTGTCGGCTCACTATACAGGTTACTCAAGTGGTAGACTTCATATATTGGCTTTACTGTTTTACGACTGTTAGGTTTCCAGTCACGGGCCTTTACCTCTTATGCTGGGATTTTAATCTGATGACATCCTGGCGAAGGTAAAGACCACACAGGAATTGGTGTTGCATCCCTTGAGCAACCCAACATTTTTGCCTTCTTTATGTTCGTCTGCTGTCCTGTTGTGTCCAACACCTTCCACTGCTAGTTTCGAGGTTTCTATATCTATTTCAATTCCCTTTCTTAGCAAGGCCGAGATAGCGATCATTAACGATCACCTATCTCACCTTACTAAGAAATCCTATTCCTCACCTTTTAGTTCTTCGATTTCTTCTCCGCTAGATCAGATTTCTAGCGCCGCTTTTGGGCTCCCAGAGATTTGTGAGGCAATCGATCGCTCTTTTCCCTATCCTAACTGATTGTCATGCAGATGACTGAGACCGGCTCCTCACACCCCTCACACCATTCGTACAAGCTCTATAGCAGCATTTGAGATGATCATTCGATCTACTCGATGTACGCTTTATCTTGTCCGAGCAGATCTAGTGGTTCCCCTTCCCATCTGGGGTGTTTTCTTATCTACTGCTGTTGTTTGGGTTCTGTCCTCAATAGGATGGTGAATTTCTTGTTCTAGCACATTCATGGTGTAGTCAACGATGTGTCGATGGCTAGGCTTAAGCGAATTGTTAAGAATCACTTTGTCTGTTTGGTGGTGCTTTTGGAGTCTTTTATGGGTATGGAGGAGGTCACCAAGTCCGTTCTTTCCATTGGCTTTAGGGGTGCCTTAGACAATGTCTCGGGGCAAATTTGGATCTTATGGTCCAAAGACATCAGGGTCCGCCTGGTTCTTGACTTTGTTCAGCTTCTCTCTGTGGTTTGTTCGGCTCCTTCTTTCTCCTCCTCTTTTCTTTTTTCTGCAGTTTACGCCAAGAGTGGTCGATTAGAGAGGTCATCTCTATGGTCTGACATCCTCTCTCTCAAACCTAGGGTTGGTTGTGTCGGTTTTTGGAGGGGACTTTAATGTAGTTGCCTGCCAAGCCGAGAAGAGGAACTGGGTTACTGTTGCGGATTTAAATTCCTTCATCGTCATCTTGGTCTTTTGGAGGTGTCATTCGTCGGTTCGGCTTTTACTTGTTGTAATAACAAGGAGGGGCCTAACCGGATTCTTTCTAGTCTTGACAGAGTCTTCGGATCGGAAGGTTTGTTCAACCTTTTCTTCTCGTTCTCCGTCTCTCACCTGCACCAAACCTTTTCGGATCATGCTTTGATGGTTCATCGTTGCTCCTTTTCTCCTTCTTTGGCCCTTCTTCTTTTCGGTTCCAAAGTATGTGGAGATCGCACCTTACGTTCCACCAAGTGGTGGAAGATTCCTCGAACTCTTATGTTCTACGCTCCCCCTCTGAAGTATTTTCCCTTAAGATAAAGCGTCTCAAGGCTATCCTTAAGTCTTAGAATATGCAAGTTTTCAAGAATATCTTCGACCGTGTGAAAGCAGCCGAAGAGACTCTTATCTTAGCAGAAGCATCGTTCGATGATGATCCTTCTTCTACTAACAAGGAGGTATGGGCGCTTTCCCCACTGGCCTTTTTGTCGGAACTTTATATTGAGAACGGCTCCCTTCAGCAGAAGGCGAGTATCAAATGGGTAGTCGAAGGAGATATGAACTCCAAGTTTTTCTATTCATAGAAAGAATAATATCCTTTCGATTCATCAGATTCTGCGCCCTGATCTCTCAATGGCTTCCACTCCGGAGGAAGTCAAAGTGACTGTTTTTATCTCATTTCCAAGCCTTTTTTGGCTCCCCTTCGGTGTTTGTATCTAAACCAGTCCTTTTAGCTTTTATCCACAGATTGGCCCTCCCTTCGGATAGCGTTGATCTTGCCGCTCCTCCTTCTTCTGAAGAAACCCGAGCTTATGTATTTGCACTTAGTAAGGATAAATGGCAGTGGGCCCGACGGTTTCAACGTGGTCTTCTTCAGAATTGTCCAACCGATCATTCATGCAAAATTTTGTCTTGCTATACAGTTATTTCTGTTGTGGAGCTGTACCTCAAGGATGGACCTTCATCAATTTGGTTTTTATCCTCAAGTACGAAAATCCTCGCACATGCGCAGATTTCGGGCTGATCAGCTTGTATAATTTCCCCAACAAGGTTATATCTAAGGTGATGTCCTCTAGACTAGCTCCTTTTCTGGATCATATTATTTCCTATTCTCAGACTGGGTTTGTTAAAGGACACCTAATCATGGGTAACAGCCTTTTAGCCTACGAGCTGGTCTCTCAGATTGAACGTAAGGTCTGAGGTTCTAATGTGGTCGTCAAGCTGGACATGGCGAAGGCTTACGACCGTCTGACTTTGTTCTTCATCATTAAAGTTTTGAGGGCTTTTGGCTTCCTAGAAATCATTATTGAATGTTATCTAGAGGCTCATTTCCAACTGTTGGTGTTTCGTACTCATAAACAGATTAGCCAATGGGTATTTCAAGGTGGGAAGGGGTCTTCATCAGGGAGATCCTCTTTCCCCGACTCGGTTCGTCATCACCGCCAAGACTTTCATACTGGGGTTGCATTCACTTACAATTGTGGGTCAGATTCATAGCTTCGACATTCCTAGGGGTTGCCCTCTCATTTCTTCCATATCCTTCGTGGACGACATTATCATTTTCACTAATGATTTCCGTCGCTCCGTTAGCTGTCTTCTGAGCTTCATTCAGCAATACGAGATATGTTCGGGTTAACTCGTTAATCCGGCTAAAAGTTGTTTCGTCCATGCTAAAGACTTATCTCAGGTTAGATCTCTTTGGATTGAAACCTTCACCGGATTCAAGGCAACTTCTCTTCCTTTGCCTTACCTCGCTTTTGTTCTTTACAGAGGGCAGAAGCTTAACGCTATTTTCGATCCCCTGACTGACAAATCCAAAGGAAAGATCATTAATTGGAATGCGACTCTCCTTTCCTAGGCAGGAAGATTAGTTTTTAAAAAATCAGTCCTTGACTCAATAGGAACACATGTCTTTGTTGCTATGACTCCTACCTCTTCCTTCTTCTGATCATATCGTTCATTGGCATCGTCCTTTTTCTAGGGCAAAAAGGACAATGCCTTTCATCACCATTGGATTTCTTGGGACATTATCTGTCGTCCCAAAAGTAAAGGGGGCCTTGGCCTCCGAACCCAAAAGGATCTTTGTGCTACCTTTGCCTGCAAATTGTGGGTTCAGTTTGGAGCGAACGATTCCCCGTGGGAAACATTCCTCCATGCTAGGTACTATTATAGGTGTGAATTATACAGGTATCCTATCCTACGCTAGTGAGACATGGAAATAGATGCAATCCATGAAGTCCTTTCCTGACTCACATGGTGGTGGGTCTGCATGGGATGGCAACCCCTTCTCGATAAAGGTGGCGTGGAGTTCGGTGAGGACCCCAGCTCCAAGACTCCTGGTTTTTTCTTTCATTTGGGATGTCCAATTATCTCCAAAAGTTTCTTTGTTTATGTGGAAAACCCTTTATGAAGGGCTACTGATAGATGAGAACATCTGGAAGATTGGCATCCCTGTCATGTCCCATTGCAGATCGGGTGCTTTGGAATCCGGTGCTCATTTGTTCTTTCTAGGCTTTTGGGCGAGAGCTGTCTAAAACTACTTCGGTGTAATAACCCTAAAATCCGGGCCAGTTTAAAATTTTTATTTTGGCAATTTTGACGAATTTTGTATATTTAAAATGAATTATTTTAAATAATATCGATGAGAAATTCGTTTTGAATGGGATTCGAGCGTATGTATTATATACGTCGTCGTTAGAATATAAATATTTATATATAGATTATAAATAGAATTGAAAATGGCGCGGTAGTTCGATAATTCGATTTCAAACTTCAATTGAATGTACCGGGTGCACAACAATCCGGATTTTAGTGAAACCAAAATCATTAGGATCTAATTGGGAATATCTTTCCAACGAATCCGAAAAATCGAAATTTCATAGCGGGAATCAAAAGATATGCCCAATTGAAAATTCTGAATAGTCGCTATGGAATTCAGGCCCTTAAAAATAGACATTTTGCAAACGACCTTGGATTTTGACGAAACCACTTTTGTTGGGTCCGTGATGTCAAATTATAGCTAGATTCCAAATTTCATAATTTTCTGAATCAATATGTGAGCGTGGCAAAGGAAAAGGCGTTTGACCAGTTTCAGTTGATTTTAATCGACTGGAAATTGGCCATTTTTCAAACGGTCTCAGAATTCGACGAAACTAGTTTTGTTAGGACCGTATCGTCAATACGAAGCTAGAAAATATTTTTTTGGAATTTTTAGAGTCCGTATGTGACCCCGGTAAATAGAAATGTGCGTTCAAATTCAATATATACTGATTTATATTTTGATTTTGCGAAAAACCTATCGAAACAGTCGAATCAACCTACGATACATATCCCATTGTGTTCGGAATGGGGGTAATATGCTATGGACGACAGGCGGTGGACCTCGTTTAGAGGTCGTATGTAAAAGTCAACTTTTTGAAAATAAAGTAATAAAAAAATTAATTAATTAAATCTCCCTCCTCCTCTTATCTTCTTCAGGTTGCCCCCCCTCATAATTCGATTCAATCGAACGACAGAAAAAAGAAAAGAAAAAAAGAGAAAGAAGGGCGAGGGGGGGGGGGGGTGAGCCGCCGCCACCACATCGCGCCCCCCCTCCCCCCCCCCCCCCAGCGACGCTGCCGCCGCCGCTGCTTCACCTTCTACCTCCTCTTCTCTCCCTCCGACCTGCGAGCCATTCTCCCCCTTCCCCTTCGCCTCCTCCTCGCCAGCAAGGCCCACGACCATCGCACCCCCCCCCCAAGCCGTCAGTCGCCCCACCGTACCCCCCCTTCTCCCTCAAGTTCGAGGAAGCCGCCCCCCTAAAACCCGGAGCCACCAAAACCGCCGCCTGCTGGAGGAGCCACCACCACCAGCGAACAAGAAAGCCCCCCCCCCTCCGCTCCTCCTTAAAGCAATGTAAGCCTTTCCATTTATTTTGTTTTGTTTAATTAATTTTAGCAATTAAAAATCTGAAATTTTATATTGAAGGAGGATGAAAATATAATCTTTTATATTGTAAAAAGATAAAAATATAATTTTTACATGATAGGAATATTAAAAATAGCATCTTTATATGTGTAGCAAAATAAAGATTGACTTTTGTAAAGATGATATTTTTAAATATGTAAAGACGATATTTTTAAATATGTAAAGACGATATTTTTAAATATGTAAAGACGATATTTTTAAATGGAGAAAGGTGAGATTTTTACATATGTAGTGGGTTAAAAATATGACTTTTACATAGTACGAACTATAAAAATTTAATCTTTATAATAGTAAAAATTTGATTTTTATATAAAGAATAGCATAGTAAAAATTCGATTTTTATATAAAGAATAGCATAGTAAAAATTCGATTTTTATATAAAGAATAGCATAGTAAAAATTTGATTTTTACATATGTAGTGAATACGGGCAACGAAAGTGAAGAAAGGCGAGAAGGACAATGATTTCTATAAATGAAGTGTCGTGAAGTTGGATAGCTATTGGTGAGAATTTCTCACTCTTCAATTTCTTCTAGTTATATATGTATATATATATATATATATATATACTAGGATGCAGATGGTGTTTAGTAGCACCCGACGCAATCGTCCACAGACCATGGACTTGTTTGTTTGATTGCAAAAATTAGTTAGATTATTTGATTGAAATTGAATTGTTTGGTGAAATGAATGGATTTGATTGATGTGTGAATGGCGTGGGCCTTCACTAGACCGGGGATAAGGCTAGGCCTTGTCCCGTTTCTAGTATCGTGCCGTTATGCCGCCGAAATTTTCTAAAATAAATTAGAAAAATAAAAATATCATTTTATTGAATAAATGAACCAAATAAAATATTTATATAGTTAAAAATATTTTATCGTTAAAAATATAATTTTTAACGTGAAAGTGAATAAATAAATATTTATAAACAAATCGGCCGATTTGTTTATATACACTGATTTGACTGATATTGATTGGGTCGATAAATTTTACACATCGCCCAACTGCACAACTAAAATCTGTGTTTGATTGTTTGAAACCCCACACGGGTGTTGGGATGAAATTTGAAGTTCACTCATCCTGATTGATTAAATATGTCGATCGATTGATTGACAGGCTGTTATAAGCGTTAAATAACTATATTTGATGCTTATACAGTGTAGTGCACTTTGGTTGATGGCTGATTATTTTTCAATGCTATTATATACATGTGTTGTATGGAATCCATATAATTAACATTATATGGTGATTGATTGGGCCTCATTCCAATCGAGAAAATAATGAATATTTTAAAAGAAGATTCATGTGTTGAATATAAAAATAGTCATGTGTTGACGATGTTCCTGAGTTGAAAATATTTATGTGTTGAGTAAAATATTTTAATAATAAAATTCACATCTTTATCATATTTAAAATTAGAACTACTTTACGATGGAGTCTAATTAAAATCAAACAATAGATACCATAGTTTTATAAAATATTTTACATAAAAAAAATAGTCGTGTGTTGAAAGAAATATAGATTCATGTGTTGAATAGAATAAATATTCATTTGTTGAATAGAATAAAGAAGTTTTTGAAAAATATAAAGCCGTGTTGATTAGAGTTGCGCTATTTTGACGTAAACGATATTTATATCGATTTTATTCGTTTTATAATGAATATTGAAAGGTGATTTCAAAATATAATATTTTGAAATGAAATTCAAATTAAATTAGATTAAAATTCAAATTGAAATTTTATTGAATCAACTTGAAATGAATTCGAATCGAATAGAAAGTGAATTCGATTCGAATTGAATAGAAAGTGAATTCGATTCGAATTGAATAGAAAGTGAATTTGAATTCGAATTAAATAGAAATGAATTCAAATTGAATTAAATTGAATTTGAATTAAAAACGAATTGAAATCGTATCGAATGAAATTTAAAACGAACTGAAATTGAATTGAAATCAATTTGAAATGAATTCGAATTGAATTGAAATCAAATCGATTTGAAATTGAATGTAGCGTTGAAATGGTTTTGAAAACGAATTTAAAACGATTTATAAAATATGTTTTAAAAGGAAATCGACGAAATATATATAATATATATTATATATATATATATATATATATATATATATATATATATAATGGCCTGAATAGAACGCGCCGCGCCGCGGCAGTTCGTGAATTTCGACCATTAACTTCGAATTGACGTTGCGGGAGATCCGACCGTCGGATTCTCCTAAAACCGGCATCGTTGGGTTCGTATCGAAAAGAGCTTTCCAATGAATATTAGAAATTTGAAATCTAACGGTTGGATTTGGAATTATGTCCAAATCAAATTGGGAAAAGGTCGCTGTAAGTGCAGTTCGATGGCCGTTGATGGAAATCGACTGTACGGGCCTTGATAAAATTATTAAAAATATCTATAATTTTTGTAAAATCATAATATGTGAATTGGAAAGAATTGGGCTGAAAAATTCCACATTTGAAATGAGAAAAATATATTTTTGTCGAAATGAACTAGTTTTAAACTAGAATTAAAATCAATTTATTTTTGAAATAAATAAATTGAATTTGAAAGTGATTTCAAAAATAATCAATATTCCCAATATGTGGATGGGACTGGAGTTGAATCGAAATTATCTTCGGAATATTTCGATGTTGGATTTCGTGACTATACAGATATTGTTATGGGAATTTGAAAGATATATTTTATATCGGTATTTCCAATACGATATATGTTGGTTTCAGAATTTGATATTGAATATGAGCCGATATATTTTCTATTCAGAGCCTTGTATTTAATATCAAATATGATTTGGGTTTGTCGTGAATCGTGTTTTAGATGACATTGGTTCTTTAACCCAGTTAAAGGCAAGATATTGAATTTTGAAAAGATTGAAACTAAGTGGAGTTTTAATGAATCTTTAATTAGATTAAAAAGTGAATTGATAATTTAAATTATCAAAATCTGAAAGGTGATCGAGAATGGAATACCACCAGTTTTGCTCCAAAGCGATAGTTAAATCTTTAATTAGATTTGAATGTGAAATGGTAATTAATTTTACCGATAACACCGTGGTGTTAGGAATGGAGTATCACCAGTTCTGCTCCATGGGATATATAGGTTGGGATTGGGAAATAAAATAAATAATTACTTCGGTGTGGTTCGCTAATCCCGACTAGTTTGGAAAACCATAAAATGGTTTGAAATGATATCCAAAGGAAGATTATAGGATAAATTTAGAAGAATTTATCTTGGATAAAATTAATGGGAACATTTCCCTAAAAATGTGATTTTGTGAATAAAAGAATATTCTGAATTGGAAAGAGGCGTTTGTTGTGTTTGTGTAACATTCGTTTATTATATACGTGGGTTATTCAGAAAGGCCGGGTTTATAACCATTCTGAATAACCGATTCGACAAGATGTCGAAGATGAAGACGGTGGTTGAAGACCGGAAGTCTTCACATCGTTTGGGTGATTACTGATGATCTTGATTGGGCTGTACACCCAGGATGAGGGAATCAGTTGGTGATCGTCCAGACGTACTTGGAGATGGATGGATATGCGAGGAAAGTGCCTCCGGTTTCGTTCAGACCCAGAACGAACTTGTAAATGGATTGTGTGTCTGACATTGGATTTTATTCTGTGTTGATTGATCTCTATTAAATATACATCTGTTTGGCGGCGGAGAATTTATTCTCTGGCTTAACGCCCTTCTCTGAGACGTACGAGCTCAGAGGTTGTATATCGATGGACATCAGTCGCATGGAGTGAATTGCCTGTGTGGCACACGTAAGTGGCAATTGATCAGGGCTTCTATTGAAAAGAAAAGTCTTGTGGTTGATGATCAAAGCACGGCCTGTGTGGCGTAGCTTTGTGTATAACGTGAATTCGCGAGCCTTACACCTCGGTATGAGTCAAAAACGGGATAGTGACTGCAGGGAGAACACGACGTTTCTTTCTAGCTAGGGTGGTGTCAGTGACCTACCAGCCCTGACATTTATATACTTTTCACCTGTGTGGTTGTTGGATACGAGGCGCCTCGGATATAGGTCTGTAAGGACCGGGAAACGTGTGTTCAGGAATAACTAATCCTCAAAAGTAAGAGAGGACCGGCCCTGAAGATCCAAGGATCAGAGTGGGGTCCTGGGACATTTGCTAGAGTGTCTCGAACGTGGAGAGGAGCTTGCCCCTTGCCTCGGCTCATGAAGGAATCCAATTTCCAATACGTGATATTGCGGTTTTAATTGTAGAACTAGTATGGCGACATGATATATGGTACCCATGCCGTCTATGATTGATATTTATGATTGAAATTATTTTGACATTATACACCTATAATAGTATCAAATGATTTGTTTTAAACGTATCAAGCATTATTTGGCTATTATAAGGGAAAACCCTATCCTCCGGCTTGCGTTGCATTGTGTGATGGGACCTGGGTCTTATAATAGCTTCATTTTTCCAAAAAGCATTGCGCTGTTTTGTTATATGCACTAGTATTCTTGGGAGGAAACTCGTTCCGTGTTATACGGCGTGGTCCCTTGAATTACTCTCTTTTAAAGTAAAGTTTTAAATAACTGTTTTAGTTCTCACACCAGTCACATGATTGACCTGGAGTTTATTGTTTTAACCTAAACTCTGGGTGCCCTTATTTTCGACACGGGCAGCTAGTAGTTTTGGTTTTTGCAGATTTATTTTCGCAGGATCCTGATTTACAGCTGGAACGATGCTCGGAAAGCTCTGTATCCGTGTATCACTTTCAGTTGTGTTTTGTATATTTTTCCGCTGCTATGTAATTTATTGTAATCTCTGATATTTATCGAATGTAATTTATTCATTTATACTCTGTATATTCTTGTATCTGATGGAATTGTCGTAATAACAATGAAATGTTCTTCCGTCTGCGTTCTATTTTGTGTGTTGTTCTCAAAGTATCCGCCCTTTCCTTAACGGGGAAGAAACGGGTCCTCTCAGTTTGGTATCAGAGCTTTGGTTTACAGAGCTCGAGAATAAGACACATTAGAACCATACGAAAGAATTCATCAGATATTGGATTAATAATATCCAATTAGAATGACTCGTTAGAGATAGGATCAGTAGTATCCTAGAACGAGTGCGAAGAGTATATTTTTCAAATGAAAACAATTTTGTTTTGAAAATTTAAATCATTTTAAACGTATTTGATTATTTATTTATTTTGAACATGGACAATCCAATATATAAAGATTTTGCATATACGCGTCATGAACGTATATTCGAAGTTTTAATATATTGGGTAGATATAGAATCAAATTATAGACACCCGGAGATGATTCTGATGATTGATATATCATCATCAGAATTTGTGTTCGTGTTTCGAAGGTGTGATATCTATATATTTCCATTAGGCTGGTGTGAGAACCAAAACTTATATAGATAGATTTGTTGTTGTGAATTGGCATCAAAAACAAGATTTTCTGTATATATATCAAAATTATGAATTTGAAACTCTAATTCACTAATTGATTGATGTTTGTGTTGTTTGTTTATATGTTTGATAATTTTGAACCATTTAGCCTAGTAGCACCGAATATTGAATTGTATCGAAAATTGGTAGCATTTGCTTGCATATACATGTACTTACATTGAACCGGTCATAGCAAGGAGGCTAGAGCCGAAGAATAAAATTTGTTTGCCCGACAAATAGGTACATGTTTACTATAATTTACTGTTTTGTTTGGGTGATGATGGTTTTATGAGCCTATCGGCTAGCCGCTTGGCCTTTTCTTTTTCTTTTTGAGATCAGAAGGCCTATATGGCAATTTCGGGATTTTCCCGTGGCTCCCGGTGCAGGGGAGGTTATAGCGAAATTTTTCGAAAATTTAGGGTGTTAGCCAAATTTTTGAAAATTTGAAAATTCTCAGAAACTGAAAAGTTGGAGAATGGAAGCCAGATCGAATGTAGAGATGATTAATCAAACCACTTTCGACTTTGTTCCTTTTCAGGGACGAAAAGTTTTAAGTGGGGAAGATTGTAATAACCCGAAAATCCGGGCCAGTTTAAAATTTTTATTTTGGCAATTTTGACGAATTTTGTATATTTAAAATGAATTATTTTAAATAATATCGACGAGAAATTCGTTTTGAATGGGATTCGAGCGTATGTATTATATTCGTCGTCGTTAGAATATAAATATTTATATATATATTATAAATAGAATTGAAAATGAAGCGGTAGTTCGATAATTCGATTTCAAACTTCAATTGAATGTACCGGGTGCACAACAATCCGGATTTTAGTGAAACCAAAAACATTAGGATCTAATTGGGAATATCTTTCCAACGAATCCGAAAAATCGAAATTTCATAGCGGGAATCAAAAGACATGCCCAGTTGAAATTTCTGAATAGTCGCTATGGAATTCAAGCCCTTAAAAATAGACATTTTGCAGACGACCTTGCATTTCGACGAAACCACTTTTGTTGGGTCTGTGATGTCAAATTATAGCTAGATTCCAAATTTCATAATTTTCTGAATCAATATGTGAGCGTGGCAAAGGAAAAGGCGTTTGACCAGTTTCAGTTGATTTTAGTCGACTGGAAATTGGCCATTTTTCAAACGGTCTCAGAATTTGACGAAACTAGTTTTGTTAGGACCGTATCGTCAATACGAAGCTAAAAAATATTTTTCTGGAATTTTTAGAGTCCGTATGTGACCCCGGTAAATAGAAATGTGCGTTCAAATTCAATATATACTGATTTATATTTTGATTTTGCGAAAAACCTATCGAAACAGTCGAATCAGCCTACGATACATATCCCATTGTGTTCGGAATGGGGGTAATACGCTATGGACGACAGGCGGTGGACCTCGTTTAGAGGTCGTATTTAAAAGTCAACTTTTTGAAAATAAAATAATAAAAAAATTAATTAATTAAATCTCCCTCCTCCCCTTATCTTCTTCAGGTTGGCCCCCCTTCATTATTCGATTCAATTGAACGACAGAAAAAAAGGAAAAAAAAGAGAAAGAAGGGTGACCGGGGGGGGGTGTGGGGGGGTGAGCCGCCGCCACCACATCGCCCCCCCCCCCCCCCCCCCCAGCGACGCTGCCGCCGCCGCTGCTTCACCTTCTACCTCCTCTTCTCTCCCTCCAACCTGCGAGCCATTCTCCCCCTTCACCTTCGCCTCCTCCTCGCCAGCAAGGGCCACGACCATTGCCCCCCCCTAAGCCGTTAGTCGCCCCACCGTACCCCCCTTCTCCCTCCAGTTCGAGGAAGCCGCCCCCCTAAAACCCGGAGCCACCAAAACCGCCGCCTGCTGGAGGAGCCACCACCACCAGTGAACAAGAAAGCCCCCCCCCCACCTCCACTCCTCCTTAAAGCAATGTAAGCCCTTCCATTTATTTTGTTTTGTTTAATTAATTTTAGCAATTAAAAATCTGAAATTTTATATTGAAGGAGGATGAAAATATAATCTTTTATATTGTAAAAAGATAAAAATATAATTTTTACATGATAGGAATATTAAAAATAGCATCTTTATATGTGTAGCAAAATAAAGATTGACTTTTGTAAAGACGATATTTTTAAATATGTAAAAGCGATATTTTTAAATATGTAAAGACGATATTTTTAAATATGTAAAGACGATATTTTTAAATGGAGAAAGGTGAGATTTTTACATATGTAGTGGGTTAAAAATATGACTTTTACATAGTAGGAACTATAAAAATTTAATCTTTATAATAGTAAAAATTCGATTTTTATATAAAGAATAGCATAGTAAAAATTCGATTTTTATATAAAGAATAGCATAGTAAAAATTCGATTTTTATATAAAGAATAGCATAGTAAAAATTCGATTTTTATATATTGAATAGCGAAGTAAAAATTCGATTTTTGTATATTGAATAGCAAAGTAAAAATTCGATTTTTACATATGTAGTGAATACGGGCAACGAAAGTGAAGAAAGGCGAGAAGGACAAAGATTTGTATAAATGAAGTGTCGTGAAGTTGGATAGCTATTGGTGAGAATTTCTCACTCTTCAATTTCTTCTAGTTATATATATATATATATACTAGGATGCAGACGGTGTTTAGTAGCACCCGACACAATAGTCCACAGACCATGGACTTGTTTGTTTGATTGCAAAAATTAGTTAGATTATTTGATTGAAATTGAATTGTTTGGTGAAATGAATGGATTTGATTGATTTGTGAATGGCGTGGGCCTTCACTAGACCGGGGATAAGGCTAGGCCTTGTCCCGTTTCTAGTATCGTGCCGTTATGCCGTCGAAATTTTCTAAAATAAATTAGAAAAATAAAAATATCATTTTATTGAATAAATGAACCGAATAAAATATTTATATAGTTAAAAATATTTTATCGTTAAAAATATATTTTTTAACGTGAAAGTGAATAAATAAATATTTATAAACAAATCGGCCGATTTGTTTATATACACTGATTTGACTGATATTGATTGGGTCGATAAATTATACACATCGCCCAACTGCACAACTAAAATCTGTATTTGATTGTTTGAAACCCCACATGGGTGTTGGGATGAAATTTGAAGTTCACTCATCCTGATTGATTAAATATGTCGATCGATTGATTGACAGGCTTTTATAAGCGTTAGATAACTATATTTGATGCTTATACAGTGTAGTGCACTTTGGTTGATGGTTGATTATTTTTCAATGCTATTATATACATGTGTTGTATGGAATCCGTATAATTAACATTATATGGTGATTGATTGGGCCTCATTCCAATCGGGAAAATAATGAATATTTTAAAAGAAGATTCATGTGTTGAATATAAAAATAGTCATGTGTTGACGATGTTCCTGAGTTGAAAATATTTATGTGTTGAGTAAAATATTTTAATAATAAAATTCACATCTTTATCATATTTAAAATTAGAACTACTTTACGATGGAGTCTAATTAAAATCAAACGATAGATACCATAGTTTTACAAAATACTTTACATAACAAAAATAGTCGTGTGTTGAAAGAAATATAGATTCATGTGTTGAATAGAATAAATATTCATTTGTTGAATAGAATAAAGAAGTTTTTGAAAAATATAAAGCCGTGTTGATTAGAGTTGCGCTATTTTGACGTAAACGATATTTATATCGATTTTATTCGTTTTATAATGAATATTGAAAGGTGATTTCAAAATATAATATTTTGAAATGAAATTCAAATTAAATTAGATTAAAATTCAAATTGAAATTTTATTGAATCAATTTGAAATGAATTCGAATCGAATAGAAAGTGAATTCGATTCGAATTGAATAGAAAGTGAATTCGATTCGAATTGAATAGAAAGTGAATTCGATTCGAATTGAATAGAAAGTGAATTTGAATTCGAATTAAATAGAAATGAATTCAAATTGAATTAAATTGAATTTGAATTAAAAACGAATTGAAATCGTATCGAAAGAAATTTAAAACGAACTGAAATTGAATTGAAATCAATTTGAAATGAATTCGAATTGAATTGAAATCAAATCGATTTGAAATTGAATGTAGCATTGAAATGGTTTTGAAAACGAATTTAAAACGATTTATAAAATACGTTTTAAAAGGAAATCGACGAAATATATAATATATATTATATATATATATATATATATATATATATATAATGGCCTGAATAGAACGCGCCGCGCCGCGGCAGTTCGTGAATTTCGACCATTAACTTCGAATTGACGTTGCGGGAGATCCGACCGTCGGATTCTCCTAAAACCGGAACCGTTGGGTTCGTATCGAAAAGAGCTTTCCAATGAATATTAGAAATTTGAAATCTAACGGTTGGATTTGGAATTATGTCCATATCAAATTGGGAAAAGGTCATTGTAAGTGCAGTTCGATGGCCGTTGATGGAAATCGACTGTACGGGCCTTGATAAAATTATTAAAAATATCTATAATTTTTGTAAAATCATAATATGTGAATTGGAAAGAATTGGGCTGAAAAATTCCACATTTGAAATGAGAAAAATATATTTTTGTCGAAATGAACTAGTTTTGAACTAGAATTAAAATCAATTTATTTTTGAAATAAATAAATTGAATTTGAAAGTGATTTTAAAAATAATCAATATTCCCAATACGTGGATGGGACTGGAGTTGAATCGAAATTATCTTCGGAATATTTCGATGTTGGATTTCGTGACTATACAGATATTGTTATGGGAATTTGAAAGATATATTTTATATCGGTATTTCCAATACGATATATGTTGGTTTCAGAATTTGATATTGAATATGAGCCGATATATTTTCTATTCAGAGCCTTGTATTTAATATCAAATATGATTTGGGTTTGTCATGAATCGTGTTTTAGATGACATTGGTTCTTTAACCCAGTTAAAGGCAAGATATTGAAATTTGAAAAGATTGAAACTAAGTGGAGTTTTAATGAATCTTTAATTAGATTAAAAAGTGAATTGATAATTTAAATTATCAAAATCTGAAAGGTGATCGTGAATGGAGTACCACCAGTTTTGCTCCAAAGCGATAGTTAAATCTTTAATTAGATTTGAACGTGAAATGGTAATTAATTTTACCGATAACACCATGTTGTTAGGAATGGAGCATCACCAGTTCTGCTCCATGGGATATATAGGTTGGGATTGGGAAATAAAATAAATAATTACTTCGGTGTGGTTCGCTAATCCCGACTAGTTTGGAAAACCATAAAATGGTTTGAAATGATATCCAAAGGAAGATTATAGGATAAATTTAGAAGAATTTATCTTGGATAAAATTAATGGGAACATTTCCCTAAAAATGTGATTTTGTGAATAAAAGAATATTCTGAATTGGAAAGAGGCGTTTGTTGTGTTTGTGTAACGTTCGTTTATTATATACGTGGGTTATTCAGAAAGGCCGGGTTTATACCCATTCTGAATAACCGATTCGACGAGATGTCGAAGATGAAGACGGTGGTTGAAGACCGGAAGTCTTCACATCGTTTCGGTGATTACTGATGATCTTGATTGGGCTGTACACCCAGGATGAGGGAATCAGTTGGTGATCGTCCAGACGTACTTGGAGATGGATGAATATGCGAGGAAAGTGCCTCCGGTTTCGTTCAGACCCAGAACGAATTTGTAAATGGATTGTGTGTCTGACATTGGATTTTATTCTGTGTTGATTGATCTCTATTAAATATACATCTGTTTGGCGGTGGAGAATTTATTCTCTTGCTTAACGCCCTTCTCTGAGACGTACGAGCTCAGATGTTGTATATCGATGGACATCAGTCGCATGGAGTGAATTGCCTGTGTGGCACACGTAAGTGGCAATTGATCAGGGCTTCTGTTGAAAAGCAAAGTCTTGTGGTTGATGATCAAAGCACGGCCTGTGTGGCGTAGCTTTGTGTATAACGTGAATTCGCGAGCCTCACACCTCGGTATGAGTCAAAAACGGGATAGTGACTGCAGGGAGAACACGACGTTTCTTTCTAGCTAGGGTGGTGTCAGTGACCTACCAGCCCTGACATTTATATACTTTTCACCTGTGTGGTTGTTGGATAAGAGGCGCCTCGGATATAGGTCTGTAAGGACCGGGAAACGTGTGTTCAGGAATAACTAATCCTCAAAAGTAAGAGAGGACCGGCCCTGAAGATCCAAGGATCAGAGTGGGGTCCTGGGACATTTGCTAGAGTGTCTCGAACGCGGAGAGGAGCTTGCCCCTTGCCTCGGCTCATGACGGAATCCAATTTCCAATACGTGATATTGCGGTTTTAATTGTAGAACTAGTATGGCGACATGATATATGGTACCCATGCCGTCTATGATTGATATTTATGATTGAAATTGTTTTGACATTATACACCTATAATAGTATCAAATGATTTGTTTTAAACGTATCAAGCATTATTTGGCTATTATAAGGGAAAACCCTATCCTCCGGCTTGCGTTGCATTGTGTGATGGGACCTGGGTCTTATAATAGCTTCATTTTTCCAAAAAGCATTGCGCTGTTTTGTTATATGCACTAGTATTCTTGGGAGGAAACTCGTTCCGTGTTATACGGCGTGGTCCCTTGAATTACTCTCTTTTAAAGTAAAGTTTTAAATAACTGTTTTAGTTCTCACACCAGTCACATGACTGACCTAGAGTTTATTGCTTTAACCTAAACTCTGGGTGCCCTTATTTTCGACATGGGCAGCTAGTAGTTTTGGTTTTGCATATTTATTTTCGCAGGATCCTGATTTACAGCTGGAACGATGCTCGGAAAGCTCTGTATCCGTGTATCACTTTCAGTTGTGTTTTGTATATTTTTCCGCTGCTATGTAATTTATTGTAATCTCTGATATTTATCGAATGTAATTTATTCATTTATACTCTGTATATTCTTGTATCTGATGGAATTGTCGTAATAACAATGAAATGTTCTTCTGTATGCGTTCTATTTTGTCTTGTCCTCAATTCTATCCGTGCTTTCCTTCATGGGGAAGTTCGGGTCGTCTCATTCGGGAACTTGGTTCGTATCTAGAGTCATGCCATCTTCCTTGTAGATATTCTGAGAAACTGGTGGATTGGCATATAAGAAAAATCTATTTTTTCTATTATTTTTCGTCTGATTGCTTATCATATCTACTGGCACATATGGTGCTCACGGAACAAGGCAATTTTTGAAGAGGTGCCTATGGACCCTTCTACCGTCATCCGAAGGGTGAGGAATGATGTATTCCTTTCTTTTCACGGTAGGACACTTAAGGGAGAAATTGGGTCCCGCTCGAAAAGGTTGCTGCTACCTTTGATGTCATGAAAGGTTCGCCTACTCCGAGGGCAGGGATTGGTTGAGTCCTTTGATTCCATTGTTCGTTTGTGTGCGGTATGCTCCCTGTTTCTTTCACTGCACCCCTCTTATTTATTATGTTGTTTGCTAGTACTGCAGGTCCTGGATTTACGGGTACTTTTGGAACCGTTTGGATCGTATGGCTTGGGGATTCTTGGATTCTAACTGTTCAGGGACGTATTCGGTGCTGGAACTCAGGGGTGGAGTAGATTGGCACGTACAACTGGCTTCTAGGATTTGGCCCGTTCTTCCTGATTTTACAGCCTCTCTTAGAGGAGTTCAGTGGTGCTACGGAGGCATTAGAGGCATGCTTTAGCTTGGTGATAGGGTGGCTTGTCTCTTCTTGGCCTGGCCCTTGGTTAGGGTGGTCCACGATTATGTCTGTTTTATTTCATTCCTATTTGTGTGTGTTTGTTCACAAACTCTGTAGCCATTTCTGCAGATCTGTTTTTGTGAGCCGTTGGAGAATGGATATATTCTCCCTTTTGCTATATATTTTATTGCTTTGAAAAAAAATGGATTAGTATGGCCAAAAGAATGTAAGAAGCAGAAGAAAAAATAGTAAACCTAATTACAAATCAATGCACGTACAGCAGGGATAAAGCATACATACGTACACATTTCAGCCTAAATACACCTCTTCCCGCTAATACCTAATGACTTTTCTTTAGTACAAGTTGCTGCCATTATTATAATTCTTCGAAAATTCGTATAAAATCGATCACTTAATGAAATCTAATTTTGTTCAATTCGTTGAACTCCTCTAATATTGAGCTTCATGCTGTATGTATTATATACGGCTCGATCGAAATACCTGGTGATTGATGTTGGAAAGTGTGATCTAGGGTTGGGAAAGCCAAAGCTACGGTGGTCTAGGGGCGACGAGGAGGACCACGTGGCATTTGGGGGCCACGGCGCATGGACGGGTCAACTAAGGTGATGTTCGGTGCTGGAAAAGTTTGTACCTTCACTATAGCTGGCGAAAGGAGGTCTCAGGTCGTAATATGAATGGTGATTTTGATTTCAACCTGGTGGTAGGGAAGATAAGGAGGTTGCGAAGAGGGAGACCCTACACCAAAACTGGAAATTCCTAACAAAAATATTTTAACATTGTTAACACTCAATGTTGTTATAATATAATTACAAATAAAGTCTATTGCAACTGTTTTAAATGTTGTTATGAAATGAGAAATGCACCTTGTAACGAAAAACATGCGTTTATCATTGCTTCAAATCGTTATCGTATCTGATGAAAATAAAAAGAAACGAGGGGTAAATATGCAAAATAATAAAAATGCGATCCCTAAAATGCTTATCACGTTTCAATCTTTTCCATGGTTTTCTAAGGCAAATCCTTCAGTGGTTTTTTAGGGCAAAATCTTTTTGAACAAAATAATTGGCCAAATCAACACATCTGGATGGGTATATCGATTTACTTTTGAAATTAAACTTGATTACTTTTTTCATCCTTTGATTTTACCAAGCTTTGAGGTTCGCATTTTTTTTCTAGCAGCATATTCTTTTACTTATCGAGTTATGGTCATAGTTTAATCAAATTTATTTAGCTTTTCTGTCCGACCATCTAAATGATACTAGTACAAAGAAACGTGGTTGTATAACCTGCTATTTAGATACTTTGCTTATATCATCCACTATTAAGGAACTTGGAGACACTACCCTATTTACTTGAACTATCTATGGATAAAACATCTACATAACTATGAATTTAGAACTTCGTACCTCCAGATTTTCTTTTTTCCATACTCCATTGCGGTCCCCTGGTTCTGAGCCTGAGGCTGCTCCGAGGGAAAGTAATTTTGTGTTGGCTTTTAAAAGTAATAAAACTCAAAACTAATATTATGATATTTCCCATGTCAAATTTTAATTTAGAACAATTTTTTAATGTTTACATAAGAAATAGAGAAACTCCAATTCAGAACTGTTTTCAAATGGACCGTGGAAAATTAAAAAAAAAATTAGTACCCTAGGGTGAAGGTTGAATAATTATGTAAAATATGGTAAATAGATTGTGGAAATTCTTGCAATGGTTATTCCTATTCGTCCTCCCTTGTTGACATACATCAAATATTAAGTTTCTCTTCAATGACATTGTTGTTGGCATCCTTGTAAAAATAAGACAGGTTCGAACAAGATAATTTTTGTTAGACCTTCGGCTAATTATAGAACATAAAGTAGAATGTTGGTCGAATTTTTACTCATTTGCAGTACCTAGCTAAAACTTGTTTTTCAGGTTCGTAGATTGCCATATTCAAAAACTAATATAGTACGTTAATTGTAGCGCTAAATAACTACAAGTCAAAATGAAAAAATGTATAGAGTCTCATTTTCCCAATTTAGAATTTGATATCTGCAGATGGTACATTTGTTGAAAAAGACACAGTTCTTACTTTTTCCCTCATTTTATTTTGTCTAGATTTGTGCAACAATAGACAATAACTTGGTTCTTAAAATTCTTTGCTGACCCTTTTCTTCTTTGTTTATTTCCCAAACCAATATACCTTGTTCCTTTACAGAAGTCCTAAACTATATTATTTTTTATCCTGCATGTGCTACACGAGTTGAACAGATAAATGTTATACATATTAGATTTCCTTGCACCATCAATTTGAACTTGGGAATAACTCCAAATTATGAAACCAATAGTTATAATATTTTTTCAGTTAGGATTCCATTCGATCTTTGAATTCAAAATAATTTATGTACATCCTTCTATAATTCGCTTCGTAAAGCATTAATAACCAGGACATGTTTTCTTTTTTTAGTAAAAAATGGTCCTGTATAATTTTTCTATTTCCAAAAATATTAATCGGCATGTTCCTCAAATAATCCTAGGAAACTACAATATATTTATGAAATCTTAGGGAAACAACATTGTAAGCATTTTAGATAGATTTTAAGAAGGTAAATAAAAAACTAACTAAAGATTTTGACTTGAATGTTCCTTCAGTAAGATGATGTAAAATTTAAAAATTAATTTATATTGCCATATAAAAACACCAATTAATTTACATTGCTCAAATAAAATACTACAGTTTAATTTACATTGCTATTAAAAATATATTTTTTACTAATGTTAAGTGGGCTACTAATAAATCATCCGGGTCCATCGGATGAGATCTATTTCTAATCTATTAGTGGATAAATTATGCAATTTTCTTCTTATACAACAAAACTAAGACATGTTCATGTATGGATATATGTGCACAGCGTGAGTGGAATTTGGTAAGGGAAGTGGGTCTGGGAGTGACTGTTTAACTGTAAAAGTGATTATGTAAAAGATTTAGTGTTAGATATGGGGATGGATGATGTTAGTGAGAAGATTTTATGTGAGCAGTCTTAGGAAGAAGGAAAAAATGACCATGTGATTAGTGAAAGGTTGTCTGATACAAAAGAAGGTGGTCAGGGACTATAGCATTAAATACTGGAAATTTTCTTGCACCTATTATCTGTTATTTCATTTTGCACATCCTTATCATTGATTTTCTATGGAACTAGTCTCGCACATATAAAGAATTGGTATGTAATAATTTTCTACATTAATATTTTAATAACAAAAATAAATTTTATGAAAATTTTCAAATGTAGGCAGCGCAAAATCCTTGATAGAAGATCATGTGCGCGATGGCTTGGGAAGTGGCGCATATAAGTAGAAAAACAAGGAAGGTGATTCCATGTGCAGCTGAGAAAATTGTAGGTACTCTAGACATTGAAAATTACATACGCACTTGCTAATACACATGCACATGCAGTTAAAATTATTTTGCTCACCAAAGTATGTCAATTGGTGCCTTATAAATATTTTGACTAAATTATGGAGCTCCTTATTGATTGGAAGTTACTATAGTTAATATATTTTAAATTTCACTTAGCCTTTGTTCCCTAAATGTTAAAAGATAGATAACCAAACATGTAGGAAACAAGAACCACGTGAGGCTGGTTATACAAAAACCAAGTTACATTTCAAAATGTCAATAGTTGTACAATCGCGGTTAGTTAAATCATAAGCAATCATTTGACATATTTTTAAACAATCCATACGCTAATGATTGCTATAAATTTGACTTGTTCAAACTATAGGCAAAGTATATATGTCATAGGTTAATCACGACCTATTATGTATAGGTTAAGCAATTACCTTTTAAAGTAGGATGTAGTTATCAATGGTCAGTGGTTCAATCATATATCGTTGACTTGGGAGCTACAATCTTAATTTTTTAATAATACTCTATTTGGTGCACTTTCCTTATTATTCGGGTTCATTCTAAACTTATGAGCTAGCAATTCTACCTTACTTTTAGTGAACTGCAGTCATCATCTGATCGTACATTTGGAGCAATATTATAAACTTGTTTACTTGCAAATATGGCTAGGTCATTGTTGATCTAAATACTTGAACAATTTTAACAAACATGGATGGTTTTTACCTTACGATAACCCAAAGATTTTTTTTTTAAATCTATACTCTTCTGATATTATAATAATGTCTAAATCAAATAAATAGCAATCTAGTGGAATGCTTTCATCTCACGTTCCACATATATAATATACAATCAAAAACCGCAGACTCTTATTGGGTAATGGATTTCCAACTATGACAAGGTATGGAACCACCTTCCGATCAGTGTACTCTAGAAGCGATACACTTGAGTTCAACAAGAACATCTTGTAACTCGTCCACACATGACCGACCATTCATTTCGCTTGAATGTTCTGAATATATTGTCACCTTACGGTTGGTATACCAACATAACCGTTCTCGGGAGATACAGAATTGAAAGAAGTAACAAATATGAATATTCTCTAGATGGTGACAATATATCCTACTTGGGTGCGACCCACTTAGCTATGTTGCCTGCACGATTTCTGTCATTTCCCAAGTGATGAGGCTTGAGGTCATAACGTATCTTTTAACAGATCACCCCTTCATTACTTTGAATGCCACATCGTCATACCCGTAAAATCACAAATTGATTTCCCCAAAAATACCACGGGTATAAGCTAAGAAAAACGAATTCCTCTGCCACCAATGTAAATACATTTGAAACGATCAACTTACGCGATCCCCCAGGTATACTCTGTCAGACATTCGTCCATTCAAGTTGTCCTACGACTGGGCAACCCGAAGGCATTATTCTGTAAATCCATCTTAGGCAATTTCTACCTAGGATTACTGAACATCCCTTGCATAACTCCATCTTCAATTATCTTCATCATATTTTATTCGCAATGCTAATGCCATACGGAGTGGTTTTCAGATAATATATCTGATCCCGGTCTCTCCGTATTGACAACGGAAATGGTAAAAATCTTTGATAGTCGGTGATTTAACAATCAAAGGAAAACATGTGTACAAACAACGGTCGTATTCCCAAATGGAAATCTTACCTATCAATCATCATTTCATTTCCCCATTTCCCATTTATCATTTCCATATATTCATAAATTCCTTATTTCCTAAAATTAGAAAATATATGTTATTAACTTTGGAAAATGTTTCCTTTTTGATTCACACATCAATATCTTCCCACCTCTATTAGTCTCTAACTATAAACTAGTAAGTAAACAACTTCCCAAGTATAAACGCCGAAGGCCGAAACCAACATCAGATCGATGCCCAGAAAGCCATTCAACTGTACTAATTTCAAGTCAGTTTCTAATTTCAGTAATTCCATTTAAATTCCTAATTCAAACCCCAAATTCCTTTATAATATTTTATTTTCAAAATATTTACTTTAATCTAATTTTTCACATAGATTGTGAATAATATTTCTTTATATAATCAAAACAATTTGATTTCATATTTAAAAATAATATCTTAAACCCAAATTCTATTTATATTTTTATTTGTAGAATTATTCATACGAATCTCCTTTCTATTTCTAACACTTAAATCTCATAATTATTCATACGAATCTCCTTTCTATTTCTAACACTTAAATCTCATTTATAATTCCCTTTATATATTTCTATTAATTCTATATAAATCATTTTATAAAATTCTATTTATTTTATATAAATCCTTTTATATAATTATGTTTATTTTATATAAATCCTTTTATATAACTCTATTTATTTTATATGTAAATATTTCATTTTCAATATTCACTTTGAAATTTTCCTTTTTACATTCCAGTACTTCATATGGTATTTAAAATACCAAATAACATGACCAGTGTCATCATAATCAACCACAGATTATATATCACATCATATATCACAATATATGAAAACAAACAGTACTATAATATTGAGGAATCCAGTTGGATCTCTCTATCCTGCTTCCCTGCCTCTACAGATGTTAAACAATATAAATAACATCGATTTGATTTCAATATGAAATATTCTGATAAACAGAATCAATATTTGATTAACGATTTATATATATATATATCGTTATCTATAATTTCAACCAATAAATCGGCAATTCAACCAAACAATCAACACATAGCAATCAATCATCATTTATCAATATTAGATTATATTTATAAAAATATAAATTGTACAGAGTTAGTGAGATTTACTCACGTTGGATGGTTATCGTTAAATAACGAATAACGATCATTGATTTTGATCCGGGAATTTATTTCGCTATAAATTGTAACAAGCTCCAATTCACTCTGAATCAGTTCCATTGTGAAGCTCTCGTCCATACGATCCCAACGGATCTTGTTTCGCTGGATTCTGATAACGTACGGAAAAATATGATTTTTAGAAGATGGTATATATTAAAAGAATCATTATCTATTATATTAATTATAAACTTAACTCTTAATTATTAATTAACTTTCTAACCCCGTCATTACCCCCTAATGATCTTCCCCTTTCTCTGTATAGCGCAACTCCTGCTCCCATAGACACCATTAGCGGATTTTCCCATCCAATATCTCTTCCATCAGTTCATGGAAATTCAAGCCGACTTCACCACTGTGCTTATCTTCAAGCTCTCCTCCATATCCCCCCATACATGCTCAACTCGAACACAGTACTCCCATCGCGTCGATCAGGGTTTTTCGCCTGCTATAGGCATACGCGCGGCAGCCCTTTCAACCGAATACCCTCAAACTTTGTCGACAAGCTCTACCACTCCTCCTCAATCCAGAACTAATATTCATTTCATGAATTTCAACCTCAAAATCACAAAAACTGTGACAATCCCAAAATCCGAGGGGCGGTATTAAGGATAATCATGGGAATATAACACATTAATCATCATAGCAGAGTACAGATAATAGCAGAAACAATAAATAAAATAATTTTACATGGATATGACAACGGAATCACAACATGTAGGGATATCAGAATAGCATAACGTGGGATATAACTTAGTAAATAAAAAGGAAAGTGATCAGTCATCATCGCCAGAGGTGGAATACATACATGCAGTGAGACATAATAAGGGTATCAGTCTACATTGCCGAAGGCGGAATACATATACATATAGTAAGAAATACAGAAAGTAAATCAGTCTGCATCGCTAGTGGCGGAATCATAATGTAAGTACAGTAATGGCGGAAAATGTCAAAGTCATCTCTGTGAAGTCAGCCTCGCCATGAGCCAAAAATGCACTCTATGCAGCAGTGCAGAGCCAAAAACAACCTGTCACATGTGTACTAGGCTGCCCGTGTGAAAATAAGGGCACCCACGTTTGCAAAGTGAAACAAACAACGAGTCAGTCATGGGGACTGGTATGAGGAATCTATTTAACAGTTAAACAACAGTAAATAGCAAATCATAGGACCACGCCACTTTCGCGGAACGGGTTTACTCCAGTGATTGCTAGTGCATTTAAAACAAAGTAAATTCTTTTTAAAACAACGCAATGCTTTTTGAAAGAATGAAGCCAGTATAAGACTCAGGTCCCATCATACAATGCAACGCAAGCCGGAGGATAGAGTTTTACCTTATAAGGGCCAAATATGCTTGATACGTATAAAGCAAAATCATTTGATATTATTACTAGTGCATATATGTTTCAAAAAAGAATAACATCATAAATATCAATCATAGGCGGCATAGCTACCATCTACTATGTCTCCATACTAGTTCTACAATCAAGTCCGTTATTTCGTATTGGAAATTGTATTTCCGTCATGAGTCGAGGCAAGGGGCAAGCTCCTCTCCGCTTCGAGACACTCTAGCAAATGCCTCGGGACTACGCACTCTGGGTAACCCCTGGATGCGGCTGGGCCGGTCCTCACTTACGTTAGAGGATTAATTATGCCTGAACACACGTTTCCCGGTCCTTACAGACCTATAATCGAGGCGCCTCGCATTCCAACAACCACAAAGGTGAAAAGTATATATATATGTCAGGGCTGGTAAGTCACTGACACCACCATAGCTAGAAAGAAACGTCGTGCTCTCCCAGCGGTCCGTATCCCGTTTTTAACTCATACCGGGGTGTAAGGCTCGCGAATCTACGAAATACACAAAGCCAGGCCACGTAGACCTTGCTTTGCTCATGATCCACAAGACTTTGCTTTGCAACAGAAGTCTTGATCACAGCATCTTGGCATGCCACATAGGCAGTCCACTCCATACGATTGATTTCTATCGATATATAACCCCTGAGCTCGTACGTCTCGGAGAAGGGCGTTAAGCAAAAGAATAAATTCTCCGCCGCCAAATAGATATATATTTAACAGAGATCAATCAGTACAGAACAAAATCCAATGTCAGACACACAGTCCATTTACAAGTCCGTCCTGGGTCTGAACGAAACCGGAGGCGTCAAATTCCTCGTATATCCGTCCAATCAACACATACGTTCAGACGGCTACTACTTCCGCCCCTTTCCGGTAGCTACTCCGGTTAGGAACCTCAGTAGCGCCCATCCAACCGATACGAAGATCGTCGGTCTTGAATCGTCTTTGCATTTTCCAATTCGAATCGCTCGATAAATTATTTGAAATGAGGGTTAGCTCGGCCTTTTCAAATAATTCACGTCATTAGAATTTAAATCGATTCATTTTATGGTTATATTATTCGACATCCATCTTTCAGTTATTTAGTGTTATTTTCGTGTCAAACACATACACCCATCAAATATCAAACAATTCAAATCCAATTGGTTTATTTTCAATCCATATTGCTTATAATATTTTATAACGATTTTTCGCTATTTTTATTTATTTAAAAATAGCCATATTCAATCAAACGACGTTTCGGGTCGTGCCGTGGCACTGGCGCTGTTTTTCCTTTAATTTGTTTTACACATATCGGAAAATCTAACCGTTGGATTTCTACAAAGTCTATATCAGTGAGAAGATATTCCCAAAGCGAACCCAACGGTTCCAGTTTCGTGATAATCCGACGGTCGGATCTTCCACACTAATCGTTTGAAGTTACGGTTTCAAAATTCGAACTGCAGCGTCGTTATTCGATTTAATTTAATTATATTTATATTTATATATATAAATATAGACGACTCTGGCGCTGTTTTTCTTCAGATTTGAATTAAACATTCCGGACAATCCAACCGTTGGATTTTTACAAGGTTGGCGCCGTTGGAAAGATATTTCCAAGGCGAACCCAGTGATTGCGGTTTCGGGAAAATCCGATGGTCGGATTTCTCGCACTAATCGTTTCAAATTACGATTCCGAAACGCGAACTGCAAGGCCTCTATTCCTTTTAATTATATTTATATATATAAATATAGTTCAATCTATAATTTCAACTATAGTTCATTCTATATTTTCAACTTCGTTTTCACTTCAAATATTTCACTAACGCCTTAATATTTCGAAAAATTTCGCCGTAACCTCCTTTGTACGGGGAGGGGTTTGGAAATTTATTGGGCCGTATTAGGTACCCAGTAAATCCTAAAAAGCATTCACATATTTATAGTGATATATTCTGGTGTTTACGGGGGAGCATGTACTGATAATCACTCCAGAGAATAAATTCCCGTCACCCCGTTTCCGTGTGGAAATAAATAGTCCATGTGTCGTATCTAATAACTAGAGCGACGTGATTATTGTCAACTCCAGACCCGTGTGGGGTTTTTATTAATCTGGCAATTTATCGTTATAATTTATATAGTCCATATCAGTCATCAGTTCAACCTGTAATATATAGTCATCGCCATACAAGCCTCTTGCTTGTATGGTAAATCTTCCACCTCGTCACACAAGCTCCAGTTGCTTATGTGGAATATGATGAAGTATGCCTATCATCAAGAAGTATGCCATGTAGTGTAGTTCAAAATTAATTGTTACTATCCTATGGCGTTATTTATTATTTCACACAGAATAACCAGCACTCCGCATCCAATGGCATTCACAGGAGTTGGTATATAAATAAAATTGCTCAGCCAACTCATCAAGGTTTACCTATTTGAAGGGCACGCAAATAATTCTTTACTCTACAGCTAATCCATTTTTCCTGTTCATCACATGTATATATATGCAGAACAAAGCTAATAATAATATTTCTAGCAAACTATTATTTATTTCAACACATGTGTATTTTTAACTAAGCCTATACATGATAAAAGGAATAATTTTATCATCAAAAATATTTATTCGACACGTGTGTATTTTTAACACTTCTTATTCACTATAAAAATATAGTTTTCATTGTCGATTCGTTTTATTTTTAAGAGATGATAACATTCAACACATGAACTTCAACTCAACGAATGAATTGCAATTCAACACATGAATATTCTATATAGTTTGTATATATATAAAAATGTGATTTTTATCGCTAAAGCCATTTGTTTAAATTCAAATAATATTCAACACATGAATTTCAACTCAACGGATGAATTGCAACTCAACACATGAATATTCGATATAGTTTGTATATATATATATATATATATATATATATAAAAATGTGATTTTTATCGCTAAAGCCATTTGTTTAAATTCAAATAATATTCAACACATGAATTTCAACTCAACGACTGAATTGCAACTCAACACATGAATATTCTATATAGTTTGTATATATATATAAAAATGTGATTTTTATCGCTAAAGCCATTTGTTTAAATTCAAATAATATTCAACACATGAATTTCAACTCAACGGATGAATTGCAACTCAACACATGAATATTCGATATAGTTTGTATATATATATATAAATGTGATTTTTATCGCTAAAGCCATTTGTTTAAATTCAAATAATATTCAACACATGAATTTCAACTCAACGAATGAATTGCAACTCAACACATGAATATTCTATATAGTTTGTATATATATAAAAATGTGATTTTTATCGCTAAAGCCATTTGTTTAAATTCAAATAATATTCAACACATGAATTTCAACTCAACACATGAATATTCGATATAGTTTGTGTAATTTATTTCAACGAATGAAAATTATTCCAACACATAAATATTTCAGAAAATTTCGGCAGCATAACGGCAGGGTAGTTAAAACCGGGACCGTCCCTAGTACGGCTCCTCGCTCTACCTTAAAATCTCGCGGTTTTTGACAATGGGGATCATGCATCTAGTTCGCACGCAGGCGGCATGTTTTATTTTCAATTCCACAATCCTATTCTATTTTATTTCAACCACAAGAGGGTATTTTTCAACCATAAAGGTATTTTTCAACCCCAATATCAACCACAAACAATTATTTCCAACCATTCGTCATACCATATAACATCACGTCAATCACAAGCAATAAATATCGTCCATGGTTTGTGGACGAGGGGAGTATATGTATATATATATATATATATATATAATATAATAATTCACTTGCATTTCATCACAATTCAAAGCATATATGTTTCATTCAACGCTTGTATAATTTATACATTGCTAATATAACTTATACAACACATGTACATGAGGTATACAATGCGTATATAATTTACACTTCGCTTATATAATTTATACAACGCGATTTCATTCACACAAATAGTTTAGATTCCTCACATTGGTTATTGCAGTGCTAAAAATCGTAGGAGGGTCAGAAAAATCCGCGGCTTCTTCTAGAATGTAGAGAGCCTCCTTGCGGTCACGGTGTCTCCTGTTTCATCGAATTTCGTTAAAGAACAAAAAAGATATTATTTTTCAAAGTTTTGCAATGCTTTATAGTGTTAAAACAGTTTAAAATTATATAAGCCGTTAGTTTTCAAACCTGCTCAATTCTAGGTTTGGATTTTTCTCTTGATTCGTAGCTCTATAGGATGATCAGACTGTTGGACGTCGTCGAGGGAGGGAAGAGCTTTCCGGCGCTGGTAGTTTGAGGGGGTGCGATGACGAATCGAGGCGGCGGCAGCTCTGGGAAGGCGACGACTTCCTCGACGTCGTTCAGGCGAAGGAGCCGACGATAGGGGGCGGCGTTTGGTCGGATGTGGAGAGGAGGCGAAGGGCTGTCGACTGGTGGTGGTGGCGCAGCCTAGCGTCGCCTGTGGCGATCGGAAAAGGGAGGAGAAGCGTGGAGCAACGAGGATCGTCGGTTTCGTTTCTGGCGGCTAGGGTTTCGTGATTTTATTTATTTTATTTTTTTTAAAGAAAAATTCCTATTGGTCCATGCTTTATAGAAATTTTTAAATAGTGTTTTTGCAAACGGACTCCTTTTTAAACCCAACGACTATCGCCCCTAACTAAATACCCCCATTCCGGACACAATGGGATATGTTTCGTTGGCCATTTCGACTGTTACAGTCAGTTATTTTTCAAATTAAAATATAAAACATTCGATATTTAATTTAAACGTACATTTCAATTTGCCAGGGCCACAAACTGAATCGAAAAATTCCAGAAAAATAAATCTAGCTTTGTTTTGACGATACGGTCCTAACAAAACCAGTTTCGTCGAATTCTAAGCTCGTTTAAAAAACGGCCATTTTTTGGTCGACCCATTTTAACAGAATTTGACCAAACACGTTATCTTTTGCCCCGCTCACATACTAGCTTCAAAAATTATGAAATTTGAAACTTAGCAATAATTTGACATCCCGGACCCAACAAAAGTGGTTTCGTCGAATTCCGAGGTCGTATGCAAAATCTCAATTTTCAAGGGCTATATATACTATATAGCGACCTTTCTGAAAATTCATTTGGCCATAACTTTTGATTTCCGTTATGAAATTTCGATTTTTCAGATTCGTTAGAAAGGTATTGATAAACAGATTTAAATATTTTCAGTTTCGTTAAAATCCGTTATATTTTCCACCCGGTACAGTCAGATAAAGTTCGTATTCAAAATTTCAAACTGCCATATTATACCCAATTCTATATTTTATGGAAATAGGCTCTTTAAATTATTCAAATTCTTTGGTAATAACCTAATTTAAAAAAATTTAAATTGGTTCACATTTTCCGGGTTATTACAATCTCCCCCACTTAAAACTTTTCGTCCTCGAAAAGGAAATAACAGTTAAGCAGGAAATAAAATGTAAATGCAAAGTATTGTAAAGGTACCTTGCACCGGAGTTAGTCAGAGATGTCCACTCTGCATTTGGGATAGGCTTGTTTAATGCTTTCCTCTGTCTCCCAAGTACAGTCTCTAGGATCACTACTCCACTGCACTTTGACTAAATGAATCTCTTTCCTCCTTAGCTCTCTGGTTTCTTTGCCAACTATCTTTAATGGCTCTCTACTGAGTGCTAATTCTGGAGTTATGTCAATATCATGTTGCGCTGCTTCTTCCACAATAAGGTCTGGATCATGAGCATGTTTTCTGAGTTGAGACACGTGGAACACATCATGTATACCAGGCAACCAATTAGGTAATGAAACCCTATATGCAAGAGTTCCAATCCGTTCAAGTATAGGAAAGGGACCAATAAATCTCGGTGCCAGCTTCCCAGTCTTGCCAAATCTGATTACTCCTCGCATTGGAGAAACTCTTAAATAAACATAATCGCCAACGCCAAACGATGTATCCCTTCTTCTCGCATCAGCATAACTTTTCTGTCGGCTTTGTGTGATTTTCAATCTCTTCTTAATGAAATCGACTTTATCCGATGCTTCTTGAATCATATCGGGCCCTAATACAAGTCTATTGCCAGGTTCTACCCAACATGCGGGAGATCTGCACGGTCTACCGTATAATGCTTCAAATGGAGACATTCCCAAACTTGCTTGATAGCTATTGTTGTAAGAGAATTCTGCTAAATGTAAGTGATCTTCCCATGAGCCTCCAAAATCGATAACGCAAGCCCACAGCAAATCTTCTAGAATTCTATTCACCCGTTCAGTTTGGCCATCTGTCTGTGGGTGATAAGCGGTGCTTAGATTCAATTTGGTTCCCAGAATGCTTCCCAGAATTTGCTAGTAAACAGGGGATCTCTATCACTGACTATATTGAGCGGCACTCCATGTAGTTTAACTATTTCTCTGAAGTAAATCTGTGCTAGACTTTGAGTCGTTCTGTTGGATCAGACAGGTATAAAATGGGCAGTCTTCGTGAAGCGATCTACGATTACCCATATACTGTCGTTTCCTTTTCTAGTTCGAGGCAAGTCATCGATGAAATCCATCGAAATTTGTTCCCACTTCCATCCTGGAATTTCTAAGGGTTGTAATAATCCAGCCAATTTCTGCTGATCACTCTTAACTAGCTGACAAGTGGGGCATCTGCTAACATATAATGAGATATCTCTTTTCATTGCTCTCCACCAGAATGTGCGTTTGATATCGTTATACATTTTGCTCACACCAGGATGGATACTTAATTTGGATTTATGGCACTCATCAAGTATTTCTCTTCTGAGCTCGGGAAGGTTTGGGATGCAAATTCTGCCCTTTAATCTTAGAACTCCTTTGTCATCGAGTCGAAAACTTGTGGATTCACCTCCTTTGACTCTTTGACTAATTCTTTGAATAAATTCATCGTCTTTCTGAAGGGTCGAGATCCTGTCTATTAATGAAGACGTGATGACAAAACTGGCGATGATTTCATTCTTTCTGCTGAGCGCATCGGCTACAACATTGGCTTTCCCTGGAGTGTATAGAATTTCAAAATCGTATGCTGCAAGGAATTCTAACCAACGTTGTTGCCTCAGGTTTAAATCTTTCTGAGTGAACAGATATTTCAAGGATTGATGATCGATGTATAGTTCAAACTTCTCGCCTAGCAAATAGTGCCTCCAGATTCTTAAAGCAAACACGATAGCTAATAACTCAAGATCATGAGTAGCATAGTTTCTTTCATGCGGCTTTAGTTGACGGCTGGCATAAGCGATCACTTGGCCTTTTTGCATTAGCACTGCGCCTAGCCCTCTAATAGAAGAATCTGTCCATACAGTCAAGTCTTGGTTACCTTCTATAATGGTCAATACTGGAGCAGTTGTCAACTTCAGTTTCAGCTCCTGGAAAGCTTCTTCATATTCGAGTGTCCATTTGAATTTCTCATGCTTCTTTGTAAGCTTTGTCAAAACTCCAGATATCTTTGAAAAATCCTGAACAAATTTCCGATAGTAACTAGCCAATCCAAGGAAACTTCGAACTTCTGTGGGAGTAGTAGGTTGTTTCCAGTTCTGAATCGCTGTAATTTTGCTTGGATCTACAACAATTCCTTCTTTTGATACGACATGGCCTAGGAATTTAACTTCATTATGCCAGAAGACACACTTAGAAAATTTAGCTTTCAAGACATTTCTCCTTAGAATTTTCAACACTTGTTCTAAGTGTTTTGCATGCTCATCTTCCGACTTGGAGTAGATTAAAATGTCATCGATGAAGACTAGAACAAATTTATTCAACACACCATGGAACACTCTGTTCATAAGATCGACGAAGTATGCCGGAGCGTTACACAAGACGAACGGCATTACTAACCATTCGTAGAATAAATCGGGACCCCTGAAGGCTGTCAAAGGAACACAGTCTTCGACTATACGTAATTGGTGGAAACCTGTAGCTAGGTCCATTCTAGAGAATATTGTTGCTCCATTTAATTGATCTAACAGATCATCTATACGGGGCAAAGGATATTTGTTCTTCAATGTCTGTTTATTGAGATCAAAGTAATCAACGCAAAGTCTTAAAGTACCGTCTGACTTCGGGACAAATACAACTGCTGCTCCCCATGCTGAAAAGCTCGGTCTGATTAGACCTTTCCAAAGCAACTCTCGGGTTTGACTACTTAACTCTTCTTTTTCTTTCGGGGCCATTCTTCTAATTGGATGTACTACTGGTCGGGCGTTAGGAATTAAATCTATTCTAAATTCAATTTCTCTTTGCAGCGGTAAGTTTTCTACTTCTTCAAACACATCCGCATAGTTTTTAACGACCGGTATCTTTTCTATCGAAGGGGGAATAACTTCTAAAGAAGACCAAAATTCTGTTCTATTGATTTCTGAGCCATGACATGGTATATATATAGGTCCAAGCTTCGTTTCGACTTTAACGATTCTTTCGGCACATCTAACTTCGGCGTTATATTTGGTTAACCATTCCAAACCGAGAATAACATCGAATTTCGATATATCCATAACAATTAAGTGGATGGGAAACTTGTAACGTGAATAAGAGATAGGCACTCTGCAGTATAAACTGAGACTAACAGAACCTCCTATCGGGTTTTGAACTTTAATCGGTTCTTTTAGAATTCTTTGTTTCAACTTTAACTTATGAACAATGTTACCAGAAATGAAGCTACGTGATGCACCAGTATCAAAAAGTACAGAAACAGGAATATTTTTAATGGTAAGGGTACCTCCCAAGACATCGGGTTTACCTGATCCATCGGTGGTAGCTGGCGGGGTCTTCCCGTCATAGACATGAGCCACTTGAGCATTCTGCTTCAGAGGACAGTTCCTGCTATAGTGCCCCTTCTTATGGCATTTGTAGCATTCGGCTGAGTCGTTTTCCTTTGGCTTCCTCGGAGCTTTGCATACATTAGAAAAATGACCTGGCTTCCCGCAGTTGTAGCAATTTCCTTTGGGGATCTTTGCAGGTTTCTGAATAGCGGCCGCGGTAATGCTAGATTCGGGTTGATCGGTTGAAGCCTTGTGCTTATTTCCAGCTTGGCTTTTGGCACGGTCTTGGCTAGCATGCCTCTCATCCATGTCTTCATAATTGCAAGTCATCTCTACTAGTTCTGTAAAGGAGAGTTTGATGTTGCTCATAGCTCTATCATGGTACTTGCGCTTCAGCCCAAATATGAATCTCTTGTTCTTTGCTTTGTTGGTCGTAATCAGCTCTGGAGCATAGCGCGACAATTGGGTGAACTTATTTAGATAATCCTGAATAGAGAGATCTCCTTGCTGGAGATTAGCAAACTGCTCTCGCATCCTCTCTAGAGCCTGTTCAGGTACAAACTTCTCATTGAACAAAGCTTTAAATTGCTCCCAAGTTCTAACAGTACCAGCTGCATCCTCTGAGGTAACGACACCCCACCACAGCTCTGCTTCCTCTTGAAGGAGCCAAATGCCAAGTCGGGCTTTATTGTTGATTCCCATACCCATGCCTTCAAAGATTTTCTCACAAGTTTTCAGCCAAGCTATAGCCTCGGTCACTGTACCAGTGCCAGTAAAAGGTTTTCCCCCAAGATTTCTGTACCTCTTTGCTACTTTATCTAGCTCAAAGTCTTCTGGTGCTGGTGGCTGAACAATAGGGCCTTCCACTACTACGGGGATATTCCACCGTCCTCCTGCTGCATCACCTCGGCCTCCACGGTCTCCTCTAGCTGCTGCTCCTCGCGTAGCCATCTAAGAGAATACTGTATAAGCAAGAAAAGAGTCAAGCTCACAGATTTGATGATTTTCATAAATGATAAAGCAAGGGAATACAAGGAAAGATAATGATGATGTACTGATCAAATTGTTTTGCTAATCTGTTTAGCTCATTCTAGGACATTACTAATCCTATCTCTAATGAGCTACTCGCATTAGAACACTGCTGATTCTATTCTGACGAGGTGTTTAATGTGTTAGATCCCGGAACTAAGGTTAACCAAAGCTCTGATACCAACTGTGACAATCCCAAAATCCGAGGGGCGGTATTAAGGATAATCATGGGAATATAACACATTAATCATCATAGCAGAGTACAGATAATAGCAGAAACAATAAATAAAATAATTTTACATGGATATGACAGCGGAATCACAACATGTAGGGATATCAGAATAGCATAACGTGGGATATAACTTAGTAAATAAAAAGGAAAGTGATCAGTCATCATCGCCAGAGGTGGAATACATACATGTAGTGAGACATAATAAGGGTATCAGTCTACATTGCCGAAGGCGGAATACATATACATATAGTAAGAAATACGGAAAGTAAATCAGTCTGCATCGCCAGTGGCGGAATCATAATGTAAGTACAGTAATGGCGGAAAATGTCAAAGTCATCTCTTTGAAGTCAGCCTCGCCATGAGCCAAAAATGCACTCTATGCAGCAGTGCAGAGCCAAAAACAACCTGTCACCTGTGTACTAGGCTGCCCGTGTGAAAATAAGGGCACCCGCATTTGCAAAGTGAAACAAACAACGAGTCAGTCATGGGGACTGGTATGAGGAATCTATTTAACAGTTAAACAACAGTAAATAGCAAATCATAGGACCACGCCACTTTCGCGGAATGGGTTTACTCCAGTGATTGCTAGTGCATTTAAAACAAAGTAAATTCTTTTTAAAACAACGCAATGCTTTTAGAAAGAATGAAGCCAGTATAAGACACAGGTCCCATCATACAATGCAACGCAAGCCGGAGGATAGAGTTTTACCTTATAAGGGCCAAATATGCTTGATACGTATAAAGCAAAATCATTTGATATTATTACTAGTGCATATATGTTTCAAAAACGAATAGCATCATAAATATCAATCATAGGCGGCATAGCTACCATCTACTATGTCTCCATACTAGTTCTACAATCAAGTCCGTTATTTCGTATTGGAAATTGGATTTCCGTCATGAGTCGAGGCAAGGGGCAAGCTCCTCTCCGCTTCGAGACACTCTAGCAAATGCCTCGGGACTACGCACTCTGGGTAACCCCTGGATGCGGCTGGGCCGGTCCTCACTTACGTTAGAGGATTAATTATGCCTGAACACACGTTTCCCGGTCCTTACAGACCTATAATCGAGGCGCCTCGCATTCCAACAACCACAAAGGTGAAAAGTAGATATATATGTCAGGGCTGGTAGGTCACTGACACCACCATAGCTAGAAAGAAACGTCGTGCTCTCCCAACGGTCCGTATCCCGTTTTTAACTCATACCGGGGTGTGAGGCTCGCGAATCTACGAAATACACAAAGCCAGGCCACGTAGACCTTGCTTTGATCATCATCCACAAGACTTTGCTTTGCAACAGAAGCCTTGATCACAGCATCTTGGCATGCCACATAGGCAGTCCACTCCATACGATTGATTTCTATCGATATATAACCCCTGAGCTCGTACGTCTCAGAGAAGGGCGTTAAGCAAAAGAATAAATTCTCCGCCGCCAAACAGATATATATTTAACAGAGATCAATCAGTACAGAACAAAATCCAATGTCAGACACACAGTCCATTTACAAGTCCGTCCTGGGTCTGAACGAAACCGGAGGCGTCAAATTCCTCATATATCCGTCCAATCAACACATACGTTCAGACGGCTACTACTTCCGCCCCTTTCCGGTAGCTACTCCGGTTAGGAACCTCAGTAGCGCCCATCCAACCGATACGAAGATCGTCGGTCTTGAATCGTCTTTGCATTTTCCAATTCGAATCGCTCGATAAATTATTTGAAATGAGGGTTAGCTCGGCCTTTTCAAATAATTCACGTCATTAGAATTTAAATCGATTCATTTTATGGTTATATTATTCGATATCCATCTTTCAGTTATTTAGTGTTATTTTCGTGTCAAACACATACAACCATCAAATATCAAACAATTCAAACCCAATTGGTTTATTTTCAATCCATATTGCTTATAATATTTTATAACGATTTTTCGCTATTTTTATTTATTTAAAAATAGCCATATTTAATCAAACGACGTTTCGGGTCGTGCCGTGGCACTGGCGCTGTTTTTCCTTTAATTTGTTTTACACATATCGGAAAATCTAACCGTTGGATTTCTACAAAGTCTATATCAGTGGGAAGATATTCCCAAAGCGAACCAACGGTTCCAATTTCGTGAGAATCCGACGGTCGGATCTTCCACCCTAGTCGTTTGAAGTTACGGTTTCAAAATTCGAACTGCAGCGTCGTTATTCGATTTAATTTAATTATATTTATATTTATATATATAAATATAGACGACTCTGGCGCTGTTTTTCTTCAGATTTGAATTAAACATTCCGGACAATCCAACCGTTGGATTTTTACAAGGTTGGTGCCGTTGGAAAGATATTTCCAAGGCGAACCCAGTGATTGCGGTTTCGGGAAAATCCGATGGTCGAATTTCTCGCACTAATCGTTTCAAATTACGATTCCGAAACGCGAACTGCACGGCCTCTATTCCTTTTAATTATATTTATATATATATATATAAATATAGTTCAATCTATAATTTCAACTATAGTTCATTCTATATTTTCAACTTCGTTTTCACTTCAAATATTTCACTAACGCCTTAATATTTCGAAAAATTTCGCCATAACCTCCTTTGTACGGGGAGGGGTTTGGAAATTTATTGGGCCGTATTAGGTACCCAATGAATCCTAAAAAGCATTCACATATTTATAGTGATATATTCTGGTGTTTACGGGGGAGCATGTACTGATAATCACTCCAGAGAATAAATTCCCGTCACCCCGTTTCCGTGTGGAAATAAATAGTCCATGTGCCGTATCTAATAACTAGAGCGACGTGATTATTGTCAACTCCAGACCCGTGTGGGGTTTTTATTAATCTGACAATTTATCGTTATAATTTATATAGTCCATATCAGTCATCAGTTCAACCTGTAATATATAGTTATCGCCATACAAGCCTCTTGCTTGTATGGTAAATCTTCCACCTCGTCACACAAGCTCCAATTGCTTATGTGGAATATGATGAAGTATGCATATCATCAAGAAGTATGCTATGTAGTGTAGTTCAAAATTAATTGTTACTATCCTATGGCATTATTTATTATTTCACACAGAATAACCAGCACTCCGCATCCAATGGCATTCACAGGAGTTGGTATATAAATAAAATTGCGCAGCCAACTCATCAAGGTTTACCTATTTGACGGGCACGCAAATAATTCTTTACTCTACAGCTAATCCATTTTTCCTGTTCATCACATGTATATATATGCAGAACAAAGCTAATAATAATATTTCTAGCAAACTATTATTTATTTCAACACATGTGTATTTTTAACTAAGCCTATACATGATAAAAGGAATATTTTTATCATCAAAAATATTTATTCGACACGTGTGTATTTTTAACACTTCTTATTCACTATAAAAATATAGTTTTCATTGTCGATTCGTTTTATTTTTAAGAGATGATAACATTCAACACATGAACTTCAACTCAACGAATGAATTGCAATTCAACACATAAATATTCTATATAGTTTGTATATATATATAAATGTGATTTTTATCGCTAAAGTCATTTGTTTAAATTCAAATAATATTCAACACATGAATTTCAACTCAATGGATGAATTGCAACTCAACACATGAATATTCGATATAGTTTGTATATATATAAAAATGTGATTTTTATCGCTAAAGCCATTTGTTTAAATTCAAATAATATTCAACACATGAATTTCAACTCAACGAATGAATTGCAACTCAACACATGAATATTATATATAGTTTGTATATATATAAAAATGTGATTTTTATCGCTAAAGCCATTTGTTTAAATTCAAATAATATTCAACACATGAATTTCAACTCAACGGATGAATTGCAACTCAACACATGAATATTCGATATAGTTTGTATATATATAAAAAAGTGATTTTTATCGCTAAAGCCATTTGTTTAAATTCAAATAATATTCAACACATGAATTTCAACTCAACGAATGAATTGCAACTCAACACATGAATATTCTATATAGTTTGTATATATATAAAAATGTGATTTTTATCGCTAAAGCCATTTGTTTAAATTCAAATAATATTCAACACATGAATTTCAACTCAACACATGAATATTCGATATAGTTTGTGTAATTTATTTCAATGAATGAAAATTATTCTAACACATAAATATTTCAGAAAATTTCGGCAGCATAACGGCAGGGTAGTTAAAACCGGGACCGTCCCTAGTACGGCTCCTCGCTCTACCTTAAAACCTCGCGGTTTTTGACAATGGGGATCATGCATCTAGTTCGCACGCTGGCGGCATGTTTTATTTTCAATTCCACAATCCTATTCTATTTTGTTTCAACCACAAGAGGGTATTTTTCAACCATAAAGGTATTTTTTAACCTCAATATCAACCACAAACAATTATTTCCAACCATTCGTCATACCATATAACATCACGTCAATCACAAGCAATAAATATCGTCCATGGTTTGTGGATGAGGGGAGTATATGTATATATATATATATATATATATATATATATATAAATAATATAATAATTCACTTGCATTTCATCACAATTCAAAGCATATATGTTTCATTCAACGCTTGTATAATTTATACATCGCTAATATAACTTATACAACACATGTACATGAGGTATACAATGCGTATATAATTTACACTTCGCTTATATAATTTATACAATGCGATTTCATTCACACAAATAGTTTAGATTCCTCACATTGGTTATTGCAGTGCTAAAAATCGTAGGAAGGTCAGAAAAATCCGCGGCTTCTTCTAGAATGTAGAGAGCCTTCTTGCGGTCACGGTGTCTCCTGTTTCATCGAATTTCGTTAAAGAACGAAAAAGATATTATTTTTCAAAGTTTTGCAACGCTTTATAGTGTTAAAACAGTTTAAAATTATATAAGCCGTTAGTTTTCAAACCTGCTCAATTCTAGGTTTGGATTTTTCTCTTGATTCGTAGCTCTATAGGATGATCAGACTGTTGGACATCATCGAGGGAGGGAAGAGCTTTCCGGCGCTGGTAGTTTGAGGGGGTGCGATGACGAATCGAGGCGGCGGCGGCTCTGGGAAGGCGACGACTTCCACGACGTCGTTCAGGCGAAGGAGCTGACGATAGGGGGCGGCGTTTGGTCGGATGTGGAGAGGAGGCGAAGGGCTGTCGACTGTTGGTGGTGGCGCGGCCTAGCGTTGCCTGTGGCGATCGGAAAAGGGAGGAGAAGCGTGGAGCAATGAGGATCGTCGGTTTCGTCTCTGGCGGCTAGGGTTTCGTGATTTTATTTTTTATTTTATTTTTTTAAAGAAAAATTCCTATTGGTCCATGCTTTATAGAAATTTTTAAATAGTGTTTTTGCAAATGGACTCCTTTTTAAACCCAACGACTGTCGCCCCTAGCTAAATACCCCCGTTCCGGACACAATGGGATATGTTTCGTTGGCCATTTTGACTTTTACAGTCAGTTATTTTTCAAATTAAAATATAAAACATTCGATATTTAATTTAAACGTACATTTCAATTTGCCAGGGCCACAAACTGAATCGAAAAATTCCAGAAAAATAAATCTAGCTTTGTTTTGACGATACGGTCCTAAAAAAACCAGTTTCATCGAATTCTGAGCTCGTTTAAAAAACGACCATTTTAGGTCGACCCATTTTAACAGAATTTGACCAAACACGTTATCTTTTGCCCCGCTCACATACTAGCTTCAAAAATTATGAAATTTGAAACTTAGCAATAATTTGACATCCCGGACCCAACAAAAGTGGTTTCGTCGAATTCCGAGGTCGTATGCAAAATCTCAATTTTCAAGGGCTATATATACTATATAGCGACCTTTCTGAAAATTCATTTGGCCATAACTTTTGATTTCCGTTATGAAATTTCGATTTTTCAGATTCGTTAGAAAGGTATTGATAAACAGATTTAAATATTTTCAGTTTCGTTAAAATCCGTTATATTTTCCACCCGGTACAGTCAGGCAAAGTTCGTATTCAAAATTTCAAACTGCCATATTATACCCAAATCTATATTTTATGGATATAGGCTCTTTAAATTATTCAAATTCTTTGGTAATAACCTAATTTAAAAATTTTTAAATTGGTTCACATTTTCCGGGTTATTAAAAAAACCCAAACCCTAACATATTTGAACCTACGCTGTACGAACTAATAACGAATGAAGAAGGGTTCGAACTCTGATAAACTGAGACGACCCGAACTTCCCCGTGAAGGAAAGCCCGGATTGACTTTGAGGACAAGACGAATTAGAACACAAACAGAAGATTATTTCATTGCTTATTACAACAATTCCATCAGAATAAAAGACTATTACAGAGTATGAATAAATATTATACATCAGGAAAATATCAGAGATTTAAATTACATTACATAGTAGAGGAAAAACAAAACAAAACACAACTGACGGAGATATACGAATACAGAGTTTTCCGAATATCATTCCAGCTGTAAACCAGGTTCCTGTGAATATAAATCTGCAAAACCAAAACTACTAGCTGCACGTTTCGAAAATAAAGGCACCCAGAGTTTAGGTTAAAACAATAAACTCCAGGTCAGTCATGTGATTGGTGTGAGAACTAAAACAGTTATTTAAAACTTTACTTTAAATCAGATATATCAAGGGACCAAGCCGTATAACACGGAACGGGTTTCCTCCCAGGAATACCAGTGCATATAACAAAACAGCGCAATGCTTTTTGGAAAAATGAAGCTATTATAAGACCCAGGTCCCATCACACAATGCAACTCAAGCCGAAGGATAGGGTTTTCCCTTATAATAGCCAAACATGCTTGGTATGTTAAAACAAATCGTTTGATACTATTATAAGTGCATAACGTATAAAACAACTTCAAATATAAATGTATCAATCCTAGACGGCATGGGTACCATATATCATGTCGCCAATACTAGGCTCTGCAATCAAAACCGCAAATGTCACGTATTGGAAGTTAGATTTCCATCTGTGAACCAAGCTAATGGATCGTCCTTACCACTTCTAGACGCTCTATCCCGGGTCTCAGGAACAGAACGCATCGTCTCTTGGAGAGACAGGGCCGGTCCACTCGATGTGGATTAAACTTAAACCCTGAACACTACGTTTCCCCGCCCTATGGGGGCGTAAATGAGCTAAATGACATCCATCGGTCCCAGATCGACCAATATAACCGAGGCGCCTTGCTATTCATCATCCACATAAGTAAAATGTACGGGCGTGTAAATCCCAAAACACCACTCCTAGCTAGAAGGAAACGCATGTCCTCCCTGAGGTCCTTCTCCTGTTTCTGGTTCACACCGAGGTGTGAGGATCGCGAATTAACGCTACACAAAGCTATGCCACAAAGGTCGTGCTTTGATCATCAACCACAAGACTTTACTTTTCAACAAAAGCCTTGATCATTTGCATCTCAGTATGCCACACAGGCAATTCACGCTATGCAACTGATGTATATCAATCACACAAAATGAAATCCGATGTCAGACACACATCCATTTACAAGTCCGTTCTGGGTCTGAACGAAACCGGAGGTACTTTATTCCTCACATATCCATCGATCTCCAAATACGTCTGGACGATCACCAACTGATTCCCTCCTCTTGGGTGTACAGCCCAATCAAGATCATCAGTAATTATCCAAACGATGTGAAGACCTTCGGTCTTCAACCACCGTCCTCATCGTCGACTCATTGCCGATTCAGTTATTGAGAATGGGATAAACCCAGTCTTTCCGAATAACTCGCGTATATAATAAACAAGTGTTATAAAAACACAACGTACGCCTCATTCCAATCCAGAATATTCCTTTATTCAAATATTCTTATATTTTGGGAAAGGTTCCCATTAATTTTATCAAAGATAAATTCTTTAAATTTAATCTTTAATCTTCTTTTGAATATCAATTCAAACCAAATTATGGTTTACCCAAACTAGTCGGGATTAGCAAACTTTACCGAAGTAATCATTTGTTAAATTTCCCAATCCCAACTTATTCATCCCATGAAGTATAACTGGTAATACTTCATATCTAACACGACGGTGTTATCGGTAAATTCAATTACCATTTCACATTCAAATCTAATTAAAGATTTAACTATCGCTTGGAGCAAAACTGGTGATACTCCTTCTCGATCATTCCTTGAATTTGATAATTTTAGTTATCAAATTCACCTTTAAATCTATTTAAAGATTCATTAAAACTCTAACCCAGGTTTAATTTCCAAAAATCATTACTTAATGATTATTCAAATCTAGGAAATAAATCATGTCTTTAACTGGGTTAAAGAACTAATGTCATTTAAAATAAAGTTCACGATAAACCCAAAATCACATCCCATTAACAATGGAATCTTCACGGAAAACAGACCAATGTATATAATCGATATGAACTCCCATATCCGACTAATAATATAAATGGAATAATGGCAAAGCCTTTTAAATTCCATATATATTAACAGTCTTCCTCAACAGAAGTTCACTTCGATCATTACCAAATCGAATTCCATTCCATTCCAATTTATTTTATTAAATTGGAAAACTTTACTTTGGAAAATCTCCTCTAAATTTTATCAAAAAGATTTATAAATTCCAAATCCCATTTCACTGTAAATCGGGTTAAAGAACGAATGTCGTTAAAACACAGTTCACAATAAACACAATTCACATTCCAATTAATTATCGGGTTAAAGAACAAGTGTTATTTAAAGCACCATTCATGATAAACCCAAAAATCAATTCCAATTCAATTCCAATTAAATATCATTTAATTGGTATACTTCATTAAATCTAAATAGAAAGATTTAATCTTTTTCTCAACTGGGTTGAAGAACAGTGTTAATGAAGACACCATTCACGACAAACCCAAATCCCATTTGATATTAAATACAAAGCTCTGAATAGAAAATATATCGGCTTATATTCAATATCAAATTCTACGACCAACAAATACCGTATTGGAAATAACGATATAAATATATCTTTCAAATTTCCATAACAATATCTATATAATCACGAAATCCAACATTGAAATATTCCAAAGACAATTTCGATTCAAATCCATTTCCAATCTATATATTGGAAATTCCGGTTATTTTTAAAACCATTTCAAATCCAATTTATTTATATTTAAAAATAAATGGATTATAAATCTGGTTCAAAACTAGTTCATTTCGATAAATATATATATTTTTCTTTTCAGATATGGAATTTTTCATTCCAATTCTTTTCAAACCATTTCTTATGATTTTACACTAATTATTGATATTTTTAATAATTTATCAAGGCCTGTACAGTCGATTTCCACAAACGGCCATCGAACTGCACTTACAGCGACCTTTTCCAAATTTGATTTGGACATAATTCCAAATCCAACCGTTAGATTTCTAATTTCATATATTCGTTAGAAATCTCTTTTCGATACGAACCCAATGGTTCCGGGTTTAGGAGAATCCGATGGTCGGAACTCCGAACTGCCGCTGCGCGGCGCATTCTATTCAGGCCATTATATATATATATATATATATATATATATATATATATTATATTTCGTCGATTTCCTTTTAAATCGTTTTAAATTTGTTTTCAAAACGATTTCAACTTCATATTCAATTTCTAATCAAAATTGAATATTCCATATCATCGATATATAAATGATAATATTTTCAAAACATTAGATTTTGAAATCAATTCATTTTCGATATTCATTATAAAAATAAATAAAATCGATATAAATATCGTTCACGTCAAAATGGCGTCAATCTAATCGACACGGCTATATATATTTAAATATATTCGTGCCCATCCCAAATCGGACGTCAAATCATATTTTGATTCTTTTCTGAATATTATTTGAAAATATTCGTTATTTTAAAATAATCATTCTTTCTGAACTAGAATCAGACACAGTCAATTACCATATAATTTGATTATATGGATTTCACACAACATATATGTATAACAACAATGAAAACAGCAGTCCATCATCCAGAGTGCATTCTACACTGTATAAGCATCAAATATAAATATTTAACGCTTATAACAGCCTGTCAATCAATCGATCGACATACAACTAATTATTGGGATTAGTGCATCCCCGGTATCATCCCAATACCCATGTGGGGTTTCAAACAATCAAACATAGGTTTTATTTGTGCAGTTGGGCGATGTGTAAAGTTTATCATCCCAATCAATATCAGTCAAATCGGTGTACATAAACAAATCGTCTGATTTGTAAATGAATATTTATTCTCTTTCATATACATGTTAAAAATTATATTTTTAATGATAAAATATTTATTCGGTTCATTTACACAATAAAAATGATATTTTTATTGTTCTAATATATTTTAGAAAATTTTGGCGGCATAACGGCACGATACTAGAAACGGGATAAGGCCTAGCCTTATCCCCAGTCTAATAATGGTCCGCGCCATACACATACCAACCTAATCAATTCCATTTCACCCAAACAACCAAATTCAAACCAATAATCCAATCAACTACACAACCAAACAAACAAGTCGTCCATGGTCTGTGGACGACGGGGAACAGTTCATATATGCAGTTACATAATAAATAACTGTATAGAAAAATTATAGTGAGGAGTTCTCACCTTTGGATTCCACTCCGCCATTTTATTTCTGAAATTCAGAGCAGTCTGGATTTGCACTAAATTCCAACGCAGCCTTCTCTACGCTGTTCATATTAAAAATCACATTTTTAATACGGTGCTATTTCTTTAAAAATCACATTTTTATTTTGCTACATTATATATAAAAATCATATTTTGATATCGATGTTCATACAATCAAAATCATATTTTTATCGATTCTCTTTCTATATAAAAATCGTATTTTTATTTCGCTACACATATAAAAAATCATATTTTTATATTAAGAAAATCATATCTTTATACCCTTTTATATATATAAAAGATCACATTTTTATTCGCTCTACAATATAAAAATCATATTTTTATCCTCTCTACAATATAAAAATCATATTTTTATTCTCTCTACAGTATAAAAATCATATTTTTATTCTCTCTACAATATAAAAATCATATTTTTATTCCTCAACATGTATAAAAATCAAAATTTTATATTACTATTTATTATATAAAAATCTAATTTTTTATTCTAGATCTACAACTTAAAAATCGAATTTTTATTCTTGTTTTACTTACATATAAAACCCCTAGCTTTATTTTTTATATATATTTATAAATAAAATCAGAAAAGATGGAAATAAAATTAAAAACTTACTGCACTTGTCGGAGGGGGGTTCCACTGCATAGATGGATGGTCGGACGGTGTCAGAGCGCCGAAGGGAGGTGCGGTCAGACCGGGTTGGCGGTGGAGGCGGTTTTAAGGGGCTCGCGTTGGAGAAGGGGAGGGGCTGGAGTCGCGCGTCAGAAGGGGGAAAAGGAGTTACGGAGGGCGGTGGATGCCACCAGCGGCGGCGCGGCTCCATCGAGGGGGGGGGGGGGAGGGCGACGGGATTACAGGCGCTCGTCTTTTTTTCTTTCTAATTTTGATTTCTGTTATGAGGGAGGGAGAGAGAGAAATGAGGGGTGAGGGATTTTTATATATATTTTTTATTATATATATATATATTCTCCGATAAAGTTGACTTTTAATTCGAACACCAAACGAGACTCAACGAATGTCGCCCCTAGCGTATTACCCTCATTCTGAACACAATGGGATATGTTTCGTAAGTCAGTTCAACTGTTTCGATCAGTTTTCATCAAAATCAAAATATAAATCTATATATTAAATTTGAACGCACATTTCAATTTACCGGGGCCACATACGAACTCTAAAAATTCCCGAAAAATATTTTCTAGCTTCCTATTGATGATACGGTTCTAATAAAACTAATTTCGTCAAATTCTGAGATCGTTTGAAAAATGGTCATTTTCTGGTCGATCGAAATTGACAGAAACTGTCAAAACACGTTTTCTTTCGCCACGCTCACATATCGCTTTCAAAAATTATGAATTTTGGAATCTAGTAATAACTTGACATCTCGGATCCAACAAAAGTGGTTTCGTCGAAAACAGAGGTCGTTTGCAAAATTTCCATTTTTAAGGCCCAAAAATTCCATAGCGATTATTCTAAAATTTCAACTGTGCTTAACTTTTTATCCCCGCTATGAAATTTCAATTTTTCGGATTCGTTGGAAAGATATTCTCAAATAGATTCAAATATTTTTGATTTCGCTAAAACCCGGTTTATTTTGAATCCTGTACATTCATTTGGACTTTGAAATCGAAATTTCAAACTACCGCGCCATTTTCATTTTCTTTTATAATTAAAATAAAATATTTATATTCTAACGTCGATTCAAATAAATATATTCATTCTAATTATATTCAAAATAATTTCTCATCGTTATTATTTAAAATAAATCATTTTAAATATTCAAAATTCATTAAAATTGCCAAAATAAAAATTTTAAATTGGTTCGGATTTTCCGGGTTATTACATAAACCCATATAGAAAAACAGCTTACAATCTCAGGAATTCAAATATATGTATAATATAATATATATATATTTTTATTTCGATTTCTGGAAAGTTTTAAAGATCGGTTTCCACTTTTCGAAAAAGAAAATACTGACGGCGGTTTGCATTTGACCAGAAGAGAAGTAGGTTTCGGGTTTAAGGGAAATGTGGTGTATTTATAGTAGATTATAATATATTTTAATTCAAGTTTTAAATTAATATTTACGCTATCGTTGTTTGCATTTGTGTTTAAAAATCCCTGTGATCACATACAATATACAAAAATCAAGAAAATCGACATGCCACTACAGTTTGACATTACGGACCCAACGAAACTGGTTTCGTCGAATTCCCACTTCGTTTGCTCACACAGCGTATTTTTAAAGGTCAAATTATTGACTGTTATTCACATTTAAATTCTGCACGGCCACATACGGACTCCAAAAATCATGAAAATTGAAATCTAATATTAATTTAACATTACGGATCCAACAAAATTAGTTTCTTCGAAAACGGAGTTCGTTTGCAAAATTGGCTATTTTTAAAGCTCTAAATAAACCAATTTAAATATTAGTATATTAAAAATAATTAAATTAAATATTAATAAATTAATATTATCGTATATATATATTCTAATAGAATATCATACAGCTCCAAAATAAATATATCGGCATTTATAACTCGATATTTCAAATCCAGTGTTAAATCAGTATTCAATTTATATTAAAAATCCATTTATAAACTAAATAAATCGTTATAAATTATAAAGGAATTCCATAGCGACCTTTCAAAAACTTGATTTGGACATAACTCACAATCTACACGACGAAATCTCGATTTTCCTCTTTCATTTGAAAAATATTGTTCAACAGATCCGAACGTTCTTGTTTCATAGAAATCCAGCTTAAAACGGATTATGTATATTCGTTTAAAGTTCGAGACACCAAATTACGAACTGCCGCGCCATTTCGAGCTCGATTATAATTATAATATAAGTTATACGTTCAACTGACATTTATAAATAAATTCGTTAATATAATTCAAATCTAAACTGAATTATATATTTTAAATTGTCCAATTCACACAATATTGTGAATTATGTTATTTTCGATTATTTCAAAAATAAATATATTATTTATATTAATTAAATATTCAAAGTTATTTAATTAAAGAACAATTTAAATTACCAAAACATGTTTTAAATAATTAAATAAATTAATTATTCCACCATAAAAATACGGGACGTTACATTCTTCCCCCCTTAAAATAATTTCGTCCTCGAAATTGCTAAGGTAGAAAACAAACCCTATTAGCTGGGTAAAAATTATTTGCTTACTTCTTTAACTTCAGTTTCAATTAAATTATTAATTTATTCTTATCAACTAAAATTTTCAAAAATTCTAAAAAAATTCTAACACCTTAAATCTTCGAAAAATTTCGCCAACTCCTCCTTCGTACGGCTTAATCGGTACAACTACAACTCGCCTCTCTAGGCCTTCTCCAACCCAAAAGAAAATCAAATAGCCAAGCGGCTTGCCAATTTGGCTCATCAAAATCTCATACCCATATAAAATAAACTTGTACCTTTTTGTCGGGCATACAACTCTGCCACTTTCATCTCCTATTAATTCAGCATATATCCATTCATTCCCAATCGCTCTGCAATCAGTTTATCCTTAAAACCAAATCACTCACTTATCCAAGCCGAATTATATTTCAAACTCAAATCCATTCTTGATTCTAACCTCTTAACCAACAAATCCATTACCAGCTCAGATTCCTATTAAATTTATTTTTAATTCAAACTGTCTCTACCTGGGAGTATTTAAACAGCTTAGTCTATCAAACCAAATATCACTTTTCGGACTTCAAACAACTTGTTCTCAAAACAATTCAAAACAAAATCCTTGGTAGTAATTCGTAACTTTGAACTCGAAAATGAACACCGATGATGTCCGGGTCATCATCGGAATTATTTTCCAGCGACCGAAGTGAGTTCAATACTATATCACTTTCAAAACCATTTCTAACCATTTCCATTTTGAAATACATTCAAAATATTATTCACTATGCTTGTAAACAATTTAAAATCTCCCAGGATTTTAAAATTCTCATATATTTAAACTAAATCACCTAACAAACACTTTTCCAACCTTTAGGAATTTTAATTCCAATTCTGATTTAAATTTCAGATTTAATTCACTTCATTATACTTATACGACTTTTATTTGGTTATATATAACCGACTCAATTTTAATCATATTCGATTAATATAACAACCAACACACCAAATATAATAATTCCAATATAAATCCTTTATATCAAAATATAATTTGGGTAAAATTATTATGTTTACCCACTTTTCAAAACATACTGTGTCGATTCAGCGTATTCAAGTGTTTGTAAGCCCCTATCGATACAGTGGATCAAACTGATCGACTCGAACTCATAAACAACTCAACCAATAAATCTTCACAGTATTTTTTTTTATAAAATCTATAAATATGCTCTCTCGTATATATACACTCAAACTCAATCTAGGGTATTGCTAATCCCATCTCTACTGAGTCATGCCATTGAGCCAAGGTAATTACTTAACCTTTAGCTCTGATACCTCTATAACGACCCGGGGAATTTGTGACATTCGGTAATCGACATAAACTCAATGTCGACTATCCAAGCATCGGAAATACCAAGTGGTTAATAGAAAGAAGTTAGAGGGTGAGAATAGATAAGATAGAAAGTTAGAATAGAAGAAGGAGAAGAACACAACAACAGAATCAGACTAACATGAATCTCCCAACTGAACGAGTAAAATATATTATATAACATAACTTTGGAATAAAACAGTATCGGTATACAATACTACTATCAGAGTATAACACTTATAGCAAAGCAAAAATAAACAATAGCTATATAATCCAGAAGCCTCCTGCTCCAGCTTTCCAATTATATCTGTAAAATCCCAACTACTTGACTGCCCGTAAAAAACTGGGCACCCAAGAGTTTAGGGAAAACAAAACAAAATAAACTCTAGGTCAGTCATGTGACTGGTGTGAGTAAACTCCAACCATTTGTTTAACTTTTAAAATCCTTTTAAAAGAAAGAATAATCATAAGACCAATCCATATATAAACACGAATGGTTTTTACCTTACGATAACCCAAACAATTTTTTATCCATACTCTTATGATATTATAGTAATGTCTAAATCAAATAAATAACAATCTAGTGGAATGCTTTCATCTCATGTTCCACATATATAATATACAATCAAAAACCGCGGACTCTTATTAGGTAATGGATTTCCAACTATGACAAGATATGGAACCACCTTCCGATCAGTATACTCTAGAAGCGATACACTTGAGTTCAACAAGAACATCTTGTAACTCGGCCACACATGACCGGCCATTCATTTCACTTGAATGTTCTGAATATATTGACACCTTACGGTTGGTATACCAACATAACCGTTCCGGGGAGATACAGAATTGAAAGAAGTAACAAATATGAATATTCTCTAGATGGTGACAATATATCCTACTTGGGTGCGACCCACTTAGCTATGTTGCCTGCCCGATTTCTGTCATTTCCTAGTTGATGAGGCTTGAGGTCATAACGTGTCTTTTAACAGATCACTCCTTCATTTACTTTGAATGCAACATCGTCATACACGTCAAATCACAAATTGATTTCCCCAAAAATACCACGGGTATAAGCTAAGAGAAACGAATTACTCCGCCACCAACGTAAATACGTTTGAAACGATCAACTTACGCGATCTACCAGATATACTCTGTCAAACATTCGTCCATTCAAGTTGTCCTGGGACTGGACAACCCGAAGGCACTATTCTGTAAATCCATCTTAGGCAGTTTCTACCTTGGATTACTAAACAGCCCTTGCATAACTCCATCTTCAATTATCTTCGTCATATTTGATTCGCAACGCTAATGCCATACAGAGTGGTTTTCAGATAATATATCTGATCCAGGTCTCTCCGTATTGACAACGGAAATGGTCAAAATCTTTGATAGTCGGTGATTTAACTATCAAAGGAAAACATGTATACAAACAATGGCCGTATTTCCAAATGGAAATCTTACCGATCAATCATCATTTCATTTCCCAATTTCCCATTTACCATTTCCATATATTCATAAATTCCTTATTTTTCTAAAATTAGAAAACATGCGTTATTAACTTTGAAAAACGTTTTCTTTCTGATTCACGCATCAATATCTTCCCACCTCTATCAGTCTCTAACTGTAAGTTAGTAAGAGAACAATTTCCTAAGTATAAGCCCCGAAGGCCGAAACCAACATCAGATCGATACCCAGAACGCCATTCAACTCTACTAATTTCCAGTCAGTTTCTAATTTCAGTAATTCCATTTAAATTCCTGATTCAAACCCCAAATTCCTTTATAATATTTTATTTGCAAAAATATTTACTTTAATCTATTTTTTCACATAGAATGTGAATGGTATTTCTTTATATAATCAAAACAGTTTGATTTCGTATTTAAAAACAATATCTTAAACCCAAATTTCTATTTATATTTTTATTTGTAGTATTATTCATACAAATTTCCTTTTTATTTCTAACACTTAAATCTCACTTATAATTCCCTTTATATAATTCTCTTAATTCTATATATATATATATATATATATATATATATATATATATATCTCAAAAAGAATAGCAGCCGCCTCTTAGGGGTTCCCAAACCCTAACCCTAACCACAGAGAAAATGACAATCAGGGATGGAATGAGGTCAGAAAAAGGAAGGCCAGGCTTGTACAAGGGGTAGTGGATCTCAGGCATATGGCAACGTAAGTAAAGCAGCAGACCAAACACTCAGTTTCAAGGTAGGAAATTGAAACTGGGTAGAATCCCTAGCTGGGAATACTCGGATAGAAGGTGAGGTGCAGAAGTTCGATGCGGAGATGGATGAAGATGGTGAGTATGCAGTGCTTGATGAGGAAATAATAACGGAGGCGAACAACATGTGGACAAACTCAATATACATTTACTTTATTGGTAAGCGCCCTTATTATGTTCACTTAAATGCCTACATTAGAAGGGAATGGCAGTCTTCAGGCAACTGGAATGTTTATGCGAGAGAAAATGGATTTTACTTGATAAAATTCATGAATGCAGATGACTGTGCAAAGGTACTGAATAATGGACCATGGTTCATGGACAACGAACTAATTTTTACCGAGAGATGGGAGCCGAACCTCAAACTGGAGCGTGACATGCTTGAAACGCATCCAGTTTGGATTCGATTGCCCAATCTGGACCTCGCTCTATGGAATGCCAGAGGCATTAGTAAAATGGCAAGCCTAGCAGGCAACCCACTGACAATGGATGACTGCACCAAGCACATCAAGAGACTAAAATACTCTAGAGTTCTAGTGGAGATCAGAGCAGACAATGAACTTAAAAAACAGGTGCGAGCAAAAGATGCACAAGGCAACATCTACATTCAGAAGGTAGAATATGAGAACTTACCACCCATATGTAGCACGTGCAAGTGTTTTGGCCACTTAGAAAGCCAATGTTCCACCACTTTTCATGAAGTGTGGATGGCAAAAAAACCTGTAGAAAATGTGACAGTGGAAGCGCAACAAAACGAGACAGAAGGTATCCCCATGCCTGAACCCAGCCCAGTTAACATAGTTAATTTACAAATATATACAGACAGCCCAACTAAAACAATCACCGACGAGACGCAACAGAGCCCAGTGGATCATGCTGCACTGGAGGTGACTCAGCAGCAGGTTGCACTGGATCAGGCAGAAAACCATGGCACCTTGACTAGTCCACCGGACCGGGTTCCTGAAACAGTTGATGAATTGAAGGAGTTAGAAGTTAACCTCACCACGAATCACAAAGAAGACAGTACAACCAGTAGGGCTAAATTCACAAAAGCTAATGACAAATATGACAAACAATTTCACATAGAGGAACAGAAAGATAAATGCTTGTATTCACAAGTTGTGTCTCCTAAGAATTTGAGGAGTAATGCCCTCAAATCTAAATGTCAATCATAAGCTGGAATGTTAGAGGTCTAAACAACGATACCCAAACTTTAGACCTCTATAATCTTAGAAGGGCACTCTGTCCTTCAATTATGGGTATATTAGAAAGTAAGATGAATGATGAAAACACTACTTTGTTGAACTGATGGGTGAGGACTGGAAATTGATTAACAATAAGGACACTGGTGTCAAAGGGAGAATTATGGTTGCATGGGTCAAAGAAGTATGGAACATGCAAGTGTTAGATAAAGACGAACAACAACTAACTATCAAAGCAACAAATGTAGGAGGCTTAATTATTATCATTACCACTATGTATGCAAGCAATCTAGCAAGTCAGAAGATTACACTATGGCAGAAATTAGTTTCACTATCAAAATGCATAAAAGACCCATGGCTCATTATGGGGGATTTTAATGCTGTTCTCAGAGCCGAGGAAAAGCAGGGGGGATTACCTTGAGAGCCACACAGCTGTCTGAATTCAATAATTGCTTGGTGGCTGCAGGGCTTGTAGAACCCATCCATGGTGGCCTGCAGTTCACATGGAAAAGTGGTGAAGTCAAGAAAATTGTATGTAAATTGGATAGAGCCCTTATCAATGTGCAGTGCTTGACAAAGTTTGCAGACATAAAAGTTAACATCCTACAAACTCCATAAGTGACCATTGTCCACTGCATATGCTACTAAAGGAGAATGATGGGTGTGAAAAGGGGAAACCTTTCAGATATTCTAACGAGTAGCACATGTTTGAGGGATATCTAACAGTGGTTAATCCTGCTGACACCACTCATACAGAGGATAGCCACTTGTATCATTTAATAAATTTACTCAAGAGGGCCAAGGAAAGGCTAAAATTATGGAATAAAGTTAGGCCCAAGGCCCATGATGAGTTACAAAAACTTGAAAAACTAAATGAAAAACTGCTTCAGCGTATTGATGGTGGGGACAACTCTAATGACACATGGAACAGTACTACGAAGCTCAAACTAAACTAAAGGACACTCTGCATATATAGGCCATTGAATTGAAACCAAAGGGAAAAGAAAAGTGGTTATCAAAAGGGGATGAATGCACCAAGTTTTTTTTACACGAAAATGTCTGTTCAGAAAAACACAAACTATAACTTGCAATTATTTGACCAGGACGATAATAGTAGCATAAACTTGGCTAAATTTGAGGAAGAGGCTATTACATATTTCCAAGACCTGTACAATGGCAATGCCGAGGAGGAATTACCTCACATCGTAACCAGAAGATTGGTGAACTCCAAAGGGAGGAGAATGCTGCTGAACACTGTTAGTGAGAGAGAGGCTTGGGCAGCTCTTAGCTCCATCGATGTTGAGTCTTCGCCGGGCCCTGATGGGCTTGGATCTGAATTCTTCAAAATCCATTGGGATGATCTAAAAGGCAGTATTACATCAGCAATTCAAGAATCTTTTGAATCAGGAAAAATTCTTAAAGAAATCAACCACAAATTCATATGCCTAATTCCAAAATGTGAGAAACCTACTCGTATAGCGGACTACAGACCTATAGCATGTTGTAATGTTATATATAAAATCATCAGCAAAGTTCTTTGCAACAAATTAAAAATGATCCTCCCTGATTTGATAGCAGAATGCCAAAGTGCATTTATTAAGGGTTGTAGTATCTCAGAAAACTCGTTATTGGCGCATGAATTAATCAGAAATTTCAACAAAAGAGGGGCTGACAGGATGTGCTTGAAAGTTGACATACATAAAGCGTATGACAAAATCAACAGATACTTTATTTTACATATGTTGAGATATATGGGCATTTCTGACAAAACCATAAGCGTCATCAGTGAATGTATATGTTCCCCAACATTTTCTATTTTAATCAATAGGGTCCCCAAAGGGTTTATTGGTAGTAATAGAGGCATAAGGCAAGGGGATCTTCTATCACCCTACCTGTTTGTTGTTGACATGGAGTTTTTTAAACTACAAATGGAGATTGCATGTCAGAAGAAGTGGATTCAAGCAATTCACAACATACTGCCAGGTGTTAATCACCTGCTTTATGCAGATGACCTGCTCATATGTATCAAGGCAAGCAATACTGCAGCTGGCAAAGTGAAGGAGATTTTTGAACATTTGGAAACTTGGTGTGGGTTGAAAGTCAATGATATAAAGACCAAATGCTATTTCAATAAAATATGCAGAAACAAGACAAGTGTTGTAACGACCCGGGGAAAAGGTCAACACTTGAGTCTTCGACAACAATACATAAACCCGTATCACTTGCCAAAACCCAAGTATCGAACCCCCAGATTATCATGAGAAAGAATTTAGAGGGTGAGAATAGAAAGAAAGAAGTATTAGAATAGAAGAAAGAAGGAGAACACATCAAAATCTCACAGTGAAACGAATAAAATATAATATAACAAATCTTTTTATACAAAAGAAACTGTATATACATACCAATCATCAGAGTTTAACAGATATCAATCACAGTGGAAATAACTTTATATAACTAGTGGTGAAGCCGCCTGCTTCCAGCACCTGAACTCCAAGCGAAACCTAACCTGGAACATACTCGGTCTGACCCGAGCACATTTGATTTAAAACAAAATACACTGGGTCAGTCTGAAATACTATCAGTGATAAATTCACAGCACACACAAAACTTGTTTAACTTTGGAAAATCCTTTCTGAAATCAAAGGATAATAGTAAGACCAGCCCATACATAAACACGGACGGTTTTTTACCTTACTATAACCCAAATTTTTTTTTTGAAATCATACTTTGTTCTGATATTATCATAGTGTCTAAATACAAGTAAATAACAATCTAGAGGAACGCTTGCATCTCACGCTCCCCATATATAGTATACAACTAAAACCACGGGCGCTTATTGGATATTGGATTTCCAACTTGACAAGGTATGGGACCACCTTCCGAACGTGTATCTCTAGAGACGAATAAACTGGGTTCAACAAGAACGTCTTGCAACCCGGCCCTCACATGACCGACCACTCATTTCGCTTGAGTATATCGAATGTATATCACCGACGGTTGGGATCAGTAACCGCCTCCCGAAAAGGGACAGCATCGAAATATAGATTAAAGAAGCAAATGGAATTTCTCTAGATAAGTGATCATACACCCTAATGGGAGCGACCCACATAGCCATGCTGCCAGCCTGATTTTTGTCATTTCCCGGTTGATGAGGCTTGAGGCTAGGATTCCTTTTCAAACATCTGGCCACCATTCACTTTGAATGCCACATCGTCAGATCCGCCAGATATCACTAATTGATGTCCACAAACATACTCTATTGGGAGCTACCCAGGTACATTTCAAGAAATCAACGTACGTGATCCCTTTGGAAATACTCTGTCAGACATCCGTCCATACAAGTCATCCAGGAACAGGATGAACCGAAGGCACTCTCCTACCGCATCCTTATAGGAATCACCCCAAGGATCAGTAGCGAGAAGTCCTTGCAAATCCGTGGATTCAACCACGATAGAATCACAAATCAAGTAACTCTGGTTGCAAGCCAGAGAAATTCAACCAGTAGTCCTTCCGCTTATGAAGATCCACGGTCTTCACTTGCTCCGTCTTCAATCGACGTCTCCACGTATTTGCTGGTCGGAATGGTTTTCGAATATGAATTCGATCTCGGTCTTTCTGTACCAACAATCGTATTGGTATGGTTTAATAGTCGGTGTTTTAACTATCAAATAACAATAGTGTGAACACAATGATTTTGCTGGTTCAGCACTTGACACAACTTGACCTCTTTAAAATATATTTAACAAAATTTCTTTTTGACTAACTTTGACTGATTTACTTTGATTGATTAATTCTAACTTGACTAACTCGACTTATTTAACTCAACAGGACTAACTTGATTTGATTACTCTTATCGATTAACTAATACTCGACTTAACTCCATTCGCTCAACTCTAGATCGCAGCGATCACAATGGTTACGCCTGATTCCCTCAGGAAACATCCGACCGCCGTAGGCTATCTGCAGCCCTACGAATTACGCCAGCAGTCGTGCGAAATGGAAACTCTTCCTGAAAATTTTTGGTTTGACTAACTCCAACTTAAATACGATATTCGATCAACTCTAATTGAATAAACAATTATTCGATATAATTTGAAAACAATATTCTTATTTCTTTTGAAATCAAATATTGGGATATTGTTAATATGCTAAAACCTCGCATCAGGGTTCACTATTCCTCGTAGGGGATAACCCGATTCCAACATCTTCACTTATCCCAAACTAATACTATTCCTCGATAATAGTGAAACCGATCAAGTTGGGATATTTTAGTTACCTCTTAGACCTTGATCGACAACGTTCTTACCTCAGAATAAGTACTAGTTTGAAACTTAAACACCTCACAAATCTTACTTACTATCTTGGTTTCAAATTTGGTTTTAAAACCCGTCTCTTATATTTGAAATCCTTGCTCAACACCCTTTTTCCCACCACTTGTTTTAGATTTAAATCTAACCCATTATCATCCTTTTGTAACACCCCGAATTTTAGTTAATACTAATTACAGGATAAATAATCTCAGACGTGGGAATTGGGGGAAACGGGCTGCGTCATTACGTTCGTCTCGGAAAAATACGCGAAATAGAGTCCGAGTTTTCGAAAATCGGAGTCCGTATGGCCCAGTTATGGCCCAATGAAGTTGGCAGAAAATTTAAAACTAAAACAGATTTAAAAATTTAAAATATTCAGATTTAGAATGGGCCAGGCGGGGTCAGGCGGGAAGCTTCCCGCCCAGCCCATGTCGACAGGGCTGTCGACAGGCCTGTCGACAGGGGTGTCGACATGCCTGTCGACTTGCCTGTCGACAGGGTGGCGCCGTTCTGTGAACCTGGGTGCACCAGGTTGCACCAGGTTGGGTTTCAGGCTGGCTAGGAGGGCTGGTTCTAGAGATTTCCTAAATCTAAGGGTCCTAACCTAATCTAGGGTTAATCTAAGGGCCTAAAACACTCACCTAATCCTATAAATAAGACCATAACCCTACCCTAATTCATACATAATTAAGTCTTGTAACTAAACTATGGCAAAATGAAATTTGAGCATGGCCTCCACTAGTTCATGAAGAAAGTTGCAAGCTAATCCCTCTCTAATCAATCTCTAATCATCATTATCTTCATAGTTTGCAACTAATAAGGTTGCTAATCTTGAGTTTGGTGAGTTTCTATCACTTTAACATCAATTGTTAAAGTAAGTAGATTGGGTGTAATAAGACTTATGGTCTTAAATGCGGATTAGTGAGTATGAATCATGTATAATGACATGTTACTCTATGTTGTTCTATGTTTATGCATATTTGATAAGTTGGTTTATGCATGCTTAATAAGTTGATTCATGCATGTTTAACAAGTTAATATATGCATGTTTAATATGTGGATTTATGCATATTTAATAAGTGGTATTATGCATGTTTAAATGCAAGTTGAAAGTGATATGCAAGTTAAGTGTATGTTTAAATGCAAGTTGAAAGTGATATGCAAGTTAAGTGTATGTTTAAATGCAAGTTGAAAGTGATATGCAAGTTAAGTGTATGTTTAAATGCAAGTTGAAAGTGATATGCAAGTTATGCATGCTTATGCAAGTGTATGGATGCTTATGCAAGTCATATATATGTTTAATGCAAGATTTATGTGATATGCAAGTTATGCATGCTTATGCGAGTATATGAATACTTATGCAAGATATGTATATGCTTAAATGACATGATATGCAAGTTATGCAAGCATGTGAATGCCTATGCAAGTATGTGAATGCTTATGCAAGTTATGTGTATGCTTAAATGCATGTTTAACATGTTATGCAAGATTGAGAATGCCTATATGCAAGTTTAACATGTTATGCAAGATATGTGTATGATAATATGCAAGCTCATATGCAACATGTTATGCAAATCATATGTATGATAATATGCAAGTTTGGGTTATATGTAGTTGGGTTAATATATGCTCATATATGCAAGTTGACATCCTCTTAACCCATGATAAAGTTGTATGTTAAACCCATGATACTTGTGATGATCTTCCCCTTTATTATGTCATGTAACGAGAACGATTTACGTGGGGAACGATGGGGTTGGTAAATATGTTAATAAATGAATGTTTGGGTATGATTAAGCATACCATAAAAATAAATTACCATAAGTGGGAATTTACCTATTGAGTTAGGTCTACCCCATGGGAATTTACCTATTGAGTTAGGTCTACCCATGTTATGGAAAACTTGATATTAATTAGGGATAATTAATATGGGGGTGATTAATTAGGTGTAATTAATCGACTAAGACACGAGGTTGGACTCATTTGTAGTGTAAAACTGCCCGGACCCGACCGGCTTAACCAGTTGCTACAAATGTCAGCCCAATGTGAGAGGTCTTAGCCATAAATTAAATACGTGATTAAGGTAAAGACACGAGGTTAGACTCTGTTATGACGTAAGACTGCCCGGATTCTACCGGCTTAACCAGGCAGTCATAACAGCCAGTCTAATGTGGGAGGTCTTTATGGGAGATCACGGTCTTAATTAATTAAGAAACACTTAACCATAATAACATGTAGTGGGACATGAGAGGTTAAGTGGGTGCCTTGGGTGGCATGAGGAAGTTTGGTGGTTGCCTTGGGTGGCATGTGGAATCTAGTGGGTTGCCTTGGGTGGCAATAGAAAATACGATTAGAATACTTAACCAAGTGGAAACATGTAATTAAACATGATTAAAGGGTTAAGTGGGATACACTAGATATTTGACAAGCTTAAGTGGGTAGCTTGTGGGGGCCCATTTCAACCAATATCCCAAACGTATCTTTGTGGGCTCGACCCATGTCGAGTGACGGGACACGCATATTGGGCTTGATTATAAGAGGCCAAAACGGGTTAGCGGTGGCAACGCAAGTCCAACGGGCTTCATATGCGTGTGTGGGCCCGGGCTGGTAGATAAGCCGTTGTTGCATCGTGTAGATATAAAGCCGTGCACCGTTATTATTGGGTAGCCACTTTAGGGGAGTGATACACCCCACTGTGGGACCAGCACGGGTATCTACGGTAGGGAGCCGATTGCTTGGGGAGTAGTGGGTACACCTAGTGGAAATAGGGGCAGACGGCACCTATGTAGGGGTACACGAAACTACTGGGTAAGAATTACTGGGTACACCTAGTGGGGATAGGGGCAGACGGCACCTATGTAGTGGGCTAGGGGTACATGAAACTACTGGGGAAATTTTCTAAGTCCTTGGAAGGGATCAACCTTTAAGTAGGAATGACTGGTGTGGTGCAGTTAGTAATTATCCTTGGGTGGGTAGATGCGTCCTGACGGTTATCTTAGTTTATCCTAAGTCTACCAAGCTGCTTAGTGTAGCCATTCATCCCCAGATATTACCGTAGGTCAAGTTTATGTCTTCTCTGGTTACTTTAATGATTGTATTGTTAAAGTTATAGGACTCACTCAGACTTATGTCTGACCCCGTTGTTTTTATCTTTTTCCCAACCCTCAGGTCCTACGGTGGATCCTAGTGGTAGTAGAGCTTGATCGGATTGCTGTACCAGTCTCGAGGAGCTTGGATAGACGTAAAGCTCCAGTTATCCAGTTATCTTTTCTTTTGTTATGGCTATTGTATGAGAGAGTGGGATTATGTACTTCTTTATTTTGATGGATATTGTACTTGACTTTTATCATGGTTTTATGATGTAACCAGACATGTTTATTTCCGCTGTTATGAGATGATGTTTTAAAATTTCAAGTACTATTTATATCTGTCTTGTGTAATTTTTCTGTTCTATATTCACTAAAATACTCCACCGATGCTATGGCATTCCCTTTGTGAGTGACCCTAGCGGGCGTGGGGTGTTACACCTTTGGTCTATCGCTAATCTCTTCATCATCCTTCTCCGTCATTTCAATCCAATTGAACCTTCTTTACTTAAATTAGAAATTAAGTAAAAACTGATTTTAAACCCTAAATATACTTGACAATCCAATTTACCCATCTCATTTGACACTTGAATTATAACTCTCTTTATAAACTCTTACTTCTTTGATTAACCCAAAATGTAGCTTTATCATTTCTTAATTGGATCTTCCCAAAAAAATCAATACTTTTAATTACTCTTTATTCCAAATAATAATTCTTTACCTTAGATTATAGTTAATCGAAGATTAACTAATAATTAACACTACACCATTCAATAACTTCCTTAATTTATATTTGATTGGGATTAACTAATTTTATAACACTAAACAACTCAATATTTTCCCAATTTATAGTTAATCAGAGATTAACTAAATTTTACCGTCTTTGTAAATTTACATCAAATCAATTCCATTTTCAATTTTAATTAAAAACGGTTGAATTCATCGACCGCTCATGCCAGTTAACTATTAACTAATTCCATTTGTCATTTCCCTTTTTAAATTAATTAAATAAATAAATTAATTTAAAAACACTATTTAATTGTTTAAAAACAATTATCCTGGTTTACCAACTCGTAGGTAATCTCTTGGATTTCTACTTTTACAACTGGCCTAAACCCTTTAAATAATTTCCTTAATAACTCGATTAAATTATTTATAAATTTCCAATTTAAATTCTCATATAAAATAATTGAACACTTTAATTCAGTTATAAATCAATTTATAACTCTAAAACCACGTCAATTCACCTGACAGTCGAACGACGGTTAAAAAGTACTTTTTAGTCCATTCACTATCAAATACCAAATCAACACTGTCGGTTGATTTTTAAACACAACAACGGTGAATATATATTCAACCATCAACATTCAAACAGGGTTTGGTGTCAGTCAGAGCAAACAATTCATATATATGCACAACAACCAAAAATATAATTTATTTGAGGAATCCGGTCGGATCCCTCCAACCTGTCCTTCTCTGCATCACAGATATCAGTTGACAACAATATACGAATTAAATAATTGACAGAGTATAAATAACTGCAACCATCGAGCAATAACGACCAATTTGCATCCATCGCATCCAATCAACCAATTTAAACTGTTAACTGAAAAATATATTTTACTGTGAATGTACCACATCACAGGATTCGAGAAGGTGTGAGAATTAACTCACCAGAGTTTGTTCTGGTCGACGGTTGACGCGTTTGTTGCTTTTAATTTGGGATGACCGTTCAAAATTAGCTGAATTTCCAACAGCGTCAGATTGACTCCTAGTCAGTGCCATCAGATAGGTCTCGTCCCTGCGATCCCAACGGATCCAGTTTCGCTGAAATCCGTTAACGTATGTGAAAGATATGTTGATTTAAAGTTTGATAAATTATACGATATTTAACTAAACTTTTAATTAATAAATTAATCAAATAATTAATCAATCATTACCTTAATCATTTGGTTGGCCACGTCAGCATGGGCAAAAACAAGGAAACGCGTTTTCTACTGTACCCCGTTCTCTCCCCCGACTTCCTCCCTGCTTCTACAATCATGAACTGACCTCAGCCCCTTCCAACCATCGCCGACCATTCCCTGATGACCTGGACGCCACCGAACGCCTTCCACCTGAACGGCGCTTCCACCAGCAACCTCCACCCACGACGCCGGCCTTCAACGTCGCCTAGATCACCACGGAAATACCCATTAACGGATTCCGTTCAAACCAGTCTCCTGACCACCCTGCTCCACTATACCCTTCGCCACCACCACAGACGTGACCCACTCAGACCCGCGCACCTCTCTCCGTTGACCCCCGACCACCATGACCTATGACAGCGCCGGAAATGGGCAAAAACCCATCGCAGCATCAAAAAGAAATCCAAAAACACTCATCCACGTTCATCTAGCCACCGCCATCACCACAGACCACCAGACGACCTCAGACCAGTGCCAAATTGAAGCCTGATCTCTCCTCTACAAAACCCCCAAGGTCCCGTCTCCTCAAATCAAACACACCTCATCAATTTTACAAAAAAACGAAAAGGGTTTTCTCCGGTTTTCGTGAAATTCCGGCCACCACCAACCACCATAGGTCCCCAAATTTTCTAAGCATGTAGCCACTGACCCGATCTACAACTTCCCTTTGAAACCCCCCCTTCAAATTCATCACCAATCGAGAGAAATGAATTATTTAGTGATAAGGGGGTTTTCTGCAAATTTAACGTTGGTGGATGATTTTGGCTTGAGAAATTCTGATTTGTGGCTGATGGTAGGTTATATTTATAAAGGGAAATAATATTAATTTATGATGATGTGACGAACAATATTTTATTTCGTGTCTATCGCGTTTTCGAACATTGTTTATTTGCTCTTGCGCTCACATACAAACACCGTTCGAGATGCGAATGGACGACATAGTATAATTTGACGATACGGTCCTAATGAAACTTGTTTCGTCGAACTCCGAGTTCGTTTTCTCGAATAGTGTTTGTACACGTCCAATTTGATCAATTTATCTTGCATTTTATTTTGCCACGCTCACAGAATAACACCGATTGACGTGCAGTTTGAAAATCTTGCAATAATTTTCTGTTACGGTCCCAAAAAAAATTGTTTCGTCGAAAACAGAGGTCGTTTGAAGAAAGTCCCTTTTATAACTGGCCAATTCAGGTAAAGTAATCCAATTTTAAAATACTTCAACATAATAACATTAAAATATTGAAATTGGCCATATACGATCAGAATATCGTATACTACCACAATAAAATATCTCAGGTTGAATTTGAAGCCAAATCGATATTATAAAATTTTAAAACCCTTTATTTAATATAAATAATCGATATAATATATAAAGGAAATCCACAGCGACTTTTTCAAATTTTGATTTAGACATAAAATAAAATCTAGACGATGAAAACTGGATTTTTCTCTGCCGTTGGAAAGATATCGTCAAACCGGTCTCGACATTTCTTGTTTCGAGGAAATCCGACTTATTTTGAACCCGGTACGACCCATTGAAGTTTAAAACGCCAAAACGCGAACTGCCGCGCCGCTGCAGCTCGTTATTTAATTAAATTATAAACCATATCGCTCGACCGTCGTTTTCAAATCGAAATCGTCGCTATATTTTCAATATAACTAATATTTGACCACTTTAAACTGCCCGGTCACAATATATTTCAAATTCCACATTTTCTAATATTCCGGAAATTAAAATATTATTTTATTATTGATTTAAATAATATATTTCAAATAAAATCGTTAAATTCGATTATTTTAATTCAAACCAATATTTTAAATAATTAAAATAATTAAAATATTCCTAATAAATAGGCAGAAAATACGGGTTGTTACAAGTGTCCAAGAAGTGCTAGATGTGTAGGAGGGAGTACTACTAGGCAAGTATTTGGGTGTACCTCTTTCATCCAACAAAATAACAGACAGGAATGCACTGGTCTTATTAGTAGCATATGAGACAAATTATATGGGTGGAGCTCAAGACTACTCGCATTTGCTGGTCGAATTGAACTGATCCACACAGTTATTCAGGCTAAAGTAAATTTCTGATTATAAACTTTTCAATTACCTGATGCCTCAATTGAGAAAATCGAGAAAGTATGTGCAGACTTCATATGGAAAGGGGGACTTCACAAGATAAAATATGAACAGCTATGCAGACCCAACGTTGAAGGAGGAGTAGGATTAAGCAGCATAAAAGTTATGAGAGAAGTATTCACACTGAAACAAGCCTAGAAGGTGATTAATAAAGAAGGATAGTGGGCTAGATGGATGTGTGGCAGGTATGGTACTGAAAATTTCTGGACCAAGAAGGAAGATAATAATGCTTCATCGACATGGAAGGCAATACTAAGGGTCTGTAATACTCTAGCAAAGCACTGCATGAGAGAGATAGCTAATGGTAATGATACACACTTGTGGAAAGACCCCCGGGTGGATGGTAAGTCATTTATTGACATGTTAGGTTGGGACACATACCCTGTTTATGGGTACCCTGATGCTAATATGAATGCAATCATTCAAAATAACCACTGGAACCTCAATATCACTTGCAATCAGGCCCAAAGAAGCATCATTGAGAATATGCAAATACACAGTGAACGTAATTACGATATGTGGACACGGACAGGAAGTGATTTCCAAATCAGACAAGCATAGGAGGATATCAGACCAAGAAACCCCATCAAAAATTAGGCCAAAATCATATGGTGTAAAAGCAATGTCCCAAAAATGGCTAGCTGCACATATAAGGTGATGCTGGGTAGATTACCTACAAGGGACCGCCTACTTAAATGGGGAATAATTACAGAAGACACATGCATTCTATGTAAAAACACACAGGAAAGTCATGACCATCTCTTTTTTAATTGTCCTTTTTCGAGTAAAATTTGGGAAAATTACAGGAAATCAATCAACTACACAGCAGCGGAGACCCAAATTCAAGAAATTATTGCTCACCTTGAAGTCATCAGGCAGAGCATACGTCAAATACCCGAAGTGAACGCTATCACTCTTACAGTTGCTGTATGGAACATTTGGAAGGAGAGGAACAACCGAATTTTCAAGAACAAAGAGAAATCAGCAGGTCTGGTCAGTAAATTTGCTATACAAGATCTTAAAATCGCACTGATGAGAAAAGGAAAGAGAAGTACCATAAAAAGGGAACCTGAAGCAGACGGAAGGCAAGACGTGGGTCCGTGGCCGCCATTGGTTCAGCACCGAGATACAAGCATGAGCTTTTTCTCTTACCCGCCGCCATGAAGATGATAGTGAAAAGGTTTCAGAGAGAATATGATCTGAATACTTTATCAATTATTCTCGTTTTTTTTGTTAAAAGTAGTGTATTGTCGGCATGTGTCAATATGCTGAACCGTAGTTTGTAACGTGGCCTTTTGGACCACTGTTCTCATTTAGGCTGTATTAAGCCCAGAAATAAAAGTATACCCATTTTCAAAAAAAAATCTATATAAATCATTTGATAAAATTCTATTTTATTTTATATAAATCCTTTTATATAATTCTATTTATTTTATATAAATCCTTTTATATAATTCTATTTATTTTGTATATAAATATTTCATTTTCAATATTCACTTTGAAATTTTTCTTTTTACATTCCAGTATTTCATATGGTATTTAAAATACCAAATAACAGGACCAGTGTCTTCATAATCAATCACAGATTATATATCACATCATATATCACAATATATGAAAACAAACAGTATTATAATATTGAGGAATCTAGTTGGATCCCTCCAACCTGTTTCCCTGCATCCACAGATGTTAAACAATATAAATAACATTGATTTCATTTCAATATGAAATATTCTGATAAACAGAATCAATATTTGATTAACGATTTATATATATATTGTTATCTATAATTTCAACCAATAAATCAGCAATTCAACCAAACAATCAACACATAGCACACAACAATCAGTCATCATTTATCAATACTAGATTATATTTATAAAAATATAAACTGTATAGAGTTAGTGAGATTTACTCACATTGGACGGTTATTGTTAAATAGCGAATAACGATCATTGATTTTGATCCGGCAATTTATTTCGCTATAAACTGTAACGAGCTCCAATTCACTCCGAATCAGTTCCACTGTGAAGCTCTCTTCCATACGATTCCAACGGATCTTGTTTCACTGGATTCTGGTAACGTAGGAAAAAATATGATTTTTAGAAGATGGTATACATTAAAACAATCATTGTCTATTATATTAATTATAAACTTAAATCTTAATTATTAATTAACTTTCTAACCATGTCATTACCACCTAATGATCTTCCACTTTCTCTGTATAGCGTGACTCCTGCTCCCATAGACATCATTAGCGGATTTTCCCATCCAATATATCTTCCATCTATTCACGGAAATTCAAGCCGACTTCACCAATGTGCTTATCTTCAAACTCTCCTCCATATCCCCCCATACATGCTCAACTCGAGCACAGTATCCCTATCACGTCGATCAGGCTTTTCCGCCTGCTACAGGCATACGCGCGACACTCCTTTCAACCGAATACCCTCAAACTTTGCCGACAAGCTCTACCACTCCTCCTCAGTCCAAAACTAATATTCATTTCAATCTCAAAATCACAGAAACCCAAACCCTAACATATTCGAACCTGCGCTGTACGAACTAACAGCGTATGAAGAAGGGTTCGAACTCTGATGAACCCATATAGAAAAACAGCTTACAGTCTTAGGAATTCAAATATATGTATAATATAATTTATAGATTTTTATTTCGATTTCTGGAAATTTTTAAAGATCGGTTTCCCCTTTTGGAAAAAGAAAATACTGACGGCGGTTTGCATTTGACCAAAAGAGATGTAGGTTTAGGGTTTGAGGGAAAAGTGGTGTATTTATAGTAGATTATAATATATTTTTATTCGAGTTTTAAATTAATATTTACGCTATCGTTGTTTACATTCATGTTTAAAAATCCCTGTGATCGTATACAATACACAAAAATCATGAAAATGGACATGCAGCTACAGTTTGACATTACGGACCCAACGAAACTGGTTTCGTCGAATTCTGACTTCGTTTGCTCACACAGCGTATTCTTAAAGGTCAAATTATCGACTGTTTTTCCCATTTAAATTCTGCACAGCCACATACGGACTCCAAAAATCACGAAAATTGAAATCAAACAATAATTTAGCATTACGGATCCAACAAAATTAGTTTCGTCGAAAACGGAGTTCGTTTGCAAAACTGGCTATTTTTAAAGCTCTAAATAAACCAATTTAAATATTAATATATTTAAAAATAATTAAATTAAATATTAATAAATTAATATTATCGCATACAAATATTCCCATAGAATATCATACAGCTCCAAAATAAATATATCGGCATTTATAACTCGATATTTCAAATCCAGTGTTAAATCAGTATTCAATTTATATTAAAAATCCATTTATAATATAAATAAATCATTATAAATTATAAAGGAATTCCATAGCGACTTTTCGAAAATTTGATTTGGACATAACTCACAATCTGCACGACGAAATCTCGATTTTTCTCTTCCATTCGAAAAACATCGTTCAACAGATTCGAACGTTTCTTATTTCATAGAAATCCGACTTAAAACGGATTACGTATATTCGTTTAAAGTTCGAATCGCCAAATTACGAACTGTCGCGCCATTTCGAACTCGATTATAATTACAATATAAATTATACGTTCTACTGACATTTACAAATAAATTCGTTAATATTATTCAATTCTAAACTGAATTATATATTTTAAATTGTCCAATTCACACAATATTGTGAATTCTGTTATTTCCGATTATCTCGGAAATAAATATATTATTATATTATTTATATTAATTAAATATTCAAAATTATTTAATTAAAGAACCATTTAAATTACCAAACTATATTTTAAATGATTAAATAAATTAATTATTCCACCATAAAAATACAGGACGTTACATTGATTTTCATCTCCTTCATAAAAGTCACGATTAAGATTTGAACATTTTGATGAGTTTTGGGTAACATACTTCATTGTTATCCCGAGCGTCAATCAATCTCAATACTTCATTATGATTGAAAAGAGAAGGGAGAACGTATGATGGAAAATCCCTAAAGATTGCGAAAGATCCCGTATTGACTTTTCCATTTGCTACATAGTCAACATAGGTATGGATTGCTTCTCTATCATTATTGAGATATTCTTTGATGGTTTTGCATAATCTCATTATTTGAGAAGTGATAGAGTAAGCTATTAGAGATTTTTTGAAGAGTATAGATATGAAGTGAGTAGTTTGAATTTTGAATGAGAGGGAGAGAGAATAAGATTGAATAAATATATAAATAGAGATTGAATGGGCACATCTTTTCTGAATCAATGACACCTTTTCAGACCTTGGTAGTTAGTGAAAAGTTGGAGGGAAGTTTGAAAGTTTAAACTTTTGAAATTCAAAATTTTAATTTCATTTTCTGGTCTTTATGTCGACATGCCCTTCTATGTATGTCGACATACATGCAGTAATTCAAAAGACGTATTGTTTTGACTTTTGGTTTTATTATATTATCGATTTATATTTTAGGATTTATTACTTCTTGAATTAATATTAATCCTAACAAACATCCAAAAAATTATTTTACTAATTATATTATTATTATTTAAATTTCAAAATTCAAATTTGAATTTTAAATTTCAATTTTGAATTTTAAAGTTTAAATTTCATATTCAAAACAAAGCAAACAAAACATTCATTCAACCAAAAAATTAAAAATTAATTAAGGCTTACCCGATTTTTAGATCCATTTCTTCGATATTTTCATAATTCAGAATCGCTGTGAAACACATATTTGAATTTCCAGTTTCTGGCTCTTCATCACTTGATGATGAATTTGAGTCGTCTAAAGTTGTTGTGTAAGCTCTCTTTCCTTTCATTGATGAATTACTATTGTCCATCTGTTGAATTGATGTATCTCGATATGGACACATTCTCTTTATAAGGTCTGGTTTATTGCAGTTATAACATCGTCATCATTTCTTCCCGAACTTCCCTGGTTATTTCTTTGAAAGTTATATCTCCATCTTTATCTCTAAAATTTCTTTTCATTAAGGCAGTTTCTTCATCATCTTCGCTACTTGAATCAGAATCATTTGTTGTTGCTTTAAATGCTATGGATTTCTTGTCAGTTGGCTTGGTTTTCTTTCTTTTATGTAATGGGACTTCAAAAGCCATCAAATTCTCGATTAACTCCTCAATCCTCATTTCACCGACATTATGGGCTTCTTTAATCGCCAATGTTTGTTGATCCCATTCTGGAGTCAACGAACTCAATATTTTTCTGACTTGGTCTTCTTCTGAATAAGTTTTTCCCAATGCTATTAATGAACGCACTATCTCGTGGAATCTGTAATACATATCGGAGATAGATTCATTCACATTCATTTTGAATAACTCAAACTGATTAATTAGCATCGATATCTTTGTCTATTTAACTTTATTAGTTCCTTCATGAGTAACTTATAAAGTCCTCCATATTTCGTAAGCAAATTTACAAACTAACACTCTATTAAATTCATTTTTGTCTAATGAAAAGAATAACATATTCATGGCTTTAGAATTGCTTTTTGCAACAGCCTTTTGTTCATTAGTCCATTGTGCAAAATTAGTTGTGGGTTCAACATACTCAGTCTGTGTAATATTCAATGCGTCTAATCCTACCGATTGTAAATATATTTTCATTCTACTTGCCCAATATGAATATTACTGCCATTAAACAGTGGTGGTCTAACAGTGTACTGACCGTCTACAAAAGAACTATTATTACTAGTGTTGGTCTCCATTTAATATTTTCAAAAATCAAATTATGAACTTTTTGAAAACATATGCTCTGATACCAATTGTTAGAGAACGCGGAATGCATATCTTAAGGCAAGACTACTGGAGGGGGTGAATAGTGTTTCTAAGGAATTTACAAAAATCTTAAACTTAAACGATCTACTATATGAATCACACACAACAGAGATGATCACAGACATGGAATCAAACACAAACACAGAAACAAATATAAAATGTAGAAACAGGAAAGAACACACCATATTTTATAATGGTTTGGATTACTCCTACGCCCAGTCTCATGCAACGCTGGATTGCGCAGAGTTTTAAAATTATCAAAATCCAATACAATCCCCTTGATTTCACGGCTACAAGGTTAACACCACTCCAACCCCTCTTGATTTCATGGCTACAAGATTACCACCGCTCCCTTTCCTTGATTTCAGAGCTATAAGGAACACACCCTTTCCCAAACACTTCCCAAATGATTACAACAGCCCCTACAACTCTTCAATAGCACTTCAATTAAAAGAATAATGAGTAGAGAGTGAGAAAAGAAGAAGTTTTATATAATTAGAGTAGAAATCGACAAAGTAGAAGTGTAGAAATCAATAAAATATGAAATATTAATGGTGGGATGAGGAGGGGTGAATATGGAGAAGAATAATGATCAAAAAATTCGAAATCAACCTCTATTTATAAGATTTGAAAGGCTGCAACGCTTTTGGAACGTTACAAATAGTGAAAAGACACTTCTTTTGAAAATTGAAATTCTAATAGTTGTATGTCGACATAAACATATATTTAGTCGACATAAGCATGTACAAAATATTTTTAAAGCTATTTTTCAAGTGTTTAATTGTATATATTATTCTGGAAATTCGTGAATTAAAACTTATGATATAAACGAGTATCCAAAAGTATAAAACCATATGAAAACATAATCGTATATTATATAAACATATTTATAAAGTTTAAAACTATATAACTATAAAACTATAAAAATATATAAGTATAAAATTATATAAACTTAAATTTAAAACTTATATTTGAAATCATAAGTAAGATAGAAAGACAATCTAAAATTAAAATTTGAATTTTGAAAATCAGAATTTGAAAAACAGAATTCTAATTTGAACCTAGAGTGCTATTTAGAGTCTTACATATAAACTAGACTCTATTACTTTATTTGTCTTGAACTCATGATAACTTGATTACTCGTGAGTCTTGAATCTTCTCTGAATTCTGAATCTCTTGAGACTCTAAAACTGTACAGTCTTCGGGATTAACTCCTGTATACAAATCCTACATATATATATATATATATATATATTCTAAACAGAAATGTTAGTATATATTTAATAATCAATGATAATTGAAACAATGTTGTTGTCATCAAAACTCCATTCTCCAACACATACACACGCACTATATATATATGTGTGTGTGTGTATATATATGTATATGTATATATACGCAAAATTTTGTGTATATATGCATGTTACCTTTGCCTTGTTGATGCATTCATGAACATGTACAATACTGAAACAAGTTTGGGCATTTTCCATTTTGAAAGCTTGAACAGTTGGTTGGTTACCGCTGTCTTGCTGCACTAATGTGTAATTGGGTTGCCTTGTTTTAAAAGAATGTGCGTGCATGTTTTTGCTTAAATCACTTTGGGCTCGAGTGTGTGTTCGACCCATTTCTAGTATGTTGTTTATATGCACGACTTTGCCTCCATATTTTATACAACTTGCCATCACATGTTGCCTACGTACACATGCTTGTCCTTTTGCTTTGTGACCCTACAACATTGTGTACACTATTGTTTCACTGTGTTGTGCATCTTGTTTGACTGAAAGTTTTTCCTATTTTAAAAAGCTTCTATACTGACTTGCACATGCCTTGCTGTATACATATGCGTGTGAGCCCAGACCCATGCTCACATGAACTTCTGGTCTGGCTCGACCATGTTGCAAATTAAAACTTCCATGATTTGTAGTACGTATTTGTTCATTCTAGTACCCCTGCTCTAGTGAAAACTGTGCATGTTTGGTATACTCCTGAATTTGTTTTACCATGCACACAAATTTGAAGCTGTGCAGACATGTTGACTTGAGTATTTTGAGCTCTATCTTGACATGTCATTGTATACATTCATGTGTATATACACAAAAGTGTTTATAATATATATGTGTGTGCCACTGAATACCTCATACTGGTATATTTGTCCCTTGCAGACCATATTTCCCATGTATGCCTGAAAAGAAATATGTGTATATACATACATGTATGTGTATACACGTATTGTGTACAGGTAGAATATATATATATATATATATATATATATATATATATATGAGAGCACTAGAGACGATGTCTGCCTTGTGGTATTTACAGTGAATCACTGTGAATATCACAAGTTGTCTAGACACAGATGGATATATATACAAATCAGATCAAGTCATGAAATATAATGAGAAACATACCAAAATTCTAAGGTAAATAAATTTTAAAAAATAAAGTTATATCTGTTAGAATTTAAATTTTTTTTTTTTTTTTAGATTACTGTGTGTGTTTCAGTGACAGGCAAGCAAAAGACTGGACTGACGATGAAGCATTAAAGATTAGTATGTGAAATAGAATGTATATGAGTGAGTGACTGTACAATTGAGTATGTAAATGAAATGTTACTTGAGTGACTGAGTGTTGTAGTGAGGAGCTATGTAGGAAATGAAACTGAAACTGAAATTGAATGAATTGTATTTCAGTGAAATGTGCAAATAATGGAGTTGTAAGAATGTACTATTGAAATGTTAAAATAGAATATTATATTCAAATAAAATACTGTTTGAGTATTTAAATTCTTGTGCAGTAGTATTTTATTTAATTACAAATATTTTTATTTTGTCTGTGATGTAGTGGAATAGTACAATTACAAATACATTTATAATTATATGTGTGTGTGTGTTTGTTATCATTAAACAAAAATCATAGAATTTTTATATACAACACAAAGGTGTAACCTGTATGTGCACACATGTATGTGCTTGATAACATATCCATAAGATGTTAATGAAGAGATTAATTAAGCTAAGAAAAATGTTAGAAAAAGAAAGTAAATAAAGGCAAAAAAGAGTTTACTTTTATTAAAATAATACTACACCCTAAATATTTGTTATTCTTACACACTAACAAATTCACTACTCATTACACCACGCCATTTTCTTACATGAAGTGACAAGAAAGGAGGAGGGTCCGGCTGAAATTAGGGAAGAGAGGAGGGGGTGTTTACAATAATTTTTCATCTTTTATTTTATTCATAAATGTGTTCTATAAATACCTCACATTTCTTCACAATTTATTTACACTAAAACTCTATCTTTTTTCTACTCTCGAAACCATAACGGCTTCTAAGGACTAAGACAACACTTATCATCCTGCTAACTTTCTTAAAACAACATCAAACTATCTTAAAATTCTCTCAAACTCTTTCCAACATCCTAAAACATCTTTAATAGACTACAAACAAGTTAGAAGGCAAGACAAAAGGATCCGAGCCCCCACCAAGATTTGAGCGTGAGCAAAGGAGGAGGAGAGAGGAGAACGACCTTAGGAAAGAAGAAGAAGCTAGTTCAAGTGGCTTTGGCGCGATCGTAGCGGAGCGATAGTCAATTGTAGGGACAACAGTAACCAATAAAGGTAAGAAACTAAACCTTAAACAACACTAAATAAACATAAGTTAATGTTTGTTATGTGAATGCATATGTATGTCAAATGTTGCTTATGAATTCCATGACGAATTTTTTCCAAGTTTGGATGCTTATAAGTTTGATTGTATGGATGTTTAACAAGTCACATTAAATACATGTCGATAAACACTAAAGAAATCATTTTTCTCTCATTGAATGAAATTGGGGAAAATATATTTCTAAACCTCTCAAAAATGATTTGAAATATTAGAAATGAATTTCAAACAATTCCAAGTATACAAATAATGTTTAAAAAGAACACAAAATTTCAAGGAATTTTAGTGTGTCGTAAAATGGTAATTCGTGATTTCACTCCTTAAAAAGTGGATCTTTTGTATCCAAAAAAATAAGAATACAAATTCTTTGAAATAATATTTTTAGAATGCTTATAAACATAACTTTCCAACGAATCGAGAAAATCAAGATTCTGTTAAGTAGATTTTGAAATATAACCAAAATAAGATTCAGATAACATCACAATATCGTAGTTCAAAATTATGTAAGTGCGATTGTTTCAAATTAATATTTCTAATCACCTAAAAATGTGAAATAAATCTTTCAAGTCTTTTAAAATGTTTTAAAAGTCACTTAATTTGATTATATGAATTTTCTAATAATAGAATAGTCGTTTTAATGAATTAAGCTTAAATGACACTTTTGCAACACTTTTCCAATACCGATAAAATTTGAATTAAAGCTCTACAAATATTATCCAAATCTCTTACCAATGTTTTCAAATGATTAATCACATGTTTTAAAGATTATTTAGAAGTTTTATAACTTGTTTTAAAAAATCTTGATGATTTAATTAAATCTAGTAAGCAATGATTTAATCTTGGCTCTAATAAGCTGACGAGTAAACTTGATTTTTCTATTTTTGAGGTTCGAGTGTGGGTATTTAACTAAGGAGATGTTCAGGAGCAACTAGTTTACAGGATCACCTATCCCTTCCATGGGTGAGGGATAGGTAAGGTTGAAATATCAGAAATAAGTTAAGTGCAAAAGATTAGTTTTCTCAAGATAAATAAATGTGATTTCTTCAAATCTCCTAAACTAAAACGGAATTACCATCCAAATGATTTAATGAAAGAGGTTTAAGAATTCTGTGAACACATCCAAAGTGTATTTGAAAGATATACATCCTTAAAAGATGTTCAGTGAAATAATGAATTAAGAAATGAAGAACATGAAAACCTAATAGTACTTAACCAATATTTTCACGATGACTGATCTGAAGAGATTGAGATCAGATTTGGATGATTCCTATCTGAAATTCACTTTGAATCAACCGACGATTCGAAAGTAAGAATGATGGATGAGGAATGATGAATGAATAAGAATGATGAAGATTGAATGAAGGGTTGTTGTCACTAGCCCTTGGGGGAATTTTCCTACATTACAAATAAACAACGATTATGCATTCAAATCTTCAATGCAAAGGGTGCTTTGAGTTAGGTTGCATGATCTAATGAATATTAGTGCCTTCGGTTTATCCAAACCCAAGATAACTTGTATGGACGAATGTCTGATGTTGCACTTTTAATATGTGTATATTGATTCCCCGAATGTACATCTATTTAATGGTGTTGGAAGTAACTCTCCTGCACTATATCACCCTTCTCTGAGATGTACGAGCTCGTAGGTTGTACATTAGTGGAAATCAATTGTTTGTATTGGACGTGGCATTGTGGCATTCAAAGTGAAGAGTGTGCTTGATAAGGTAATCGTGACCTTTAGCCTCATCACCCGGTAATGACAGAAATAGGGCTCGTCGTTTGGCTATGTGGGTCGTGCCTGTTAAGGTAGATCATCACCTTTTTAGGTTACTCATTATATGTCGAATGTGTGGTGTTTATTAGGATCTCAGAGGTCGGTTACAACCGGGGTGATGTCATATTCAGAATAGTGCACCACTTTCGGTTCTGTTTAGCTAGGATAGTCTTACCTGGAGTGGAGGACAGATTTCTAGTAAGTGTGAGTAACCCTAAGTCCATTACTCTATAAATGCATTGTACGGAAGGTAGTCCCTTACCATGTCATTGTATGAAAATCTATTCTCCCTAAGAGCTGCAAATTTGTTCGTGGAGCCCCTTTTAGGGTGCATAATTTAATGATGGGAACAATTTCTCTAATCCCATAATTGATTTTAATGGGTTTTATCCCGTTAGTCATTAAAAATAATATCACACAATTTCAACGTACAATGATTTAGTTATCATAAGGTAAAAATTTGTGTCATGTTTATGTGTGGTCGTGTTCTTATAGGTTACCCTTTGCTTTACCAAAATAACAAAACTATGTTTCTCACACTAGTCTCATAACTTACACTGAGTCTCCTCTCATTCTCTTAAACTTTGGATGCCCCTATTTTCTCTGGACAACCTAGTAGTAGGTTCAGCTTAGATCAATTGGATGAAGCTTGGAGCTAAAGAATCTGAAGATAATCACTTTCTCCTAGTTTGTTTCAGCATTTATAAGAACAGATTTTATACTGTCCAGGCTGACTTAGTAAACACTCTGATAATATTATTACAATTTCTTCTATAACAATTTTTATGATGATATATATGCGTATATATTTTCCATTTTGTGCAAGATTCTGGTTTTTCTACTTTCTATCTATTTTCTTTCTTAACACAAACAAGTTGCTTCTCCAGCACTTGGTTTTGGTGAATACCATGGATGTATCAGTGTTGATTTCCGTTGGTCGAGGAAGTGGGTTATTTTAAGATATCATAGCTTTACATAGTAGGTACGTAAAAATCCACAACTGTAACAACCCGAATTCCAACAGACCTTTTTTTTCCAGAAATCTCAATCTATCAAAACCCGAGTTGGCTTGTCTGGTATCCTGCAGAAAAGACAAAGATATAAAATATATCAAAGCTCAAAAAACATCTCATAGCGGAATGGAATAAAATATAATATAATCAAATATAGTCTTACCAAAGTAATTATACTGCACTAACAGTATCCAAAGCTATTGTATATCTGCCATAAACCTAACCTGTGAGTATGTTATAAGAAGGGGTCAAAACACAAATTCTGGTGACTGGACTTAAATACACATTCTGAAATAACTACACATATACTGTTCAGTTTCATTTTATTGTTTATTAGGTTGTTTTGGGTTCACAGCACATCAGGCTTTCCACATACGCCGTACCCATCTACACTCCAGTAGATTAACCTAATATAGTATATATATATAACTACCACCAATATATCAAGGTACTTCCCATAGCACTCTCCTCGCATGCCCCACTGTCATGCCACATAAGCGTATCCTACGATAAACGGCGTACGGAAATTCGAATCATAATGCCACATTACCGCACAAACCATCCTCGTTGTGCCATGCAAGCGTACAGAGTAATGCCCTAATGTCTATGATACACCATCAACGCGTGTACCTAGACCCTTAAATGTGCGTATTGTCTACTGTAACCCGAGTCCAGTAATAGGGTTGCATCCAATGCATGGAACTCGGTCGGGAGCTTTTTCCATATCTGTATAGACCCGCCTTAAAGGGCCTACAATACAGATATCCAAGTGTAGTCTGCTTTTTCCCGGTGGTTATAGCCCCACCTAGGCCCCTCCCTCAACTAGTGAAAGACTCCATCAAGAGCTAGTAACGTGCCCCTAATAACCAATCTAGCATCCAATTTGGTGTGTCCCTCAACCATGCCTCAATGGTGAAAGGACAACGGTATCATGGATTAGATCTAGTCTTTCTGTAATCCCACTGACTGCCGGTGATAGGTACCCAACGATTACTATCCTTAATTTGGTTCTGAACAACCTCCCTCCACAAGCGAGGAAAACCGCTGAAACACCCCAATGTCGTACTGCCATAGCCTTCTGGCTACCAAGCTACTGTTATAGTCAAGGTATACCCCCTTGGTGGTATTGCGCAGACCCACACCTCTACAAGTACATCCTGAGCATGTACCGCACAGAGGACCACCACGGAGTACCCTACCACGTCCCTCGGAAGTCGCGTGCTTCCCTCGGTCTGACCAAGAAATTAAGCTGTGAGTCGAGCCGAGTAATCAAGTTGACGTGCTCCACTGTCATAACTTATTGTAGTTGTTTACTTATTAACTTAGTTCTTCTTAATTAAGGTTTATTAATAAGTTTTATTTCCATTTATTATAACCTATGCTATAATCTCCACTTGTCCCTAGGACATGCCTACCTATTATATTCCATTCTCATTCATGTAATTAATTATAATAGGTTATATTCCCTGTTCATCACATTTTCCTTGGTTCTATAATGTTAACTGAATTCTTAGTATTGTAACATTTACCTCTTTACTGCCTTGTAAATTTCCATATATACCATTTATTTCCATTGATTACAATCAATGTCATTTGCATATTTATTTATTTCATGTTGAATACATATATTTTTATATATGCTTATGTACCAGACCTCTCACATTAAGCTCAGCACTTGTGGACGTTGGATTTGTCGGGCGGTTCCAAGCAGACTTCTACCACAAGTTGAACTTAACCTCGTGTCTCAGTGCAGTTATCTACAATTTCCCAATTACTGTAAATTTTACATACAAATTAGGCATATCTATTCCTTTTCTATTATTTCCAATTTTACTGTTGTAATCTTTCTTTACTTACCGTCAGGTATGTCCCTTATTTCTTCATGAAAACACTTCACGCACCTTACTAGTTTGATTTACAGAAAGATACCGTGATTTATTTCCATAATGTGCACATATTTAGATCCGTAGTTGGAAGCTATTTCTTTTATATTCTTTGTGGTCTTCTTGCAACTACGTTCTCAGGAATAGGTTACTTATGAAAATATATCATTTTCCCCTAAAATCCAGCTAACTCGGTCCATACAAACTTTCCTTTCTTATTTTTTTGTGTTAGACATTGAACTTCTGTTTCTTTTAGTATTCACAACCATTGCAATCTTCTCTTTTAACCAAAATAGACATGTTGATCCTTACTTTCATTTTTACTTCTTAATTCAAGTTTCACGATCACAGTATTACAAAAGTTTATCAATTCAAACGGAGGACATAATAAAATTTATGACTATTACAATAGTAATGATTTCAACATATTCCAAACAGGTATAATAGCCCATTTCCACAATTACCTATTGTTTAACATATTAAATATAACGAGGAATGCAAGCATAGATATACCGTTATTTAAAAAGGTATAGTTTGAATCCACTCACCTAACAGCTTTCCAATCCATTAATCTGATCTAGATTTGTTGTTCTGTGGCATCCCTAAATGAATCTATTATTAAAACAATCACGGATTCACAAATTTGATGCTAAAAGAATAGGGAAAGGGAGAGGAAAACCTATATTAGTCAGATTCAAAATTACCTCACGTTAATCAGAATTCTGAACATCTATTTGTAGATTTATATCTCTTATCTTCAAATCTTGAATCAGAACCCCTATGAACTAATATTCAAATTTTCTGAAAAGATTTGGAGGAAGAAGAGAATGACAGAGCCTAGGAAGCATCTTAGAAAATACAAGTTTAAAGTTAGGCCCTGCTAGTCTATTTATAGGTGTATGAGAAAGTCTAGACCATCAGATTTAATCAAATAAAATCCAAGCCGCATAAACCAGAAAACCACGTGACCCAAAACAGATTTGGGCCCGACCGGGTTGACCCATGGGTCAACCCATGTATGACTTGGGTCGACCCATTCGGGGTCCCGGCGTGTTTTCTGCTGCTTTTTGTTTTTAGGTTTTAACGTTAATTTTATTATTTGATATAACATATCTGATTTTGAACGTTAATTAATAACGTTATTCACTTACTTAATATAATTCTTCTGATTTATATTATTCCAGTTATAAACAATATTTACTTTTGAATTTCAAATCTACGTGTATATATACACACATACTATCTCTTAATTTTTTAATTCATCAATAACTTACTTTTCAATTCCTTATCCTTTAACGGTTGCTTATTCAACGTAATTAATGATACTATTAATTCATTATTGTTGTATTCCTTTTAATGCATTGTTTTATTCCCTTTTAATGCATGCATTCTAATTTCATATGCAGCCAATTTTCTTGTCCACTTTTCATGCATGTATTCATTTATGCATTTCTTTCTTTCTTCTCTTGCACCTTTTCAACATTAAAATTCTATGTATGTATACATATTCATGCAATCTTTACTTACTGCCCATTTTATTATTTAATAAATGCGGGGTGTTACATTCTCCCACCCTTAGGAAATTTCGTCCCCGAAATTTGGTAAGGGCAAAATTAAGTAATTCCTCGCATAATTCACAACCATTAGGTGTACATCCAATTTTTCGACCATTTGTACACTTGTGCAAAGTGTAATACAACATAGTAATACATGGACGTAATGAATGCCTAAGCGGTATCTCCTGTATGAATGCAAATTTTTCTTGAAAATCTTTTGTAAACATGATTCCAGCACCCTAAATATAATAGTGATTTCTGTATGAATGCATATTTTGAAAATCAAAATACTTTTTCATCCAAAATTTCCTACACTCTCATAGTGTAAGAGCGTAGTTTATCCAATTTTTACATCCAAAACCCTACCAACCAACTTTAAATTTTTGAATTTCAAAAAAAATAATTTTCTAGATTCGGTTTCTTATGTTACAACAAGGTGGAAAACGAAAAACTTAACATCCCTTGTTTTATTTCTTTTACGTACCTTTTCTTCCTGTACTTATATTTTATGCAACTATTATATAAAGATTTCCTATCTTCTATCCAAGCACGGCTTACATAAGAAAATTTCCTTTATTCTAAATTTTCTTTTCCAGCTTACTTATGAAAAAACATTTTTTTCTCGTAACTTGCCATTTATCTTCATTTCTTATATTTGTTGTTTTATTTTCAAAGTTGTCATTATTGTTTGTTTACCTTTAGTTTTGTCATTACTTTTTCTTAGCTTATTTAACTTAATCCACAGATCTAAGTTTAATTTCAAATAGGCCTTCTAATCCTTCAACTAGAAAAGGAAAATATGCACTCTACACAACTACTACCAAGGGCTAAGTATCCTAGGACCATGTCCCCTTTGACAAAGGAAAGTCCAAACCAAAGGATCTAAATACTTACATACCCTTTACCATCTAGTAGTCACCATTAGTCCTTGCTGTGTACTAACAGTCTTTTCCAAGCAACAACTTGGGCTCTATAATGCTTACGTATTCTACGGGAATTTACCATTATTTCAAAACAGTCCTTGCTATTCACTTCATAGTCTTAAAATATTTCTCGTCATTCCTGGGTACTAATCCTTACCTACTCCATGATCTAAAAACATGGTTTGGCTTTCTCATTTCATTTTCCTTTCAAAAATTAAAAGTTTCAAAACTTTATTTTTCTCTCATTAAAACTTACCATTGCCAAAGCATAAAAATATGTCATCCCATTAAAAAAGTGAATTTTTTTTTCAATTAATAAAAACTGGAGTGGACAAGGGCATCTATTTCACAATTAATTTCATAACCGTTCATTATTACTACACTAGTTCAATTACTTACTGTTGGAGTTTATGCCCTAGAGGCAATCCATTTGATGTGATTAATAACGTTGGTTTTATTTGGAATAAAATATTCTGTTATGTCATATTTACTGCATAATATAAATAATAATATAATAGAAGTCCTTAAAATAATAATACGGAATTATATAGTTCGAGTAAGACTGAACTTGAGATTATATAATTATTAAGTATTATAATTCTTAAATGTCCCTAGTCGAGTTTCATTGTTTATATAGGACAACAATAAAGCGTTGAGATTAGTATATTGATTGACTGATGATCACATCTCATTGATCATTAATATATGTGATATTAAAGTCAAAATATAAATACGTATTAGAGAATATCGTATTGGGCTGACCCACCGTGAGATAACTCGTTGGAATATAATTGAAGTATCATAAGTTATTCTCATAGTGACAGTGATGTAATGGTCCTCAGACCTGAAATCATTATAATTTTATTCGAGGATATTTGTGTTTTGATATCATCTAAAGTTATTTCGTAACAGAGTAATGATAACGGTGATTATTGGATACATCTCGAATCGAATGAAAAATTATGAATGATCTAGATGGAATTTAACCCTACGATATATTCGTAGTGATATCCATGGGCCTCTTGATTGAGTGAGACTGTGAAATGCATGGCCGTGCTCAAATAATGATTTGTTTTAAGCAGTCTACTCATCGATCAAGAAAAACGGATTGAATTATAAAGAGAATGATACGATCCATGTCTCTAGTTTAATCCTGGATATACTGGTTAAAAGGATTATATTACATTGATACACTGATCACAGAAAAGGTTGTATCGAATCGATAATTTTATTATAACTTGGGTAGCAGCGACGCATTGCTAGATGCCAATCACTGTTTATGGCTTTAAATACGATTTAAAACTGTTGCCAACGTTGTAGTAACCTACATGGTCACACAAAAGGAACGTTACGATGAAGAAACTAATTTGAACAAATAAAATATCAATTTGTTGTTATTTTATTGGGATTTGAAAGGGTATTAGAATGGATCCTATTTTTGGGTTAATGCTTGTATTTTAAAAAGGGGGTCTTCTTTCCTTTTAACGACAGACGAATTAACCAAAAAAAAAAAGGTTTAGATGGTATTGTACCATTCGGTTTTATTACTCCTTTCAAAGCCCTAAAATTGGTCATGGCGGCTAGCACTGCTTTCATCGATTTCTTCTTCAATCTGATTGGTAAAGGGGACGTTCCAGTGGATACCTCTAGAGGCCTCGGCCTTTTGTCGAGCTCGTGATTCGATCCATCCAAGCTATTTTACTCTGCGTTTCATCAGTTTCTTCATCATGGCAGGTATGAATTACAACCTAATTGATTTCGATTTACTGTTTTGCAATAGATCCTTAGATTAAATCGTTGATTTGTCAAATTGGGTTGTCGATTAGATCTAAGAAACCCTAGAGTGGTATCAGAGCGAGGGTTTGCAAATTCAGTAATTATGAAACCGTGATTTAGGTTTATATGTGTTTAATTATTAGACTATCAAATTCTAATATCATGAATTCAGATTTAATGATAAATTCATTTCAAAGGTGAAATTGTTTCACTGAGAATAAAACTGTGTTTTAATTCAAGCTGTAAAACTGTTTTACTGTACACCAAGTTTTATATTAAATATAAAACTTTGAAATGGATTTTATTAGTTAAATCTGAATCCTAATTAAGTTTTAAATTGGTTTTACCTTGTCTGGTAATTAGAATCCTATTGGTAGAATTTCACGCAAATTCACTTATAAAGTCAAAGTGAAAATTGTTTCACTGTAGATCAAAGCTGCATTCGATGCTAAAGTGAATTATTTACTGCAATTAAATTTTACTATATGATACAAAATTTAAAAGGGGATCTGTGCTTAGTACTGAAAATGGATTCAGTTTTATATTGATGTTATATTGTTTGAATGACTGAGATTGGATTTAAACTGATCAATAACTTTTAAATGTTTTAATATTGTTCATTTAGTTATTCAACTAAGTATGATTCATTGACGTTTGCATCTATGGTATTTGACAACATAGCGATGTGAATCTGTTATTCAAAACCAACTGTTGATATCTTATACAAACCAGATTAAAGGATTTGGTTCTTTATGTATTGAAATTATTTGCAGTAACATGGGTTATCACTATATCAAATTCTTATGAACTTGCAAGAATGTATATATGTGATATTGATGCTATAATGGTGATTATAATATCCTAAATGACCATGATTTTTTGATCAAGAATTTGTTATGATACTAATGATTAAAAGTTAATCATGTATGGTTTAAATAATGATTTCAGATGTTTACTGAAATTTTGGAAATCATTAAGTATAACATGCTCTCATATAGATTAAGAGTTGCTGACTGAAAATGGGATCAAATATCCATGTTAGTTAAATTGTTAATCTTATACATATCTAAATTGTTTTGGATCATGTTTTGTAAACTAATTCAATGTATGAATCAATTCTTTTTCTGTAGTTTATATTGTTTATAAACTATATTTCTTAAAATTACTTACATTATGTAAGAATTTTATGTTAGTCTGAAATAGTTCAGATTTATATGGTAATTGCAACAGATTTCTGAAATCTTGTTGAATAACCATAAGTATCATTTTATATCATATTGATACTAATCAACTTGTGTTCATTTTGATGATTATGATATAAAATAAATTGATTCATAATTCTATACATATATAATTATCAGAACTGGTTATATTATAAAAGTTTAAGATCTTTTGTATTTTGTTTTAGATCCAATATTAATTCAGTTTTAATAATACCGTCAAAAGTTGTCAGTTATGCCAAATTAAAACTGTTATTCTAGTTACTGTGCTATCATATGTACATGACCGTATTTTATTATATATATATATATATATATATATATGATATATATTGAATGGTAATATATGAATCATTTTGATATATACAAAGATATATCACCTTATTGTAAACAGTGTACATGCATATTTGTATATGTTTGGATCTAGGTTGATTTACTTGTAATACCTTAGTAATAACCCTGTTTTATTGCTACAAAATTATAGATGAAGTACTGGAATGTGATTGTGGTACAGTTTCATTTATCAAATCAGATTGCTTCATTTGAAAACATAATTTGGTATTAGATATTGATTTATGTTTGGATACTACTTTCAAGGATATTAAACCTTTAAGATCTTGATAGGTGTATTAACCTTTTGTTTTTAATTGATGATTGGATCACCCTGCCTGAATTAACAATCTTTATTCCATAATCAAAATGGTTATTTGAAATGGGGATAAATGTTATAGCTCAGTTAACCATGTATTTTATTTTGATCAAAACAGTTCTGGTTATCTGAACCTTTAAGTTTTGGTTTTAACAATATCTGGTTTAGAGAAATAAAGTATTGTTAAGCCCTTTTTCTGTTCTAATTTAGAAATTCAGAAACCTGACTTTAATTTTAATTTCAGAAAATGATATTATCCTTTTTCTGAAATATGTTGTATTTGAAGTGCACATTCAAGGCCCCATGAGTTTTGCACTTAAATTATACAGATAATGTTGAAAGACCAGCTTAAGATCATAATAAGTGTATTATGATATTGTATACTCTGTAAAATGCATAAAAGTTGTATTTTATATTAGTATAGATTTAATATATGTATTGACATATATGAAATTAATCTGCTACGTAAATGCTGTGTTAGACCAAAAATTGGTTCTAACACCCAAATTGATTAAAAGCAAATAAGATGAGATAAAAATAAAAATGAACACACAGGATTTATAGTGGTTCGGCGAAGAAATGCCTACGTCCACTTATCTTTCACTATATTCAATGATTCAGTTGCAAATACAATATAATTGTCACTTGATTTCACTCACAACTCGCTTATATTCACTCAATAGACTAAAACAAATAATGAAAGAAGATTTGGATTCTCCGGGAGTAATGAAGTTCGGGTTATGGAGGTAGTTGAATTCTCAAAGTGCCTAAAAAAGATCCTTTTCTTTGTCTCCAGACGGGGTATTTATAGGTGTGAATTTGCTCAAAACCCGATCCGGATCGGAGCCACGTGTCGTCCATCCCATTAGCCTCGGGCTCGGATGGATTACTGTGCTGACAACGCATCAAAATAGTGAACGTTATGGGCAGGAACTGGTCATAGCCGATCCGGATATCCAGGCGCTTATGCAGGGGGACAACATGGAAAATGGGTTCGGGTCGGAGGTATATGTATCAGGGGTTCGGATCGGGATATCCGATCTGACCCGAATTGACTTGGTGACAACTCTCTCTTCTTTTTATTCCGCTTTTCCTCCGAACCATCTCTGTAGCAGCTGGGTGGCCTTCCGATCCATCTTGAAGAAGACTGCCCTCCGACCCGAACACGCGCTCTCTGTTTTCAACCGCAATAGCTCGCTGCTCCGAACAGGAGACTTTATCCGATCCGAACCGATACGTTGCTTTAACCCGACCCGGATGATTGTATCTGTTCGATTGAAGCTGCAGCGTCTCCTCCGACCTGAGTAGTGATGGCCTCTCCGATCCGAACCGAAGTCTTCTAATTTGAAATGCTCTCCAATGCTTGATATCTTGACTTTGTGTTGCCTAGTTCACAAAGTAGGCTAACACTTTGACCCCCTCAAAGGATGCTTCTATTGGAAATGGAGCATGCTTTGATTGCCATTGCGCCACGCCTTCATCCTTCCTTTTGAACATGCATGCCAAGCTGTCGCACTTCATCCCGTTCGGTTCGGATTCCGACCCGGACGGATTTCTGCTTTGGGTTCCGACCCGAATGGATCTCTTTCTTCCTTTACTCTGTAAGGGATTAGTGGGCCAAGCTGCGTCATTGGGCTTTTCGAGCCGGTCCGATCGGGAATACGAATAGTCAGCTTGCTTTTTATATAAATTCACTTCAGTTCCCTTCTTTTCTTTCATTCACTATTCTTGCTCGTCCGAACCGACTCCACATCAAAGCCTTAGCTTTTCCAAGAAACTTTAAAATTCTTGCTTCAATCTTTGAATCAAATACATAGGTAGTCTTGTAATCTTGAATCTCACTGCCACAATCGCTTTTAATTTACATCTGCGGTTAGTTTGAACGATTCTAGCAAAGTAATTGACTGGTTCCATTGCCACCGCTTCCTTCATCCCCCGCCCTCGTCGTTAATGGCATCGACGCCACTTCGAGGCGTTGGAGGAGGGTATTGAAACTCATTATTGAATACCTGAGTGTTTACTCTGTCGATTTTAATTAAGGCTTGGGAATTTGAGTTGGGTTCGCTACTTAAGAGGAGGAAGAGGAAGGAACTCGAAGGAGATCGGTTCGGGTAGGGGAACGGTAGGAGAAAAAAAAGGAAAGAAAGAAATTCGTAGATCCGGACTGGGTCGGGGCAATAGGACAAGGAAATGGGACTTAACTCGTTTGACCGGGTCGGGTCGGAGCTAGGAATAAGATGGAGGTTAAGACTTATGCACCCGGGTCGGACCGGGTTACGAAACAAAAGAGAGAATAGTAATATGGTTATCTAGGTTAATCCGACCCGCCCCGAAAGTCAACCTCCGAACCGATCCGGATATTTCTCTCTGAGTGTGAGCCTTTGCTCATCCGATCCGAACCTGATGTCTGCATCCGAACCGAAAACTACTCAATCCAAAACACAAACTTTCGTCCAACTATTTAAAAGATATTACTTCCAACTTCACGAACAGTTAGGATAGTGCCTTGCGGACATAAGTGAACATTAAGAACTACTCTGACTATCACTTTCTCTTCAAAGTTTCGTCTTACATTGTTGCGCTTTTACTTTGCATTTCTCACATTTACTGCACACATTTTAGTTCACACACATACACAGGGGGGTACGGGCTAATTTACTCTAATCCGTGCTATTGCTTCTTCAATAGTTCTATGACAATGAGGCCCCGACGCTCTTCCCGACTAGCTGAGAGGAAAGAAGCCCCGGAAACTTCTAACAAAATCACTCTTGAGGATATATCTTCTTCTTCGGATCCAGAATGGGACAGTGAGGGTCCAGACTACGGGGTTGGAAATCGAGAAAGCAACGAGGCGTCTTCAGAGAACGAGGTTTCTCTGGGTTTTGAGGAGGAAGGAGGGATCGGTGACGATCGAGCCCCTGACGAATTTGAATCAGCCATTATATTGGAAACACCTCCAGACTCCGTTGAATCGACGATTGACAACGATCGACTTGTCCGAATTTGCTTAAAATATGGAATAATGAAAAGGGACACCCTAGTGCCTTCACGCTTTGACCGTCCCCACAACCCTCCAGAAGGATATATGACGGTCACTCGATTGATGTGCATGGTCGGCGCCATTCCTCCATTCTCTCCCTTCATTGTTGACTTTTTAAGACAAATGCGGATTGCCCCCATGCAATTGCACCCCAATTCATATGCCTATCTGCACACCTTGTACATAGCATATCGTGAAATCTTAGGCATAGAGCTCACGTTCGATGACGTTCACTTCTTCTATAATTTCAAGCATCGGACTCGAGAGACTCCATCCTTCTGCTACTTTGAATCGGTTCCAAAAAGGAAGATAATCTCTGCACCATTTAGCAGTAAAGCTGGAGATTCCAGACTAGAATGGTTCTACGTGAAGCGACAGCCTGGGTGCGCCAGGAGGTGGACAAAATCAAGTAAAGCACTGATTTTCTAAATCCAGGCTCTATACACTTGAATCATCACCTTGACTTGTTTTTCCTTTTTGTTTGCAGTTGACAATCCCAAACAGATATCAGACCAGGTGTTCTTCGACCGGATGCACCGACTCCTCAATGACGATCAGAAATTCTTGACTATCGACGAAACCCTTAAGGACGAATACCTTCACTTTCATGGGCTGTTGTCTGTTTTTCGTAGCATTGGTCATGGGACGGTTCCATACGCATACATTCCTCCAGTGGAGGTAGTCCCAGAGACAGGAGAAGGCTCAGGAATTCCTACAGCGCCTCTTCACACTTCACCTTCTCCATCTTCTACACAAGATGATGAATTGGCTAATCTGGCCGAAAAGCATCGTGAAGGATATATTGCCCCTGAGGAAACTACTTCTCTAGAAAAGTCAAAATCCTCCCAAGAGTCACCACTTCACGCTTCCGAGGGGGATGCCCCTAGTACTGATGAGCAAATATTTCAGGGTTTGGGGGATCTCCCCTTACCTGAGACTATATACACTTCAGAGGATTTCAGGAAGGATCCTTTAGTCTTCACCTCTTCTGAAGAGACCACTCCCGCTAAGGCCAAAGAGCCTGCCCGTACTAGTCTAGCTTCAGACTCGGGTTGGTTGGGGGGAAACACACCACTTAGGATACACTTTATATAACGGCATTAGCCTTCATTGCACCTCTTTCCTCGTGAATCCATTAATTCTAAATTTCGTTCGTTTTATCGTGCAGGTACAATGTCTCGATCCTACCACGATATAAGAAAGCTTCGTCGCAGCATGTCCAATCCTCCTCAGGATGTTGAGTATGATCGCCGGGATGATCGTGGTAGGGAGGAGAGAAGACCTTATGATCCCTATCGCTCTCGACCCTCACGTTCCCGCTCACCAATTTGACCGAAACAAGAGAAATATAAGGGCTATCCAAGCCGCAGGGAAGAGGACAGACCACCATCTAAAGACTCCACTTCTTCCCATGAAAAGCGCAGTAGAGAAAGAACTCCTCCAAAAGAAACTGGGTCTCGAAGTAAGCACAAGGTTCCTGCTACTAAACGACCTAGGACAGACAAAGAGACTACCGAATCCTCTCCTCACAGGGACACCGAATTATCGATCCCCGCTCCCTCCCCCCCCCCACCAGATGCGGCAACTGCGGTAAAGCGGGCATATTTGGTGGAGCAATTTCCCGAGCACTACTTCGAGACTTTGACTTTTTTACCTGCCCTTGAACCTATTTCGTCTAATTGGGCAGATGAGGCCAAAGCAAAAATTGATGCGGTGCAAAGACAATATACTGAGATGTTTAAATATTCACGCAATCTTTCTAGAATCATCCGCACTCTAATCACAAATACTGATTCAATGCAAAAGACCGCGAAGGAGGATGCTAAAGCCTTAAAAGCTCTAGGAAAAGATTTGGAAGACACTCAAGCTCAGCTAGCGGTCGCTCAAAGGGACGCTTCTAATTTCAAACAACAATTCGAGGACATGCAAAAGCGTTATCACGACTTGCTTGAATCTCACACTCATGAGCGTTCTGAATTAAAAAAGCAAGCTGACGAGGCCAAATCAGAAGTTGCTAAGACACACCTTGCTTATGCTGAGCTTGAACGGAAAAACGCCGAGTTAGCAAAGAGGAGTGCTGAATTAGAAAAGAAGAATGCTGACTTGGCTTCAAAGCTGTTGGAGGCAGAGAACAGGGCTGCCCTGGCCGAGGGCAATGTGGAGTGTGCTATTAAATCTGCGGAGGAAGCCCGCAAGCAACTATCAGAGGCGGAGGCTGATATTCAGGGTTTCGGTGAACTAATGATTGAATTCTTCGCATATATTATTCGTCGCCGAAACATTTCTTGGATCGAGGACTATCCATCCACTCTAGTTCAAGTATGGAATCAGATCGTCGAGTGGGAAAAAGAGGAACTTAAGGTCGATTCCCTCGATGAAGATAAACTAATGGAGAAATACTTGAGGGATGATGAACCGGAGCGCCTAGCTGAAGGGCGCCGCCTTATTGCTGAGGCCATGGAAGAAGAGAGACGGAAGTCTAAACAAAAAACTGTTCTCGAAACTGGTTCCTCCTCTTCTGCCCCTGTAACTTCTGAAGTAGAGGGGTATGATCCTGAAAATCCGGGAATTCCCCGAACAACCCTGCTATCCCCTATTCCTGAAGCAACACCAGAGGCAGTAGCCACCCCCGCAGAAAAGTCTTCGGAAGGTATCCCTACCTTTTCTCCTCAATTTGCCAAGGCTATTTCTACTTTTCGCCACGTGATCGAACAATCGATGAAAGACCCATTGTTTTTGCCTGAGTTGATAACTGTTGCTTCTCATTCTGTAGGTGTTGAATCATCCGTAAAGACAGATGTGACTCAGGGAGTCACCGCTGGGACAAAGCCCGCAGACAAGGCCAAAAAAGGGGAAGACAAGGCTGCTTCTATAGACTTGCAAGAAGGAAGTGAGCCGACTAAGGTCGCCACTCCTCATGATGAAGAAATGATAGCAGCTTTAAAGGACGATGGAGGAGACGGGGGGCATGAAGAGGAACCAGAAGTTGCAATAGTCGGGGAGTCAAAAAATGCTGATGATGTTACCTTGGCTGCGATGAAAGCCGATCAAGACAAACGCTTGCAACTAAAAGCTGAAGAGCTTGACCCCGAAGTCCTCAAACCCCTCGCAGTCGTGGATGCGGGATCAAGGTTAGTTGTTAAGCTCTCAACTAGATCTATTACAGAGGAACTCGCTAAAAAATCTTCTCTTGATTCCAGCGCCCCGCCCTCCGGGAAGAAGTCTACCGGCTCCAGCACCGCATCTTCAGGAAAAAAGAAGACAAAACGAATCTTGACGGAGGCTGAGAAAGAAGCAAAGGACGCGGAAAAAGCCGCCAAGAAATCCAAGGCTCATTCAAAATCTAAATAGTGGATTGCCTTGTATTGTTTTAGCATTTAGTGAATCAATAATTGCTGCTACAAGAGTAGCTCCTACACTTTCTTTTTTTTTTTTTGCTAGTTTCCTGTACAAATTCATTCATTTGTAAATAAAAATAACTCATTTTTTGCAATGTTTATTTGTCAGTAGTTCTGCACTTATGTAAAAATGCATGTCTATAGTTATGAAACGAAGTTGTGGAGGGGGGAAATATGCGTGTACATAAGTGTCCCCAGTCAATTTCCACAAATTATTTAATGCTTAACCAAGCAATCCGAATGCTCCCGATTTTCTGACGGGATAGCACTTCCTGTGCCGTCAGTACCTGTCGTTTTTTCTAGCATTTCTTTTATACTCCCCCTCTTTCTCTTGAGAGTTAAAGTTCGAGTTCAGTCATCTGTTTATTCCCCGGTCTTTCAACGGGGAAAGATTTCTTTCTCAGCGCTCAGTCAGAGACGCTTTTATACTCTCTCTCTCTCTCTGGAGAGTTAGAGTTAGGAGAAGAATCTCTTTTTCAGCGCTCAGTCGGAGACGCTTTTATACTCTCTCTCTCTCTCTGGAGAGTTAGAGTTAGGAGGAGAATCTCTTTTTCATCGCTCAGTCGGAGACGCTTTTATACTCTCTCTCTCTCTGGAGAGTTAGAGTTAAGAGGAGAATCTCTTTTTCAGCGCTCAGTCGGAGACGCTTTTATACTCTCTCTCTCTCTCTGGAGAGTTAGAGTTAAGAATGTCGTTTTCTCATTCTTTTATGTCTTATCGCACAAATAGTCGTTGTGCTTCTTTTTATGTCTAAAGTGTTTTCAACCTTTTTAGGTTGCGAGTTATCCCGTATCTTATAATCACAACAGAATAACTGATAAATGTATATATGTAATGCATAAAAGTAAATATCACATAGTATTTTTATAGTGGTTCGGCTAAGTCATAGCCTACATCCACTTTATAGTTCTTCATTCATATCGTCAGATTTTCCCAAGGAAAGTCGTGCCTTATTACAGAGTTCATAAGAAAAATAACACAAAGTACAGCGTTTTTAATCCAAATATCGCATTAAGTGCTGGGCATTCCATGCTCTGGGGACTTCTTCGCCATCCACGGTCGTTAACTTGAAGGTTCCTTTTTCAAGTTTCCGTTGAATGACAAAGGGTCCTTCCCATTTTGGACCAAGGTGAGGAAGGGATGGAAAGACTCTCTTTAGCACCAAATCTCCTGGTTCAAAAGTCCTGAGGCGAACTTTTTTGTTGTAATAGCGTGCCATCTGACGCCGATGTCTTGCTGCACGCAAATCTGCTTCGTCCCTTTTCTCTTCGACTTCATCAAGAGACTCAAGTAAAAGTGCCCGATTTGTCATCGGGTCATAATATGTCACCCTGTGGGAAGGAACTTCTAGTTCAACTGGAATTACAGCTTCTGAGCCAAAGGAGAGAGAGAAAGAGGTATGACCGGTGGCCGTTTTAAATGTTGTTCGATATGCCCACAAAGCTAGGGGCAATTCATCAACCCACTTTGCCTTTGCACGCTCTAATCGCTTCTTGAGGATGGATTTTATTACTTTGTTTATTGCCTCTACTTGCCCATTCGATTGCGGATAGGCAACTGCAGTATATCGTTTGTCTATCTTATACTTCTGGCAGAAATTTCTGAATTCAGTACTATCAAATTAGGTCCCGTTGTCAGTTATAATCGTCCTTGGGATCCCGAACCGGCATATAATATTTCTGACCACAAAACTTATCACCTTTCTTGTTGTGATCTTGGTCAAGGGCTCAGCTTCCACCCACTTCGTAAAATAGTCCACGGCTACTATTGCATACTTAGCTCCTCCTTTAGCAATTGGTAAAACTCCAATGATATCAATTCCCCACGTGGCAAATGGCCAAGGACTCACCATTGATTTAAGTTGGGTCGACGGTGCCCTGGGGATTTTAGCGAATCTCTGGCACTTATCGCAGCGTCGTGAATAATCAACTGCATCTTTATTGATCGTAGGCCAGAAGTATCCGTACCGCAATATCTTCTTTGCTAAAGTTTGACCTCCTGTATGATCTCCACACTCACCTTCGTGTACTTCTCTTAGTACACGCTTGATGTCGTCGTGTGCTATACATCGTAACAGGGGCATAGAAAATCCTTGCCTATAGAGAGTATCATCTTGTATGACATATCTGGTAGCTTTGCGAACTACAGCTCTTTTCTCACTCTTCTTCGATGGGGGTGTCCCATTCTTTAGGAAATTATTAATTGGATTCATCCACGACTCCTTCTCTGGTTCCGCTTCAAAAGCGAATTCAATTTCCATCGACTCAAAGCTTGGCGACTCCAACGTTTCAATTGGAATTATTTCAGTCTCTTCTGGATTGTCGGAACTAGCCAGCTTTGCCAGTCTATCCGCTTTCTGGTTTTCAACTCTGGGAATGTGTGTTATGTTGTACCGCTCTAAGCTATTCAATAGCTCTTTCACTTTCTTGAGGTAGGCGATAAGTCGAGGTCCTCGAGCCACGAATTCCTCTCGCACTTGACAAACAACAATTTTAGAGTCACAAAATATGTCTAACATTTTTACTCTGAGGTCTTTAGCAAGCTTCAGCCCGGCAATCAGGGCTTCATATTCAGAGTCATTGTTAGTCGCCGAAAATTCTAATCGCAAGGCGTAATATAACGACCGTCCTTCGGGAGTGACTAAGACGATTCCAGCTCCGGACCTTCGGTTGTTCTTGGCTCCATCTGTATATAGTTTCCACGGATTTATTTTTAGCTCATCCTCGGACTTAACCACTCTGTCATTGATTACTTCCTCCTCTGGAATGGTGAATTCCGCAATAAAGTCTGCTAGAGCTTGCCCCCTGATTGACTTTCGTGGTTGAAAATTCAAATCAAACTGACTTAGTTCTATGTTCCATTTGATCAACCTTCCCGATGCTTCGGGCCTCTGCAACACCTGCCTTAAGGGCTGGTCGGTGTATATGGTTATTGGATGGGCTTGGAAATAGTGACGAAGCTTTCGGGATGCGATCAGGAGACTGTAAGCAAGCTTCTCAATTTTTGGGTAGTTGCGCTCTGCCGCTGCTAATTTCTTGCTTACATAATACACTGGCCTTTGTACTTTGTCTTCTTCTCGAACCAGGGCTGTGCTGACAGCGTGAGCCGAGACTGCCAAGTAAACAAACAATTCTTCGTGATCTACGGGCTTTGATAAAATCGGCGGTTTCTCTAGCAGTTCCAACAGATTTCAAAAGGCCTCAACACAATCCGGAGTCCACTCGAAGTTCTTCTTTCCCCTTTTAATCAAATCAAAAAACGGAACACATTTATCTGTGGCTTTGGAGATGAATCTACTCAGCGCCGCTACTTTCCCTGCAAGACTTTGGACGTCTTTAATTCTCCTCGGTTCTTCGATATTTCTAATCGCTGCTATCTGGCTAGGGTTGATTTCAATTCCTCGGGAACTCACAATGAAGCCAAGGAACTTTCCCGATGCCACTCCAAATGAGCATTTCAGAGGATTCAATTTCATCCGGTACTTTCGTAGGATACCAAACATTTCCGCCAAGTCTTGCGTATGGCTGGAGGATTGCTTTGATTTGACAAGCATATCATCCACATAAACTTCCATAGTTTTTCCTATTTGATTATAAAACATTCTGTTCACCAAGCGCTGATAAGTAGCTCCAGCGTTTTTCAATCCGAATGGCATTATAACATAACAATATAACCCCAAATTCGTAATGAAGCTCGTATGTTCTTGGTCTGGTACGTGCATAGGAATTTGGTTGTATCCAGAATATGCGTCCATGAAAGAGAGAAGTTCATGACCTGCTGTCGAGTCTACAAGCTGGTCAATCCTGGGAAGTGGGAAACTATCTTTCGGGCAAGCTTTATTTAAATCTGAAAAGTCAATGCAAGTTCGCCACTTTCCGTTTGGCTTCTTTACTAAGACGGGATTCGATATCCAGTCGGGATAAGTCGAATCTCGAATAAATCCATTCTGCTTCAACTTCTCTACTTCCTCTTTGAGAGCAGCCGACCTCTCTGGGCCCAGCATGCGTCTCTTTTGCTTCACAGGCGGATGCTTCGGATTTACATTCAATTTGTGACTTATAATGGATGGCGATATCCCACACATGTCAGCATGGGTCCAGGCGAACACGTCTAAGTTTGCCTTCAAGAAGTCCGTTAGTTCTTTAGCTCGACGTGGATCCAATTGAGAACCAATCTTCAAAACTTTTGTCAGATCAGCTTTATCAATGGGAATTTCCACTGTCGCTTCATTAGGAGTTGCATTCCTAGCCTCTGGTTCCTCGTCTTTTCTGGGATCCAGGTCTTCAGGCGTTCCTTTGGGCAACTCCCTCGGGGTCAATCTCTCTAATTGCTATGCCGAGTCCCCCTTTGAGGGAGACGAGGCATCCTTGCTCTCAACGTTAAGTCCTTTCATCAACATCTTTAGTTCGGCCACATAGCAGGCCCGTCCGGAAACTTGATCCCCTCTCATTACTCCAGTTCCGGCTTCGGTTGGGAACTTAAGTAACAAGCACCAAGGGGCGATACAAACTCTGAATTCAGCGAGGGCAGGCCTCCCCAAAAATGCATTATAAGGCGAATCTACGTCCAATACTACGAACTGAAGCATCCGCACTCTTCTACGTTCTCCTTGCCCCAGGGTCACGGGCAACTCTACGTATCCCATGGGAGTTGTCGACGCCCCGTTGAAGCCTCTGATCCATCCTTCACATGGTTTCAGATCTTCAAATTCAAGCTTCATCTGATCAAATGATTTCTTGAACAAAATATTAATGGAACTTCCGTTGTCTACTAATACCTTATGGACCAAGGCCGGCCCAATGGTGGTAGTAATAACCAACGGATCATTGGTGGGTGATTGTATCCCAGTATTGTCTCGGCTGCGAAATACCACGTCGTCAAACATGGTCTTCTGTTGTTTTATGGGGGTGACATCTTCCAAATCATCACCTTCATTCACGTCTAGATGCTTGGCAGCATTCACATATTGATCCATTGATCTGAAACTTCGGATTGTTGGGTGAGGTCCGCCTACTATGGAGTTGATAACAATTCCTTTACCTTTCTGCTGCGCTGTTGGCTTGGGAGCAGGTAGAATCTGTTTTGGAGCCTGCTCTCCTTGCCCCCTGTCCCTCGGGGCAACCTTGTACTCATCCAACTTCCCTTCACGCAACAGTTTCTCAATCACATCCCTCAAATGCCGACATTCATTAGTTGAATGCCCGTGAGTTCCATGAAACAAACAAAACTTCCCTGTCGCTATTTCTTTCTCGGTCGAATCACGAGGTGGCGGTCTTTTGTATTATAACACATTGTACGTATCCAGGTAAATATTTTCCAGGGTGTCGTTCAATGGCGTATAATTCTCGTAGTTCTGGAATCGGGGTCTTTTGTTAGGGTCACTTCCCCTATTTCTGTTTCTTCTGTTACCGCTCGAATTACGGTTATTGTTGTTGTTTCCCCCGCTTCCAGTATTGCTGTTTCCACCCTTGTTTCCTACATTTACTTCAACCTTGCCAGAATTTTCCCCAGACTGCTTCACGGCGATATTACTCTGCACATTCTCCTTTGAAGCCGTCTCAGACTTTCTCTTTCGGTTTGCCCTGGCCTCCTCTCGCCTTAGATAAATATCGGCTTTTTCGTAGAATATCTCCCTTGTGGAGGGTGTTTTCCCAGAAAGGTAGTCTCCAAACTCAGATTCAGGATCGACTCCTTCCTTCAATGCCATCAGAATAGTGGGCTTATGCGGGTCACTGACCTCAGTTACAGCTTGGTTAAAACGATCAAGATATGCCCTCAAAGATTCTCCTGGTGCCTGCTTGATTCTCGATAATTCAATAACACTTTTGGACTTTCGGGCATGGAGTCGAAACTGGTTCATGAAATGCTCGCTTAGTTCCTTGTAATTCGAAATCGAACGAGGAGGAAGTCGGGTAAACCAGAACAGCGCCACATCTTCTAAGTAGATTGGGAATGCTTTGCACTTCACTTCATCAGGGGCAGCAGCAGCATTCATGAGCCACGAGTATCGCATTAAATGCTGTCCCGGATCAGTCCTTCCGTTGTATTTGTCCATCTGTGGCAAGTTAAAGCGTCGGGGAAATTGAAAGTCGAGGATATCATCGGTGAAGGGAGTATGGCTTCGTTCGATGCCATAATCCTCATTTGTATAGTTCCGACTCTCGGACATGATCTGGCGAACCATTGCCTGCACATCAGCATTAGTTAGGGGCCGCTCAGGTTCCCTGGCCCTAGTATCCGAGCTCCTTCTGGGCTCTTGTTCAGGAGATGCCCTTCTTCTTCGAGCTGCCTCTGCTCGATTCCGTTCCCAGCGCTCCCGGTCGATCTCGGGAGGAGGGGATTGGAGTCTTTGCCCTCGAGTGGGGTCATTGTTTCCTAGCGCTCGTGCAATATCCTCACGAGATCCCAAAGATCCAAATGTCAGCTGCTCCACGTTCTGAGGTCGTTCGAGCGGCCATCGTTCACGGGGCCGTTCTTCCCCGGAAGATGAAGATTGATCCACTGGTGTGTGACGAACCGGTGATGGAGTTCTCTGTCGACGGAGTTCATTAATCTCCCGACTCATGAGCCTCATATTTTCCTGCATCATGAGATTAGTTCGCTCGTGAACCTTCATAGCCTCCCTTGTGCTCTCAAGCATGTCAAGCAAGCGCGAGAAATCTCCTTGAGTGATGGGCGCAGATGGATTGACCTGATCACCAACCCTGGTGGCTGGAATTGGAGCATTCGTAGGGACTCGAGTAGAGGTTCCAGCTTCACCAAGCATCGGGTCGGATCGGAGGTAGGAGGTCGGATCGGTTCGGAGCTGGGGGGCCTGGTCGGATCGGTACGTGGCAAGCTGCTCGGGTCGGTTCAGATTGGGGGAATGCACTGCTTCAGAATCTCCTACCCGGATCGGATCGGAGCTTTCCCCCTGCTGGCGGCTCGGATTTCCTGCATTGGTTCTTCCTGCTGCTGAACTCTGCCCCCGAGACCTTGTTACAACTGCATTTTGCTGATCTTCGCCAGCTCCATTTCCTCGAACAGACTGAACTTCTTTGCCTTTTCCTTTGGCCATGACTCTTTGACAATCACTTCAACAAATATAAAAAAGCGGAGAAACTTAAGAATTAACTTCTTTGAACTCAACGGTCCAAAAAGTAGAAAGAAATCCCGGAAAATAAAGAATTTAGATGCGGGTTCTCAGTGAAAGCACCAAAATGTTAGACCAAAAATTGGTTCTAACACCCAAATTGATTAAAAGCAAATAAGATGAGATAAAAATAAAAATGAACACACAGGATTTATAGTGGTTCGGCGACGAAATGCCTACGTCCACTTATCTTTCACTATATTCAATGATTCAGTTGCAAATACAATATAATTATCACTTAATTTCACTCACAACTCGCTTATATTCACTCAATAGACTAAAACAAATAATGAAAGAAGATTTGGATTCTCCGGGAGTAATGAAGTTCGGGTTATGGAGGTAGTTGAATTCTCAAAGTGCCTAAAAAAGATCCTTTTCTTTGTCTCCAGACGGGGTATTTATAGGTGTGAATTTGCTCAAAACCCGATCCGGATCGGAGCCACGTGTCGTCCATCCCATTAGCCTCGGGCTCGGATGGATTACTGTGCTGACAACGCATCAAAATAGTGAACGTTATGGGCAGGAACTGGTCATAGCCGATCCGGATATCCAGGCGCTTATGCAGGGGGACAACATGGAAAATGGGTTCGGGTCGGAGGTATATGTATCAGGGGTTCGGATCAGGATATCCGATCCGACCCGAATTGACTTGGTGACAACTCTCTCTTCTTTTTATTCCGCTTTTCCTCCGAACCATCTCTGTAGCAGCTGGGTGGCCTTCCGATCCATCTTGAAGAAGACTGCCCTCCGACCCGAACACGCGCTCTCTGTTTTCAACAGCAATAGCTCGCCGCTCCGAACAGGAGACTTTATCCGATCCGAACCGATACGTTGCTTTAACCCGACCCGGATGATTGTATCTGTTCGATCGAAGCTGCAGCGTCTCCTCCGACCTGAGTAGTGATGGCCTCTCCGATCCGAACCGAAGTCTTCTAATTTGAAATGCTCTCCAATGCTTGATATCTTGACTTTGTGTTGCCTAGTTCACAAAGTAGGCTAACATGCTACATATGCACTTCTATAAAACTTTATGTATACTTATGATGATAAGTGTACAATATACACATGTGATTTCATATAAAGAAATATGATTTCCTGGTTTTAATTTTAATGCTATTTGTGTTAGTTATAGTAAAATGATAATAAATTATATCATAAGCCAAAATTGATTACTCATGATATATACTGATATCATGAAACTTTATATGGTGATATAAAAAATCTGAGTTATTAACACAGTTTATCATACATCATGAATGATGACGTGTGTTTATATGTTTAATACCTTGTTTGTTGGTTAACATTTAAAACTGGATGGTTTAAACTGTTTAAATCAGGACAGTCTAAAATATTTTAATATGGAATAATTAAGATGTTTGAATTTGCACAGTTTATATATCGTATTCTAGTCTAAAATGTTTGGATCTGAATAGTATGAATGTCTAAATCTGGATACTTTAAAATGTTCGAATCTGAAAGGTTGAGTGTTTGTATTGCAATTATAGATGCACTGGCTATAGCAAATATGATTTGCCAATATTTCATCTTCGATTTATACATTCACATCATATGTATGTATGTTTGTAAAATTAAACAAGGGGTTAGCATGAATATGCTAAAGCTACTTTGATGGATCAAATTTTATATCAGTGTGACTGAATAACAGTGTATAATGATGCATTAATTATGGAGCAAAATGTTTGCAGATCCAAAAGCATATGTGATGTGTTAAGTGCCTGGAATCCAACAGCATATGTGATGCGCTAGATGCCTGGACTCCAAAAGCAAGTAAAGTGATGCAGTATGTTTTGAATGTCTTACAGCATGTAAATATAATGATATATGTGAATGTATTATTCTCGTATATATGTACATATATATCCATTTTGTATAATGTATACAAATTCATATGTATGATACCTGCTATACACAGATTGTAGTAAGTCATATGTATATAATGTTATACATATATATATATATATATATATGATATTTGCTGATGTATATAAACTGATACAAATTAGTAATGTAGTGAAGGGTCTGACCCTTTTGTACGAATTCTCTGTATATAATATTCTTAAGTGTTATATTAGTTGAAATTATCATTTAAATATGTGATGGTTGTTATTTTCTGACATCAAATTGAATTCTGTTTTAAAACCCTGCTTGTGTTTGTAATATGTTCAGATGCTTTAGCAGTATTTTATAATGTTGGCATATCTGTAGTAATATTGTCCATAACTAGTTGACTAGGTTATGGCTTACACATACATTTTAACAAAGTCATATATTCTAAACTAATATGATTAGAATTAGAATGCATGTTGTTTTATTTTAAAACACAATAATATGAGTTTGTTAATAAATTTTATCGTATGCAATTTATATTATGAATATAAAATACATATATTTTGATATATGTAGATAGATCTAATACTGTTTCCTGATAAGAGTTATAAATTTCCTCTAAAGCAAATTTTGTTACATTAAGTTATGGTGACGTCTTCCAATAATATACTCATCACTGTCCAAAATCACTGGTTGTAACTAACGCCAAAGCGTTGTGCACCTTTTATTTTGGTTATATGCGATGGAGTAAAATGTGGTGCTCCAACCTATTATTGGGTCTGACTTAACTAGGCTGCATAATACGATTATGGCCTTAGAGACAATAGCATGAATTATTCTATATTTTGAGCAAATGAATAATAATGAAAAAAATGTTCATCATGCGATCCAAGAATTATATACGATATAATTGACATAAGATGTCTACCTAAAAGGTTGTGTTTTGGGGATTTGCCAAAGCAAAGTCAAAACATGATTAGATATGGATCTTGGAACACCATTATATATATATATACCGATATGTGTACATAAACAGAGGGACGTTAATTTGAGTGGGAGCGTATTTTAGTTATACATTATGTTAATATAAATTTTGATTGTCATAATTTGTATTAAATAAATATTAAAGAATCAGTTATTATTTATTATCTATTGTAGATATTAAATAATAAATAACTCGATAATTTAAATTAATCCTTGAGAAGGATATAAATTAAATTAAATCAAATTTCTTGACTGACATTGAAATTTGAGGATTGTCCTCAAACAAATTAAAATGTAATTGTTCTAATAAATATAGAGGATCTAAAACAAAAGTTAAAGTATGACTTTAACCAATTAAAATATAAATGTTATGAAATCTACTTATATGTATATATTTCTAGTATTAGATACTAGATATAAATCACATAAATGTATATTGATTTATAGAAATTACAAAATTAAGTAGAAATGAGATAAAAGGACAAGTGGACTTACAAACGAAGCAAATGTTGATAAATTATCCATAGTAAGTTGATTCTTGTTGAACATACTGGCTTAATTAAATAAATAAAATAATTGTTATTACGAAATTCCACTTAAAATAAATGTTATAATATAACATGTTTAGACAAGTTTGAATTTCATTTATAATAAAAGAACAATTGTTATTCATTTTATTTAAATGAAATATCGTGTGGAATTTCACAAATAGTTAATGATCTTTGTAAATCCTTAACTATAATGTACTTGACATTAATAATGATTGGATTAAATTTAGTGATTTAAATCCAATATACCTTTAGTATTACCATTTAGCCCAGTGAACAAGAATGTATATCAAAACTCCATAATGATGGAATTTTGAAATCAATTGATTTCGCATCATATGAAGAATACAGATCATGTTTATTAGGTAAAATAACTGGAACCCCTTTCACTTGATACAATGATTGAGTGATAAGTATTGGGTCTCGTACATAATGATGTATATAGAGCAATGAATACATAAAATAGAGGTAGGTTTTATTACTTCATTATATTTACTGATGATATCAGTAAATTTAGATATGTGTATCTTATGAAACACATCGGAATCCTTTGAAAAGTTCAAAAAATTCAAAGTGGAGATAGAAACCAATTTTAATAGAAAATAAATACCTTTCGAACAGATTGAAGAGGAAATTTTAAGCCAATTATTTAATGACAATCAAGATAAATTTGAAATTGTTTCATAACTCACTCCATCTAGAACACCATAGAGAAATGGTATGTCTGAAAGGAGAAATCACATCTTATAAGATAAGATACGATTAATGATAGGTCGTGTAGATCTTCCAATAAAATAAATTTAGAACAATTGCATTTAGTCCTACTAGAACAATTTTAAAGACGCCATATAAGATATGGACTAGGAAATGTCCTTGTAAGTCTAATACGAAGATTTGGGAAGTAAGGCGTTTGCTAAAACGCCCTTTATCTGATAAGATCAGACCCAAATCAGATAACTGATTTCGTGGAATATCCAAAAAGAAATAAATGGATATTAAATTTATAAATCCTATGAGAATAAAAATGTTTATTGCTCGAATTGGTATTTAAAGGAGAGTCGGTCTCTAAGATACCGATGAGAATGAGATAGAATTCGAAATGTCTCGAAGACCACGAAATACCATTGAATCTTGTATAGACAAAAAAATTGAGTGGGAGTAACACAATAATTCTAATGTTACATTGATGACACGTTAATTATTGTGAATAATGTTAGTTTATAAAACAAGAAATATACATACTGATTCTAAGAACGAAAATGTTTGGATTAAGAAGTTCATAATCGAACTTAATTCATTGTTGATTCAATGATTTACATTGCGATAACAATGTGGCTATTGCTCAGGCCTAAAACGTTAAACTCATCATTGATCCAAACATATATTTAAGAAATATAATTCTTATGTGAAATTGTTCACACAAGAAATTAACATATTTGCAAAGTTGCAAAAGTTGTAATGTTGCAGACCTACTGAGTTAAACTCTGTTGCAGCAGAAGTTTAATAGCCACACTAGTTTCATGAGTATACGATACATGAATGATTGACTCTAGTGCAAGTGAGAGATTGTTGGAGTTTATGCCCTAGAGGCAATCCATTTGATGTGATTAATAACGTTGGTTTTATTTGGAATAAAATATTCTGTTATGTCATATTTACTGCATAATATAAATAATAATATAATAGAAGTCCTTAGAATAATAATACGGAATTATAGAGTTCGAGTAAGACTGAACTTGAGATTATATAATTATTAAGTATTATAATTCTTAAATGTCCCTAGTCGAGTTTCATTGTTTATATAGGACAACAATAAAGCGTTGAGACTAGTATATTGATTGACTGATGATCACATCTCATTGATCATTAATATACGTGATATTAAAGTCAAAATATAAATACGTATTAGAGAATATCGTATTGGGCTGACCCACCGTGAGATAACTCGTTGGAATATAATTGAAGTATCATAAGTTATTCTCATAGTGACAGTGATGTAATGGTCCTCAGACCTGAAATCATTATAATTTTATTCGAGGATATTTGTGTTTTGATATCATCTAAAGTTATTTCGTAATAGAGTAATGATAACGGTGATTATTGGATACATCTCGAATCGAATGAAAAATTATGAATGATCTAGATGGAATTTAACCCTACGATATATTCGTAGTGATATCCATGGGCCTCTTGATTGAGTGAGATTGTGAAATGCATGGCCGTGCTCAAATAATGATTTGTTTTAAGCAGTCTACTCATCGATCAAGAAAAACGGATTGAATTATAAAGAGAATGATACGATCCATGTCTCTAGTTTAATCCTGGATATACTGGTTAAAAGGATTATATTACATTGATACACTGATCACAGAAAAGGTTGTATCGAATCGATAATTTTATTATAACTTGGGTAGCAGCGACGCATTGCTAGATGCCAATCACTGTTTATGGCTTTAAATACGATTTAAAACCGTTGCCAACGTTGTAGTAACCTACATGGTCACACAAAAGGAACGTTACGATGAAGAAACTAATTTGAACAAATAAAATATCAATTTGTTGTTATTTTATTGGGATTTGAAAGGGTATTAGAATGGATCCTATTTTTGGGTTAATGCTTGTATTTTAAAAAGGGGGTCTTCTTTCCTTTTAACGACAGACGAATTAACCAAAAAAAAAAGGTTTAGATGGTATTGTACCATTCGGTTTTATTACTCCTTTCAAAGCCTTAAAATTGGTCATGGCGGCTAGCACTGCTTTCATCGATTTCTTCTTCAATCTGATTGGTAAAGGGGACGTTCCAGTGGATACCTCTAGAGGCCTCGGCCTTTTGTCGAGCTCGTGATTCGATTCATCCAAGCTATTTTACTCTGCGTTTCATCAGTTTCTTCATCATGGCAGGTATGAATTACAACCTAATTGATTTCGATTTACTGTTTTGCAATAGATCCTTAGATTAAATCATTGATTTGTCAAATTGGGTTGTCGATTAGATCTAAGAAACCCTAGACTTACAACTAGGCGCAAACATCTACCTTATTCTAAACTTTTACAACTTATTTTGTTCGCCCATCAAAATTTATGTCAAAATAATTATCAAAAGAATTAAGATTTTAAAAAAATCCTTACTGAAAATTTTAGTTTTTGACAAAAATGCAATCTTTTTTATGTCTTTTTATTTAATTCTTTCATTCATTAAAACTAGCGAGCTATACATGCTCTTTAATGTACACATTTTTCTAAAAGAATTCATTTTTGACAAAAATTTCATAAGAATCACCGTTTCCAAGATATACCCCATTTTCCCCAAAACCCAATATGTACTTACATATTTTTTTTTCCAAACATAAAAAATATCTCTTTTTTCAAAAGTTGTTTCTACATAATTTACCCAGTACATATTTTAAAATTGGAAACTTTTAAGGTCAAAACTTGAAAACCACTATAATCTATTACCCAAAAGCTTTTAAAATTTCAATTTCTTTAAAAGTTAACAATGAAGCTAGACTCGAAGTGGGTTTCTAACTTACTTAAACCTTTCTAAATTATTTTCATAAAGTCATTTCTCTCAAATATATATATATATATATATATATATATATATATATATATATTCCTCATCCACTTTCTTTCCCAATTTATAAGGCTCTACTGCCAAACCTGCTAATCTGAAATACTAACATTTCATATACTAACATATAGGATCCATCTTTTCTATTACAAAGCACATTCTACAATTTTCACCCAAACCTCCTAAGGTTCTCTTATTCTCAAATTTCCATATTCATTCCTTTAGTGTACATAACTGATGTCCCAATTTTTTTTCCATATGTCACTCTTCATATTTATCGGGTTCCTTTATGGATCTAGGTGTTTATATATATAATATATTTCTTTAAAAATACAAATGTGTTCACCTCACTATCTATACAGGAATCCTAAACCTAAGCTTTAATATGAGATGTAACAACCTGAATTCAAACATATCGATTTTTTTTCGAAAATCTCAATCTATCGAAACTCTAGTTGGCTTGTCTAGTATCATGCAAAAAAGAAAGAGATATAAAATATATCAGAACTCAGAAAACATCTCACGGGGGAATGGTATAAAATATAATAAAATCAAATACAGCCTTACCAAAGTAATAATACTGCCTAACCAGTATCCAAAGCTATCATATCCCTGTCATAAAGCTAACCTACGAGTATGTTATAGGGAGGGGATCAGAACACAAGTTCTGGTGACTGGACATAAATTACCCATTCTGAAATAACTATACATATACCGTTTAGTTACATTTCCTTGTTTATTAGGTTGTTTTGGGTTCATAGCACTTCAGGCTTTACACATACGTCGTACCCATCTACACCCCCAGTAGATTAACCTAATATAGTATATATGTAGCTACCCCCAATATATCAAGGTACTTCCCAAAGTACCTTCCATGCACAGTCCCAACCGTCATGCCACGGAAGTGTATCCTAAGCCGAATGACGTACGAAAATCCAAATCATAACACCATGTTATCGCACAGAACCCTCCTCGGTATGCCATGTAAGCGTATGGAGTAATGCCCTAACGTCTACGACACACCACCCGGTGCATGTACCTAGACCCTCGCACGTGCGTACTGTTTACTGTAACTTGAGTCCCGTAATAGGTTGCATCCAATGCATGGAACTCGGTCGGAAGCTTTTCCACATCTGTATAGACCCGCCTTTAAGTGTAACGTCCCCGGGAACTTATGACCTTGGACATCGGCATACAACACCTTGTCGAACATCCAAGAACCGAAACACCGGATAGTCCATGAAAGAAAATAGAGGGTGGGAATAGATAAGATAGAAACTTAGAATAGGAGAAGAAGAAGAACATACAACATCAAAGTAAACACAAATCTCACAGTGGAATGAACAATATATAATAGATACATAAACTTTGAAGTAAAATCAGTATATGTGTACAATAACATTATCGGAGTACAACACTTACAATGCAGCGGAAATAACAATAGCTATAAAATCCTGAAGCCTCCTGCTCTAAGCCCTCAGTATATCTGTAAAATCCTGACTACTTGACTGCTCGTACAAATTTGGGCACCCAAGAGTTTAGGGAAAACAAAACAAAATAAACTCTGGGTCAGTCATGGGACTGGTGTGAGTAAACAATTTAAAATAGTTTGAGAAATTAAACGATATCTCATAAGACCACGCTGTATAACGGAACGGGTTTTTCCCTTATGAGAATCCAAAACACTTGGTCCAATCGTTCAAAAATCCTTTTGAAAGAAACGTTAATCTTTATATCAAAACTCTTTGTATATTATAATAGTGTCTATCAACCACAATATAATAATCATCTAGTAGAACACTTTCATCTCACGTTCCACATACAGAATATATAATCAAAAACCGCGGGCGCTTATTGGGTAATGAATTCCAACTGGCAAGGTATGGGACCACCTTCCGACAGTGTATCTCTAGAGAGGAATACACCGGGTTCAACAAGAACATCTTGTAACCCAGGCTAAACATGACCGGTCACTCATTTCGCTTGAGTGTACCGAACGTATTATTACCAACCTTTGGGATCAACAACCGTTTCCCGAAAGGGACAACATCGAAATAGATTATAGAAGTAAATGGAATTTCTCTAGATCAGGTGACAATACACCCTAATTGGCAGCCAACCACTTAGCCATGCGACCTACCCGATTTTATACCATTTTCGGTTGTGAGGCTAGAGGCCATAACGTATCCTTTACAAACCACATCTTTATTCACTTTGAATGTCACATCGTCATACCGGCTAAATCACAAATTGATTTCTCCAAACATATCACGGGTAAACATCTAAGAGAAACGAATTCCTCCACCACCAAACGCAAATACGTTTGGAGAGATCAACTTACGCGATCTATTAAATATACTCTGTCAGACATTCTTCCATACAGGTCGTCCTAGGACTGGACAGACAGAAGGCACTATTCTGTAAACATGACAGCACTTGCATAACTCCATCTTCAATTATCTTCATCAAATTTGATTCGCGACGCTAATGCCATACGGAGTGGTTTTTAGATAATATATCTGATTCCGGTCTCTCCGTATTGACAACAAAAATGGTCAAAAACTTTGATAGTCCGTGATTTAACTATCAAAGAAAAACATGTGTGCAAACAACAATATTATTTCCAAATGGAAATTCTATCGATTAATCCTCAATCAACATTTATTCATTTCCCCATTTCTCATTTCCATATATTCATCAAATCCTTATTTTCTAATTTTAGAAAATATACGTTATTAACTTTGGAAAACGTTTCCATTTCTGATTCACGCATCACTATCTTCTCACATATATCAGTCTCTAACTGTAAACTTGTAAGAGAACAACCCCCTACGTATTAACCCAAAAAGACGAAACTAACATCAGATCGATACCCAGAAAGCCATTCAACTCAACTAATTTCCAGTTAGTTTCTAATTTCAGTAATTCCATTTAAATTCCTAATTCAAACCCCAAATTCCTTTATAATATTTTATTTGCAAAATATTTACTTTAATCTAATTTTTCACATAGAATGTGAATAATATTTCTTTATATAATCAAAACAGTTTGATTTCGTATTTGAAATAATCTCAAATCCAATTTTATTTATACCTCTAATTATAGAATTATTCATATAAAATCTCATTTTATTCTTCTAACACTTATAATCCCATTTATAATCACCTTTATATAATTCTATTTATTCTATATAAATCCTTTTATATAATTCTATTCATTTTATATAAATCCTTTTATATATTTCTATCCATTTTATAAATATTTCTTAATTATATTTTCCAATATTTGTTTTTACCAAATATTACCTTTTATAATATCCTATTTATTTCATATATAAATATTTCATTTTCAATATTCACTTTGAAAATTTCCTTTTTACATTCCAGTATTTCATATGGTATTTAAAATACCAAATAACATGAGTAGTGTCATCATAATCAATCACAAATTATATATCACAATATATGAAAAACAAACAGTATAATAAATGTTGAGGAATCCAGTTGGATCCCTCCAACCTGTTTCCCTGCATCCACAGATGTTAAACAATATAAACATAATGGATTTCATTTCAATATGAAATATTGTGATAAACAGAATCAATATTTGATTAACGATTTATATATATATATATATATATATATATCTCGTTATCTAAAATTTCAACCAATACATCAACAATTCAACCAAACAATCAACACACAGCAATCAATCATCATTTATCAATTCTAAATATACGTTATAAAAATATGAACTAGTAGAGTTGGTGAGTTTTACTCACATTGGACGATAATCGTTAAATAATGATAACCATCGGTTGATTCAGACATACAATTTATTTTGCTATAAATTGTAACTGGCTCCAATTCACTCCCAGTCAGTTCCATTATGTAGCTCCCGTCCATACGATCCCAACAGATCTTGTTTCGTCAGATTCTGGCACCGTATAATAGAGTTATACGTTATACAAGTTTATATGTTATTTGATTTAAATTAACCTTGAATGCATTTTTAAATTGGGCCTTTACCTTATAAATCCAACCCACTATAAAATGGATAAACCTGCCTCCGTTACTTCCTCCTTCTTCCCCGAAGTATCCATCGCGACCTACTCTCATTTTCACCATAAACGAACTTTGGGAAAACCACGTTCCCTCCTCGCTATCTTATAAATCAAACTAATAACACCAAAATTACCCTCTTCGATTCCTCTTTCCGGCCATACAGTTAACACCTGGTTCGATCTCCCTATTCAAAATCCGTCGCTCAACAATTCACGGTGTATACAGTACACACATCAACACAAATCCCCCTAGAATCCATCCAAAAATTCATACAACGAGCGCCTCGCCTCCCTGATCACCTCACTACCCTCTATTTTCCTCTTTATCGCCCATATTCACCAGAAAGTACAACCCTGGCCTGCGCAGGAAAAACCCCGTGGAAAAAAAAAGCATTCGAACTAGCTGAAACCTATTACGAGAGTGAAGGCAAACTTTCCGTGAATTCATATATATATATATATATATATATCTTTTGATTTATAGATCTTCATATGATTTGTTTCATATTTTTGAAGTAGGAAGATCCACGTGAAAAACGAACTAGTGGCGGCGCAATTCTTTTGACCAACAGAGAAAGTAGTTTTAGGGTTAGTGAGAGGGTAAGGTATTTATAGGAGTAGAAATATTATTTTAAATTCAATTATTTTCAATATAATAAGCTACCGTTATTTATATTCGTCATTTTAAAATTCCTATGGTCACAGAAAATATCCAAATATCATGAAAATGGGCATAAGCTACAGTTTGACCTTACGTACCCAACGAAACTTGTTTCGTCGAATTCCGTGTCCGTTTGCTCACACAACGTATTTTTAAAGTCAAATTATCGACTGTTTTTCACAATAAAATCCCATACGGTCACATACTGACTCCAAAAATCACGGAAATTGAAATATAGCAATAATTTAATATTCTGGATCCAACAAAATTAGTTTCGTCGAAAACGGAGGTTGTTTGCAAAATTGGCTATTTTTAAAGCTCTAAATAAACCCATTTAAATATTAATATATTTAAAAATAATTAAATTAAATATAAATAAATTTATATTATCGTATATATTCACAACAGAATATCATACAGCTCCATTTGGATTTATAACTCGATATTCAAATCCCGGTTGAATCGATATTCAATTTATATTAAAAAATCCATTTATAATATAAATAAATCGTTATAAATTAGAAAGGAATTCCATAGCGACTTTTCAAAAATTTGATTTGGATATAAATCAAAATCTACATGACGAAATCCCAATTTTTCTCTTCCATTAGAAAAATATACTTCACCAGCTCCGAACATTTCTTGTTTCACAGAAATCTGGCTTAAAACGGATTCTGTATATTCGTTTAAAGTTCGAATCGCCAAATTTCGAACTGTCTTGCCATTTTGAGCTCGATTATAATTATAATATAAATTATACGTTCAACTGTCGTTTATATAATATATTTGTTATTATAATTCAATTCGAAACTGAATTATATATTTTAAATAATCTAATTCACACAATATTGTGAACTCTACAATTTCCGATTATTTCGGAAATTAAATATATTATTATATTATTTATATTAATTAAATATTCAATTTAATTAATTCTGATCATTTTAAATTACCAAATCATTATTTAAATAATTAAATAAATTATTTATAATACTGTAAAAATACGGGTCGTTACATTAAGGGCCTACTATACAGATATCTAAATATGGTATGCTTTTTCCCGATGGCTATGGCCCTAACCAGTCCCCTCCCACAACTAGTGAAAGACTCCATCAAGAGCTAATGACATGCCTCTAACAACCAATCTAGCATCCAATTTGGCGTGTCCCTCAACCATGCCTCAATGGTGAAAGGACAACGATATCTTGGCTTAAATCTAGTCTTTCCCCATCCCACTGACTGTCGATGACAGGTATCCAATGATTATTATCCTTAATTTGTTCATGACCAACCTCCCTCCACGAGCGAGGCAAACCGTCGAATCAACCCAATGCCATACTGCCACATCCTTCTGACTGCCAAACTACTATTGCAGTCAAGGTATATCCCCTTGGGTGGTGTTGCGCAGACCCCCTACCTCCAGTCCCACCAAGAAATCAAGCCGCATGTCGACCCAAGTAATCAAGTGGACGTGCTCATCCCGTGTCTTTAAACACCCCGATGATCTACCCCGTAGGGTTCTACACCTTCGTCCATGTGGACTAGTCCAAGCACATCATGCAAACTTGTTATTAGACTATATGTCTAATCTCTTAATTGCGCTTGTCTTATCTTATCAGATTTCCAATTAACTTGATCATCCGCATTTTATCCTTTTATTCAAGTTACCAGGTTTTCTCTAAGCCCCTTATAACTCGAAGGAATGGACTCCTCTTGCTTATTAATTTAGTGATATAACTTGACCCATTTAAGTTCATTAATAATCCCACAACATGTTATTACCTAGATTGTAATTAACGAAAGTAATCTACAATCTTATTACCTAATTACCATGTCATTCATTGTCCAATTTCATGTTTACAAGTTACAATAACATGTTCTACTTAATATATAATTAAGTATAGCTTATCTCAATCCATATGTTTTTTGTTAACATGTTACTAATATATATAATTAAGTACAACTTATTTCATTCCATAAGTCTTCTTACTTTACTCTTTCTTATTCCATCATAATTATCACAACTTATTGTAGTTGTTTACTTATTAACTTAATTCTTCTTTACTAAGGTTTATTAATAAGTTTCATTTCCATTTATTATAACCTATATTATAATCTCCACTTATCCCTAGGACAAGTCTACCTATTATATTCCGTCCTCATTCATGTAATTAATTATAACAAGCGTGTGGCCCGTGCTATGCATACGGGCATTTATTAAACTCTTAGTAGTTATATATTGTTTAATACAATTCTTTTTATGTGTCCTTTATATCGTATATTTGTACATAATATTCTGTAGAACGATTACTTTTGTACTTTAACCTCAAATTTTTTCGCCTTTTGTACAAGGTAGGTTAAAAATAGTTGGACTAAGTTTAGGCAGAGGATAAATATTGTTTATGTGAATCGGAACTTGATTCCATTTAACTTGAAGATAGAATGAGCAAAAAAAATTCATAATATATGGAACGATGGACGTGAATACGAATCCAACTACAACTTTCTCTCTTCGACCGAATATCTTTATGCTACTATGCCAGAGATTGCACATTATCATTACCCGACTAAATAATAACATGGCTTGAAACATAAGGACCGAATTCAAATGATATTGAGAACAATGTTTAGAGCTACAACATATTATCATTGCTACGTTTTACATATATAGACTGGCATATGATTAGAGTTATCTAAAATCATTACGGGTTGATAATGTAGAATACAAACAAATAGAGGCTAAATAATAAAGCATTGCCGAATGGTTTACATAATGAAGCGTCACATTGTAACATTTGTCTAGGAAAATACAAACGTTTTCTATGTAGTAAAATATTAATATTCAACATTCTTTGTGGTAAGCATCGACATAGTTACATCATGCTGCTTATATTTTTGTATGATTTGTTTTAAATGGCTTCCCCGCAACATTGATGGAGAATTCAAGTATATCGACAAAATGTTCTCAATGTCTTTGACACTTTTGACACTTTAGTTTCCACTTCACTACAGGTTAGCAAGAAGCATTTGCAAATGACGTTAATTCGTCATGCACCAACGCTTCAGCTGCATCCTTTGGGGCTGATAATAACTTAGCCTAACCATTAACTTCCATATGTATCGTACATCATTGATGGAGCCGTCGGTGGGCCTAAGGAAAACTAATCCCAAATGTGTGATTTTATTACAAAAAAGCAACAGGTTGCAGCGACAATCAGATTTCAGCCACTGAAGCACAGGGTGGTGTATATGTATGTTCCAACGAAGGTTATGAAATATGGTTTTAAAAAATTGGAAAAAAGGGGAAATGCAGTTACTCAAATCCCTGCAAACAAAGATAAAAAATAAATCATCTTTACGGCGTGTTGTGCAAAAAGCCTCCAAACCAGAATATACTAAATGGCTACAGGATTGAGTGACTTGTATTATTTAATTCTGAAAAGGTAACTAAAAACAAGCAAATATCAAAGTTTAAATGGTTGACTCGAAGAGAAAATGCTACTCGTTTATTCTACACTAAAATGGCTGATAAAAGAAAATTGAGTCAGATGTATCACAATAATGGATCAAATATGACATATACAATTACTTCCGTTGATAACATTGGTTTGAACTTTGAACCATTTAAGTGTTCTGCATTGTAGGCATCGTATAAAACAATTTACTATGAAGAACATATTGATTTTGTCATTGTATAAATTCAATCCACCCTTTAAATTCTCCATACCCCAATATCAAAAGGGGTTTTTACCCTCAAGGACAAAAGGAACAAAAAATTATTCCATAAGGATAAGGGGGCAAAATTTTATCCTCAAGGACAAAATTTAGTGTAACGGGAGGAATTCAGGGGCCCACTATAATTCATCCCTTTACACTAACACTTGTCCTTATGAATAAAATTTTGCCCCCTTGTCCTTATGGAACAATTCTTTGTTCATTTTATCCTTCACGGTATTTTCCTGATATCAAAATGGTCCCCAGTTATTATGTCCAAGAAAAATGGTGCAACATGCATATTATAATATAATGCTAAAGATGAGGGTTATTAAATAACATAATAATTATTATATGTCGTCGGCTAGTTTTCCATTACCATAAGTTACTTATAATCTCACACTGAATGTCAAGAGACCATCCATATGTAATCATAACCATGGAGAAGATGCTAGATATGTCTAGGTAATTCAGTTTAATATACTTGTAATGAAGATATGGATGAATAACTCTTAAATAGACAGAAAGTGATAGCCTGACAATGATACAATTAAAACTGTAAATGTATCACCTCACACCGATAAATAAGACCAACTTTCATGTCCCTCTTGTAGTTACTCTAATGTAGCTGCAACGTAACAAATACATGAACATAGCCTACATTCAAAGGAATAAAGAATTTCCATGAGATGAATCATCTATCCTCGAATGATAATCGAGATGCTCACATTACCTTGTTTACTCAATCAACCTTTAAAGATTTGTAATCTTCTATAAGTGATGACTTAGTGGTGTAGATGAGGAAAGACATGGAACATCGAAAAACTGGGGAGACGGGATCATATCTAACTTTTATCTTCTAACAATAATAAATAAACATGTATTATTTGAGGTATAAGCACTAATAATATGTGATTTATGAGAATAACCTCTCTTAGCAATTGGTTGACTATGAGTGGCAATCCAACATCTGTTGTAATTGTAATTTCTTCAAACACAAAGAAATAAAGTGCAAATTTATCAATGTTTAGGGACCAAAACCTACTTCCACAAATAATACCACCATTAATTCGATGCATACGGATACTGATAATATTAGGGCTAATGAATCACATAAAAGATGGCTCAAATTTTAAGTTTACCACCGAAACAATATTAGATGACACATCACATAAATTACAGACATGATGGAATTGGATACAGCTATTAACGTGGATGCATGTTGTAAAGATATTTACACAATAGATAAGATTAATAATAGCTCAAAATTCAAATACATTACACAAAATAATCCCATAAGAATGCATATGGTAAAAGGTTCTCAAGGCCATGAGATTAAATGGCCAAACTCAAATACGGTTGTAGCAACACCATTGAAAATTTCACCATGGACTTAAATTAAAGCAAACAATAAACCCTGAAAGTAGTGTGACTGTTGATGGTCTGCACTATGATGTAAACCGAGCTACGCCCGAACTGGAGCAAAATGACATGACCATGATGGACCCCACTGAAACTTCTTGCACTGGTATAACAACAAAGCTGGTATATACGGAAGAAATCCGACAGTGCAGTCTTCCTAACCAACAGATTTCGGAGTGTCTTTAGCACTGCATAAACCAAAGGGATTGATACGAAAATAAAATGGTTAAAATTGTAGTGATAATTCGTCATATCATGGCACATACGCGCGCTCACACACAGAGACACACTCTCTTAATTTACTACTAAAACTGGGAGAAATAAAGGTAACAAACAAATATAAAATTGCAGCTTGAAAATTACACACTCTCTCTCAATTTACTACTAAAACTGGGAGAAATAAAGGTAATAAACAAATATAAAGTTTCAGCTTGAAAATTTTCCAGTGCTATCATAAAATATAGTCATGTAATTTTGGAGAAAAGAACATATACTATGTTAGAGGCGATTGAAACATTCAACAAAAAAGATATGAATTACTATTATCCCATTAATATTATGTCATAGGCTGGAATAAGGAAAGTTCTTAGCACATGATCATAACTTATAACTTAAAGTATATACCCTACTTTTTTAGGGAAAAAATTATAGCATAGTGATCAACTTAGCAAGGATTTGAAAATCCATTTTCATATTTTTTTCTAATTGAATACATTATTGTTTAGAAAGTTTGTACTATTAGATGAAGGAATTCTACTTTAGTCACATACAAATTATCATATCCAATTTTTCAAACTATAATTCGTAGATTTAATATTCAAAATTTTACATTACAAGTTTCAACTTCAAAATTCCAAAATAAATGTAAATTTTATGAGTTTCAAAAATCAAATAGTCAAACATAAATTTAAATTTGCATTAAGTAAAAAACTCAGTTTGCAAAATCAAACTTGAAATTTGAAAATTCAAATGTTAACATCAAATTTTTAACTTCAAAATCCAGCTTTGAACTTCTGGAAACCACGAGTGTCAAAATTTAAATTTTGGAATTAAAATTCTCAACTAATATTTTAAAATTTGAAATTCAAATTTCAAGACCTAGTTTTCTAAAATGAAAATTTTAGGAGTTTACGTTCTGTATCCGTTTATCCAACCAAAGCACAAAGTTGACGTTTCGGGGGTTAGAACACATGCTATATTAGATATTCTTACCGTACAATGCCAGACTACTCACCAATCTTGTTTCGGAAATTTGAGTACAGTAGGCTAAATGATCAAAATCCAAAATTCAATTTTTAATTAAAAATATGCAGCTTGTGAATCGAGTTGATCACAAACTGTGTGTTATGTAACGACGAACGGAACAAAGTCCCCCTTCCTTGCACGCATATGAGCTGGCACACAACACCCATATAACAAAAGGAATCCCTGTTGTTACATGCCTACCAGCTCATATTTGTGCACAATTCTTTCAATATATTCTGTGATGTGGGACTATTGTATCCAAACCATCATTTCTCCTTAACAACATGTGAGGCAATCCTAACAGTCTCCCCTTTGACTTGCATTCTACGAGTATCTTTTGAGAGCACGGCCTTGCCTGCATGGCCCAGTCCGTAACCTTTGGCTCTGATACCATTGTTATGTAATGACGGTTGGAACAAAGCCCCCATTCCTTACACGCATATGAGCTGGCACACAACTCTCATATAACAAAAGGAATCCCTGTTGTTACGTGCCTACCAGCTCATATTTGTACACAATTCTTTCAGTATATTCCGTGATGTGGGACTATTGTATCCAAACCATCATTTCTCCTTAACAACATGCGAGGCAATCCTAACACTGCGCACATTGTAAGTAGGTAACAGTTTCTATTCCCTAAAAAAATGTGCATATTTTAGGTATGTTCTGTAAATGTATTTAGTAAATATAATTTTTATGGTTTCCAACAATAACATCATTGGCATAATTAGGTTCTAACGTATACTGCAGCTTACTTCCCGAAAAATCAACCATAAGCATTTATAAGATCAAACTGAAAATACCTGTGTGTACCTTTATATGAATAGAAAAGGATAAACAAATAAAACACCTAATACATAGGAAACATGGAAGGTACGTAGCCAAAGTAAGTGAATAATGTCTAACCTTTATTTTTTTCATAGGAATGGACATTTTCAACTGAAACAGAAATTCATCTCTAGCAATTTTACTACTTTACATCAAAATCCTTTCTTCCGCTATCACTTAGCAATGTCTATATGTAAAGAAAATACATATTAATCATTTGAAAAATATCATCTTATATTCTCTTTCTAACTATTTATTAAGATCTTGATAGCACTCATCATAGAATATGGTATAATACTGTACTGATTTCAGTTAAATGCCAGATGTTATGTGAAAAGACGACGGTATGTTATTCTGGATTACTCATTCTTTCAGTTTGAGTAAAAAATGTGAGGAAATAACAGAATGTATCTTATATTGAATATTGTCTTCGTACAATCCCCCCAATCCCAATATACAGAAATTACAAAAAATGAAGTGAAAACAAAAATGAGAATTAACAATGAATTCATAAAGATCCAATCAAAGTAAGGAATGGATGATACCGATAGAGTTGTTTTGCATAATACAATAATAATCTGATGGATAAACAACATAATTAAAATTGCTGTCATAAGGAAGTCGTGCTTTCTGCAGAATTATGTAACAAAAATTTCATTGATTTAAAAAAAAATTGGTGATAAAAACACTGGATCGACTTGGAAATGCAAGGAATAATCAATCTGTTGGAGAAATAAAAATTTAGGTTATCGATTTGGGGAAGATGAGAGGAAGCGGTTGTTTTCTAAGCAGTGATAATGTAACAGGAAATTATCCCAGTTTTTGTAGGAGAAAAAATCACTACCCCTTCATATTTTGACACCTCAGCAAAATAAATGCATGGTTTCTGTTTTCCTATTTAAATAAAAATTAAAACAGGACAGAAATTAAAATAGAAAATGACAAACCAATAATGTAGATGCAGGTGTATAGAAATGGGTTTGTACAGTGGTCATCCTTCAGGTTGCTTACCCATTCTATTTCTTATCTTAAGTTCTTTCACAGACATGTTGCGTACCATGATCCTCTTTGGAGTCGCCCTGAAAATATTGTAAAATATCACTCAATTTGTGTTCAATTTACAAAAGATAATTCATTGAATCAGTAGTCCAATGACTTTGTCACATTAGCTGTAAACCAGGATTTTATACTGTAGGCAGTTTCAGATTTTGTATGTTCAAATTCATTCGTTTTCTGCATTATCGAGGTGTTAGAGAGTGTGATACTGACATCGATTATTAGCAGACAATGTTGAATATGTCTTGATGAGAAAACTTGATCAACTTCGTGCTTCCCCTTGGACTCCAAATCTGAGCAAAGAACTAACAACCTGAATAAATGAAAGATAATGCGGAGTACCAAAATATTTTTCAATCTGCTAAACCCAAACAATTATATACATAATACCATGTGCTAATGATTAAAATGTAAATGTAACTATAACCAAAAAAAAATCTTTTTCAATTGTTACTAAAATGTGTGGTGAACTATTAGATCCACAGTTCATTTTTACAAAACCTAATAATAGACCTCGAAAAGCAAGTAAACAGAATTAGTAATCAGCATAACGCATAGCCATTATGCTACAGCCACAAAATGGTAATTTAATCAAAGTCCAATTGAAGAGAAAAATGGGAAAGAAAGATGATAAAAATTAAAACAAAGAATATATATATTTTGGTATAGGCTCATGAGAAACATCTTTTTGGATAAATCTATAAGCAGGATGATATACACAGCTCAAAAAGAAATTTTTTGTTTACAAATGGAATAGACCGGTATTTTCTATATTCATAGTAAAATTGTTAATATACTGATACTTTTGCCATCTGCCGTTGCGTTAAAAAAATACATGTTTACTTGTTGTGGACTAAAATTTATAAATCACAAACAAAGCGGTGTAAAATCAAATGCAACACCGTTTATATGCAAATATATTAGAGAATAAATTAAATTTGAAAAGAAAAGGATGTTACGTTTATTTATTGTCCTAAAACAGTAAACAATTAAAAAAATCAGAATTCTTTTTCAGAATACCAAAAGGGAAAAAGGAGAACAGACAGTGAAAGATTACAGGACATGTTAAATGACTATTATCACACTGACATGACTGATAGGTACAGAAATCCTAAATTAAAATGGATGTAAGTGTCAATATGTATAAATGAGTTTAATCCTTGTTAACCGCTAACTGTAAATTAAAAGAAGCGTCTGCATAGTAAACAAAAGGGCATATAGATTTACGGTTTCAAACAACCATGTTCAAAAACGTTAAATACTAAGTGTAGTGTTTATGTTGTATAAAATGAGGAGAGTACACAGATGACATGTAGAAAAAGTACATTAACTATAAAAATAAAAGTTATGTATCAGCGGTTGGCTATTAAATAGTATATGTAAAGTAGTTCTTAATTTTAATTACTTAGCACTATTAACAGATATCATTTTTATGAAATTAATAGTAAATTAAAATCAGTTAGAAGAATAATCACTTACGCGATCAAGCCCACAATCTTCAATTTGAGCATCTATTTTCATGGCTGATAAACAGCCATGGTTTTGTCAACATTACATACTCCATATTATGTTTGCTCCATATCCAGTATGAATCATTTGAGTTTATTAGCTAATACTAAAAGAAGATAACTAAATTACTTGCAAACTATGCACTTAGGTAATCATAATATTTATTCCATAGATATCCAGGGTGATTTCCATCTCGTAACATAAATAGAAAATACAATAGTATAATTTCATAAGCTGCAAATAAAAGTTTATGTCATTAATTATAGAGGATATGAACTGCCATATATTCACAATGTCATTGCACTAAATTCATTAAGGAAATTCATGTCAGTGCAAATTTCTGATTTACATATGGTAAGCAATATACGGAAACTCATTAAAACTTAGGACTATGCATCATTTAGATGTAAAAGTTGGATAAACCCAAACCTTGTGACCTAAATTTCACTATATTTTGCAAGACAGTAATTTTTTTGATGAATCAATCATCCAAAACATGCATATATTAAAAAAAATCGTTGTTAGAAAATAGGTGGAGTTAACTGACAACATTTCAATAAAAACGAAGGTAGTAAAAAAAACAGGCTTTAAAGTAATGATATGGTACAAAGCATCAGCACTGATTATTCAGGGTAGGATTTCATGAACTCAGACCATTTGAAATTTTAGGAGAATTGATATTAGTTGCAGTAACAAATAAGGAGACTGGATGTGTAGGTTTCTCGAATGCTAGAATTTTGTCAAACAAACTTTATTAAAAATGGTTAAAAGTAATAATAAAATAAACAGCCATTTTCATGAAATTGGATCTACAACAGGGTGGAATAAAAATTTGTAGAAAAAAATTAAGCACGAAGATGGTCTAATAACAAATAATAAATTTTAAATGAATAAAAGTAAAAATAACATAATAGAGCCCATTGGAATGAAATTCACATCAAAAACAATGGCTAACCGAAAATAAAATAGGACAAAATTGAGTGCAAATAAATTCAGTGAGAAAGTGATAGTGAATAACTCACTTGTCAGGAGTTAGAAATGTTCGCTTTGCACTATACAGTATCATCCTAATTGATTACCTAAAAAAACAAAAGAAAGCATGTTAGAAAAAAAAAGTAATCATTGTTAAGTTAGTGAAGCTGAAGACAAAAGAAAGCATGCTAGAAAAAAAAATCAAACTAAATTTTCTGAAACTGAAAATTGGAAATTTAGAATATAGACAAAGAATTAATTATCACAGTTAAAACAAAATTGTTTTAAGAATTCCATGACCCAAGTCTGCATTAAATGAATTAGATCGAAAAAAGGTAATCATTGTAAAGTCAGTGAAGCTACGGTCAGAGGAATTAACAAAAGTTCTTGATTTATGGTTTCTAATAGCCGTTGTTTATGATTTTAAACAATAAGTTCAATTCTTATTAGCCCATAAAACATGGTTTCCATGCACATATAGCACACATTCATTTTTAACAATAAAATTTCAGTTCAACGGCTTGTTAGTAAATAGTAACTGCACCGAGTTACATATTTTAATTAGTAACCAATTGAAAATAGTAATTAACTAAAAATTGAACATTATAATAACTAACTCTCAAGCAATGAAATTGCAAAACATGTTAACGTTATAAAACAGTTACGTCACATTTTAACAGCATGTATTCAAGATGGTCAAATAGCGATCATAATTGGTTGAGTTGACTTATACAAATTGATGAAAAGAAGTTAAGTCAGTAAACAAGAAAGAATCATACTGAATGGGTGTAGTTTTCAGTAAATATATTAATAGTATGAGATGAATTACATCAGGCAGTGATTGATAAATTGTATTAACCATGTCATGCTGAGTGTGCAGTGTAAATTTGGGGAAAAAATAGATATGTCATTGTTTTCACATCCCCACACAGATACATATAAACACACACCTCCCCACGTGAAAACACTCAGAACAGTATGCAACTTCCAGGAGGTGTAAACTAATTATACACTAAGAGTTTAAAAACATACATAAGGACAAATCAAAAGGGTAAAGTATTAATAACTGAATTAAACCATTTCTTTGAAATTCACATGAACAACCATTTTACAATTAAATATATTAGGATAAAACTCAGTACAAATATGTTTGTGAGGAATGTGACAACGAATGAATATCTTGTCAGGAGACAGAGCTCTCCGATGTTCAACATTCAATATTATCATACTTGATTTTGAGAAAAATATAGCACATGGCTATATAGGGAATGCCGAAAAGGATAACACAAAAAATATGAAATTTCATTTAAAGGAGTAGACACATGTTAGTATGAGAAGCATTGAATAGGAAGGTGAAATGTGGAAATGTAGGGGAAGTGCACATGTTCCCCATCTTCTCCACAATGTTTCCAATGCATTCCTTAATAGTGATACTCACATTTACTATGTACATACTTACTGTATACCCAAACATATGTTCTTAGTACTATTTGACAGTAAGAAGAAGGAAAGTCAGGTGTTTATTCGTGTATTCTAATAGTAAAATAGTATAAGCAATCAAGCTTTTGAATTTTATAGGTCTTAGAATAAATCATAAATATTGAATTACGAGAATATATGTGATCTTTTCATGTCAGAAATACATTGTCTATTTCCATGCACATGCAGTAAGAATATGACCGTCGCAGAATTTGTTAAAATATCTTAGTGTTGTAAAAGTTGTTTTTCATATTATGTGGGTGAAAAATACCAGTGCCTCCCAACTTAATTGTAAGAAGTATAGGTAATTCAAGTGTGCATATAAATGGAGAACGAATTCTCACAAATTTAGTTAAAACTGGTAAAAGCTGCAACAGTGGGTGTAAATTACAATCCCCTCGCTACTGAGTGGGTGTGAATTACGAAAAAATTACAATACCTGAATTCAAAATCATAACCTTTGAAACAAAAAATGATGTAAACCTACGTTAATAGTTGTTAAACGGCATGTAGAGAACAATGAAGAGCAATAACACTTAAATTACTTACACAGGGTAGAACAAATTACGTGGAGAAGAGGCAATTTTGAAATTCGGATGTAACCATAATTAAAATAAGTCGATATAAAGGAATCATTATCATGGAGTAGATGCAGTGAAGACCATAATGAAAATCAATCAATATAAAGAAATCATTATCATGGAGTAGATGTGAAAAGGGTAAAAATCAGAATTAAGCCGCAAACGGTGAAATCAAGTACTTGGAATTCCCCAAAATTAGAAATGGCTTTTACACCGGAGAAGGAGCATCATCAACGATCGCTAATGTGTGTAAGAAGTTTAGCGAAGGAAAACCGACATCGGTAGTTTTGGATTTTATGAGGGCTGGGGAGAATCATGAATGACAATGACTAAAGATAGGGAGCGGTTTATAAAAGTTTTTTTATATAAATAAATTTAAAAAGGTTGTACCATAAAGAAAGGACAGATGTCGCAATAAGAAAGGTTTGGTTTCTTATTTCCTGTTTAAGTAAATACTTTAAGTACAAATGAAGAATCAATAGGTGGCAATGGCGACAACGGTGACAATAATGGTTCTACCATGTGAAATACTGAAACACCATACATGTCAATAATTTGTATTCAGAATTGATGTGCAAGAAACAAATACATCGTAGACATAATAAAAACTACACTGAAAGTGAATTCAAGATTTGCATTATCCCAACCCCTAAATAACGGTTTATCATAACTTCGCATCAGCCAAACTCCAAATAATGTAATATGATCCACTGTTTTAACGTTGAATCTAGTACAAAACAAAAATCGTAAGTAAGAACTTAATAGAGCCAACCGAAATATTTCAAAAAGGTTTACTGATTGAAAAGAGATTGTGAATGCTATGAAAGAGTAAAAAGCACCCATTATTTAGTGGCATGGCTCTGTAAATTAGACTGAATGGAGTGATTTTCAAATATGGGAATCTTCGATTTTGAGAAGAACAGGCAAGTATTTTGAATGACAATGTGGATATAGAAGTGGAGAAATAGCAGTTTCCTTCTAAGATAAAACGAATAAAACCAAATTTTAAAACAGATCGATGTGCACGTATCGATTAGAGGAAGAAGTGGATTCTCCTTTCCAATATAAGTAGTAGACAGATGACAGAAAGAAAGAAATTTCAACGCTATTTGGGCATGAGAAAAGCATGGTGAGCAATATAAATACACACACATACATACATACATGTGTGTTGTGTGTGTGTGTGTGTGTCATTACAGCCATGAACTGCATTATAAAGTTCAAATATAAGGTGGTTTGGTTAAAAGAGGGAAGAACAACTTATTCACAATAAGTGAAAATTCACTTACTATCGAATTGATCGACAGCCAAAACAATTTTTGAACAAATCGTCTTTGTCATATCCCTAGGCCACCAAATGAATGACTAACAAACCTATAGTTCAAGAACCTAAACATACAAAGTAATAGTAACACGAAGAAACTTTGATTCACAGAAATAAAATTGTCTTGAATTCTCAAAGGTGAAGTTCAAGGTGATCTTAAGACACAAATTTGACTATAACAATACTGCAAAGATGTATAGGTACCTTGGTACATCTAAAGGCTAGCTAATCTGTCCTAAAGTGTCAATTCTGGATTTATGCTTTATACTTATAAATTCCATGCAGGCCTTATTTGTAATAAAGCAACTCAAATTAAAATAAACATACAAAAGTATTTGGCATAAAAATTATAAACTAACCTAAAATATTTAAAAAAAGGATCTATCGTTAGTTGTAGTTATATAGAAGAGGAGGCATTATATATAACAAAACTGATATAGTACAAACTGCCTGTAATGCTTTTATATCCCTCCCACGCCGGAGAACTCCTAAATTATAACCAACATAGAATAAACTAAAATAAGTGCATAATTTTGAATTAAAAAAAATTCGGTTTCATTTATCTATTTTACAGTTTTCTGTTACAGTCAGATGATAAGCAGTCAATGTTAAATTCTGCTTACTCCAAAAAAGACCGTGAAAATAAATATAGCCAATGCATGACTTGAAATGAATAAGAAGGCATAGCAAAAGAGAAATAGTAGAGTAAAATAAGGAAATTCTCCAAAAAAACTGAGGAATAAAAGATGTATATTACCGTGAACTTCATAAACTAACCATTGCAAATCTTACCTAAACGTAGCTAACAATTACCCAAAATAATTAGATAAGCGGATTGACAAAGACTGGAATCGTAAGTGTATGAAAATTACCTTCATTTAAGCTTGAATCAAACACGAAACTTAGCTATCATTGTTGATATCGACATCCATCTCCAGTCTTAAAATCACACAAATGTGAGTCATTGTTGTAATAACACTTCTCTTTTGGATCTTCTTTTTTGCATTATATTGTTTATGCTGCTACTTTGACCTAATTTCAAGAAACATAATTAGGCAATTCTTGTATGTTAAAAGAAAATTATTAATATATATATTTTTTGGGAGAGGGGGATATAACAGTTTCAAAGTCCATAACTAATCTGGACAAAAAAGGATATAAGCAAAGTAGTATACTAATAGGACATAAGTGCTGATGACGGAAAAGGGGAAGGTAAATTAAGCGGTTGGAAAAAAAGGAAATTAGCACAAAGGTGGTGACTATAAAAGGAAATATCATGAAACTTTTGTATCTACTCTTTTCCCAGTGCATTAATTTTTTACCTCTTGTCGTTTTGGTTTCAATATTTCTGTTTAAGTAATAGATTTTAGAACCCTTTTGAGATTATTCAACCAACAATTTTTGCATATTACAGGTATATAACTATTCACATCTATGTAATACATAGGGTACATCAGCTAAAAGTAAAATTATTTGGTTTCGAAATAGACCATAACAGGTATGGACCTCTATTGTTGTTATTAATGATATGATTGTAGAAACGGATTAAATATTATATGTATTATATTACGAATATAGCTTACGCAAACATTGTTAAGTGGCATTGAAATATATCTCAAATACTTTTTCATTTACTGTATCCAGCATCGCACTTACTCGTATGATTTTCACCTCATCAAGTCAAGTTCATTACGTACTACTAACATTATACAGAAATAGAAGAAATATTTAGGAAAATTGGTCAAATGAACAATGCACGAATTAAACAGTGAAAATACTGTTCATGTACAATAATTTACAGTACAAACAAATCATGACGTATAATTAAAAAAAAAGTTTACTAAATGTTAAGGTTAGTGTTGACAGGAGGTTCTCCCTTTCCGTCCATCACAAATGTATTAGTAAATAATACTACGTGTATTTAAGAATAGTTGATCAGCATTCGGATACGAAAACGTAGAAGTGTTTATAAAATTTGAGTTATATTCAATATCACATTGTACAAAAATACCATTTTGAACTAAAAAAAACTTGAGTGCTTAATACTTATTATTATAATCCTGTCAATACAAATACGTATTGCATATGGTTAGCGGGAAGAGAGTTAAACAAACTTAGTTTATTTTGGACTAACATGGAAACTCATGAAAAATGAATTACACTAATTAAGATTACTCCGGATGTAGTGCAATTAAAAAAACTGTCAATCGGAACAAAATTTTCACCCATTATCATATTTATCAAGGCGCGCGTTTAAGCGCTCCTAAGCGCAGAAAAGCCGAAAGCTCAAGGTTTGCGCCTTTTTGCAGTTTGAGTACGCCTTTTTGTAGTTTTAGGCACTTTTTTTGCTAAATTCAAAATTTTGTTTATAAATAGTTAAATAAAAAATTTAATTGTTCAACAAATTATAAAATATGGTTTAAAATTTAAATCTTATTAATAAAATATGTAGATAATTGAATGAATTATAAAATATGGTTTAAAAATTAATTTGTAGCTAGTAAAATAGCGGATCAAACTCATATAAAAGGCACACAAAAAAGCTCAAGTCTGTAAAAGCCTTAGGCTCAATGCTTGCACCTTTTTGCGCCTTAGCGCCTTGACTACTCTACCCATTATCACTTGATCTACCATGTGTACTGTATTTGTTCAAAATTTTATGTGATAGGCTTTAATTGCACATTGTTTAAGAAATATGTGAAATGATTATATGTAGAGCCATATAAGATTTAAGAAAGAGGAAAAGGGATAACAATCCAGCAGAATGAAAATAGTGTTAAAAATTAAGGATTTAAATAACCATGGCTGCAAACCACTATGAAAAACTGAACTAAATAAGTCGCTTAAAATAGGAACTTTTTAATATTTGATAGGTGAAGTCGCTTATTAGGAGACTGAAATTTCTACGTACCATAGACAACAACCTATCGACCTAAACAACCCGTAACAATTAATACATCCGACTTCTGAACAGTATTTAATTTTAAACAAATACAAACCCAACGTAACAAAGGAATATCAATAGATCATATAATTCTGTTGCACCAGACGTCGTGTAGATTAAACCATCTAAACCATATAGAATTCCAGATTTCAATTAGAAATATACAAAAGTACTAACATTACAAAACCCTAGCTTCCGAATTGGCCGAATTTACGATTGAAACAATGGATCCAAACATTAGTGTTGGCATTGGAGAGGTAGGAACAGTTGGTATATTGAGAAGGAGAGAAAGAGGGAGATTGCTTTTGGGTTCGTTGATCTGTGGTTATGAAATTGGGAAGATGAGAGTAAATGAGGAAAAAGGGGATCTGACGCAATGAAATAAAGTGTATGCCGACTGTTAAGGATTATGATTGAGAAGATGTTGCACACCATGAATGCAGATACTGATGGTGTAGAAATACTGGGTACGTAGAGAAGGGGAGGGAGAGGAACATTGTTTTAGGATTTGTGGATCTGCGGTTATGAAATTGGGGAGATGAAAGTGAATGAGGAAAAGGGGATCTGGTGAGTTGGAAAATTGCGGTATGGTTTATAAAGAGGACACGTGTTGGCATACCAATTGCTTGGTTTCTGCTTTCCAGTATAAGTAATAGATAGATGGGTTACATTCCCCGTTCATCACATTTTCCTTGGTTCTTTAATGTTAACTGAGCACTTACTGTTATAACCTTTATGTCTTTACTGCCTTGTAAATTTTCACACATACCATTTATTTTCATTGATTACAATTAATATCATTTACATATTTATTTATTTCATATTCCATGCATATATTTTTATATATGTTTATGCACCAGACCGCTCACATTAACCTGACAATTTGTGGATGTTAGATTTGTCGGGCGGTTTCAGACAGACTTCTACCACAAGTTGAACTTAAAGTCGTGTCTCAGTGCAGTTATCTACAATTTCCCAATTACCATAAATTTTACATACAAAATAGACATATTTTCTATTATTCTCAATTTTACTGTTGTAATCTTTCTTTACTTACCGTCAGATATGTCCCTTATTTCTTTAGGAAAACACTTCATGCACCTTTGTAACAACCCGAAAATCTGGGCCAGTTTAAAATTTTTATTTTGGCAATTTTATCGAATTTTGAATATTTAAAATAGATTATTTTAAATAAAAACGACAATGTATAAATTATATAGTCGATGTATGAGTTATATAAGCGTTGTACATCTCTTGTATAAGCGTTGTATAAGCTGTACGTTCGATGTATAAGGATAAAATAAAAATGTGATTTTTATTTGAATAACTTTGAATTTAAAAATATAATTTTTATTATGAACAGCGGGACAAAGAACTGCATTGGGATTTCAAGCAGATCCAGACTTGTGTTGAAATAGAAGTGAATTGCTATATATAAATATATATATATATATATATATATATATATATATACGCCCCTCGTCCACAAACCATGGACGATATTTATTGTTTGTGATTGGTGTGAAAATTGATTGATAGCGAATGATTGTTTGGGATTGTTTGTGGTTGATATTGATTGATTGTGGTTGAAAAATACCCATTTATGGTTGAGAAATATTTGATTGAAACCACATAGGATTAGTTTGTGGAAATGAAATAAATATATACATGTCGCCTGCGTGCGAACTAGATGCATGATCCCCATTGTCAAAAACCGCGAGGTTTTAAGGTAGAGCGAGGAGCCGTACTAGGGACGGTCCCGGTTTTAACTACCCTGTCGTTATGCTATCGAAATTTTGAATAATATTCGTGTGTTTGAATTATTTTCATCTGCTTAAACTATATTTATTCGTTGAATAGAAAACCTTCATGTGTTGAATTGATATTCATTCGTTGATTAGAAATTCATGTGTTGAATGGTATTCATATTTTGAAATAAATTGTTTGATAATAAAAATCACCTTTTATCGACTATATGAACTGTGTAAAATAATCTCGTTTTGAAAGAAATTGTTTTATAAGAAAAATCCTATTTTTATCACCAATATGAAATATATAAAACAATAGTGTTTTGAAATGAGTTGTTTTACAATAAAAATCACATTTTTATTATATGCATGAATCGTTGAAATGTGAAGTGTTAAAAATAGCCACTTGTTCAAATAAATATATATGAGTTGAAATATTCATTAATTAGCTAATGATATGGTTTGTACCTATGTATGTAACATTAGAATAAATGGTGTTTTTAAACCAAATAGAAATCAAATATGAAGTTGAATAGAAAATGATAAATGATAAGAACTATATATATGTACATGCATATTCATTGAACAGATTATAGCAAAGGGGCTAGAGAAGAGGAATAAAATTTTGTGCCCGACAAATAGGTATACATTTACTGTTTTGTTTGGGTGATGATTTTATAAGCCTGTTGGCTAGCCGCTTGGCTTTTTCTTTTTCTTTTTGAGATTAGAAGGACCGGGGAAACTATTTGAGATTTCCCGATGCTCCCGGTGCAGGGGAGGTTATGGCAAAATTTTCCAAAATTTTAAAGCGTTAGTGAAATATTTGAAGTGGAAACGATATTGAAATCATTGAATGAACTATATTTATATAAATATATAAATATAAATAAAATTAAAACGAAACGTAGTCGTGCAGTTCGCATTTTGAAACTGTGATTTCAAACAACTAGTGCGGGAAATCGACCATTGGATTTTCCTGAAACCTCAACCGTCGGGTTCGCCTTGGAAATATCTTCCCAACGGCACCAACCTTGTAAAAATCCAACGGTTGGATTGTCTAGAATGTTTAATTCAAATCTGAAGAAAAACAGCGCCAGAAGCGATTATATTTATATATATATAAATATAATTATATATTTAATCGAATAACGACGCTGCAGTTCATATTTTGAAATCGAAAATTCAAACGATTGTACCGGGAGATCCGACCGTCGGATTTTCCTAAAACTGGAACCGTTGGATTCGTTTTGAAAAGACCTTTCTAATGATGCAAATTTTGTGAAGATCCAACGGTTAGATTTTCATATATGTGTAAATCAAATCTGAAGAAAAACAGCGCCACGGCCGCGTTATGGCCCGAAGCGTCGTTTTGAATAAATTGGCTATTTTTAAATAAATAAAAATAGCGATAAATCGTTATAAAATATCATAAACAATATGGAATGGAAATAAACTGAATTTGCTCGATTTATGTTGTATTTGATGGTTGAATGTGTTTGGTGTGAAAATTACATTAAACAACAAAATTGGTGTTGTCGAATGATTTAACCATTGAAATAAATTGATTTAAAATTCTAAATATACGTGAATTGTTTGAAAAGGCCGAGTTGATTCTCATTTCAAATAATTGACCGACGATTGAAAGTCGAAGATGAAGACGATGGTCGAAGACCGGAGATCTTCACCTCGTTTGGATGGTAACCGAGGTCCTGATTGGGAGGCATCCCGAAATATGGATAATGAGTGGTGATCGTCCAGACGTACGTGGTGATCGATGGGTTTGCGAGGTATTTAGTGCCTTCGGTTTCGTTCAGACCCAGAACGGACTTGTAAATGGACTGTGTGTCTGACATTGGATTTTATTCTGTGTTGACTGATTTCTATTAAATATACATCTGTTTGGCGACGGAGAATTTATTCTTTTGCTTAACGCCCTTCTCTGAGACGCACGAGCTCAGAGGTTGTATATCGATGGACCTCAGTCGCATGGCATGAATTGCCTATGTGACATGCTAAGATGCAATGATCAGGACTTCTGTTGAAAAGCAAAGTCTTGTGGTGATGATCAAAGCACCGCCGGTGTGGCGTAGCTTTGTGTATAACGTAAAATCGCGAGCCTCACACCCCGATATGAACCAGAAACGGGAGGAAGGACCTCAGGGAGGACATGCGTTTCCTTCTAGCTAGGGTGGTGTCAGTGACCTACCAGCCCTGACATTTATATACTTTTCACCAGTGTGGTTGTTGCTGTTGCGAGGCGCCTCGGTTTGATCGGACGATCCGGGTCCGATGGAGTCATTCGTTGGCTCGTTTACGCCCCAAAGGGCGGGGAAACGTATTGTTCAGGAATTTTAATCCACATCGGTGGACCGGCCCTGTCGCTCCTAGGGTCACTCGAGCTCTGATCCTGAGACATGGGCTAGATTGTCTCGAATTCGGTAAGGACTATCTTTTGCCTTGGTTCACGACGGAAATCCAATTCCCAAATACGACATCGTGCGGTTTTGATTGTATATATATATATATATATATATATGACGACATGATATATGGTACCCATGCCGTCTATGATTGATAGTTATGATTGAAATTGTTTTTGAAACATATAAACACTAGTCATAATATCAAATGCTTTTGTTTTATTCGTATCAATCATATTTTGGCCATTATAAGGTAAAACTCTATCCTCCGGTTTGCGTTGCATTGTGTGATGGGAACTGAGTCTTATAACGACTTCATTTTTATAAAAAGCATAGCGATGTTTAAAAGAAAGATTTGTTTTAAAGCACTGGCAATCCAATGGAGTAAACCCGTTCCACGAAATTAGCGTGGTCCTGTGATTGGCCAAATTATATATGTATTGAGTAGATTTCTCATACCAGTCCCATGACTGACTCGTAGTTTGTTTCACTTTCAAACTTGGGTGCCCCCTTTTTCTACACGGGCAGCCTTGTATTCAGGTTTAACTGGTTCTTTCTGGATAGCTGGAGCTGAAGATGGATTCTATCATTTATCTCTTTTTATGCTGTTCAGCTCTTATTGTACATATTTTGTTTGTTTTCCGCTGTAGACATTTATGTATAGCTGAACTGTATTTGTACTAAGTAAGATCCTGTATACTGCGTAACTCTGATGATTACTTTTATCCAGTATATTCTATTGTTCATTATTCTGGTGTATTTATTTAATTTTGTTCTGCTATTATCTGTTTCTGTGTTATATTCCAAAGATAACCCTTGTCTCCGTGGGAACGGGATTTCGGGTCGTCTCAACCTTATTAGTCTGATTTATAGAAAGATACCATGATTTATTTCCATAATATGCACCTACCTAGATCCGTAGTTGCAAGTTATTTTTTTATTTTCTTTGTGGTCTTCTTGCAACTACGTTCTCAGAAATAGGTTACTTATGAAAATATATCACTTTTCCCCAAATCCAACTAACTCAGTCCACTACATACCTTCCTTTCTTATTTTCTGAGTTAGACGTTGATTTTTTGTTTCATTTAGTATTCACAACTACTACAATCTTCTCTTTTAACCAAAATAGGCATATTAATCCTTACTTTCATTTTTACTTCTTAATTCAAGTTTCACGATCACAGTATTACATAAGTTTCTCAGTTAAAACGGAGGAAATAATAAAATTTATGTCTACGACAACAATAATGATTTCAACATATTCCAAGCAGGTTTAATAGCCAATTTCCATCATTACCAATTGTTTAACATATTAAATATAACGGGGAATGCAAACGATAGATATACCGTTATTTCAAAAAGGTATAATTTGAATCCACTCACTTAACAACTTTCCAATCCATTAATCTGATCCAGATTTGTTGTTCTGTGGCATTCCTAACTGAATATATTTTTAAAACAACCACGGATTCACAAATCTGATGCTAAAAGAAAAGGGAAAGAGAGAGAAACTTATATTAATCAGGTTCAAGAACTTACCTCACATTGATCAAAATTTTGAACACCTATTTATAGATTTATATCTCTTATCCTCAAATCTTGAATCAGATTCCCTATGAACTAATATTCTAATTTTCTGAAAAGACTTGGAGGAAGAAGAGAATAGCGGAGCCTAGGCAGCATCTTATAAAATACGAGTTTAAAGCTAGGCACTGCTAGTCTATTTATAGGTGTATGAGAAAGTCTAGACCATCAGATTTAATCAAATACAATTCGAGCCGCATAAACCAGAAAACTATGTCACCCAAAACGGATTTGGGACCGACCAGGTCGACCCATGGGTCGACCCATTCCGGGTCCAGGCGTGTTTTGCTGCTTTTTTTATGTTTGTAACGTTAATAAATAGCACTAAATTTGTTATTTGATATAACATATCTGATTTTGGACGTTAACGTTATTCACTTGCTTAATATAATTCTTCTGATTTATATTATTCCAGTTATAAACTATATTTACTTTTGAATTTCAAATCTACATATATATACATATACACACACACAATCTCTTGATTATTTAATTCATCAATAACTTACCTTTCAATTCCTTGTCTTTTAATGGCTGCTTATTTAATGTAATTAATGACACTATTAATCCATTTTTGTTGTACTCATTTTAGTACATTGTTTTATTCCCTTTTAATGCATGCATTCTAATTTCATATGCAACCAATTTTCTTGTCCACTTTTCATGCATGTATTCATTTATGCATTTATTTCTTTTTTCTCTTAACTTGCAACTTTTATTTCAACATTAAAATTCTATGCATATATACATATTCATGCAATCTTTACTTATTGCCCATTTTATTATTTAATAAAGCGGGGTGTTACAACAACATATATATCACTGATCTTGAGTTCTGGTTCTTGTCATGATAAATTCATGCTGCAATATACAGTTGGATGATCCTGCAAAAGATCAGTATATTGAATACCCCAACTAAAGCGTGTGTTTGTCCTACGACTATGTAAAAATCCACCACCTTCGCATATTTTAACATGCAAGCACACAAAAATCCCTTTTGGATCTGCAAGCTTATTATGCTGAGAAAGGGTCACGTAGTTATTCAAACATTTCCAATAAACATATTTCCATGCCCTGTGACATTTCACCTACAAATCCATTAGAGTGTATTTTTGAAAATTCAAATAGACGAGAATGACATTATTTCATGGAATTATCAGAAGTAAAAATATGGAGCACGATACACACCCCGAATATGCGAATATGCATATATAGAGCTATCAATCATTACCTTTATATCGAAGATCAATTCATCAGTATATCTCATTAAACCCAGTATGTGTCTTATGTTTAGAAAATGACTAAGATGTCAAGCACTAATGGGATACATAATCGAAGTACTTGAAAATCCTTTTTACCCCACTAGAAATGAACTTAAGATATGTTTACCATAAGTACATCAAATATCCTTAAAATTTTCAAAGCACTAAATGTTATTTTTATCAGAATTTATTTTCTTTCTTTCCAAATCATTGTAGTCTAAACAATTGTTGAATTTTCCAAGCACTTTTCTCAAATTTGTGTCATTCCACCCCAAACGTACAAACTCTTTTGGTAAATATTTTGCACTTCCAAATGCAAAATACATGAAAAATGAGTGCAAAAATTTGAGAAAATATTTGCACTAAAGGAAAGAAATATTTGTCGGTTTAGTGCAAACATTTACACTACAAATTGCAATTTTCAACTAAAACATTTACATTAAAAAATACAAATTTACAAAAGTAAATGTTATGCACACATTCTTAAAAACAATCTTAATGTAAACCAAATCTCTATGAAAATACCAAACGTATAGCATATCCCTATTATTAGTATATTATAGTAAATTTGTTTTTTTTTATTCCATGCTCAAAAAAATCATAAAATTATAAATATAAAAACTAAGAAAATGAATAGGAACAAAAAATGCAAATATTTATGAGCTTATTGATAAACATTGCACACATATAGACGAATATTCACTTAATACTTACAAACATATCTGCAAATATTCACTCAATAAATCGTTATTTGCAGACGTAAAAAAACAACAGAAATGTTCGCAATTGTTCTATAAAATTGTAAATTTATCAGTAATTTTCCATTGAAAGTGGTCTGATTTCTTTTGCTTTCATTTCCATTATAATTTTTTCGGCAATACATTTAATGTCAAATATAATTTAAAATAAATATTGATCAAATAATTATATAAATTTATACAATTGGTTATTGTTAGACCAAAATTTGGTGCTAACACCCAAATGCAGAGTGAAATCGTCACAATCACAAATCACGGATAATAAATGCAGAAAACAGTAAATAACAGGAGACACACGAAGTTTTTATAGTGGTTCGGCTCAAACCAAGCCTACGTCCACTTTATCTCTTCTTAAATCCCAAGAAGTTACAAGTACAGTTCACTCTGATTTATACACGAAATCCTCGTGTTTACAATGAAAAGAGGTAAGAAATGAGAAGATTATACATGAAATCCTTGTGTTATATTGTGGAGTTTGGCTTTTACATTGCGCAATAGCCTTATGGAGAACAATGGTGGAAGCCGTCAGGTGTTAGCGCCAAAACATCCTTGAAAATCCTTCAAACGGTGTATTTATAGTCATTAACAGTAGGCGATTCATGGGACACGTGGAACCCATCCCAAAAATCCCGAAATGAGGTGTAAAACGCGGAAAAATCCTCTCCAAGTTGTGTCAGGCCATGTGTAATGAGATTCGGGTTCATAGGAGTGAGACTAGCCATGAGAATAGGTCAATACACGAGCAGAAGCGGGTCAAGTCCAGGCAGTTCGTGAGTAGTTGGATTCCACGGCGGGTTAGGTCGTGGTCTTCACGAGCCGATCCTATTGCGAGTTGGTGCCAAGAGGGTCGGGTCGCGTTCTTCACGAGCCGAGGGGGGCGAGCGGGTGAGCACGAGTCGATGAGGGGCGAGCCGGAGAGGGGCGAGTCAATCCGGAGCCATGTTCATGCCAATGTCCATTTCCAAGTTATTTCAGCTCATGCAAAGCACCGTAATCGTTATTTTCAGGCCCAAAAGAGGTCGTTTGGTAGGAGTTTCGGATCATTCTTTGTTTGTGATGCGACTTCAGTCAAGTCGCTTCCTGTCTTCTGACGTTGTTCTCAATACTTGAATGTATAGTTAACCAGAGATTTCACGTTTGACGGCTTTGACTAAAAAGCATGTCAACAATTTTCCCTCTAGAACATATCTTGTTGGTTGAAGGAAGATGTGTTCTGGATAATTTGAGAAATCCATATATGTACAGAGATAATGGTGAAACAAATGTGCCACATCCTGGCAAAGACCAAACCTTCTAGGCATAATCCATACCTAGAAGTTCAAACCGAGTATAATCCATACCCGATTTCTTTTGTCACATCCTGATAAGACCGTTTGCAGTTCTTTAAGTATAATCCATACTTAAGATTCCAAAGTGAGTATAAACCATACTCAGACCTGAAGTTGAGCTATGCTTGCCACGGCCTGACAAGATAGTTCATTCCTAGGCATAATCCATACCTAGAGTTCCATAATAAGCATAAGCCATACTTTGCCGAGATTAAGAATTTTGCCACAACCTAACAAGACACTTGAATATACCAAACACAAGCCACGCTTGGGGAATCCTTGCTAATTCAATTCAAAATGCAAAACCAAAGCAAATCCCGATTGGCTTGACATCGAGTCCAGAGCACGCTTTGGGGCTACATCCTAACCCCGTACGCGTGTACTCCGATTCAACCAATCGGAAAACCTAATGAAAGCAAAAACAAATCTTAAAGCCTAAGAAATGCAGAAAATGAAAGCTGATCTCATCCAAATCAGTTGATGATGATCCCGCGAGAGCTCGATCCAGGACCATTTCCACTCCTTAGAGCAAGAGGTGGCAGCGCAGGCGCAGGCGCTGCAGGTTGTTTCACATACTCGGGTAGCTCTCCACGTCTAACCTGTTCCTCAATCAAATCACGGAGGTGCCTACAGTCATTTATGTCGTGACCATCCATATCATGGAATATGCAAAGTTTTCCAGAATCATGTTCTCTTTTGTGATGGCTCCCTCCTCGGGGGCTTTGGGTAGGAGATGACACCGTTTGTGTCCATGTAAATGTCGGTGAGCAAAGCACAGAGTACCGTGTGTTTTTCATATTTGGGCCCTCTCTGGGGCTGAGTGTTGCGGTCATTCTTTACAGCGGCTTTTCCCTTGCCTTTTTTAGAATCAGACGGTCCTCCGACTTTAAGCATGTTGACGTCGAGAATGTGTTTCTCAGAAGTTGCATCCTCTTCTCGTAGAAACCTATTTGGTTCAAGGTAGAATTCGCTGAGACTTCGTGGTGGGTCTCAGTACAAAGACTTTCTGAACTCCGAGTTATCTAGAACACCGGATACTGCTGCCATCAATACCATGGATGGTTCAGGTCAGTCAACTGTTGCTGCTCCAACGTTGAATCTTTCCAGGAATGAACGCTTTCTCTGGGCCACTGTTTAATTGTAGTGAGTGACATGACGTTCTTGGGTCGGCGATGTGGACCCGAAATTGTTCAATAAAGCATGCGACCAACATGTTTCGGCTGTTGATTGATTCTTTTCTAGCTGTCAAATCCACATAGCGGCTATATCAGTCAAAAAGAGGGGGAAACATTTTGCCATGACGTTTTCCGACGCCATTTGAACTTCATATGACGCTTGTAGTGCATCAGATGCATGGTAGGATCGTAGGTCCCCATCACGAGCCGACCCTGGCTCTCCATCACAAGCCCGTTCCTGTAGTTGAGCGAGAGCTTGCACTCTGGTGTCCATCCGAACCGGAGCTGAAGTCGGTCGAGCCTGACCATCTCCAAGAGAAAGAGGGATGCCTTCGAGCTCATGCTGAGCCGCGGGTCGGGTGACCCGATCACGATTGCCAATAAGAGCCGCTTCGGTAGCTTTATTTCCAGCGAGTTGAGCGTTGCTCGACCTTCCATCTATCCGAGCGAAGAATCCGTCCATCATCTCATGTTGTTTTCGGAGGAGATCATCTTGCCTTGCCATTTGAACTCTCAGTTCCATGAGAACGTCGTCCATTTCTTCTCTAGTCAAGTATGCTGATGGGTTTTCATGAGAGGAAGCCTCCTGTCTTGTCTCGTTCCTTGTGCCTTCATTGCTAACATCCTCAGCATGAGAGAAGGTTCCGTCTTTCTTTCGTTTTTCCATTTATCCAATAGCTAAGCAAATCGATTCCTTTGGAGCTAGAAATTAAAGTAGTATCGTGTGTCCCCTTCCTGACACGCTAAAATGTTAGACCAAAATTTGGTGCTAACACCCAAATGCAGTGTGAAATCGTCACAATCACAGATAATAAATGCAGAAAACAGTAAATAACAGGAGACACACGAAGTTTTTATGGCGGTTCGGCTCAAACCAAGCCTACGTCCACTTTATCTCTTCTTAAATCCTAAGAAGTTACAAGTACAGTTCACTCTGATTTATACACGAAGTCTTCATGTTTACAATGAAAAGATGCAAGAAATGAGAAGATTATACACGAAATCCTCATGTTATATTATGGAGTTCGGCTTCTATGTTGTGCAATAGTCTTGTGGAGAACAATGGTGGAAGCCGTGAGGAGTTAACGCCAAAAGATCCTTGAAAATCCTTCAAATGGTGTATTTATAGCCATTTACAGCAGACGGTTCGTGGAACACGTGGCACGCATCCCAAAAATCCCAAAATGGGGTGTAAATGTGGAGAAATCCTCTCCAAGTCGTGTCAGGCCATGTGTAATGATATCTGGGTTCATAGGAGTGAGACTAGCCATGAGAATAGGTCAATACACGAGCAGAAGTAGGTCAAGTCCAGGCGGTTCGTGAGTAGCTGGATTCCACGGCGGGTTGGGTCGTGGTCTTCACGAGCCGGTCCTGTTGCAAGCTGGTGCCAAGAGGGTCAGGTCGCGATCTTCATGAGTGGGCCTTCACGAGCCCAGGGGGCGAGCGGGTGAGCACGAGCCGATGAGGGGCGAGGCGGAGAGGTGTAACAACCCGAATTTTTAAATAACGTGTCAAGACAAGAATCTAGGTAGAATTAAATTTTAAAATAAGAATCAAGCGAAACAGGTTGCGCCGTTGCGTTCGTCTCGGAATTCTAGTTGGTAACAATCCGAAATTTCGTAAATCGGAGTCCGTATGACCGAGATATGGCCTCTAGAAGTTTCACGAAAAATCTGAAAACGAAAACAGTTCGAATTCGAATTTCGAATTTAGCACCAAACAGACCCCAGGTCGAATGAGGAGTCGACTGGGTAGTTGACCCCCCAAGGGACCAGGTCGACTGCCTAGTCGACCTGGGGGTCGACCTGGGGGTCGACCTCCCTGGTCGGCCATCTTGGCTTGGTGCACCTGTTTGCTCCTTTGGGTCTGCTCAGCTAGCTTGTGACGAGATTTAAGGGTTCAGATCTAAACTAGGGTTAATCTAAGGGCCTAAACTAGTCCTAACTTCTATAAAAACACCCTAAGACCTAACCTAAATCACTAAAAATCATCCTAACAACTAAGTGCTGCCAAAATGCTCCTAAATCATGGCCTCCATCTTCATCATTGAGAGCTTGAGAGTTCTAAACTAAAGCTAAGGCAAAGAAGCAATCTTTCTCCATCAAATCAAGGAGCTACTTATGTTCTCAAGGCTTCTAGAGTTGCTACATTATTCCTAGAGCTTCTACAACGATTCTATGACGATTCTTGCTCCTAATTCACTAGCCATGCTTTGTAAGTTCTAGCTACTTTTAGATCTAAACGGTAGTTCTAATGTTGACATGGAATAAAATGAGATGAAACCTAAGTATGCTAGTCTATGTGAATCTAGTCTTGCCTCTCTTGAACCTATGACTTTGGGCTATTTCTTAGTGATTAAATCATGCCTCTTATGTTGTGTTTGACTTAGTTTATCATGCAAGATTGAATTTTTACTTATGGAATGTTGGCATGAACCCTTAGAACCATTTGGCTTGTGGAACATTCATATGAACTTGACTTGGGGCTTATGCATGTAAAAGAACCTAAACCTCTCATGACCATTTACATGCCTATGATGATGAACCTATTGTTATGCTATTATGCATGTTTGAGGCCAATCCCTTTTTGCTATTATGCATGTTTGAGGCCAATCTATTTTTGCTATTATGCATGTTTGAGGCCAATCCCTTTATGCTATTATGCATGTTTGAGGCCAATCCCTTTATGCTATTATACATGTTTGAGGCCAATCCCTTTATGCTATCATACATGATTTGAGGCCAATATGTTGTCATATTATTCCTATTATGTTGACTCGCTTTCACTTGCGTAATAGCATGTTTGAGGCCAATATGCATGTTTGAGGCCAATCCCTTTATGCTATTATGCATGTTTGAGGCCAATCCCTTTATGCTATTATACATGTTTGAGGCCAATCCCTTTATGCTATCATACATGATTTGAGGCCAATATGTTGTCATATTATTCCTATTATGTTGACTCGCTTTCACTTACGTTGGGAATACGCCTTGGGTAGTTTAAGCAAACGTGAGATGGGCTATGAAATTTAACATGAATTAAGTAAAGGGGAAAATGGGCATAAGTGTAAAACGTGGACTTTGTCGTAGCCTAAATTTGACATGAACATGACAAGTAGAAAAACATGAAAGTGGCCAACTCGAGGTTGGGTTGAGTTTATAGCATAAATCTGCCCGGAACCGCCCGGCAAATCCAGTAGCTACAGACAATAGGACCCAATGTGAGAAGTCGGTCATATCGCGCTTGAAACCCGAGGTTAGACTAGGTTGTGGTGTAAAGCTGCCCGGACCCGTCCGGCATATCCAGTAACCACAACAAAGTCTAATGTGAGAGGTTGGGGTGCATTAATTTACTTAATGCCACATGATAAGGTTAAGTAACTTGATTATACTAATAACACTTAACCAATATTACATGGACGGGTGGGTTAAGTAACTTGATTAGACTAATAAGACTTAACCAATATTACATGGACGGGTGGGTTAAGTAACTTGATTAGACTAATAACACTTAACCAATATGGCGTGGATGGGTGGGTTAAGTAAAACCAGATTTGATTACTTGATGACACTTAACCATATAACACGATTTGAGGATGGGTTAGTTTAACCTGAATTGGTCGATAACACCCGACTAGTGTAACACGATGCATGGTAGGGTTAAGTAAACTTACGAGGGTAACACTTAACCATTATAATATGACTAGTGGATGGGGGTTAGGTTAATATATACTTAACCAATCTAACAAGGTAACTTGATGGGGTTAAGTCATGAATCGCTTGAATATACTTAACCAATCCAACATGATAACTTGACGGGGTTAAGTCATGAATCGCTTGAATATACTTAACCAATCCAACACGGTAATTTGATGGGGTTAAGCTCAAATATACTTAACCAATTTGACACGATGATTTGGACAGGGTTAAGTCATGAACCGCTGGAATACGCTTAACCAACTTGACACGTTATTCATAGGGCTAAGCCATGAACGTGAATGACAACACTTAGCCAATCTTGACATGACATGTAGACAGGTTAAGTCACGAACTTGAATGACCACACTTAACCAATTGGACATGCTAGACTGATAGGGGTTAAGTCTTGAATTTAGATGACAACACTTAACCTGCTGGACGGAAACCCTAGTTACGCGGTCCTTTTCAGCAGTAACCCTCTTGGATGTATCATGATACCCTAGGGACTAGGCTAGGGTGGGGCACAATTACTAGGCTAATTGTAAGCGATCAAAATGACGGCTGAGTTTGGTGCGTCATTGGAGGTTCAGGCGGACTATGGTCGTGCACGTAGTCCGGAGTTGAAAAAGCAGGCGTGGGCACCAGTAGTTGTACACTGTGCGTGCTTGGAATTGTGTCAGTGGTTGACACCCTAGGGCTTGATACACCCTAGGGTGGACCTAGCACAGAGTAGCTACATTCGTGATTGGGCCGTATGACACCGACACATGACGAGTTAGGACTTGTAGGGATCCGATCGATTAGATCGTTACATGGAAAAAAAAAAGGGGCGTTGTTCGATGGGTAGCATAATCCCTAGTGGTCCTAGGTGGCATAAACCCTGATCGAATCTAGAGAGCGTCCAATATGTAGCATAATCCCTAGTGGTCCTAGGTGGCGTAAATCCTAAATGAACACGTGATAATTCATGATAAGAAAATACAGCTAGATCAAGGGTGATAGTCCAAACTATTTCAAGGATAATGGAACTACGTTGAAGTAGTATAGAACTACGTGAGGAAGCCCGTAGGATTTACGGCAAAGGACTAAACATATACATGGAAAGAAACATGCGAGTTGGGAAAATCTACATTAGGTCGACATAAACCATTTCATGACATTGGGCAAGGGACATTTAGTAGCTAACACATGACATGGGTTGGGATACTAGTACGAAAGGTGCAGGGCAAATATACTCGATAGAACCTTGGGGGTTATACCCGATGGAACCTTGGGATGTTATACTCGATAGAACCTTAGTGTGTTATACTTGATTCATAGTGACCGTAGTTTATCTTGATACAATAGTTCATCCTGCTACCTTGGTTTAGCTTGTCTATCTTGTCATCATCCTTATGTTTACTCTCAGTTTATGCATGTCATGTTACCTTTACCTGTTTTTATGTTGGAAGTAGATAGGACTTACCAGTCTTAATGTAACACCCCATAATTTTATAACATTAAAATTCACAAATTAAAGTATACTTAATTTTTAAAAAAGAATTAAGTAAAATGGGTTGCGCAGAGAAATATATATATATATTGATATATATATATAAATTAAAAATTAAATAAATAAATATGCGAAAAAGTTCAAAACAGCGAATTGGGAGGGGAAATAATCGAACCGGCCCATTTTTGAGGTCGACCCAAGCCCCGCTTGGTCGACTAGGGGTTAATCCAGGGTGTTTGGCTGTCAACCCGTGGGCCGATTCGCTCAAATGTAGATTTTTCATTTGATTGGTTCTCATGGTTCAGGGTTAATCTAATGGTCCTAAATAACTTCCTACACCTATAAATACGTCCTAATGCTAACCCTAAATCTAATTAAAATAGAATAGTTACCGTCGCCATGGAAATCAATGGAGCCGCAGCCAACTAAGAAAGAAGAAAAGCAAATTCAATTCTAATTCTCTCAACCCTAAAGCAAAGCAAAACTCTCTATTTTCTTCTCTAAATTATGAGTATGATGATCTTAACAAAATTATTATCATTTTACTTAGGTTGAGTTATGAATGGATTATGAGTAGATGATGTGAATTATCATATAAGTTGTTGTAAACCCCTTTTGCTATCATGTATATTGTAAATCCAATGTTATGTGATGATGATATCTTATATGTTGTAAATCATGCTATGATGATGTTATGTATGTTGAAAGTTTCTATGCTAAGTTGTGATGAATCCATGTTAAAAAGGCCATGATGTTACCATCTATGCTAGTTAGTTCATATTAATTAAATCATCATGTTTGGGTTATGTTGATCTATATGACAAGTCACATATGCAAGTTAGATTGATTAGAAAAGTTATGAACATATGCCAAGACATCTATTATGACATCTAGAATTATGCTATGACATATGTGATATCCTATGCTAGTTCATACCATCATTATGTTGCCTAAAAACCCCATATGCAAGTTTATGTATAGATTTGGGCTATGATCATATCATGTAAATTGAGACATTTAACAAGTTGACACCTTTTGATCCTTAACATGTGTAGTTTATGCGAGTTTCACCCCTAATATGATTAGATTTATTTTAATTGTCTATATGTTGTGATAATTTATCTTTTTGCTAGGTTTTAGACTATACAAGTCTAGCCTATATTATGCGTTGAATAAGCGAACGTATAAACGTGGGGTAGGGGTAATATTAAGGATTTAATATTAAAAAGTTGGGGTGCAATTGATATGATTTTGCATGCCATAAGTGGATGGCCATAATTGAGTCAATTATGGACATCATTAAAAGTTGACTTAATTAATAATTTGAATAGGGAATTATTAAAACTGGGGTAAAAGATTTTTAGTGTTAATCAATGCTTAGGACACGAGGTTGGACTCGTTTGTGACGTAAACCTGCCCGGACCCGCTCGGCAAATCCAGTGGTCACAAATGTCAGCCCAATGTGAGAGGTCCTAGGCCTAAACTAAAGCATAACGGTTGTAAAGACACGAGGTTAGACTCTTTTATGGTGTAAGACTGCCCGGACCCCCCGGCAAATCCAGCTGCCATAAATGCCAGTCTAATGTGAGAGGTCTTTATGAGGTTATGGCCTGAATGAATTAAGAAATACTTAACCAGATAAACATGTAAGGTGGGACATGGGGGTTAAGTAGGTGCCTTGGGTGGCATGAGGAATCTAGGGGGTGCCCTTAGTGGCATGTGAAATACGATTAGTAAGACTTAACCAAACACACATGTAAATGAACATGACTAAGAGGGTTAAGTGGGATATACTAGTGACAAGCTTAGGTGGGTAGCTTGTGGGGGGCCATTTCGACCAGTATCCCAAACGTATCTTTGTGGGCTCGACCCAAGTCGAGGACGGGACACGCATGCTGGGTTTGACTGTGAGAGGCCAAAACGGGGAGCGGTGGCAACGCAAGTCCAACGGGTTTCATATGCGTGTGTGGACCCGGGCTGGTAGTTAAGACGTTGTTGCATCGTGTAGGTATAAGCCGTGCATTCTCAGTTGTATCGGGTTGCCACTTTAGGGGAGTGATACACCCCACTGTGGGGTCAGCACGGGTATCTACGAGTAGGGAGCCGATCGAAAGTGGGTAGTGGGGTACACCTAGTGGAGATAGGGGAAGACGGCACCTATGTAGTCAGCTAGGAGTACACGAAGTTACTTATAAAATTTCTAAGTGGGTAGTGGGGTACACCTAGTGGAGATAGGGGCAGACGGCACCTATGTAGTCAGCTAGGGGTACGTAAGGCTATTTATATTGCTCTTGTGTGAAGTAAGTGGGATCAACCTTTAGGGTGACTGGTGCGGTGCAGTGTAGTAATTGGCGCGGTGCAGTGTAGTAATGTGCGGTGCAGTGTAGTAATCATTCGTTAGCAATTAGGTATGCCTTTACCGTTATCTTTAACGTTATCTTAAACGCTATCTTTATCTTCCAAATAGTTCATAGACATTTACTTGTCTTCCAGCTTATGCCTTAGTCTAGTTAACTTGATAATAGTATTGTTAGAATTGTCATACTCGCCGGACTTTATGTCTGCCCTCTCCATTTCTATCATTTTCCCCCCTCCAGGTCCTCAGGTTGGGCCCAGCTCTAGTGGAGTTTGATTGGATTGCTTCATCTCTTTGGAAAGTTTGGACCCTTGAAGTAGAGTCCAGCTTGTTATCTTCTTTAATGGCTATTTGTGTAATGGGATTATGTATTTTGTTTTATGAAGATGGATAATGTACTAGACTCTGATTAATGGTTTTGTGATGTAATAAACATGTTTCCGCTGCAATAAAATGAAGTTTTAGTTTTCAAGTACTACTTATTATTTGTTTTGTTGTAATTTTTTTGTTCTATATTCACTTATAACCTCCATGGAAGTTAATGCATTCCCTTTGTGAGTGACATTAATGGACGTGGGGTGTTACACGTAGTATCAGAGCTTAAGTTTACCAGAACAGATAAAAAATACTTTAGAAAAATAGTTATTTTTGGAAGAAGTGTTTTCAAAAACATGTTTTTATGAGAAATTTAAAGAGAAAAGTTTTTAAGAAAAACATAATCCCCAATAGCCATATATCTTTATCTTTCGAATTCTCCATTTTGAATCTTTCCTTTTTCGTTTCAGCGTGGCTGAAGATCTTAATCTACCCGACGGTGTAACGATACCAGGATGGTATAGGAGGCTATTGGAGGCTAGGGCCGCTGCTGGTCCAGCCAATGTTCCTCCACCACCAGTTGCACCCGTTCCTCCTCCTCCTCCTCGCGTAGATACTTTTGCAAAGACGTGCAAGGAATTCAAGGCTATGGGCGGAAAACCATTTCAAGGGTCAGAAACGTTTGTGGAAGCTAAAGATTGGCTTAAGGAGGTGGAAGAATTGCTAGAAATCTTTGAAGTAGAAGAAGGGAAGAGAGTTCGTTTAGCAGCTTGGTTGATGAAGGGAGAGGCCTTGTTTTGGTGGGAGGTCACTAATGGGGAGCGTCCTGCTGACTCTTGGGCGGATTTCAGACGTAGGTTCGAGGCGAAGTTTCTCTCTAAGGCGGAAGAAAATCTATATATGGAAAGGTTCTTGACATTGAAGCAAGGAAGCTCATCAGTGAAAGAATATGTCAACAAATTTAATCAGTTAGCAAGGTTTGGCTTAGGCTTAGTGAACACGCCGGAGAAGAAGGCTCTGAGGTTCGTTGGATTGAATGAACCATTGCAAGGGTTGGCTATGACCCACATCCCTATGGGGGCCACCTTTAAGAAGCTAGTAGACATGGCACTCATGCACGAGGAGAAAGGCACTAAAGATGATAAGGCACCCGAGAAGAAAGGGGATCAAAATAAGGGTGGCAAAGGCAACAATGCTAAGGGGAAGAAGAAATGCTTTAACTGTGGGACACCAGGCCATCTCAGCAAGGACTGCCGAAAGAAAAAGAAGACTGGTTGTTTTCATTGTGGCGATGCGGGACATCTAGTGAAGGACTGCCCAAAGAAGGGACAGAGGGCAGGGGCTACCTCGGGAGGACAGGTGCAGGCTCTTCTAGCACCAGGGCAGGCAAGGGGACAAGTTCAGGCTCTCGCGGTCCCACCGCTGCAAGAACGAGGTAGAACCATTTCTGTTGAAAGCTTAGTTTTTCTGTTTGATCATCCTGTCCGTACCTTACTCGATTCGGGCGCATCGCATTCGTTTATCTCTACATCATTAGTTGAAACACTGCACCTAGATACTAGTATTGTTACTGATCCCTTAGTAGTCTCAAATCCTATTGGTGGTTCGGCTCATCTTTCTATGATTTGTCGAGATTTGAGAGTGTTTATCTTGGGCGTTGAGTTTGAATGCAACGCCTTTGTCTTTGGTTTCATGGGCTGTAGTTTGATTCTAGGGGTGGATTGGCTAGCCAAGCGGGGTGCCATCCTAGATTGTGAAAGGAGGGTAGTTAGACTATTGATTCGTTGTAGAAAACCCTCATATTTCTTGCGACCCTGGGGGTTCAGTGATGCTTAGCTGCCTAGAATCTTCTGATGCATCTAACGATGATTAGGAACCTGTTTGTATGGTCCGTGAGTATGGAGACGTCGTTGATAAAGCGCGGGGTTTACCCATAGGCGCGGAATAAGTTTTCGTATGTGCTTAATAGATTAAGCAAAGCCCGTTATGTAATCAGCGGTAGTTTTGGAGCAAGACTGGCAAGGACGGCAGAGTCGGTCAAGTGCTCAATTGATTGACCATCTTACTAGTATCATCTCACGTAGGTCGTCTGAATTTGAAGGAGGTATCCCTTGGGTGTTTGTCTAATATTGGTTTAGGCCTTTGGGGCTTGCACTTGGGGGATGTCGAATTCGACTAGGATGGTCTGCGTGAGAGATGGATAGTTGTGACGATTTTACATGGGATAATATCCTGGTTTTCTCTAGAAGCAGAGAAGAGCATGCCCTATGTCTTAGGGAAAGCTTAGGGACCCTACAAGTGCACTAGCTTAAAGCTAAGTTCTCCAAGATACCATTTTTGGAGGAAGGAAGTGAGGAATTTAGGGCATGTGGTCTCTAGGGAAGGGAGATATGTTAAGGTGGATGGAGTTCTTAGCATCCTACGACTTCGAGATAGCATATACCCCTGACAAGGGTAACGTGGTGGCAGATGCCTTAAGTAGAAAAAGGTTATCCTTAAGTCCTTTGTTTGTGGAGCGGCGAAGCTTAGAATTCATTTCGATGTTTGACTTTAGACCTTCCGTTGACTTCGTACCCGGTTTGCTAGCATCCTTGGAGGTCAGACCTACGCTTTTGGGATGTATTGGCGAGGCACAGCGAGACGACCCGCAGTTGGTTGAGTTAGTAGAAAAACTCAAAGGAGGGGAGTCATCAAGGTATCTCCGTAGGTATACCCTAGATGATAAGGGTTGGTTACGTAGGGACGGTAGACTTTGTGTACCAAAAGACGATGACCTAAGGAAGACTATTCTTGATGAAGCACATCGTTCGAAGATGACCATTCATCCCAGCGGGGACAAGATGTACAAAGACATGAAGCGAGTTTTCTTTTGGGCCGGTATGAAGAGGGACGTAGCCGAGTATGTCGCTAGATGCTTGGTGTGCCAACAAATAAAAGCGGAGCAAAAGAAACCCGGTGGGTTGCTTCACCCATTGGAGGTTCCACTATGGAAGTGGGAAAGTGTCTCGATGAATTTTGTGGATGGGTTACCGCGATCAAGGAAGGGTAATACGGGAATTTGGGTTATAGTAGATAGACTTACTAAAAGAGCCCATTTCATTCCCGTAAAGAGTAAGAGGACTGCTCCATGGTTAGCCTCCGTATACGTTCGAGAAATAGTTCGTTTGCACGGTGTTCCTTCTAGCATAGTGAGCGACCGCGATCCTATTTTCACTAGCGAATTTTGGAGAAGCTTACAAGAGGCGATAGGGACTCAGTTATATTTGGGCACCGCATATCATCCTCAGACGGACGACCAGGCCGAGAGGGTGAATCGCATTCTAGAGGATCTGTTGAGGCTATGTATCCTAGACTTTGGGGGTACGTGGGAAGAGCATCTTCCATTGGTGGAGTTCGCATATAATAACAGCTTTCAGTCCAGCATTGGTATGGCGCCATTCGAAGCTCTGTATGGATGACCTTGTCGTTCACCTACATGTTGGTGGGAATCAACGGATAAGATCTTACTTGGGCCCGATATGATTAGGGAGACTTCGGAGAAGATCGACTTGATTCGAAGGAGGATGAAAGCAGCGCAAGATAGGCAGAAATCTTATGCGGATAAGAGGAGGACAGATCTCGAGTTTGAAGTTGGGGACATGGTCTTTGTCAAAGTGTCTCCATTACGGAACGTTGTTCGCTTTAGGTCCGTTGGGAAATTAGCACTAAGGTTTGTAGGGCCGTTTCCTATTAAGGAGAAAATTGGACAGATGGCGTATAGAGTGGAGTTGCCCGAGAGACTTAGTGGTGTACACGACGTATTCCATGTGTCACATTTGAGGAAGTGCTTGCACGAGACCGCGGAAGTGGTAGAGCCGAGCTTGCTTAGAGAGGTGGAGATAGAGCGTGATGCGACAATTCGACGAGCTCCTACGCGCATTCTTGGGTCGGAGATCAAGAGGTTGAGGAATCGAGAGGTCAGACTAGTCAAAGTACAATGGGGAGATGATGAGAGCAACGCTACTTGGGAGACGGAAGAGAAGATGCGTTCACGATACCCTTTTCTTTTTTAGGGTATGTCCTTTAATTTCTCCTTTATCGCTTAGCTTGTACTTATCTTATCTTTAGTATATCCTCTCGCTAGTATCTTTGACCTTTAGTTAGGATAATCCTATGGTTGAAACATGTGTTTGAGACATGTTATGTATGGTGGATGCAAAGTGGATGCAAGTGTTTGCTAGTGGTTGCTCGTGGATGCATATACACACACTATTAGGCACCAGATCGGCTCAGTCACTTCATATTGCATATTGCATATATATGGATGTATTTAGTAAAATGGATGTATAATGGTTGTATTATGATATAGTTGCTGCATTCGGTGGATGGTTGTGCACGCATATAGAATTAATATGTATCATTAGGAATCTTTTGCATACATATTGGACGCATGGCACTATCATGAATTGCACTAAGGAGGTCGACTGAATCAGTAGACCGCCTAATTTTGCATTAGATATGGACATATACACACACTGTGCATATAAACATTAAAGCATTAGAAGCCTTTTAAGGACAATGGATGCTGGTGTTTGATGGTTGAGTAGATGGACGATTAGATGGTAGGATATACATTCTTCTTGACTTGGAGATTTTGGGGATGAAATCCTTTAAGGAGGGGAGAATGTAACACCCCGTAATTTTATAACATTAAAATTCACAAATTAAAGTATACTTAATTTTTAGAAAAGAATTAAGTGAAATGGGTTACTCAGAGAAATATATATATATTGATATATATATATATATAAATTAAAAATTAAATAAATAAATATGCGAAAAATTTCAAAACAGCGAATTGGGAGGGGAAATAACCGAACCGGCCCATTTTTGAGGTCGACCCGAGCCCTGCTGGGTCGACTAGGGGTTAATCCAGGGTGTTTGGCTGTCAACCCGTGGGCCGATTCGCTCAAATGCAGATTTTGCATTTGATTGGTTCTCATGGTTCAGGGTTAATCTAATGGTCCTAAATAACTTCCTACACCTATAAATACATCCTAATGCTAACCCTAAACCTAATTAAAATAGAATAGTTACCGTCGCCATGGAAATCAATGGAGCCGCCGCCAACTAAGAAAGAAGAAAAGCAAATTCAATTCTAATTCTCTCAACCCTAAAGCAAAGCAAAACTCTCTCTTTTCTTCTCTAAATTGTGAGTTTAACAAGATTATTATCATTTTAATTAGGTTGAGTTATGAATGGATTATGAGTAGATGATGTGAATTATCATATATGTTGTTGTAAACCCCTTTTGCTATCATGTATATTGTAAATCCAATGTTATGTGATGATGATATCTTATATGTTGTAAATCATGCTATGATGATGTTATGTATGTTGAAAGTTTCTATGCTAAGTTGTGGTGAATCATACATGTTAAAAAGGCCATGATGTTACCATCTATGCTAGTTAGTTCATATTAATTAAATCATCATGTTTGGGTTATGTTGATCTATATGACAAGTCACATATGCAAGTTAGATTGATTAGAAAAGTTATGAACATATGCCAAGACATCTATTATGACATCTAGAAATATGCTATGACATATGTGATATCCTATGCTAGTTCACACCATCAATATGTTGCCTAAAAACCCCATATGCAAGTTTATGTATAGATTTAGGCTATGATCATATCATGTAAATTGAGACATTTAACAAGTTGACACCTTTTGATCCTTAACATGTGTAGTTTATGCAAGTTTCACCCCTAATATGATTAGATTTATTTTAATTGTCTATATGTTGTGATAATTTATCCTTGTGCTAGGTGTTAGACTATACAAGTCTAGCCTATATTATGCGTTGAATAAGCGAACGTATAAATGTGGGGTAGGGGTAATATTAAGGATTTAATATTAAAAAGTTGGGGTGCAATTGATATGATTTTGCATGCCATAAGTGGATGGCCATAATTGAGTCAATTATGGACATCATTAAAAGTTGACTTAATTAATAATTTGAATAGGGAATTATTAAAACTGGGGTAAAAGATTTTAAGTGTTAATCAATGCTTAGGACACGAGGTTGGACTCGTTTGTGACGTAAACCTGCCCGGACCCGCCCGGCAAATCCAGTGGTCACAAATGTCAGCCCAATGTGAGAGGTCCTAGGCCTAAACTAAAGCATAACGGTTGTAAAGACACGAGGTTAGACTCTTTTATGGTGTAAGACTGCCCGGACCCGCCCGGCAAATCCAGCTGCCATAAATGCCAGTCTAATGTGAGAGGTCTTTATGAGGTTATGGCCTGAATGAATTAAGAAATACTTAACCAGATAAACATGTAAGGTGGGACATGGGGGTTAAGTAGGTGTCTTGGGTGGCATGAGGAATCTAGGGGGTGCCCTTAGTGGCATGTGAAATACGATTAGTAAGACTTAACCAAACACACATGTAAATGAACATGACTAAGAGGGTTAAGTGGGATATACTAGTGACAAGCTTAGGTGGGTAGCATGTGGGGGCCCATTTCGACCAGTATCCCAAACGTATCTTTGTGGGCTCGACCCAAGTCGAGGACGGGACACGCATGCTGGGTTTGACTGTAAGAGGCTAAAACGGGGAGCGTTGGCAACGCAAGTCCAACGGGTTTTATATGCGTGTGTGGACCCGGGCTGGTAGGTAAGACGTTGTTGCATCGTGTAGGTATAAGCCGTGCATTCTCAGTTGTATCGAGTTGCCACTTTAGGAGAGTGATACACCCCACTGTGGGGCCAGCACAGGTATCTACGAGTAGGGAGCCGATCGAAAGTGGGTAGTGGGGTACACCTAGTGGAGATAGGGGCAGACGGCACCTATGTAGTCAGCTAGGAGTACACGAAGTTACTTATAAAATTTCTAAGTGGGTAGTGGGGTACACCTAGTGGAGATAGGGGCAGACGGCACCTATGTAGTCAGCTAGGGGTACGTAAGGCTATTTATATTGTTCCTGTGTGAAGCAAGTGGGATCAACCTTTAGGGTGACTGGTGCGGTGCAGTGTAGTAATTGGCGCGGTGCAGTGTAGTAATGTGCGGTGCGGTGTTGTAATCATTCGTTAGCAATTAGGTATGCCTTTACCGTTATCTTTAACGTTATCTTAAACGCTATCTTTATCTTTCAAATAGTTCATAAACATTTACTTGTCTTCCAGCTTATGCCTTAGTCTAGTTAACTTGATAATAGTATTGTTAGAATTGTCATACTCGCCAGACTTTATGTCTGACCCCCTCCATTTCTATCCTTTTCCCCCCTCCAGGTCCTCGGGTTGGGCCCAGCTCTGGTGGAGTTTGATTGGATTGCTTCATCTCTTTGGAAAGTTTGGACCCTTGAAGTAGAGTCCAGCTTGTTATCTTCTTTAATGGCTATTTGTGTAATGGGATTATATATTTTGTTTTATGAAGATGGATAATGTACTAGACTCTGATTAATGGTTTTGTGATGTAATAAACATGTTTCCGCTGCAATAAAATGATGTTTTAGTTTTCAAGTACTACTTATTATCTGTCTTGTTGTAATTTTTTTGTTCTATATTCACTTATAACCTCCATGGAAGTTAATGCATTCCCTTTGTGAGTGACATTAATGGACGTGGGGTGTTACACTTTATGACTGACCCCGTTTTGTTTCGCCTTTTTTCTTCCGTCCCACCCCCAGGTTTACAGGGAGGAAATGTTGCTACTTAGTGTGGATTTTCTGCTTCAAGAACATCATCTATGGCTTGGACTTTTCTTGGCTATGGCTATTTTATTGTTTTACTTGGGGAATAATTTATGACTATGGTTTTATGCTTCTTTATCATTGGAAGACAGGTTTCATTGTAAGTAATTTAATGGCACTTTGATGTAAAAGGTTTTAGACCTTACTACTTTTATAAAGTAATAAAATCATGTTTTCTTCCGCTGTTTTATATGTTCTGTCTTGTAATATTTCTGTGCATGTTTACCTAGATAATACTCCACCAAAGCTAGTGCATTCCCTTTGTGAGTGACCCTAGCGGAGGTGGGGTGTTACAAGAGGGGAGAGTCGATTCGGAGCCTTGTTCATGCCAATGTCCATTTCCGAGTTATTCCAGTTCGTGCAAAGCACCGTAATAGCTGTTTTCGGACCCAAAAGAGATCGTCTAATAGAAGTTTCGAGTCACTTTTTGTTTGTAATGCAACTTTAGTCAAGTCGCTTCCTGTTTTCTGACGTTGTTCTCAATACTTGAACGTATTGTTAACCAGAGATTTCACGTGTGACAACTTTGACTAAAAAGCATGTCAGCAGTTATAGTTGTTTGTATATCAACAATATTTTGAATAATTACATGCATTTCCATAAGTTCTAAAGCTTAATTTTCATTTGCTTTCCGCTTTCCATCCATTTGTTCTGTAAATACACTAAAATAAACTTTGAAATTTCAAAGTTTTTTGCATTGGTCTTTAATGCACTTTTGATGATTTTCAAAAACGAAAAGCCTAATTTACATTCCTTTTTGGCAAACATGTTTCATATATGACTTTAACCAAACTGTCCCTTTTCAAAAATCAATGATGTTTCAACGGACGGTTAAATGGTAAGAGCAATAGCTGGCTATAGACAATGGTCGCAACAAGAAAACTAACAGATGGCAAATTCGCTACTGAAAAAAAGCTTCAACAGAACATTATAATGCTAGAATATACCACCTTAAAAGACGAGGATCAACCATATTTTTGCTTTGCAAATACACATTGGAATGTGGAAAATAAGAGACAAATTAGCAAATTTTTTGATAGAAAAGTACGCTTAGTTTGAAATTTAGGAAGAAAGACACATTTTAGTGTAAAAGAAAAAATGACAGTAAACCCTCCGAATTTCACTTTTACACTAAAATATGTCATTTTCTCTAAATTTCAAACTTTGCATACTTTTAATTAAAAAAATTGCTAAGTTTGTCATTTACAAGAAAATTCTCCATTGGAAATACATGATCATTTGCAATGTTTACTCGATAAGAATTACAAACCTCTGCAAACTCAGATATATCTGCGGACACCACGTACTTTAGAACAATTCATATCCCTTACATAAAAGTAACATGAAAACTCCCTCTAAATTATTACATTTTTACAAATATATAAACTTAGGGACAAATTAAGAACCCTAAACACATTACAGTATTGCATTATAATTCATGAGCATATGGTAAAACATACATGAAGAACCACAAGATGTAAATAGTAAGCCAGTCTATCATTCCTTCGGTCGAGCAAGCCATAGAGAGCTTAAGGCACGAAGCCTAGAAAAGTAGTCATGGATAGCAAGCCAGGCACGAGCAGACTGACGAGTTGTTAGTATGCGTTGCATTTGCTGCAGGGTCTGCTGTCTCAGCTTATCAGCCTGCAATTCAAGTAGCTATGGTCATAGTGTCATTAAGTGTCTTATTTATATGCAAATTAAGCAGCAATTCTGTAAGTCTATATATTCTTTTACAGCCCAAACCATTACAACAGCACATTGCCTTTGATTTCACATTTATCACCTAAAGCTACTCAAGGAGCAGAATGGTCTTCTAACTAAAAATAACCATTTTTTCCATGTACTTCTATCATTTTTCTAGTTCCTGCATCATCAGCATCAAATCAGAACTGATTTGTAATATCCGGAATTCGTTATTAAGGGCTGCATATAGAGAGACTAGATATTTCACTTGGTTGTGAAACCATTGAAGATTGAGACTACAAATACACGGTGACTGAGGTCAGACGTTTCTTGGGTTCGCTGCTACTATCAAAGACTCATCAAGGACTTTTCCCATGTAGCAACACCAAAAACTATGTTGATAAGAAAGAATGAAAAGTTTGTATGGATGAGCAGATAAAAAGAATCATTTCAGGAATTGATGGAGCTGAAGCATTTGCTGACAAGTTCTTGTTTTGATTGTCTATGGAGGTCAGGTTGTATGCCGAAGCTAATGGATTTGGATTAAGAGTCATTTTCATACAAAAAGGCTGTGTAATAACATATGCATCTAGGAATTAAAACCGACTGAAGTGAGATATATTATCAATGACTTGGAGTTGACAACACTAATTTTCACATTGAAGAATTAAAGAAGTCTTCTACTGGGAGAGGTTGGAGATATCTACGAATTCCAAGTCATTTGAGTATTGATTGACATAAAAAAAAAGTTGAATACGAGGCCATAGATACGGTTAGGATTCATGATAGCATATGATTTTGAGACTGATTATATGTCGTGAAAAGGAAACAAGGTTGCAAATGTGTCTTTTTGTGAGCAATTGAATGCTTTGGAAGCAATAACTCCTTGCAACTCATTCTTTACTTCGATGGCCAGGCCTAGTAAAAGGAAAGGCATGGTTGCCTATTTGGAAGTTCGTCCATCACTCGTAAAAAGTCAGCCGCAACATGGATAGAATAAACGCTTAGAGACTGTTGTTGACGAAAAAAACTTAAAGATGATTCACAACAGTTTCGAAAGAACAACATTGGAAGATGGAGGATTGTGCAGGGAAGTGTTAAATGAGTCATCGGTCTAAATTCATGATCCATCTCGCAGGCACGAGATATATCAAGACTTGAAGCGTGTACTCTTTTGGAAGGATAAAGAGACACTGGTGATGGTGCGAAGAGGTGTTTTACTGGACACGATCAAAAGTGCCGAGCATTATAAGCTGAATGCATTATTTTAGCCATTAGAATTACCAATTAGAAAATATATTCTATATCTCTTATAAACTGATTGCCAAGATCGAGGAAAATAACAACATTCTGATGATAGTTGACAGAGTACCTAAGAATATGTTTCATCCCAGTAAAATCGATGAGGACAACAACTAGCTTGGAAAATTATACGTAAAGAACATTGCGAGATTGCATGGAGTTCTAAGCAAATTTGTTAGCGATCGAGTTGCTATTTACTAGTGAATTCTGACATGGGTTGCAGACAAAAAGAGCTCCATTATCACTAGGTAACTAAAGGATTATATATATATATATACACACACACACACACACTCTCTCTCTCTCTCTCTCTCTCTCTCCCTCCCTTCCCTCCCCCCCCCCCCCTCTCACGGATAGACGTAGTTTGCAAACAACAAGCTTTTACACACACACACACACACACACACATATATATATATATATATATATATATATATATATATATATATATATATATGTGTGTGTGTGTGTGTGTGTGTGTGTCTGTGTGTAGGCAAGCGCTCGGTTGCACCTCATTTGCCCCCTGATTTCCACATCTCAATTATATTAAAGAATGTAGTGGAGGGAGAGAGGAAATGATTATGTGGTGGAAAAGAGAGAGGCCAAAGGGGTGCTCCACTGTTTGAGGTGTCATTGAATCTGCCTCATATATATATATATATATATATATATATATATATATATATATATATAGGCAAGTGTTCGATTGCACCCAAAAAATGGAGCACCTCAAATGCCCTCTGATTTCCACCAAGTATTTAAAGTAAAATAAGTGAGTGGGAGATGAGAGAATGAGTGGAAGAAGAGAGAGAAGAGATGTGGTGAAAAATAGGAAGGTCAAAGGGGTGCTCCACTATTTCGGGTGTCATTGAACCTGCCTCATATACATGTGTGTGTGTGTGTGTGTAGCCCGAGTCAATGGCACAAGTTCGGACTTTGCTTAACATAACCTATAGTATACTATGTTGGAAATGTACAATTTGATCTGTGTTAAATTTAATCACAGCATGATCAGCTAGAATTTGTGGCACTTAAAATGCATACAATATGCATCCAAGATTGTATTTTTCATACTCATATAGCATGAACACTAGTAGATTTTATTCACACGTTTGGGAATAGTAAACAATAAAAATTGATGGTCAATAAAAATTTAACATCAAAAAATTGTCTTTTCATCTACAATGACAGTATTAACTAACAGCTGAGAAAAAACGCAAATTCATGCTATAACAATTGTCCCGGTACAGTCATATAAATACGAACAAAACGAAGGGTCATGATAAATGTGTCTACATCGACGGAAATAGGTTTGCTCTAGACCCTCTTTGATGGTAATGAAAACCTTAAAAAACTTTTTATATTATATTATAGATACACAACAAAAAAGTTTAGTAAGAGTGAATTTTTAAGTAAACAATTATGTATGTTTTCTAGTATAATCTTTCATTGGCAATCATAATAGAACCTTCAGATAAATGATATTTGTAATAGTCGTTGCTTTAGTTGACGGTAATAGGATCGAAATTCTACTAAAGGTGGTACATCTAGATAGAGCAACATACAATCGTCCATAACTAAACACTTCGGTTCTTAAATCAATACTGACGTACTTCACAGATTGACCTTGTGCTTTATTGATAGTCAATGCATAAGAAAACTTAATAGGAACTGACGTCTTAACATGTTTATAGATAATTCTGAGGATGATGGTTGAAGAGATGTTCATGGTATGAAAACAAAAACTCCATCTTTATCCCCAATAAGTATTTGAGCTTCAATTATTCGTGTTGCGCATCGAACTACTATTAGCCTTGTTCCATTTCAAAGTTCATTTGGAGCTAGGTTTTAAAGTAGCATGACTGGGCATCCAACTTAAGTTTGAATGGTAGTCCAGTACATTTTAATGAATTTAAGAACGCGCTTGGATAAAGATCATTTTCCACTAATTTATCGGCAGCAAGGAATATGTTAACATCATCCGGGCATCTTTGTAAACATGCACAATTTATTGCACTCACATCTTCATTATGTGCCAAGAGAAAATCTCTCCTTTACAAAAGTTGGAGATCCTTGTTCAACATTAAGTTGCGGGTAAATAGTGTCAATTAATTTAGCAAAGCTACTACACTTGTGCAACATTGACAAATCAATGTTTTGTTCAAGCATTAATCCGATCAATGTAAAAGTACAATTGCAAAAAAAGAGTATAATAAGAATTAACATACTTAGGTACTAGGGTAATAAAAGGGAAATAGAAAAGCACTACCTTGTTTAAATAATCAGCAAAAGCACAACTCTCAACCTTTAGCCTCATGTTTTTGTTTAGTGATAACACATGAATAGCAAGCCACGATGTTGATGCAACGATATCTTCTCGCGTTCCCATTGGGATAACAGGTAAAATTTGACGAAAATCTCCTCCTAAAACAATTGCAACTCCACCAAATGGCTTCGTGCTATCTCAAATATCTTTCAACGGTCAGTCAACTGTTTAAACACAAAATCGATGATCCATCGACACTTCATCTCATATAATGAGGCATGTTTGTCTTTTGAGCTCGGCCGTTATAAATTGTTTGTAAATCCACACATGAATTTTCTAAGATATTCAGAGGAAGGCAAATTGTTGAATGTGCTATTCTACCCCTAGAAGCAGTAAAGAAGCGATACCCGATGAAGCAACGATAAGAACAATATATCCTAGACTTAGACATTTGTCAGCAATTGTGTTGTATGAGTATGTTTTCCCAGCTCCGCCATTTAAAAAGGAAGTTTTTCCTCCTCCATTTTGAACAGATGAAAATATTGATTCATATGTTGATCGTTGAAGGTAATAATATTTGTTTCTGCCTTTAAATCTTGTCTTTCGTACTGTAGTTGTCTATGTTTCTGTATAAGTTTATTTTGCACAACAACATTCTAATTTCTAGTTGGTAAAGGCATTGACGGAAAATCTAGTTGACTTTTTCCAGATTCTTGTAATAATTTGTTCAAAATATGTAAACCATAGTTCTGGATTTCATATTCGGTAGGATTAGAAATGTGGAATAGATTTATAACATGACCTAGATCATCACATATGTGCATAACGAATTTTCTCCAAAGATTATTCGGTTGTAAAGGGTACCATTGAGTCAGAATAATAGAAAAAAAATCTTCTTAGTTGGTATCTAGTGTACATAATTGATGCTTCTTCCAAACATGTTACCCATTCTTCGTCGTCTTCAAGCATGACTTCAGCAACACATACATCTTTGAATGTTTCATGCACTTCGCCATTTATTGTTCCTAAATCCTCAAAGGATATTGGATCTTCAATAAGAGTAAGTAATAGTCGTAGAAAAAATCTTTCATCAGATTTTGGGCTTGCGAAATACATTCCCATAATTGCGGTGGAATTTGAAGTTCTTGGGGACCATTCTTCGTCGTCTTCAAACATGACTTCAGCAACACATACATCTTTGAATGTTTCATGCACTTCGCCATTTATTGTTCATAAATCCTCAAAGGATATTGGATCTTCAATAAGAGTAAGTAATAGTCGTAGAAAAAATCTTTCATCGGATTTTGGGATTGCGAAATACATTCCCCTAATTGCGGTGGAATTTGAAGTACCTTTATTCCATGTATAGTATTCAGAAAATTGTTGATATGTATATCTTTTTGTTTCTAGGTGTTCTTTGTATAAGTTGAAGAATTCAATCAAAGTAGATGTCTGGCTTTTGGCCCTTAATTTGATAGCATCTACAGAATCAGATGGGTCAAAAGGTGACCTGATGCATTTCGCAAAAGCGAAGCTATAGACGAATAACTGATGGGCTTTTTTCATGCATATAGTAACCAAAAATATGTCATGCTGCATCGGGAGAGCTTATGTATCTTGAGTCAAGATACAACTTTACTTCATCTTTTTCACCCATAGTTGTTTGATCGTGGCCCTTATACACAGACTTATGTATGTATTTTACAGCTTGTACGCTCGTGCATCCTTCAACATTTATGTGACAATTAAACATCTCTGAAAGTTTCGGATTATAAGGAACAACATCTCTATTGTCTACACGAATTCCATTCACTGTAAAATATTTCCCATCATTGCATCGACGATATATTGGATATTTGTCTTTATCCATTGATGTGTTATCAAACCATCCCTTGGATAACGTTTCGAATATTTTCCTTTTTCTATACATGGAGCGAGGTTGTTTTCCTTACACGGTCCATGTAACATACACTTTTTAATGGTTTCAAAAAGCAATGAACATTCTTTTTCATCAGGGAATTCTGCCGAAATCAAATTATTTACCTGATCCACTGTTCGTAATTTGTTTGCGGATTCTAGGAAAAAAGTGCATGCATATGTGTAGAGCCAAAATACAACACGCAGTTATCAAGTTGGGCAACATAAATTTGGGGAGAAATTCAACACGCAGCAAGCCAAAATACAAGGGAAGCAGGCCAGCTTCGATCCCACGTCCCAACATTCTATTACAACCCTCTTACCACTCAACAAGAAAGTACTTTGTTATGAATCAACTTTACGGTTTTACATGAACTATACACAGAGATACAAAATTGCTAAATGTTGCCACAGCCCAGCGGGCTGCCCTAGCCCGAGGGCTTGGTGGGCTTCCCTCTGGGCCAGGCCTGCATATGTGGCAGACCCTATTTTTGCAATTCTATGGTGTACACATGTGCAGCAATTGAACCAAAAATATGATTTTTATAAATTTCCACTTCTTCGTTTCAATTCAAATACCCAAGCAATAACATCCAGATAATCATTGGGTTTTTGTTTTGCTTTTAAAGCTTGCTCAAGTTCAGGCCAGCTTGGATTCACGGTCATTGTTAAGAAGATATCAGGGTGATTACCATATCTTGTTATTGCTAGAGAGTCTTGATACATCGTTGTCAAAAATCTTAAAATCCTACGATTTAAATCCCGTTTTGGATCAAATCTTACCTCTTACGATTTGATTCACATTCCGATTCAAATCTAGCTAGAACTCCAATTACGAACTCCAATAACGAAAAATCAATAAGTTTATAATGATATATTTAGTATGCTTATTTGCACTCACAATTTAAATTCTAATGTTTTGCAAATAATATAACAATACATAAACGGAAAATTTGAGTTTAAGTTTAAATGTAGAAGTTCAAACATTGAAATCAATCTCAAAGTGTGCATATACCTTGAAATATGGATTATATGAACGATTTACGATTTGAATTCCATTTTGAATTTCACGATTTGCGATTCGAATCCCGTTTTGAAAACCTTGTCTTGATATATTTCATACACATGTTCGGGAGTACCAATATAACTGGAAGGTAAGATAAGTCATTTACCAAATTGATCTGCTTGCAAGACATCCGATTCAATATCAGTAATTCAACAGTACAGATCCTTACGAAGATCAATTTAATGACTTCTAGCACAATATAATCGATTTTGTTCAGTACATGCCCAACAATTTACAAAAAAAAAAAAAAAAAAAAAAAAAAAAAACTGAAATAATATATGCGCATGCAAAAGTGTTGAATATTCGCCCTTTTGTTTAAAGAGTCGATAACTGTAATATGGTTGTTGAGTAAGTCTTTTAGTATCAGGACAGTTTAAAGATGGATTACATTTCATACGATTAACATCCCATCCAAGATCATCGTTTGGAAAAAGAAGAACATAGTGAGGGTAGGTAAGCGGGATGACATTCACTAATTCTTTCCAAATTTGTACCACTTTTTAGGTGTATTACTATATCTCTAGTTCCGCTGATTCGAGATCGATCGGCAGGTAATATAATAGCTATTTCATCGGTTGTTGGCATATTATAGACACGTTTGTCATTTGTTTTATTATAATGGTTTGCAATGTTAAATGAGTCATTGGTCTAAATTCACGATTCATCTTGGAGGCACGAAGATATATCAAGACATGAAGCGTGTACTCTTTTGGAGGGATAAAGAGACATGGCTGATGGTATGAAGAGGTGCCTTACTTGACACGATCAAAAGTGCCGAGCATCAGAAGCTGAATGCATTTTTTAGCCATTAGAATAACCAATTTGAAAATATATTCTATATCTTTTATAAACTGATTCCCAGGATTGAGAGAGGAAAATGACAACATTTTGATGATAGTTGTCAGAGCGACTAACGATATATTTCATCCCAGTAAAATCGATAAGGACAGCAACTAGCTTGGAAAATTATATGTGAAGAACATTGTGAGATTGCATGGAGTTCTAAGCAAACTTACTTGTTAGCGATCGGGTTGCTATTTACTAGTGAATTCTGACATAGTTGCAGACAAAAAGAGCTATGTTCAGCACTTTCACGGTTAACCGAAATAATTACCAGGTAACTAAAGGATATATATAATACATTGGCGGTTAGACGTAGTGTGCAGACAACTAGCTTTGTGTGTGTGTATTACAATTGCTTCAGTTTAATTAGCATAAGGTATTTAATTAGCAAGGAAAGATAATGGACAGAAAAAATGGTTCGCACGACTATCGAAAAATGTTAAATTGAGTCAAACAAACATTATTTTGTTGAGCAATAAACCAGTTAAACATTTGATTATAAAAATATTATCACTGTAACCATCGCTGGTCAATAGTTACATATTGCTATTTACCATCACATGTTGTGATGGTCTATAGTGACAGTTATCATCGCATGTTGTGATGTGCTAACAGCCTAAACCAATAGCCATCATCGCATGTTGCGACAACCATCACTGATAGTTATCATCATTCGTAGCAGTAGTGAACATCGATAGCTACCGTTGTTTGTTGTGATAGCCTGCACTGATAGTTATCATTGCATGTAGCGATAACCTAGACCGATAGTTACCGTCGCATGTTGCGCTATGATCACTAACAGTCACCATTGTTGGTTGAGATAACTAGCCAATATTGATAGCTACCATAGCTAGTTGTGATAACTAGCTAATATCGGTAGCTACCATCGCTGATTTTGGTAATTATTCACCAATAGCTCAAGATAAGGAGAATCTGATAGTTGTGAGGGGCACACAAGCTTTCGTGAACCAACGAACGTTTGAGATTTCAACCGAAACAGCGAGATTCCAATCGTTCCATTCAGGCTTTAGCATGGACCAAAACCAAACCAAAATTCCAGCCCAACAACAAAAGAATTATTCAACTTCAAATTATACAGAAAAACACAAAAAGGGATTAATTTGAATTTTCAAATATACGAATATTCAAAATCTGAAATTTTAACTTACAAAACATAAATTCACAAAGTATATAAATTATGTAACTAAAAAAGTTGAAAATGAAGTAATGAATATACATTTTATTTAGTGCTTTAATTAGTTATAGTTAATCAATATTGTCTGTGTATATCTTATATTTCAATTAATTTTAAATTATACGTTTGGTTTAGATAAATCAAACAAACATATGTATTATTATATGAGAAATAAATAAAAGGATTCTAAATCAAAACTGCAATAGAAAATTCCGAAATTGACAAATTACGTCCAAATTTCTAAGAATGCAAAAGACCAAAACCGAAACCTCGAACGTTGGAACCAACACCCGATAGCTTGAGATGTGGCTTGATAGTATCTGATAGTATAAGCGGTAACCTAGTGAACTGATAGTCAACAACCTTTGTAATGAAATAAGATGGGTTAGGGCTATCAATTTCCTACACAACCCTAAACTCACACGGAAATTAGCAGGTTGAACCGGCGCGTTTAGTTGGCGGGTCATTTTCGTGTCAACCCGAATTTGACCCGTTTATAAATAGATGGGTTTAGGGTTGACCCGCTAACCCGATTTTGACCCGCCAAACACGATTATATGTTGTATCTCTTTCATATTGTTAGTCTTTTATGTCTGTTGTTAGCATTTGTCTTTTATGTATGCGGTAATCAGTATGCTCGTATATTCTTGTGTAAGTTGTTATATTTTACTAATTTATTCTTGTATGTTGTTAATTAAATTTTACTTATAACAGTTGTATCTCTTCCATATTGTTAGTCTTTTATCTATGCAATATACCCATATATTTTTATGTATGAAGAATTATTTTTGGATATGGTGATTCCATGCTTTATATATGTGTTGTCTGTTGGTGATTTGGTTCTTTTGTTGTTTATATTAATGGGCAATATTTGCCCCAGGGTCAAACGGGTAAACTCGACCCAACACAACTCGACACAACCCATTTAGTTAAACGGGTTACATGGGTTGGGTCGGGTCAACCCGTTTATAAACGGGTCGGGTTAGGATTGAGAAAATGACTCGTTTATCAAACAGGTTAACATGAGAATCCGACCCACCCCGACATATTGACAGCCCTAGGTGACTATAGAATGGGTGTGCGAGAATGTGATGGCTTCCCAAGGTATGAAAAATGTGAACTAGCTAAATATGTGCTACCAAATTGAATGTGAATAATGAAATAAAGCCGACTCATATATCAAAATATGAGAAACCGGTCTTTGGGGGAATGTGTGTGGTGTGACCGTTAAGTGGTCGTGTGTGTTCTGGCCTAGGTAAGATACTTTGAACCATATTGATTGAGTTACGCTCAGTTGTGTATAATCACTAATAACAAATGATTGACGAATATAACAAAGAATGTAGCTGAAGTGGGAATTAGGATCGACTTTCAAGTGAGTAGGTTTGCATTTACAAGATCATAGAGATCTAACTAATTATGTTGAATGAATAGTGACATAAAAACTGTAGGCATTCGGGATTATGAGAACTGCAGAGGCTATAGGCAAGGACACTTGTCGGTTTGTGTACGAGATATGCATTCAACTCATAAATAGGTCAACTGGGCCTCGATTAATAGATCCTCTAAAGTGAGCTAGAGTATTCATACATATGTTGTAGAATTGAATGAAAAATAAAAACTTGATTGTGAGGATAATCATAATAAATGAATGCAAAATTAAATACTCATAATAACGATGTTTATGTGACATTAGATAATTATATATATAACGACGTATAAATGAAGGACAAAATTTTGAAGTAGGCTCCTGAAAACAACTTATTATAAAAATAGGCTTGTTTCATAACTTATTATGAAACTAGACATGTTCTGCGCTGAGTCAACAAGCTTGCGCATTCTAAAAACGCACATGAACAAATTTGTTCATGCGGGTTTTCAGAATGCGCAATATTTTTTTATTTTTTTGTTCATGCGCATTCCAAAAACGCTCATGACCAAATTTGTTCAAGCGCATTTTTGGAATGCTCATGAACAAAATAAAAAATAAAAAAAATGCGCGTTCTGAAAACGTGCATGAACAATTTTATTCACGCGCGTTTTCAGAACGCGCATGGCTTACTTGTTCCTGTATAAAACAGACCTAGTTTCATAATAATTTATGAAACAGACATATTTTTACAATAAGTTGTTTTCAGGAGTCTGTTTCAAAATTTTGTCCATAAATGAATTGCAGGAAGAGTCGTTATGGATAAAAGAAAGGGGCAGAGGCGGTTGCTTGAGGAGATCAATTTTTGAACAGTAAGATCGTAAATTTTAATGATCAATGCTTCAATGTCCTACTCCTTGTTGTAAAAGTCATCACCGGATAAATTCACTATTTTGTCGACATAGTAGTTAAGGCGCAAGGTTGAGCCCTAGGCTTTTTTGTGCGACTTTAATACAAGTATAGGCATTTTTGCTAGAAAAAAACTGCACTACAAAATGTTACTAAAATTGATAAATTTAATGATAAAAAAACATAGATTAGTAGGTACAATCACAAATGCAATTTCGGAACTAAAACGGTCACAAATTCAATTATTTAGGACATAACTTTTTACACTTTAAAATTAAAACATAACTCAATAAATTTTAAAACATATCTAAATTTTAATTTAAAATTTAAAACATAACTCAGTAAATTAACTAACAAGTTTAAACCTTTAAACTAATTAATTTAAATGAAAAAAAGTTAGAAAAATTGTTGCTGATATTTGATATATATATATATATATATATATATATATGTATGTATGTATGTATGTATATGTATGTATGTATGTATGTATACATATACATATACATATACCTGACGGTGGCAGCAGCAGATGTAGTAGCAATTTTTTTAGTGTCGAATGCGTCAAAACAAAAGCGAAAACCCTAAAATCTAACAAAATTGTTCGAATTTGATAGCTGAGAGTCGGTTCGGGTCCAAACGAAATTGGACTTGACATAAACCAATTATTTTTCGAGGCGTGCTTATTTGAGCCTCATCGCCTTGAGAAAAAGCGCCATAGGCGCGCTTTATTTGCGCCTCGGTTAGCCGAGGCGCCTCGAAGGCCAGCGAGGCGCAAAGCATGCGCCTGAGCCTTAGGCGCACCTAGACACGCTTAAGCGTGAGCCTTAACAACTATGTAAGAATCTAAGATACAAAATCATGGAGTATGTAAATGTTGTAACTAAAAGAAATTGAGAATGAAGTAACAGATAAATATTTTTTAGTGCTATAAATATTTATAATTAACAGTATTGTTGGTTCATATTTTATTTTACAACTAAAGAAAACTACACCGTATGCTTTGATAAATTAGACAAATATACATGCAGTTATATGTAAACTAATTAATGAAATCCAAAATCGAAAGTGTAACCGAAATTCTTGAAATTTACGAAATAGATCGAAATTCCAAAAATTACAGAGGAACAAAAACCGAGATTGAGACAGGTATCTTGAACCATGGTATATTTTAATCATCAGATAATTTTAACTTTCAAAATTTAAAAAGTACACAAACAAATTGCAAAATTAATTTACAAAATAAAATTTTGGTTAGGTTAACAATTACCTTTACATTTTATTTCTTTCACAGATGTTGAAATTAATTTAAGTTAGTAGTTCCTGGTTAACAATACAAAAAAACTCAAAAAGTCATTGCAGATGTTTGTAACCGTACCTGATGCCCACTTAACAAACCCACTACTTGCATTACATTGATATTTCCCTCATCCTATCAAACTACGCTAAATAGGTCAAGCCAAGGATTGCCATTTGTTTTGTTTTAGGTTTTGACATTGACAACCGATCGTCAAGGGGGATGTCAAGCATGACTGCAGGCTTCGAACCCGCGATCTACAGACAACATACTAGAGATAATATCACTTCAACCAATGGACCTTGACATGTTTTATTCCATTAATATCACAATTTCAAGGGGAGAGGTTACTATTTATACAGAGCATTAAAATCATACTTTCATTTAATTAGGCATCATGGGTGGATTCTTTTATATGGAACGAAGTTTAGGGTAACAAACCAAGAAGCGACAATTGCAATTTAAAGAATTACGTATATGAAAACAAAGTGCTAGTGAAAATATTAGATGGGTATAACATCCTCTAATGTTCTTCCCTGTATTCATTTAT